>CM065742.1:34113895-34118895 GCA_033310375.1 Conus canariensis
GTAAAAACCGGCGAGCGAGCATGAGCTATATCTTGATCGGGGACGTTCCGAGAAGGAGCATCCACCAGTCGGAGCATGTTTCCATTGATGGACCAGAAAGAAAAAGGCGGTGCAAGACTAGAACAGATTTCCGCTCGTCACGCCGCGCTGTCGCGGTGAGGTCTTTTTTTCCTTTCGCACCTTCGTACTCGTGGCTCTGGCGAGTTTGTGTCGGAGTGGGTTGTCTGCAAGTTGATGGACAATGCCGCTCCATGAGACGTGTGTAAGGCACGTCCTCTCACACTGGCTTCACAACTGGATAAGAATATCGCCAGTAGGGGGGGGGGGGGGGGGGGGGGGGGGGGTTAAGCACGTTGGACCGCCACAGGGACCTCTGAAAACGGTGTGAAAGGTGCGACTGCAGCGCAGTGTCTTCTGCAGTGGGTCGCCTCATGGCGATATCATACGGATCGCTCCTGATGAAGTATCGATGCAGCGTAACTCGCGGAAGGAATCTGGGTGTTACTAACAAAAAATAGGGAGAGAGGGTAGGAGGCGGGAAGGTATTGGGGGGAGGGGATAAAGGAAGGGGAAGGAGGGGGAAAGTGGATTGAGGGGGTGTACAAGTGCCACTAAGTGGGTAGAAGGTGAAAAAAAAACACCTTTCTGGCTTTACCCGAGAATAACTCGGTCTCTCTGTCTCTTTCTGTCTGTCTCTGTCAGTCTGTCTGACAGTTTGTCTCTGTCTCTATGTCTGTCTCTCTGTCTGTCTCTCTGTCTGTCTCTCTGCCCCCTTCCCCCCCCCCCTCTCTCTCTCTGTCTGTCTGTCTGTCTGTCTGTCTGTCTCTCTCTCTCTCTCTCTCTCTCTCTCTCTCTCTCTCTCTCTCTCTCTGTCTCTCTGTGCTGAACACTATTGGAACAATTTCTCTGCCACTAAGACAATCACTTTGTACAGAAGTGTGAAGCAGTTCAATATGCCCTTCACGCATCTAAAACGCTTGAACCACATTCCTGAAAACAAAGCCAAAATCAGTGTACAAAAAAGCAACAGTAGAAATTCCTTAAGACGCCCAAACACCCGTCTCTATCCTGCAAAGGTACATGCATGCAAGCGCACATACACACATACGTACGTGCGCACCACACACACATTCTCTCTCTCTCTCTCTCTCTCTCTCTCTCTCTCTCTCTCCACACACACACACACACACACACACACACACACACACACACACACACACACACACAGAGTAAGTAAGATACTTGCATTTGATTCTGTTTTACTGTGTTAACTGTTGGACAGTATTCGAGATCAAAGTCAGTCTTGAATGAAAGTCAGTTTGTGTTTGTCGCTGATGCTGGGTGTGTCCCGTTTGTTTGTGTGTTGAGTCTGCAACTGTGCCAAGCGAAGCCTTAATAAGCAGTGTTCGTTTAGAGTCATGGGCGTGTAACTGATTCATTACAGAAGCAAGAGTTATCTTCCTTGTTTGTTAGTTACATTTGAGCCGTCATGCCAGGACTCGCTACAACAGTCTGTAGATTACTTAGGGGGGGGGGGGGTCGAGAAAGGGGGGGGGGGGGGTGGGGTGGAGAGAAAGTCAGCAGTTGCAGTGACGCCTCGTTTCTTTCTTTCTTTTATTTTTTCACCTGTCTCTGGCTGTGCTGTTTCCATTGCAAACGTGAAATCAACATCGTGATAATGATACCAATCTTGTTTCAGCGAACTATCCGGAGTTACGGGGGGGGGGCTCTATTATATCCATTCGAGTGGTCTTTGAAACCGCTTCCCCCCATCACCTGCTCTTAGCCCCCCCCCCCCCCCCCTCCCCCATTTCCCGCCCCGGGTATTACCCCATGCTTAAGTGTTTCTGTATCTGTTGCGTGGTGACGGGCAGTGGACTGTGTTGTGGTGTTGGGAACAGCTGTTGTGGTTAATAGGGAGCTGCGGCTCAAGTAAGGTTGTTAATACAGCGTGTGTGTGTGTGTGCGTGTGTGTGTGTGGGTGGGTGGGTGGGTGGGTGTGTGTGTGAGTACGCGTGCGGGCGAGAGAGAGAGAGAGAGAGGAGAGAGAGAGAGAGAGAGAGGTACCTGAACATGTTACACACACACACACACACACACACACACACACACACTCACACACACACACACACACACACACACACACACATACACACACACACACATACACACACACACACACACACACACACACTGTAACGCAAACATACATGTATGCACACACAAACAAAACAACCCATTCTCTCTCTCTGTCTCAGTCCTTCGCTCTGTCTCTCTCTCTCTTTCTCTCTCTCTCCCTCCCTCCCTACCGTCCCCCCCCCCCCCGTCTCTCTCTCTCTCTCTGTATCTCCCTCCCTCCCTCCCTCTCCCCCCCCCCCTTTCTCTCTCCCTCTCTGTGTGTCTGTCTCTCTGTAAAGATATATTGTGGCATTGTAATCAGCACAGCTGTTATGGCGGTGATAGGCTATAGTAATGTCTGCAGCAGCCGTTCGTCCAATTAATGAACACTGCTTTGTCCCATGGTTGTATAAGACCACAGGGGCTCGGGTAAACTGCCGGTTTGTTATTCTATTGACCATGGACTGCGTATGAGTGTGTATGTGTGTGTGTGTGTGTGTGTGCGTGTGCGTGTGCGTGCGCGTGTATCTGTGTATGTGTTTGTGTGTGTGCGTGCGTGCGCGTCCATGTGTATGTGTGTGTGTGTGTGTGTGTGTGTGTGTGTGTGTGTGGTGTGTGTGTGCGGTCCCGCGCGCGCGCACGTGTGTGTGAGTGTGTGTGTGTGTGTGTGTGTGTGTGTGTGTGTGTGTGTGTGTGCTCTCTTTCACGCATGAGTTTGTAAATATTGAAGAAAAGAAGGGAGCAGAGGTGGGTAACACTACACAGTTGATGTGAGGCGTGTGGTAGGCCGTGGCGAACAGGACCGCGCGCGCGCACACACACACACACACACACACACACACACACACACACACACACACACCACGCCTCGGCCCCTCCAATCAAAACACTACACGTGGTGCACAGTCCACAGGGCAGCCAGGGCGACCGGGCAATGAGACGGATGGAGAGAGCGGTGGTGGAGAGAGCGAGAGTGGATGAGATCGTTTTGATACCGTTTGCGGACATCACACCAGCAACGTCCAGAATGCCAGGTAGACTTCAAGGGAGCGTACTACCTCCATGAGCCGATGCTGCCCTGGAAGACGGTTATTGTCTTCAAGGTAAACAACGAAAATAAGACAACGAAAGTGGTTCTTAGGAAAATGTTTTGGATCCATAGGATGATTAATGACTGTTCTCCCTCCTTTCACTATGTACCAATGGTGCCAGAGCGCACACTCATGATAAACTGCTATCATAGCGGCCGTCCCTCTTAGTGAGCTTTTTTCCCCCTCCCGATGGCATCACTTCTCCTCAGGAAAACAAGGGGTAAGAGTGATTTTTTCCCCCAGGGAAAACAGGTGGAACAGTTATGATCATTAGAGTGAGTGACGAACAGAGTTATTATCCGCAGGTAAACAGGGGAAGCGGTTGTGATCTTCAGGACAATAGTTGTCATCTTGAGAACGTCACTCGTGTTCCTTCTTTTCGCTGTTTTCATGGAGGATTATACTCGTCTTCCTAAGGGGGGGGGAAACAACAAATGCTATAAACATCGTTACACGCTACAATACTCCCAAACTGTCTCGTCTTCAAGATCTGCGGCGTTGCCATGTTGGTAGTGCCAAGGAATAATCGCCTGATTCTTTTCTCCATTCTTTTGCATTCTTTCTTTTCTTTTCTTTAAAAAAAATAATGTTTTTTTTTTAACTCTTCCACTTCTCCATTCTTTTTCGTTTTTTATTCTGATATTTCAATTCTTTGCCCCTCCTGTCCACCACCCTCTGCCACCTCTTCGTTTCCCGCTTTCTCTTCCGTTGCCATTTTCTTCTCCGCGTTTTCTTCCTTTACCTACCTTATCTCATTCTATTCAGATTCCTTTTTTTTTTTTTTAATTGCTTTTCTTTGTCTTTTCACCCTCTCATCTCTCGTTGTCTCTCCCTGTTTGTCTCTCTCTTTTTTTTCTCTCGCTCGTTCGCTCTCTCTCTCTCTCTCTCTCTCTCTCTCACACACACACACACACACACACACACACACACAACACACACACACGCACACACACAGACACACACACACAGACACGGATACAGAGAGAGAGAGAGAGAGAGAGAGGAGGAGAGAGAGAGAGAGAGAGCTCATCTCGCTCATTTCCTGCTCCTTTTTATATTTCACGTTAATTCCCCCCCTCCCCCCCCCCCCCATTAGCCTTTTAAAAAAATTCTTCTTCCGTTCTTCGTACGTTCATGGAGCAAGCGCTGTCCCTCTGTAGCCCAGTCAGTCCCTCTGTAGCCCAGTCAGTCCCTCTGTAGCCCAGTCAGTCCCTCTGTAGCCCAGTCAGTAGCATAGCTCCCACGCCGATCATTCTGGCTCCTGTGGACACAACCACATCCATGCTATTCCGGCACCGTCAGTCAGCTGTCACCCGCGTGTTGTGGCAAGGTAAGCCAGAAGAGCAGACACTGCACTGATGCTGAGTTTCTTTTGGGGTGTGCAGGGGTGTGCCAGGTCTGGAAAAAGAAAAAAAAATCTCGTGGTGTGTTTTTTTTTTTTTCCCCAAGCCTCTGTCACTTATTTTTTTTTTCTTCTGTTACCTCTTTCTTATCTTTCAGCTACACTGGTGTTTGCACAGTATTTACCTCTCTCTCTCTCTCTTCTCTCTCTCTCTCTCTCTCTCTCTCTCTCTCTCTCGTTTGCCGTCGCTCTCGCTCTTTGTTTTGGTTTGTTTGTTTGTTTGTTTGTTTGTTTGTTCAGACTCCCGCAAAACGTGACTCGGCGGTTTGTGGGTCTACGAATCCCCTTTTTCTCACAGGAGTTTAGCCCACGATGTTTTCATGCAGTTAGGCGATTCAATCCTCTTTCTTCTCTTCGTCTTCTGTTGCCATTACTTCAGAACGGAATGA
>CM065742.1:34123810-34126310 GCA_033310375.1 Conus canariensis
AGAGAGAGAGAGGAGAGAGGAGAGAGGAGAGAGAGAGAAGCTCATCTCGCTCATTTCCTGCTCCTTTTTATATTTCACGTTAATTCCCCCTCCCCCCCCCCCCCCCCATTAGCCTTTTAAAAAAATTCTTCTTCCGTTCTTCGTACGTTCATGGAGCAAGCGCTGTCCCTCTGTAGCCCAGTCAGTCCCTCTGTAGCCCAGTCAGTCCCTCTGTAGCCCAGTCAGTCCCTCTGTAGCCCAGTCAGTAGCATAGCTCCCACGCCGATCATTCTGGCTCCTGTGGACACAACCACATCCATGCTATTCCGGCACCGTCAGTCAGCTGTCACCCGCGTGTTGTGGCAAGGTAAGCCAGAAGAGCAGACACTGCACTGATGCTGAGTTTCTTTTGGGGGTGTGCAGGGGTGTGCCAGGTCTGGAAAAAGAAAAAAAAATCTCGTGGTGTGTTTTTTTTTTTTCCCCAAGCCTCTGTCACTTATTTTTTTTTTTTCTTCTGTTACCTCTTTCTTATCTTTCAGCTACACTGGTGTTTGCACAGTATTTACCTCTCTCTCTCTCTCTCTCTCTCTCTCTCTCTCTCTTCTCTCTCTCTCTCTCTCTCTCTCTCTCGTTTGCCGTCGCTCTCGCTCTTTGTTTTGGTTTGTTTGTTTGTTTGTTTGTTCAGACTCCCGCAAAACGTGACTCGGCGGTTTGTGGGTCTACGAATCCCCTTTTTCTCACAGGAGTTTAGCCCACGATGTTTTCATGCAGTTAGGCGATTCAATCCTCTTTCTTCTCTTCGTCTTCTGTTGCCATTACTTCAGAACGGAATGAAAGGATTCAGGGGTGACTTGTGAGGGCGTGTCTTCATTGTTCCTGCTTGCGTTCTACTGTTGTCCTCTTTGCTTCTGTAGGGTTTGGCAGGTCTTTCTTTGTTTCTTTGGTGATACTTTGACTGCCGAAGTGTGGTTCTGTGTCCTGAACTATGCTAATGAACATCCAGTGATCATTATTCTCTGCTTTCCTCATTTAGATCTGTTGTCTTCATCATCATCATCATCATCATCATCATTGTCGTCGTCGTCGTCGTCGTCGTTGTCTGCTTCTTCTTCTTCTCCGCCTCCATCTTTTTGTTGCTTCTTGTTGCTCTTTTCTTTCTCTTCCTCGTCCCTGTCCTCCTCGTCCTCCTCCTTCTCCTCCTCCTCCTTTTCCTCCTCCTCCTCCTCTTCCCCGTCTTCTTTTTCCTCTTCTAACTCCCTCCTCCTCTTTCTCCTCCTCCTCCTCCTCCTCCTCTTCTTCTTCGTTTTGTTCTTGTTTCATTTCTTTATCTGGTGAGGAGAGGACTGTCCAGGTACTAATAGTTCGATTACTTCCACAATCGTTATGGCCAGATATCACTCCGCTCTTTGTGTCCCGTGTGAGAGATACCTGTGTGTGTGAGTGAGTGTGTGTGTGTGTGTGTGTGTGTGTGTGTGTGTGTGTGTGTGTGTGTGTGTGTGTGTGTATGTAAGTGCGTGCCTGCGCATGCGTGCTTGCGTGCGTATATGTGTGTGTGTGTGTGCGCGCGTGCTCGCGCGTGTGTGTATATCGTGCATGTGTATGCGTGCGTACGTACACGCGCGCGCACGTGTGTGTATGTGTGCGTGCGTGCGTGTGAGCGTTCAAAACGTGTGTGCGTGCGTATGAATGTGTGTGTGAGTGTGTGTGTGTGTGTATGTACGTGTGTGTACATGTGTGTGTGTGTGTGTGTGTGTGTGTGTGTGTGTGTGGTGTGTGTGTGTGTGTGTGTGTGTACGCGCGCGTGTCTATGTGCTTCTGTGTGTGTGTGTGTGTGTGTGTGTGTGTGTGTGTGTGTGTGTGTGTGTGGTTTTCAGCCGCTGATCCTGACGAATACGCTGACAGTGACACTGTTACATCTGACATCAGTTTCAGCGACCAGCTGTATCTTTCGTTTGAATGTGTCCCCATCAGTGGAAACGGTAAGCCCTGGTTTAGTCAGTTACCACATGTATACTAGGTACAAACAGTGAACCATACAAACACTTGTAAAGTGTGAACTCAGAAAGTTCTAAGAAAACAGAGCTGAACTTGCTACATTAAATCGCAATCCTGCGAAGTATGAAGTAAAAACAAAAAACAAAAAAGAAAGAAATGAGACAGGCTGGAATGAAGTACCGTCTAAAAACTGAACATTAGTCTTCCTCTTGAAGTGCCCGTGATGTGTGGAAGTTAAACTGCCAGAGGGCACCACAAAAAGACACAGCTGGTGATGATGACCCAGCTCTCCTTGATAAGCCAGACCATTTCTGTGCAAGGTTTGGCAGAGTGAAACACCGCTTCAGTGCCTAGACGAACATCACCAGGGTGTGCTCTCCATCCTTTGTAGAGCAGGAAACACAAAACGTTCGGTAACCTTTCGGGCACCAGACTGTTAGGAAAGCCCCATGGACCAGGTGGAGTGTCATCGTCTGCTTCGAAACATTGTGCAGATCAGATTACCCCTGTTTACTCAGACACTTCC
>CM065742.1:34131310-34133810 GCA_033310375.1 Conus canariensis
CTTTGCCAAGTCATTACTATGAAGATAGTTCAGTTGTTGGCCTGCGCTTGTTTTTCCCCCCACTATTAGATTGTTCGTCTACGTATTTGTCTGACTTTATCCAAGTTTAAAAGGCTGTGCCAGTCTTGAATGAAAGTTACTCTGTGTTAGGTTTTCTTATAGGAGCAAAAAATACCCCACTTGTTTACTGTTTATCGCTTACTCTTCCCTGCCTCATTTCATTTCTGATTTTTTTTTTTTTTTTTTTTTTTTTTTCAGTACGTATGAAGTAAAATCATTTGGTAAGCTTAGATGGACGCTTAAAGCATGTCACAATAAGGTCGAGAATGAGGATTTCAGAGTCGGTGGGGCTTTGAATACACTGAAGCGCATTCTGTGTGTCAGTTGTGTCAACGATGTGAAGAAGACACATTGAGTTCACTTTGATTTTGCCCGGCGATCTTTGAACTTGGGGTTGGTTACAAGTAATCATCGTGGACACCGACGTGCCCTTACGTTTTGCTTATAGATGTCATCCGCTAGACGTAGCGGTGTGTGGATTAGTCCCTTTTCATGTCTAAAACATTCGGGTCAAGAGAAATGGTGATCTCTTCAGTTTGTATTTCAAGGTCTAATTTCACAGTCGTAACCGTCGGTGTTTCAGCATGTTGAAAGGAATGTGGTCAGGTTTTTCAACTCGCCCCTTCATCAGCGTCCTTGGATCGAATGAACAGACCATCGCCATCAGCGCTTTGTGCGTCTGTCTGTTTTGTTGTCGGTCTCTGCTGTTGTCTGTCTGGTTTTTTTTTCAACATTTTGGTTCTAATTTGTTTTGAATCTTAATCGCGTACAACTCCATGTACATATGGATGTGCGTGTGTGTGTGTGTGTGTGTGTGTGTGTGTGTGTGTGTGTGCGTGCGTGCGTGCGTGCGTGCGTGCGTGCGTGCGTGCGTGTGTGTGTGTGCGCGCGGTGTGTGTGTGTGTGTGTGGTGTGTGTGTGTGTGTGTGTGTGTGTGTGTGTGTGAGAGAGAGAGAGAGAGAGAGAGAGAGAGAGAGAGAGAGACTCAATACTCAAGATGTTTTATTCAGATTACGTCTCTGTCGCTCTCTCTCTCTCTCTCTCTCTCTCTCTCTCTCTCTCTCTCTCTCTCTCTCTTGTCTCTTCCTGTCTGTCTTTCTGTCCATCATGAAGGGGAATGTCTGTCTGTCCATCATGAAGGGGAATGTCTGTCTGTCCATCATGAAGGGGAATGTCTGTCTGTCCATCATGAAGGGGAATGTCTGTCTGTCCATCATGAAGGGGAATTCTGTCTGCCCATCATGAAGGGGAATGTGAACATGTAACTGCCTGAAGATATATAGCAGATTCAACAGACAAGCGAACAATGATATAAATGTATTCATGCACCTTACAAGAAGTCACAACACAGAGAGAGAGAGAGAGAGAGAGAGAGAGAGAGAGAGAGAGAGAGAGAGAGAGAGAGAGATTGTTTACCATAGTTCTAATCCAAACTGGTTCCCAATAATTGAATGGCCCCCGTGTCTTGCTGGGCCAAATATCGCACAACAATGATCTCGGGGTGAAAGGAGTGTTGAATGGGAGCGGTAGTCCATGTCTCACATTTTAGCGCACAGTCAACATGATAGCGCTCTGTCCTGTCGGCACATCTGGTGAACAACGAGAGAAGGAAATCGGAGAACCAAACAAACAAGCCGACGGAGAACGAGAAAACAAGCAAATAGGATTTGTCTTCGTTTTCTTTTCTTTCCTTGGGGGTAAAAAAAAGAGGACAAAATGGAAAAAAAAGAGAAACCGAAGAAAGGATAGGATGGAGGCTACACCACTAACAAACACCAAAGAAAGAAACAACCAACACCCCCCTCCCCCCCTAAAAAAAATAGATAGAACAGGCCAGATGAAAACAAAACAAAAACAACCAAAAACAAGAAGGAAAGTGGGGAAACTAGAAGGCCAGAGGCTCCACAAAAGCAACAACGAAAGCCAGAATGCTGCAAGTGAATTAACAGCTGCCCTTTACAAAATTCTACCAGAGTCCGCTGACTTGACACATTCTACCAGAGTCCGCTGACTTGACACATTCTACCAGAGTCCGCTTGACTTGACACACTTCTACCAGAGTCCGCTGACTTGACACATTCTACCAGAGTCCGCTGACTTGACACATTCTACCAGAGTCCCACGTTTCCAGACTGAACCTTTTGTTCTGTGTAAGAAACTAATTAACAGGAGGTTGGGAAAAACACAGAAGAAATGAAAACAACACACACACACACACACACACACACACA
Organism: Conus canariensis; assembly: GCA_033310375.1. Taxonomy (NCBI): domain Eukaryota; kingdom Metazoa; phylum Mollusca; class Gastropoda; order Neogastropoda; family Conidae; genus Conus; species Conus canariensis. Next base: position 34,133,602 of record CM065742.1, read on the forward strand.
CACACACACACACACACACACACACACGCACACACGCACGCACACATGCACGTGCTAACGCACACATGCACACTGAGGTTACATCGCACACTTCTTTCTTTGTATTATTCTCATATATTTCTTCTTTTTTTTTTGGTCCATATTTTAAATTTCTTCTTCCGTTCTTGTTATTTTACACATCAAGCGCTGTCTCTCAGTAGTCCAGTCAG
>CM065742.1:34146310-34151310 GCA_033310375.1 Conus canariensis
GTGAGATGCATCCACCGTAAGAAGCTCGGTGGTGCATTCCGTGTCATGTACCACTCACAGTGAAATGTTTTCTGCTAAAGTGTTGCGACTTACATGATGTGAGACATAAACACTTTACAGCAGACTCCATGAAAACCTTGTTCAGAGATGTCCCACCAGATACGATCTTTGAATTTCTGATAGAGATCAACATTTTTCATCTAATGTAAGATTTTACGGAGGAAAGACTTAACAAATTTTCAGGTGTGTTTTTAGAAGGTGTCTTTTACAGGGTTGTGTGAATGAGGTGGATTTTTTTTGTCTCCTTTTTTTCTTTAAATAATGACTTGTGAGTTGACTTCAACGCGGTGACAGCCCTGATACGGTCATTTGCGGTCGGCTGGGCTATAAGCAACACAACATTACCTTACCGTTCCTGCTGTTTGGTGTCTTCCAGTCAGTTTACTTGCATTTTGTATTTCTTGATAGTTGTGTAACGTTCTCTACTTCATTCTTAACGTTGTCTGTACATTCCTCATTATTTCTCTACCCATTATGTAAGCCTTGTCGCCTAATTCTGGCGGGCACCCTCTTTCTGCCATTTCTTGATGTCCCGACCTTTTCCAGAGCACCTTTGTGTGCTGTCGGTGAAATTGTTCATGTGTGTTGTCAGTGAAATTGTTCATCAGTGAAATTGTTCATGTGTGTTGTCAGTGAAATTGTTCATGTGTGCTGCAAACCAGCGCATTCTGTCACGTGGGGGTCAGCCTGGCGTGCTCGTGGGGGCCATCGGCCCGTCGACGTTGATGGGAGCATGATACTCTGGTGTTCAGGTCATCGGCCCGTCGACGTTGATGGGAGCATGATACTCTGGTGTTCAGGCCATCGGCCCGTCGACGTTGATGGGAGCATGATACCTGGTCTCAGGCATCGGCCCGTCGACGTTGATGGGAGCATAATACCCTGGTGCTCAGGCCATCGGCCCGTCGACGTTGATGGGAGCATGATACTCTGGTGTTCAGGCCATCGGCCCGTCGACGTTGATGGGAGCATAATACCCTGGTGCTTCAGGCCATCGGCCCGTCGACGTTGATGGGAGCATGATACTCTGGTGTTCAGGCCATCGGCCCGTCGACGTTGATGGGAGCATGATACTCTGGTGTTCAGGCCATCGGCCCGTCGACGTTGATGGGAGCATAATACTCTGGTGTTCAGGCCATCGGCCCGTCGACGTTGATGGGAGCATGATACTCTGGTGTTCAGGCATCGGCCCGTCGACGTTGATGGGAGCATGATACTCTGGTGTTCAGGTCATCGGCCCGTCGACGTTGATGGGAGCATAATACTCTGGTGCTCAGGTCCCTCGGCCCGTCGACGTTGATGGGAGCATGATACTCTGGTGTTCAGGCCATCGGCCCGTCGACGTTGATGGGAGCATGATACTCTGGTGTTCAGGTCATCGGCCCGTCGACGTTGATGGGAGCATGATACTCTGGTGTTCAGGTCATCGGCCCGTCGACGTTGATGGGACATGATACCTGGTGTTCAGGTCATCGGCCCGTCGACGTTGATGGGAGCATGATACTCTGGTGTTCAGGTCCATCGGCCCGTCGACGTTGATGGGAGCATAATACCCTGGTGCTCAGGCCATCGGCCCGTCGACGTTGATGGGAGCATGATACTCTGGTGTTCAGGCCATCGGCCCGTCGACGTTGATGGGAGCATGATACTCTGGTGTTCAGGCCATCGGCCCGTCGACGTTGATGGAGCATGATACCTGGTGTTCAGGCCATCGGCCCGTCGACGTTGATGGGAGCATGATACTCTGGTGTTCAGGCCATCGGCCCGTCGACGTTGATGGAGCATGATACCTGGTGTTCAGGCCATCGGCCCGTCGACGTTGATGGGAGCATATACTCTGGTGTTCAGGCATCGGCCCGTCGACGTTGATGGGAGCATGATACTCTGGTGTTCAGGCCATCGGCCCGTCGACGTTGATGGGAGCATGATACTCTGGTGTTCAGGTCATCGGCCCGTCGACGTTGATGGGAGCATGATACTCTGGTGTTCAGGCCATCGGCCCGTCGACGTTGATGGGAGCATAATACTCTGGTGTCAGGCCATCGGCCCGTCGACGTTGATGGGAGCATGATACTCTGGTGTTCAGGCATCGGCCCGTCGACGTTGATGGAGCATGATACTCTGGTGTCTCAGGCCATCGGCCCGTCGACGTTGATGGGAGCATAATACCCTGGTGTTCAGGCCATCGGCCCGTCGACGTTGATGGGAGCATAATACTCTGGTGTTCAGGCCATCGGCCCGTCGACGTTGATGGGAGCATGATACTCTGGTGTTCAGGCCATCGGCCCGTCGACGTTGATGGGAGCATAATACCTCTGGTGTTCAGGCCATCGGCCCGTCGACGTTGATGGGAGCATAATACCTGGTGTTCAGGCCATCGGCCCGTCGACGTTGATGGGAGCATAATACTCTGGTGTTCAGGCCATCGGCCCGTCGACGTTGATGGGAGCATAATACCCTGGTGTTCAGGCCATCGGCCCGTCGACGTTGATGGGAGCATAATACTCTGGTGTTCAGGCCATCGGCCCGTCGACGTTGATGGGAGCATAATACCTGGTGTTCAGGCATCGGCCCGTCGACGTTGATGGGAGCATAATACCTGGTGTCAGGCCATCGGCCCGTCGACGTTGATGGGAGCATAATACCCTGGTGTTCAGGCCATCGGCCCGTCGACGTTGATGGGAGCATGATACCCTGGTGTTCAGGTCATCGGCCCGTCGACGTTGATGGGAGCATGATACTCTGGTGTCAGGCCATCGGCCCGTCGACGTTGATGGGAGCATAATACCTGGTGTTCAGGCATCGGCCCGTCGACGTTGATGGGGCATAATACTCTGGTGTTCAGGCATCGGCCCGTCGACGTTGATGGAGCATGATACCTGGTGTTCAGGTCATCGCCCGTCGACGTTGATGGGAGCATGATACTCTGGTGTTCAGGCATCGGCCCGTCGACGTTGTGGAGCATAATACTGGTGTGTGGGTGAGTTGTGCCGGTGGCTGCCCGTCGACGTTGATGGGAGCATGATACCTGGTGTTCAGGCATCGGCCCGTCGACGTTGATGGGAGCATATACTCTGGTGTTCAGGCATCGCCCGTCGACGTTGATGGGAGCATGATACCTGGTGTTCAGGCATCGGCCCGTCGACGTTGATGGGAGCATGATACTCTGGTGTTCAGGCATCGGCCGTCGACGTTGATGGGAGCATATACCTGGTGTATCAGGCATCGGCCGTCGACGTTGATGGAGCATAATACCTGTGTTCAGGCCATCGGCACGTCGACGTATGGAGCATATACCTGGTTCAGGCCATCGCCGTCGACGTTGATGGAGCATGATACTCTGGTGCTCAGCCAGCATTGTTTGACCATACGTCGTTCAAACTTGTTAACAGAAACAAACAAACTGGTGACCGCTGCACTTCAACATTTCTGTTTCTGAATGACACACGTACGCCACGTGTGTGTGGTGTGGTGTGTTTGTGTGTGTGTGTGTTCGTGTGTGTGTGTGTTCGTGTGTGTGTGTGTGTGCGTGTGTGTGGTGTGTGCGTGCGTGTGTGTGTGTGTGTGGTGTGTGTGTTGGAAAAACAAATGTCTGTGGTTTGAAGGTGGGGTAACTACAGGCGCAATTGAAGCGTAAGTGGGAGCGCTGGCCAATAATTAACTTTGCTCCTAGCAAAAACTGTTCTGTATATATAAAAAATTGTGACAGCAGTATTAAAAATAAAACAGATCGCCGTAAATAGGCTTTGTCTCAGTAAACAACGGATGAGGAAGTGGTTGGTTAATGGCTAAAATGAAGCGCGTGTGCACATAACCTACATACTTACAAACACAACATATATTCACCCACACCCACACCCACACACACACACAGCTACTCTTTTCTCTCTCTCTCTCTCTCCTCTCTCTCTCGTCTCCTCTCTCTCTCTCTCTCTCTCTCTCTCTCTCTCTTCTGAGGCAGGACGTGTTCAGTATGTAACTGGGAGAAATAGAAAGCTTACATCGCCCACTTGCATTCGATTATGAGGGAATCGTCTCGACCACGGCAGTGACGGAATACAGTGAACGCTTAGCTTGCATGCCAGTTTCGCCACGAAGTTTGTCAAGCTAACAAGCATTGGGCTCACTTACGTTTCCTGAGGGCATCCATCGTATGACAATCGCGACATTTGTTTCCCCGATCTTTTGCTATTTTACCATGTTCCTACTGTGTCATCTACTGTTTTTCTTACTCGTGGTTCACTGCACACGTTTTCGAGTTTCTCCATTTTTCCTTTTTTTTTTTTTTGTTCCTTTTTTTTTCCCCTAACGCTTGTGACTTTCCTTACCTGTTCCCCGCTTTTTCTACTTCTCCTTCCGTCTTTCTTTCTTTTTTTTTTTTTTTTTTTTCGTTTCTCTTCCAGCCTCTATCTACCTTTTTTCGTTATTTTCCCGCTTTTGAAAAAAACAAACAAACATTTTTATTCCTTTTCCTCCTTTTCGCGTATTTTTCCTTTTTCTTAGGTGTAAGATGTCACGAAAGAAGGATTTAGAGCAATTTCAGCATGTTCATAGAAAATCTGTTTTAATCACTGTTGTGAATGCGTTATTTCTTAGAGACATTTGTTAGAGGATGGCAGTTACGAGGTGACAGCCCTAATATGACCTTTGTGGTCGTGGCCTTTAAACAATATGTACTAAAGGCCTTTGCAGAAATTAAAAAAAAAAGATTATAAGATAGTTGTGATTATTAGCAACAATTTATTCACGTACCAATGGATGTAAGGAATTATTGTTAACACCGGGTCAGTGTTCGCGTATCTTCTGCGTAACGACCACAAAGACAGAGACAGACAGATAGACAGACAAACAGACACACACACACAGACAGACACAGAACACACAGACACACACAACAACACACACACACACACCCACACCACACACACACACACACACGA
>CM065742.1:34156310-34166310 GCA_033310375.1 Conus canariensis
AGGCTATCTATGTTCCTCTTTATTTCGGGTTGGTATGTCAATATATCACTGGTTGTCACACTGTCTGAAGGATCACCTTATGACTGCTTTAGTTGTGAAGTGTCGGGATCATCAAAATCACAATCACTACCAGTTGCTTCGACATCTTCAGTTTCGCGTTGCCCGGTAGTCTCATTAAGTACAGGAGTCGGGTCACGCTCACGTATAACGTCACAGAACTCAACACTCTTGATCAACACAAGGCTCGACTGGTTCGATGTCCAACACGGAGGTTTCATGGTGTGCCATTGTCACAGATTGTTTGTCACAAAGTCCCATGTCGATCTCCTGTTGGTTGTCACAGTGCCGTGTATCTCGTGCAGGCTAGGATACGGAGAGAGGCGGGCGGTTATCACACAGAACAATGTCACCACTGACAGTTTGGCTGTTGTCAGTTGTGTCCACATAAAAAAGGCTCGGTGGCGTCGGCAAGAACAAATCTGAAGGAGAAGATGAAGGTTCACTTATCTTTGTCTGTTGTCTCGCTCTGTGGGCCTCAGCTCTGTGTCTGTCCCTGTTCACTTGTGACGGGCATTTCTGTCGATACACCGCACTGTGGTTGTCCGTTCGTGTCGCAGGGGGCTGGTCGGTAATCGCCGTTAACCGGAGAATGACGACTGTTTGTTTACCGCGGTCATCGATTTCAAAGGAGGACACTGTCATTTCATTTCCTGTAGCGCAGCATTGAGTGTGGCTTCCAAGTACTTGGGAGACCCTCTACAGGCATGTTCAACGATTTATAAGTGATTCAGGCAGAATTTACCAGAGCAGCTTGAAACACGTCTTGCTGGGAGCTAGACAAAGCAAGCCACTCGGAGAGAGAGAGAGAGAGAGAGAGAGAGAGAGAGAGAGAGAGAGAGAGAGAGACTACGCACATAGAAGAGAGAGAGAGAGAGAGAGAGAGAGAGAGAGAGAGAGAGAGAGAGAGAATACGTATGTGAATACGAACACGAAGATTTATTCAGATTAAGCCCATAGCCCATTCTGAAGGGGTGGTATCCTCTAGAATATGGAATGATACTAAGAATAGACAGTACGTAGCCTCCTTTGTGCGTCATGAATGTACATCGCAAGATGGAAGAGAATGTCATCATTTCATGACGCTAAGGAGTACATTTACTCTGATAATACAATGGTGAGAATAATACTTTGGCTTTATGAATTTTATTCTGAGGTTATGAAAAGCAGGACAGCAAAAAAGGAAATGGCTTTCATCTTCCTTGGCCAGATTGCATAAGCAACATGTCAGTTCATTGTTACTCATGGTAATGCACCTGAAACTGTAACAAGCAATATCAGAAATACGAAAATGTAAACTTACTTAGTGCGCTCATAAGTTAACTGTTCGTATCAATTTTAATTTACGGCTCTATCTCATTAGTTGTTTTAAAGAGTCTAGTGAGCAAATCCGTCACTACTATGAATATGATCATGCCAGTCCTGCCCTCTGCAGTCAGTTATTCTTTGTTTAAAACATTTCAAGAATCATGTGATATTTTCAAGTCCCTGATTCTCCCAGGCATATGCAAAGCCATATGAATCTAAGCATGACGAACTTGTTTTAAAGAGTCTAGTGAGCAAATCCGTCACTACTATGAATATGATCATGCCAGTCCTGCCCTCTGCAGTCAGTTATTCTTTGTTTAAAACATTTCAAGAATCATGTGATATTTTCAAGTCCCTGATTCTCCCAGGCATATGCAAAGCCATATGAATCTAAGCACTGACGAACTTTCGCTGCCCGTCTTCTTGACATTACAATCCAGATTTCGTAATTTCTTATAAGCTCTAAGAGGTATTTTGATTTCTTCCATTCTTGTTATCTTCAGCCAGTATTTAATCTCTTTCAAACACGGATTAAAACATAAATCAATCGGATATCGTCCAAGATCACTATAAACTAAATCATTTGGTGTTCGATGTAAGATGTTTTCATCGCATACAAATGCACATCTTCCATTTCAACACTTCTCTCAAGAGCCCAAATTTTCGCTTCATATTGTAAGATTGGCTGCACCAGAGAGTCAAATAGCTTTGAGAAAACTGGAAATGCGTTACAATTCAGTTTATGTAAAATGTAAAGTTCAACTGTGACTGCTCTCTTTGCTCTATATGCATATCTTGGCATCCAAAGTGAAGAGAGAGAGAGAGAGAGAGAGAGAGAGAGAGAGGAGAGAGAGAGAGAGAGAGAGAGATTAGTACTTGTGACGTATGTAGGCCTAATTCAGTAGGAAAAACAACGACGACGACAACGCCCCAAACCACCACACCAACAACAACACAACAACAAAACTAACCAGGGAGGGACTGATGTTATTGCAGTCGAATGCACAATCAAGACACGTGTAATTAAAAGTCAGCGTAGAAGCTGGCCAGTCACCGAAGAAGCAAATGAAATGCATTGTTCTTAATTAGGAAACATTTGTAACCTACCATAGACTACAAGAATTGAATGGAAATCGTCATACTATATATATATATATTCTTTTTTTGTCCTTACTGTTTCCGAAATTTCTGTGTGTGTTCTGAAGATATTGTTTGCCGTGCGAACCACGGTGTGCTCAGGGACTTTGCAAGGCACACTTGTGGGAGAAATAAGACGGTGGTTTTTCAGAATGCTATTTTGCACCCTTCTGGAACAGACGCGAAACAATTTCCATTCCCATTCCTGTGGGACAGTACCAATGTTGAGGGAGGGCTGGTAGAGGCACGTCAGCATCGGAGCAGGTTTGTCCACTAACTCATTTCGGAGTCCAGGACTTATTCCTGCAGGGCCAGGCGCTTTGCTGGCGTCCAGTCCTTTCATGGGCCTGCCACCCATAGGGTGAGTGAGTGGCAGGTGTCCGTGATAGGACTTGGGTTCTGGGTTCAAAGCTGTCCAATGTTTGGACGTTTTCTTAAAGGCACGGGGGTTTATTGCTGAACAGAAAAAAAAGAAACAAACAAACAAACAAAGAAGGAAAGGAAAGAAAAGAAAAGAAAAGAAAAAAATGAATAAAAGACAGAGGAAAGAACCGAACTTTGCTTTCAGGGTTTCCGGTTCGCCCGTGGATTGTATCATACAACAAACAAACAAGCACACAAGTGTAAAGTGACGTTATTTTATTTACAAAGGACGCCACAAAACTTCTGGATATTTCGGCGAAAGGGCCTTTTTCAACAAACACAGGACACGAGAGAAAAGAGATCAAAAACAATACTTGCCTTGCACAGCACAATCCACAAATGAAACTAAAAGGCAGAATGCATTTTTGAGCACAATTCAAGGGGAAGAGAGAGAGAGAGAGAGAGAGAGGAGAGAGAGAGAGAGAGAGAGAGAGAGGGAAGCAGGTAAAGGTGAAGGTTGGAGACAGTGAGTACAAAATGATCAGCTGAAAAAGTAGAAACAGTTGAGTAGTATGCAGAGGGGGGGGGGGGGGGGGGGGGGGTGAAAGGGAGGGGGCGGGGGTGGAGAGAGAGGGGGGAAAAAAACTGTATTCAAGTGTTGTGGATAAAGAGAACAAATCAAAAGTTCATTGTAAAACTAATGGATAGATTTGGAGAGGGAGTAGGGGAGAAAAAAATATATGGGGAGGGTCAGGGTGGATTTGCCGCCTCTAGCATCAAACCCAAGTCTGACCCCAGGACAGTTCCCATCCACCTTGAGGGGTACCATTGGCTGCCTCTGTTCGCTGGGTCTTGATGTACGCCTAAGTCTAACTGTTGGTTGCAAACCGTTTGCATGACGGCATCTGCGTCGTTTGTGTCGGTTCCTGACTTTGGCTGTAGATGTCCGCGTCTCCAGTCTGTTTCCACCTATTGTAGAGTCCGTCTCTCCCGTTGATGAGTTTTCAGTGCTGGCATCCACCCAGGGCTGGCTGGCTGTTGATCGGGGAGTGATTTGGGAGACATGTAGTCGACTGGACTGCGGAGTGGAGTCTTTCTTTCAGCTGTGTCCAGACTTCTTTGGTGAGGTGGCGGCTATTCTCGCTGAAGGGGTGGTGGTGGTTTTGGGGATAGTCGGTCTGTATGATGTAGACTGAGCCATTCATCCAAACGGAACTATTTGCGGGATCTGCCGTTGTTGAGCTGGGTGTAAACTGGTACCCATCTGTCTCTGTCTGTCTGTCTGTCTGTCTGTCTGTCTGCCTGCCTGCCTGTTTGCCTGTCTGTCTGTCTGTGTGTCTAATAAAATCAGTCAAGCAGTATTATTCTGGAACTTCTCTCTTCTCTCTCTCTCTCTCTCTCTCTCTCTCTCTCTCACACACACACACCTCTCTCTCTCTCTCTCTCTGTTTTATATATATATATATATATATATGTCTGTATGTATGCATGACTGCATGTGTGTATATGTACACACACACACACACACACACACACACACACACACACACACACACACACACACACACACACATGTATGTGCGTGCGCGCGTTCGTGATGGTCCTAGCATGGTCACAGTTCTGGCACAATTGATGGATGATTTGTAGCAATTGTCAAACTCGCCTTTTGCAAGAAATATTAAAAAATAGGCTCTGGGTTTCAATAGGCAGTGTGTCAAAGAGTGCAATCTCTGACGTCAACAACTCAGTTGCTCATAAATGGCGTACGTCGTTCAGTCGTGACGTACTGAGAGAGAGAGAGAGAGAGAGAGAGAGAGAGAGAGAGAGAATGGCCGCATACAGTTTTTCGTTGGTCCAGTCTTCAGCAACACAAGTGCTTCCTTGGCCATCCAGTATCCCTTTCGCTAAAAAAAGAAAAAGAAAATGGGGGGGGGGGGGGGGGGGGGGGGGGGATGGGAGTACATACTCCTCTCTCTCTCTCTCTCTCTCTCTCTCTCTCTCTCTCTCTCTCTCTCCCCTCCCCTTTCAGCCAATATTTTTCACTAACAGAGCCGGTGCCCTGTGATCCCCCTGGTTCCGACACCAGTGCCAGTGGACATGACAATCCGAAATGGCGACGACTGTTTGAACTCTGGGTTGTACCCAGTACAGGACGAAAGGGGAGGAGGAAAGATGGGGAGGGGGGGGGGGGGCTGTCTTTGAACTAGGGCCCAGAGTGTATGTCCCGAGGGAACCGAAAACAAACTAGAAGCTGTCATTTCCTTCTGTGCGCCTGCTTCCCCCCCCCCTCCCCCCAGCCTCCACGCACACACTGCCCACCTCCTTCTCCATTGCTCCTCCATCTCATGCCGGAAGTGGATAGAACTGGGAACTGCCTTTAATAGTTTCTTATTTCCTGTATTGTATGTCTGTGGGTGTGTGTTTTCTCTGGAGTACCCGTTCCCTGCTACTGACCTCTGGCTTATAATTAAACTTCTCTCTCTCTTCTCTCTTCTCTTCTCTCTCTCTCTCTCTCTTTGTGTATGTGTGTGTGTGTGTGTGTGTGTGTGTGTGTGTGTGTGTGTGTGTGTGTGTGTGTGTCTGCCTCTCTCTCTCTGCAGTACTAAAATAATTTCCCAAGGCTTTTAATGTTGCTAGAGTAATACCGATCCATAAAACAGGTGAACGCACCGACCTGTCAAACTACAGGCCCATTTCTATTCTGTCTGTACTGTCTAAACCATGGGAAACCCATATAAATAAACGTATTCTCGATCATTTCAATTCTTTCAATATGTTTCATCAAAAGTAGTCTAGTTTTAGGGCTAACCACTCCTGCCAAACTGCATTGACAAACTATTTGATCAATGGCTTACTAATGTAAATAATGGCAAAATTACAGGTGTTCTCATTGTAGATTTTATGAAAGCTTTTGATGTTATCGATCGCAATCTTCTTCTGAAGGATATGTAACTTGTCGGAAAATTTGTTAGAACTATCTTCATTTCTTTCAGATAGAAAGCAGATAGTTTCAGTGGATGAATCTGTATCTCCTATATCATCTATTAGTCACGGTGAGCCTCAAGGATTAGTACTGGGACCTATCTTATTTTCTGTATACAAGAACGATTTACCTTTATTCATTGATAGTCTATGTGAAATGTTCGCTGATGACACCACTATGCACACTAGTCATAAAAACATTGAAAATATGTTTGTTGTTTCACAAGAAAATACAAACTAATCATATGGTCTGAACTCAATCAAGTTCTATCCTTAGAAAATTAAGTACTTGATAATAACCACCAGGCAAATGTGTCAAAATATCTTTATAATTCCCTGTCTCTTTGTATAAATAATGAGGTAGTTGAAGAAGTTGATCATCATATTAAAATCGTTGGTGTTGTTTTAGACACTAATTTGTCATGGTCTTTTCAGGTCACAATGTTCTGCAAAATTCTGTCTGAAAAGAATCGCCAGCTTTCAAAACTACAATAGACAACATTGTCGTAAGCTGTTTTTTTTGTTTGTTTGTTGTTGTTTTTTACTTTGTATGTTGAATCTCATTTAAATTACTTATCTACATTGTGGGATTCGGCCAATTACAACATATTTAACTGCTTTTCAGTCTTCATAGGGAGGCTGTTAAATTCATTCTTCTCAAACCTTCAATTGTAACTCCTTTGATTATAAACGTTTAGACATTGTGCCTCTAAAATGGAAGCTCGCATACAACAAAGCAATTTTCATGTTTAAGATAATGTCCAATCATGCACCACCAGCTCTGAAAAATGGATTTTAAACGAACCTCATTCGCAATGTCAGCAAAATTAAGATACCCCATACCAGGGATCGTTTAAAATCTACCTCATTTATTTCGTTGGTTGTCTGTGGAATGACCTGTTGTCATCATTTAATGTAAATTCTAGTCTAAATGTTTTAAAAGACAATACTTCTCATATCCGATGCTAAATTCATGAAACAAATCGACTAATGATAACATTATATGACTTTGTTCATACATTTTCTAAATTATGTGTATGTACAGTAATCTTTAAATGTATGCGAATGTTATTTTGATGACATACTGTTCACCTTTCCACCTTTTATTGACGTTCCTCCCTTCTCACTTTTTTTTTGGGGGGGGGGGGGGGGGGGGGGGTTGAATATGTAATTGCAAAGTTGGTTTTTTTTTGTGTGAAATGTTGCTTGTCTAATTTGTGTTTTGTATTTCAGTCTAGTGTTTATTCCTCATTAATGAGATAGTTCATTCACTTTTGAAGTCTCGTGTTCTTGGCCTTCTTTTTGACTTCATTGAGGGTAAGATGTAAAACAGCCTATATTGTGCTTGTTCTTTGCCCCCAGTACAAAACTTCGTTCTCTCTCTCTTCTCTCTCTCTCTCTCTCTCTCTCTCTCTCTCTCTCTCTCTCTCTCTCTCTCTCTCTCTCTCTCTCTCTCTCTCTCTCTCTCTCTCCTCTCTCTCTCTTTATACCTGCTTAACACTTTACCGCCCCTTGTTCATATGGGGCTATGGCCTAACTGAATAGAAAATCCAAATCTGAGTCTCTGCACACACACACACACACACACACACACACACACACACACACACACACACACACACACACACACACACATATATCTACATATATGTGTATGTGTGTGTGTGCGTGTGTGTGTGTGTGTGTGTGTGTGTGTGTGTGAGAAATGAGAGAGAGAGAGAGAGACAGAGAGAGAGAGAGAGAGAGACAGAGAGACAGAGAGAGAGAGAGAGAGAGAGAGAGAGAGAGTACCTGCTTAACAGGCAGAGTGGGTTCACAAATTAACACCAAACTCATCTGGTGTCCTTTCTGGTAAACTATGTTTTCCAGAAAAAAAATTTTTTTTTTTGCCTCATAGATGCATTGAATTTTTGTGATCGAAAACAGTTAAATTTGATCAAGACCACCTAAACAGATGATTTATGGGGAAAAATAAAAATGTTTCATGAGAAGAATTCGAAAAATAAAATTAACCTGCAAAAGGAAAAACATCTTGTTAATCGCCGTGGAACATTTTAAGTTCCCAAAATAAAGTTAGTCTTGAAATCGCGGATGTCAAAATTTGCTTTCCACATTAAATGTTAAACTCATTAAATATGCATTGGAAAATCTGAAGAACCTCCTGGTGGGGTTTCGAGCGCGCGCGCGCGCGCGCGCGCGCGCGCGCGGTGTGTGTGTGTGTGTGTGTGCTGTGCACGGCCGCGCGCGCGCGAGACAGAGAGAGAGAGAGAGAGAGAGAGAGAGAGAGAGGTTGCCTGTCTGTCCACCACATGACGGAGAGCTACACGGAGCGGAAGGCGGAAGGCCACAGGATGTGATGGCAAGAGGGAATGTGCACAGATCGGGAATGTGGCCCACAGACGGATCCACGATGGAATGTGGCCCACACACGCATTCCCCGTCGTGGAATGTGGCCCACACACGATCCTGTGGAATGTGGCCCACACACGATCCTGTGGAATGTGGCCCACACACGATTCCGTGGAATATGGCCCACACACGAACCTGTGGAATATGGATGCGGGTTCGGATCCAAGGATGGATTTAAGGATTTTTTCCCCCCGCTAGAACATTGCGGCATTGGGCTTGTTTTCTTGTTGTGAATACGCCACGTAATAATGCACGGGTTTAAATACAGAATCTGTCTTCTGTCTGTCTGTCTGTCTGTCTGTCTGTCTGTCTGTCTGTCTGTCTGTCTCTCTCTCTCTCTCTCTCTCTCTCTCTCTCTCTCTCTCTCTCTCTCTCTCTCTCTCTCAGATTTGATGCGGATCGGTTGAAATGAGGCACAGCTACTTGTCCTCCCGATTTCCCCCTCGTCCTCCTCGGAACTTCCCTAGCTCGGAAACTATTCCCCAAATTCCGAATTTTATTGGGGATGGGGTGGGATGGGGTGGGGCTGGGGCTAGGGTTTGGAGGGGTGGTAGGGTAGGTTGTGGGTGGGGTAGGAGGATTCAAAATGTCAGCAATAATACGTAGTGGAAAATACATTAAAAAAAAACTTCGTCAGTAGGAGGTTAAAAACGTTTCAGTCCGAAACAAAACTTTCCCCCCTTCAGTCCACCCCCTACTCCCTTCATCCCCCTCTTCTCGAAGTTTGACTCCAGAAGGCTGGGAGTGAGCTAAACATCGCGCAGACTTGGTCGGGACAGAGGTCTACAATGAACCGAGGGATCATTCTTGTTGTTAGTTCTGTTGTTTGATCCCCGTGTTCCACAAGGGGACATGTTTGAGCGACTACTTGTTCACCCTACAAACGGACAGATGCTTGAGTGAGATCCCTTGCCGTCTCCGTCACCGCCACGGTATGACCTCGTAGGCATGCTGTGGGTATGACCTTGTAGCTATGCTGTGTGGTATGACCTCGTAGCCATGCTGTGTCGCCACCCGCTTGTTAGTCCACGGTATGGCCTCGTAGCCATGCTGTGTCGCCACCTGCTTGTTATCCACGGTATGCCTCGTAGCCATGCTGTGTCGCCACCCGCTTGTTAGTCCACGGTATGGCCTCGTAGCCATGCTGTGTCGCCACCTGCTTGTTAATCCACGGTATGGCCTCGTAGCCATGCTGTGTGTCGCACACCTGCTTGTTAATCCACGGTATGGCCTCGTAGCCATGCTGTGTCGCCACCTGCTTGTTAATCCACGGTATGGCCTCGTAGCCATGCTGTGTCGTCACCCGCTTGTTAATCCACGTATGGCTCGTACCCTGCTGTGTCGCCACCTGTTGTTAACCTCCAGCCAATACTCCCCCTGCTCAATACTCCCCTTACTTGTTGCTGGCCGTTAGCCCCCCCCCCCCACCTCCTCCTTCTAATCGACTCCCACTGTCTAATATACCTCATGCTCGACATCCCCCTGCTCAATACTCCCTCGTCTGCAACGGAAAGAAACAGGTGATCTGGGGGAAGGGGTATGACAGGAAATCTTCCCCATACCACAGCTGTAGACCACACGTCTTCAGCAAGCATTGGGAGTATTGGGCAGGGAGCACGATGCAAGGGGAGTATCGAGCAGGAGATCTGTTAATACTGAGTTGACCCATGTTCTTCCGATGAAGGTCTTTCAAAAACTTTCCCTCCTTCAAAACACTACCATGGTGTTCGGGGTGTGAGTTCAA
>CM065742.1:34171310-34183810 GCA_033310375.1 Conus canariensis
GTATATTAACAAATTCTTAAAAACATCGGTGTAGAAATGAGAACATGGGAATCATCCATGTGACAGAAGGTAGACATGCAAGCAAAAATCGACACAGCGATGAGATGAAAAATGATGTTTTCTGAATAGACAACAGTGTGTGTTCATTTACAAAGATATTTTTCAGCTTCCTTCATGGATAAAGATTCACGCAAGTCGTGACAGAGTAATGAGAATGTCCTGAAATTCTGAATGCACAGCTGATTTCCAGCCTCAAACACGGTGTGAAAATATGGCTCAGAGCAAAATGTCTATTCCTTTAGGTGACACCACCCCTGCTCCCATTAACAACAGCAGGCGACGCATTGTGAGAGGCTAACAATGACTGGCAGCATCCCGTCTCAGATTGTTCCATCGACCTTTCATTGACCTTCTGACTGAGTCGTAACGTCAAGCGTCGTTTCGTTCTTCACTGTAGTCGGTATAAAAGCTGAAACCAGCTCTGCGGCTAGAGACACCCATCTGCGTGTCAAAGGTGTTTCCCATAAGGTCTTGGCGACTGTTCGGAAGTTTTAGCCGTAGCTTTTGAACTTGCATGCGACGTGGCGAATGGATGGCCTGTGCTGAACCATTCACACACACTCTGCTTTTACCCGTAGACTACCTCCGTAGATACAAGATCATCTCCTATAGGCTTACGTGTAGTATTATGCCAAGCTGTGAATTAAAGGTCACGTTTTGCTGATACTTTACTGTAGAAATAACAGGGTGCAGTTGCTCAGGCACTCTACGCTGTGCTGACCATCTAAACAAACACTGGAGCAAATCTTTCTGCGGGAGAGTCCGCCCACTAGTGACTGCTTATCAAGGTGAATGCACACTCTGCTGCTGTTCTGTGACGTCTAAACTGATTACTTTCCAAAGTTTCGGGAATAATTACGTCAAACGGCGCGTCTGGAATATTTACTTTCCCAACTTTCCTGGACTGTCACGTCAAGCTGTACAATACACGAGCGTATGAAACGACCGGGGGTTTTGTTTATCTTGGAAGGTTCCGGGGGAGTTTCAGTGAGTTTTAGCGATTTACGGAAAGTTTGGGGAGAGTTTGCGAGAGGTGTGTGTGTGTGTGTGTGTGTGTGTGTTGTTGTGTGTGCGTGCGTGCGTGCGTGCGTGCGTGCGTGCGCGCGCGCGAGTGTGTGTGTGTGTGTGTGTGTGTGTGTGTGTGTGTGTGTGTGTGTGTGTGTGAGCAGTGGAGGTAAGGTGAAAGATGGGGAGGGGAGGGGGGAGAAAGAATGTGGGCATACGTGCGGTATGGAGGCATGGGTGGTGGAGAGGTGGGGAGGGGAAGGTGGGGTAGGGGCAATGGTGGTGCCCCTTCTTTTAATCAAATCTGTTTCACGGACAGAAAACAATATTGTAGTTTCATTTCAGACCAGATTCCTTTCCTGTGTTGTGCTTCACGCCGTTTGCTCCCCACCTGCATCTTTTACATACACGCAGCCAGTCTCTGAAATATATCGAAAAATTATCTTTCCCGTGCTGCTGTTGTACAGGTTGCTCAGCCGAATGATTCTGCACGACAGGAATCTGGCCTCCCTGTTGTACAGGTTGCTCAGCTGAATGATTCTGCACAACTGAATCTGGCCTCCCTGTTGTACAGGTTGCTCAGCTGAATGATTCTACACGACGTGAATCTGGCCTCCCTGTTGTACAGGTTGCTCAGCTGAATGATTCTGCACAACGTGAATCTGGCCTCCATGTTGTACAGGTTGCTCAGCCGAATGATTCTGCATGACGTGAATCTGGCCTCCCTGTTGTACAGGTTGTTCAGCCAAAATGATTCTGCATGACGTGAATCTGGCCCCCTGTTGTGCAGGTTGTTCAGCCGAATGATTCTGCATGACGTGAATCTGGCCTCCCTGTTGTACAGGTTATTCAGCCGAAATGATTCTGCACGACGTGAATCTGGCCTCCCTGTTGTGCAGGTTGTTCAGCCGAAATGATTCTGCACGACGTGAATCTGGCCTCCCTGTTGTACAGGTTGTTCAGCTGAATGATTCTGCATAACGTGAATCTGGCCTCCCTGTTGTACAGGTTGTTCAGCTGAATGATTCTGCATAACGTGAATCTGGCCTCCATGTTGTACAGGTTGTTCAGCCAAAATGATTCTGCACGACGTGAATCTGGCCTTCCTGTTGTACAGGTTGTTCAGCTGAATGATTCTGCATAACGTGAATCTGGCCTCCCTGTTGTACAGGTTGTTCAGCCAAAATGATTCTGCATAACGTGAATCTGGCCTCCCTGTTGTACAGGTTGTTCAGCTGAATGATTCTGCATAACGTGAATCTGGCCTCCCTGTTGTACAGGTTGTTCAGCTGAATGATTCTGCATAACGTGAATCTGGCCTCCCTGTTGTACAGGTTGTTAGCCAAAATGATTCTGCGTAACGTGAATCTGGCCTCCCTGTTGTAGGGGGAAAGTAGTCTTAATTGGAACTACTGTGGAAAAAGGTCAGTAGATTGAACATTTTTTAATGAATCATGTCCAGACTGCACACACAAGTCTCTTACACCATTCGCATTCGCCATACAAAACTGAAAAAGGATGGATTGAACTGAAATATTTATTTTCATTTTTGCATTTTTTCAAAAAAATGTTCCATTTACAACTACAGGGTGGGCTAATTGGAACTACTTAAGTCATTCAAAACAAATCATGAGAAATCATTACAAAAAAGCACACAAAAAACACCCCCCAAAAAGACAAAATCAGGTTTGCAAACTTCTAATGCAACATATTTCTGTCTTTTTTATGAAAAGGAAACTGAAATAGATTTTTCTTTAATTCATGAATGATTTGAGAAAGGAAGTGAATAAAACATGATAGATTATTCGTGCAACTCTGCAAAGTAGGAACAGCACAATTTCTACCAATTCTTTCATGAAGAAAAAACAAGCAATAACAATAGCAATCATGACAGCAAGAACATATTAGTAATAGTATGGCTCTCTGCCTATATTGTGTGTAAGAAACCAAAACAATAGACTAGCATTTGTGGCATCTGGCATCTCTTGCAATATCACCGGCCTTCAAAACTTTTGTGAATTGTACAAGAACGTTTTCAATCCTTCGTGCAAAATTCGCAAAAATAGTGGACAGTATTGTTTGAGATGCCAGAACACTCAACATGAACCTATTGTAGACATGACTGACACTGAATCATATCTTCTTCAACTGTTTCTGCACAAATAAAGCAGAACCAAGCGCTCCCTTTCTGTGGTTTTTCTTTGTTTTCTTTGGCCTTGATCAGTCACGTTTTTGTTCTTTTCTTTGCGAACTGATTTTTTCACTTTGGAACTGAGCAATGCCTTCTTGCAAGGACTTGAGGTGAGTATTTCAGAGTCCATTGTTCTGGTCTTCCTTCTCTGCAAAACAGGGCTTTTCTGTGGCAGCTGGACAACATCTTCCACACGCCGATAGTGCGTCACACAATCGTAGTGTCCAGCGTCTGGCCCCAGACGTGTGAACTGGACCACCAAGGACTCTTTGTTCACAAACTCAGTACCATACACAGTCACCTGCTCAAACTGACTGTCAACAACCTTGATGGGCCTACCAAGACGTTCTGCTGTTGCGATCAGCTCAAGTTCTCCGGGCATAGATTTGACCTGCCTCATGTAGTTAATGCGGTCTGACATCGTTTTGAGTCTGATTCTGCGGGGCATATCAGCATTGAGGGTTGTAATATCCAAGTCCTCATAACGTCCCTTGTTTTTCTTCATCTGCTCCACGACAGTTGCTCTTAATCCATCAGCAGCAACTTGTTCCCGGTCTGAGAGTCCTCTATCAAGAGGAAGCCCATCTCTGCCTCTCCTGGCACACGGAAGATCTTCATCCAGTCCTATGACAAGACTTCGAAACAGACACCGACCGTCGGGGTTGGCTGACACAACTCTGTAGTTAGCAGCAGAGAGGGGTGGTATGCTTGCAGATGTGGCACGTGAAGCGGATATTCTGCTGGTAGAGGTTCTGGTAGGGAGTCGTGAGGTGGGTGGTCCGGAAGGTGGTTGTGGTGGGGTGAATGGTGAAGGAGGAGTAGCATGCTCTAGAGGTGGTGGAGTAGATAGAATTGATGATCTTGGTGGGGATGGGTGACTTGGTGGTTGATGGGACCTTGGATGGTGGGGTGGGTGACCTTGGAGGTGGGGTGGGTGACCTTGGAGGTGGGGTGGGTGACCTTGGAGGTGGGACGGGTGACCTTGGAGGTGGGGTGGGTGACCTTGGAGGTGGGATGGCGATCTTGGAGGTGGGATGGGTGACCTTGGAGGTGAGATGGGTGACCTTGGAGGTGGGGTGGGTGGCCTTGAAGGTGAGATGGGTGACTTTGGAGGTGGGACAGATGACCTTGCTGGTGGGGTGGGTGACCTTGCTGGTGGGATGGGTGACCTTGGCGGTGGGGTGGGTGACCTTGGCAGTGGGATGTTTAACCTTGGCGGTGGGATGCGTGACCTTGGCGGTGGGGTGGGTGACCCAGGTGGTAAGACAGATGACCTTGCTGGTGGGATAGATGACCTTGGTGTTAGGATGGGTGATCTCGGTGGTGACGTGTGTGACCTTGCTGGTAGGACAGATGATCTTGTTGGTGGGACAGAAGACCTTGCCAGTGGGGTGGGTGACCTGCCCTGTTCGTCTGAGAGCACAGAAGAATTCATTGAAGGTCTGGCGATGAAATCATCATCTGTGAAAATGCCTCTCAGACAAGGCCATATTCCAGACTTCAGGAAGCCACTCACAGCATTTGACATGGTGGCAGCTCTGACGTAGGCTGGTGTCAGCAAACTGCACATCTGAATGCAGAGACTGTTCTTCCGGGGTTGGAACGGAGCCATTCTTTCACACTTTGGCTGAAATACAACTGCAGGGGCCTGAAAAAGCAATGTCCAGCGGCTGTAACTTGTGCGTGCAGTGTGACGGTAGAGATATCATGATCACGCCGTTTTCACGGGCCAGGTCAACAGCTTCCAGGTTTTTCACATGTGAACTGTGATTGTCTAAGATCAGCAGAACTGGCTGGTCGCTGGTTGGCTTGACAATGGCAACAAAATGTCTCAGCCACTTGAGAAACGTTTCTTGGTCGATCCAACCACTTTCGTTGTTGGTGACGACAGATCCTGGTGGGGCTCCATCCATCAGACTATCCACCATCCTCTTCCGCTTAAAGACAACCATGGGCGGCACGTAGGTGCCTGAGGCGCTGACGCAGCACACCACAGTGGTGTTGGTTCCTCTTTCACCACTTGTCAGGACTCCCACTTGATGTTTTCCTTTCAGTGAAACAACTCGCTCCCTGAGCCTTTGGAACTGTTGAAATTCCCGTTTCATCAACATTGTAGATTTGTGTTGCGTCCAAGTGGTATTTGTCAATGACGTGTTCAAGTTTGTCGGAGAATACACTCACTCTTTCTCTTGAAAAACCTTCTGCGCGAGCAACAGATGTTGGTTCTGGTTTTCTAAGTGAAAGTTGTGGATGGCGCTTCATGAAACCATAATACCAGTCCTTCCCAGCTCTGTCTGCTTCAGACGGAAAACGGCCAATCCCATTTTTAGAAGCTAACTGAAGTGCCAGTTTCCGGATATCTTTTCGAGTGCAGCCAATCATCATTTTTTCTAACCTTTGGATGTATAACACCAAGTCATTTTTCCATTTCTGGAGTCAGAGCAGTTTCACGTCCGAGATGTTTAACTGCTCCATTGGCAAATATGTTTTTATTTCCATTGTGTCTGCTCAGAGTGCCCTTGGGAATGCCATAGACAGCGGATGCTTGACATAGTGACATGTTCCCATTCCGGATACTTGTGATGGCCCTCTCCATGTCTTCTTCAGACCATTGTCCATACCTTTGGGACGAAAAGAGGGAAATCTGGTTTAT
Organism: Conus canariensis; assembly: GCA_033310375.1. Taxonomy (NCBI): domain Eukaryota; kingdom Metazoa; phylum Mollusca; class Gastropoda; order Neogastropoda; family Conidae; genus Conus; species Conus canariensis. Next base: position 34,177,220 of record CM065742.1, read on the forward strand.
GCAGTAATGTTTGGTTTAAGATATAATGAAATGATGGAAATAGAAAGGTGTGTGAAAAGAGAAACAGACATAAATTCACATATAAACTAGCAACAACTCTGAAAGCAAACATGCCTGCACCTACACGCACATGTGTGCAAGCGCACGCGCGCGCGCGCGCGCGCAGCGCCACACACACACACACACACACACACACACACACACACACACACACACACACACGCACACACGCACACACAGAGGCACAAACGCCCACACTGGCACAAACACGCACACACACTCACACACACACACACACAGACACACACACACACACACACACACACACACACACACACACACACATACACTCACACACAACATAAATTATATGCACGCACGAGAGAGAGAGAGAGAGAGAGAGAGAGAGAAGAGAGAGAGAGAGAGTTAAACATAATTATACCAATAAAGAATGTTGAAAAATCATCGTGCTGATTGGAACATGCTCATTTTAGTAGACAAAAAAAATTGTTCCAATATATACGATTTATTTGATACGTTCCGATTTAAAAGACGAAACTGTTCCAATATAGGCGAAACATAGGAAGAGTATATCTTGTATTGCTGAACACAGAAGAACAACAGAAACAGTATTATTCCCGTCTGGTTATGAGCAGTTATGCATTAGTTTCAACATGGAGCAACTTAATTTTCCTAACGTTATAAACAGCTGCATACAACCGATATCTCTACAACCAAATATTACATCAGAGACACCCAAATCTTTCTTCACCTCACCTTCTCCGCACCTTCCCGCCAGTCACCATGATTGTTTGTGTAGTAGCGCCCCCTGATGGAAGGAAACTCGGCAAACAGAGAGTTGGAATTTTTTGCAGAAACCTCTGAGAAATCGCCGTGTTCTGATCTATAACCCCGTTCCAATTTGGACTACTTTCCCTACAGGTTGTTCGGCCAAAATGATTCTGCATAACGTGAATCTGGCCTCCCTGTTGTACAGGTTGTTCAGCTGAATGATTCTGCATAACGTGAACCTGGCCTCCCTATTGTACAGGTTGTTCAGCTGAATGATTCTGCATAACGTGAATCTGGCCTCTCTGTTGTACAGGTTGTTCAGCTGAATGATTCTGCATAACGTGAATCTGGCCTCCCTGTTGTACAGGTTGTTCAGCTGAATGATTCTGCATAACGTGAATCTGGCCTCCCTGTTGTACAGGTTGTTCAGCTGAATGATTCTGCATAACGTGAATCTGGCCTCCCTGTTGTACAGGTTGTTCAGCTGAATGATTCTGCATAACGTGAATCTGGCCTCTCTGTTGTACAGGTTGTTCAGCTGAATGATTCTGCATAACGTGAATCTGGCCTCCCCGTTGTACAGGTTGTTCAGCCGAATGATTCTGCATAACGTGAATCTGGCCTCCCTGTTGTACAGGTTGCTCAGCCAAAATGATTCTGCATAACGTGAATCTGGCCTCCCTGTTGTACAGGTTGCTCAGCCAAAATGATTCTGCACAACGTGAATCTGGCCTCCCTGTTGTACAGGTTGTTTAGCCAAAATGATTCTGCATAACGTGAATCTGGCCTCCCTGAGTGTTGGCTTGGAAACATGCACCACTGATACGAAACGTTTGAGTACGCAACATCAGCTGTATTTAAATGCTTCGGAAAATTAAAGCGATTCTGATTGCAGCTAAAAATAGGGCGAATTCATCTAAATCCATTTCAGTCAGCCAGAGTAGGCCTATTCCCCCCCCCCCCCCCCCCCCCCCCGCCCCCCACTCCATGCAATGTAAAGACGTGTTTGTTTTCAAACTGTCAGCAAACGAACACGTTTAGGGAGTCTCTCAACACGCGAACATTGAATTTGCAGAACTAGACAGACTCATCATTGTCCCATTTTGCAAGCTACAAAGACTTGTTCTCTCTCTTCTCTCCTCTCTCTCTCTCTTGTTACATTATATATATCTATTTCTCTCTCTCTCTCTCTGTCTCTCTCTCTCTCTCTCTCTCTCTCTTCTCTCTCATTTTGATTACTGCATTGCTTTGCCGGTTGGCATACCTTGAGAAAAAGATTTTTTTAAGCTGTGCAGGCCAAAGCACCGGAGCAAACCCACGCCACTGATCAGCTGATAAATTTCACCGGCTTCCGATCTTCCACCGCATAGAATACAAATGAGCCTGCATGCACACTTACTGTCAAACATCATCAGTTGTTCTGCTACACACTGTCTCTCTTGTACATACAGAATCCACGCTCTCTGTTCCCGTCCGCCCTCAGGAAGCACCTGCATGCTGTCCATTCCCAAACGGAGGACAAATCAGTTTGGCCAGCGTCATTTGAATCTGTCTCTTGGAATGAATGTACATGCTCGCTTTTTTGGCCATCCGCTGACTGGATTTCTCTCTTTTTAAAAAAAAAAAGATCTTCCTTGTTAGACAGCATTTTCTGACAAATAGCCACTCCTTTGCAACAAATTATCTGCTCTGCAGCAATGCCTGGTTCTCTCTCTCTCTCCTCTCTCTCTCTCTCTTCTCTCTCTCTCGTCTTCTCTCTCTCTCTTCTGTGTGTGTGTGTGTGTGTGTGTGTGTGTGTGAGTGTGTGTGTGTGAATCGGATGTTGAGAATTAAATGTCGGTTCTTATTCTTTAGGCTACGCTTTGATCCAGATTTGCATTTTTGTTTTTGTATTCCTGCTGCTTTTGTGTACAAGCTAATGTCCTCAGTTATCCATGAGATTAACGCGTATGTCAGTGTTTCTTTTCATGATGAAGATGATAAAACAAAATTTAGAAAAAGTAGCTAAAGGTTGTGAACGTAATACAACGAAGTCAGGGACCATGCCGTCTGTACGTGCCCGAGAAATGTGCTGAAGTCGCTTGCACAGGAGCGGTGCACTGGCGTGCGGAGTGTCCATAGACCACGCGCATCCTGGAGGAAGGGGTGACTCTTCGTTCCTCGGAAGTGGAATCCGCTTAACCCGTGCTGGTGACAGACCACTGCCACCCATCATTGGAACTCTGTGTGTGTGTGTGTGTGTGTGTGTGTGTGTGTGTGTGTGTGTTGTGTGTGTGAGAGAGAGAGAGAGAGAGAGAGAGAGAGTGTGTGTGTGTGTGTGTGTGTGTGTGTGTGTGTGTGTGTGTGTATGGTGAGACAGAGAGAGAAAGAGAGAGTGAGAGTGTGTGATCGTGTGTCAGTGAGTGAGTGAGTGAGTGAGTGAGTGAGCGTGTGTGTGTGTGTGTGTGTGTGTGCGTGCGTGCGTGCGTGCGTGCGTGTGTGTGTGTGTGTGTGCGCGTGCGCGTGTGCGCGTGCGCGCGTGTATATGTGAGTGTGTGTGTGAGTGTGTGTGTGTGTGTGTGTGTGAGAAAGAGAGAGAGAGAGAGAGAGAGAGTAGGTAAGCAACGTGGATAATCTCATATCAGCGTACTGTGCTGTGCATGCAGATGTCAGAGAAAATATGCGGCTAGACTAACTAGCTGGCAACGCGACTATAACAAGCGGCCTTAAACTGGACCCATCATGTCATTAAAACAAGAACAACAACAACAACAACAAAACGTGTCAAAGACTAAGATCAAGACCACAGTGCGAAAGGCTGCCGTACAGAGCTGAACACGAAGAGAGCAAGTATCCACACGTGGCAAACTGAATAGAAGAGCAAGAGCAGGAGAGAGAGAGAGAGAGAGAGAGAGAGAGAGAGAGAGAGAGAGAGAGAGAGGAGAGGGGGTGCTGTCATTATTATGTTTCCTTTTCCTTTTCTAAAATGCCATATGCTAAATACTACTACGTATTTTGATTATTAGCGACAATGCATCAGCAAAATCAACAGTAAACAGGACACACATTTATCATCGTGTAGTTACAATGCTTCAAGAAATCAATAGTGCAAGGACAGTAATCAATCAGTAACAACGCACCAAGAAAATCGGTGACCACAACACTCATTTGTCAGTATATAATTACAATCATTAATGAAACCAAGGGTGAACATATTTCCCATTTCTCATGATGCGGTTAAAAATTCAGTTGATAGGGAGCGGATTCACAGTTGAAAAAATGCAGCGGTTCACGATGTTTACGCTGGTACGCGTATTTTGTCTCCAATAGTAATGATTTGATGTCAAATGTGTGATTAGCTTTTCCCTGAGGGATTCTGCATTTTGAGTGCGTCAGAAATGCGATGGAAGGGTATTCCAAAACACAGTACCAGAGTAAGCAGAGATTCATTTAAACATAGCTGTTCCAGGTGTTGGAATGGGGAATTCGGTTGAAACGCTAGAGTTACGTTAAATTTCGATTGAAGAGTTTGTGGGGTTAACCTCGATACCATTTATTTGCATAAGTAGGCCTACACATTTTTGACAGCAAACATATCTTTTAGTGCGAGAACCCATGCTTCAGTAAAATTCCCCTCACTTGATTTCAAAAGGACTGCGTTAGGTACTCTTTTGTAGACATTGATTAGCGGTTTCATAGCATTAGCACTAGCAGAGTCAAATAGTGTTAAGCAATAATTGAGAGAGAGAGAGAGAGAGAGAGAGAAGGGAGAGGGAGAGAGAGAGAGAGAGAGAGAGAGAGAGAGAGAGAGAGAGACGCGTGCGTAGCACGCAGGCGGGAAGTTTCAGGCCAGATTTCAGCCACGAGCGTCTGTATGCCATACTTGCTGATCCATGAAGCCATACCAAATAAAGTTATGAATAAATAAATGAAGAGACAGAGACGAGAGAGAGACGTGTGCTTAGCACGCAGGCAGGAAGTTTCAGTCAGATTTCAGCCACGAGCGTCTGTATGCCATACTTCCTGATCCATGAAGCCATACCTAAATGATGTGAAAAACAATGTGGGAACGGATTGTTTGGATGTGTTGAAGACTTCTTGTTTTTCTGTAAGCTCGGTGTGTGTGTGTGTGTGTGTGCGTGGGTGCGTGCGTGCGGTGCGTGTATGTGTGTGTGTGTGTGTGTGTGTGTGTGTGTGTGTGTGTGTGTGTGTGTGTGGACATGTCTTACGTTAAGTACAGAAGCATATCTCTACATATCCACACGGAGGAGGATATGTTTGCTGTGGTGGCGATGTGCCACGTGCTGTACCGATGTGGAAGGTGGGTGTATTGGATGGAGTGAGAGTGGGGGCCCGCCTGTCTGTCGTCTTTTTTCCCTTACACACGTGTTCATGATCATGCCGAGGTGGGGCTGTGTTTGTGGCGGTGGTGGTGATGACGGTGGTGGTGACGACGGTGGTGGTGACGGTGGTGGTGGTGGAGGTGATGGTGGTGGTGGTTGTGTGTGTGTGTGTGTGGTGTGTGTGTGTGTGTGTGTGTGGCGCGCGCGCGCGGCGCGCGCGTGCGTTCGTGCTGTGTGTGTGTGTGTGTGTGTGTGTGTGGGCATTATTAACTTACGTATGCGTTTCATGTTTCATTTAGGTCATATTTTTACGACTGATATGTCGTTTTAACTGATTAAACAAAACAAGTTACCAATCCTGACATCCCATTCCACATACATGTGTCTACAACGCATACTGACCTCACATTTGCGTGCGCAGGTATTCGGTAGCACGCATACGCGTAAGAGCGCCGCTGCATGCACGTGCACAAGCGTAGGCGTGCACATGCATACCCGCACGCATGCGTGCAAGCACACGTAGGCACCAACGCTCACGCCAGCGAGCACAAGGACACACAGACCCAACTGTTGCAGTGGCGAAGACATGTTCGCCAGGTGCCCCAGACTGAGCAGCTGGTTTGGTTAATGCATAGGTCAGACTTGTGCTATGTTTTGTGCGTCGTCCTTCGTGATTTTCCGTATCAAATCATTCATTTATTGACTGACATCTGTCAGTCTTGTGAGTGGCTTTCTGAACCTTACCTCTGTTGTTTCTTGATTCGTTCTTTTGCTTTGTTTTGTTTGTTTACGTCTGTAAGTCTTGTGGTCAGCCCTTTTGAATCTTCCGTGATTGATTGATCGATTGATATGTCCATTAATACATTTATTTAGGTCTGGCTTCATGGATCAGCAAGTGTGACGTAGCGCATGCGGGCTGTTCCTCACGCAGTGACGGTCCTTCCTGAAATCTGGACTTAAACTTTACGCGTGCGTGCGTTGCACGTCTCTCTCTCTCTCTCTCTCTCTCTCTCTCTCTCTCTCTCTCTCTTCTCTCTCTCTCTCTCTCTCTCTCTCTTAGCGACGATTAGAGCCTGTCTGCGTACAGAACCCACTCGAAGATTCCCTTTGTAAGAGGTTTAATCTTGGCAAAGGAGTCAGTGCTCTAAGCTACTTCTTGGAGAAACGCGTCCTCAACTTCTGTTTTACATGTATATTTCTCTGTGCTTCAAGATATTTTTGCCAGTGTGTCTGATATACACAAATAAATATGCCCACATATATACATTCACGTGGGTCGCTTGCGAACGCACGCACGCACGCAGAGAGAGAGAGAGAGAGAGAGAGAGAGAGAGAGAGAGAGAGAGAGAGGGGAGGGAGGACAGGAGGGTCAGGAGGAGGAGGGGAGGGACTGCTGGTGCGTTGTTCTTAATCTGTCTCCTCCTCCTCCTGCTCCTCCTCTTCCTCCTCCTCCTCCTCCTTCTCCTCCTCCTCCTCC
>CM065742.1:34191310-34196310 GCA_033310375.1 Conus canariensis
GCGTATGTGTAAGTGGACATGCTCATACGTGTAGGCAGAATCGTGCACACGCACACACACACACACACACACACACACACCACACACACACACACACACACACACCACACGTGTGAATAGGCACACACGCGCGCACGCACGCACCACGCACGCACGCACGCACGCACGCACGCACGCACACACACACACACACACACACACACACACACACACACACACACACACAACACACAAACACGGACGCACTCTCTAGTTTTAGCGCGTACCGTATTAGCAAAGCCCTCAATGTCTGAACAGCATGCCCAGGTTAGTGTCGGGGAACATTTCTTCTGAAGTATTTCCTTCTTTCTCTTTTTCTTTTCTTTCTTTGTCTGTCTATCTTTCCTTTTAAGCTTGTCGTCTCCAGTCTTCCCTTCCTTCTACATTTTTAGCGTCTCTTTACCAGCCAGTCCTTCCTTCCTTCCTTCTTTTCTTCATCTCTTTCTGAGCTTATCTTCTGGAATCTTTGCTTCCTTCCGTCTTTCTTCCCTTCTTTCTCTTTCAGCCTTTCTCCTCTAATCTCTCCCCTCTTTCTTTCTTTCTTTCTTTCTTCTTTCTTTCTGTCTTTCTTTCGTTGTGAGCCCCTCTTCTAAAGTCATCCCGTCCTTGTTTCTGTCTGTCTCTCTTTTTCGAGCCTCTCTCCATAAGTCTTTGCTTCCATCTTTCTCTCCTCTCTTCCTAAGTCTTTCCTTCCATCTTTCTCTCCTCTCTTCCTAAGTCTTTCCTTCCATCTTTCTCTTCCTAAGTCTTTCCTTCCATCTTTTTCCTCTTCCTAATCTTTCCTTCCAATCCCCCTTTCGCTCCTCTCTCCATAAGTCTTTCCTTCTAAGTTTCTCTCCTCTCTTCCTAAGTCTTTCCTTCCATCTTTCTCTCCTCTCTTCCTAAGTCTTTCCTTCCATCTTTCGCTCCTCTCTTCCTAAGTCTTTCCTTCCATCTTTCTCTCCTCTCTTCCTAAGTCTTTCCTTCCATCTTTCTCTCCTCTCTTCCTAAGTCTTTCCTTCCATCTTTCGCTCCTCTCTTCCTAAGTCTTTCCTTCCATCTTTCTCTCCTCTCTTCCTAAGTCTTTCCTTCCATCTTTCGCTCCTCTCTTCCTAAGTCTTTCCTTCCATCTTTCTCTTCCTAAGTCTTTCCTTCCATCTTTCTCTCCTCTCTTCCTAAGTCTTTCCTTCCATCTTTCTCTCCTCTCTTCCTAAGTCTTTCCTTCCATCTTTCTCTCCTCTCTTCATAAGTCTTTCCTTCCATCTTTCGCTCCTCTCTTCCTAAGTCTTTCCTTCCATCTTTCTCTCCTCTCTTCCTAAGTCTTTCCTTCCGTCTTTCTCTTCCTAAGTCTTTCCTTCCATCTTTCCTCCTCTCTTCCTAAGTCTTTCCTTCCATCTTTCGCTCCTCTCTTCCTAAGTCTTTCCTTCCATCTTTCTCTTCCTAAGTTTTTCCTTCCATCTTTCTCTCCTCTCTTCCTAAGTCTTTCCTTCCATCTTTCTCTCCTCTCTTCCTAAGTCTTTCCTTCCATCTTTCTCTCCTCTCTTCCTAAGTCTTTCCTTCCTTGTTGCCTTATTTTTCTGCCTCTCTTCTCTGTTTTCCCTTCTTTCTTTCTTTTTGAGCCTCATTTCTCAGGTATTTCCCTCTTCAGCTTTCTTTCTTTCTTTTTGAGCCTCATTTCTCAGGTATTTCCCTCTTTAGCTTTCTTTCTTTCTTTTTGAGCCTCATTTCTCAGGTATTTCCCTCTTTAGCTTTCTTTCTTTCTTTTTGAGCCTCATTTCTCAGGTATGTCTCTCTTTAGCTTTCGTTCTTTCTTTTTGAGCCTCATTTCTCAGGTATGTCTCTCTTTAGCTTTCTTTCTTTCTTTTTGAGCCTCATTTCTCAGGTATGTCTCTCTTTAGCTTTCGTTCTTTCTTTTTGAGCCTCATTTCTCAGGTATTTCCCTCTTTAGCTTTCTTTCTTTCTTTTTGAGCCTCATTTCTCAGGTATTTCCCTCTTTAGCTTTCTTTCTTTCTTTCGTTTTGAGCCTCATTTCTCAGGTATTTCCCTCTTTAGCTTTCTTTCTTTCTTTTTGAGCCTCATTTCTCAGGTATTTCCCTCTTTAGCTTTCGTTCTTTCTTTTTTTGAGCGTCATTTCTCAGGTATTTCCCTCTTTAGCTTTCTTTCTTTCTTTTTGAGCCTCATTTCTCAGGTATTTCCCTCTTTAGCTTTCGTTCTTTCTTTTTGAGCCTCATTTCTCAGGTATTTCCCTTTTTAGCTTTCGTTCTTTCTTTTTGAGTCTGCGTTCTTCATTCTTTCCTTCCGTGTGTCTTTCTCTTTTTCTTTTTTAGCATCTGTTCTTCCCCAGTCTGTTCTTCGTTTTGTTCTTTCTTTCTTTCACTCTTTTTAAGCCCCTCCTCTGTAGTCTTTCTTTCTTGGATTTTTATAAAATCTCTCTCTTTAAGTCTTTCATTCCTTGTTTCTTTCTTTCTTTGTTTTTGTCTGAAGATTTTCTTTCTTTCTTTCTTGATCTTCTTATCGTAACAGTCCTCTCTCCCCCCCTCTCTCTTTCTTTCTTTTTGAGCTTCTCTTCTGAAGTCTTTCCTTCTACATTTCTTTCCTCCTTCCGTTCTTTCTTTCTTTCTTTCTTTTTGAGCCTCTCGGAAGTCCTTCCTTTCTTGTTTCTTCACTTTTGAGCCTTTTTTTGTGTGAAGGCTCGCCTTCCATGTTTCTTTCTTTCTTTTTGAGCCTTTCATTTCCAGTTTTAATTCTTCCTTCCTTCCTTCCTTCCTTCCTTCCTTCCTTCCTTCCTTCTTTTTTCTTTCTTTCTTCTTTCTTTCTTTTTTTCATTCTTTCTTCTTTCTTTCTTTTTTTTTTCTTCTTCTTTCTTTCTTTCTTTCTTTCTTTCTTAGTCGCGTGTCTTAGGTCTTTCGCTTCTCGTGTCTTTCTTTATGTTTTTTTCTTTCTGTCTGTTTGTTTCAGTCCATCCATCGTTGGTTCGTTGTTTCTTTCTTTCTTTCTTTCTGTCCTTCTTCCTGTTTAATGTGTTTAGCTGTAACCCATGCGAAGTATAACTCACGAACTGTCAAGAATAGTGTAGCGTACATGGAATGATCGGAAAGACTGGTAGAAAACACGTTTTTTTTTCTGTGGAAGAATTTGCCTGGAAGAAGGGGGAGAGGCCATAGGAAAGGTTATGTGCACACCAGTGAGAAAAACAGTTTGGAAACTGAATGCTTGGTTATGTCACAGTGCCATATTGTCAATGAAACCTCCATGTGGCGTGTGTGTGTGTGTGTGTGTGTGTGTGTGTGTGTGTGTGTGTGTGTGTGTGTGTGTGTGTTTGGGATGCGTCTGTCTGTCAGTCTCTGCCCTGTCTGTCTGTCTGTCTGTCTGTCTGTCTGTCTTCTCTCTCTCTCTCTCTCTCTCTCTCTCTCTCTCTCTTGTTCTTTGCTGTCCATTTCTAAGGAACAATAGAACTAACTGAATTCTTTCATCCACAATTTTACAGAGAGCCATCCCTTTTTAAATTGGTCTGATTAATGTCAACCTCAGCAGAAGTTGTTCGAAATTTGTCTTTGTTTTTTGTGTAAGGCATTTAAATTCAGAGAAACTGCTACCTCTTGACGTTTTGAATTAGTTGTGTTTGGTATACTTTACAGTCAGGAGTATGTGTTAAGTTGATGTATTATGTTCACGCACCCCTTCAAAAGGGGCCAAGGCTTATACCAATAAACCATTCGAGTCCGAATCCGAATCTGCCCCCCTTCTTCCCTCCCTCTTTCTCCGTCTTTAAAGTTAATCACATCAAACACTGGATAGCTAACACACTGGATAGCTAACACACTGGATAGCTAACACACTGGATAGCTAACACACTGGATAGCTAACACAACATGACTTTAATCCTATGCTGCTGAACTGCAGAAACGACCTATGGCAGCTCCATTTCCGCCGTATGTGTATTTCTGGGACTGCATGGCAATGTCAGACACGCCAAACCTAAACTTGGTTAATGCTGCCCTTACAAAACTACACAAAGACAGTGAAACGTATGGTTCAGTCAGATAATTGAAAATCTGTGCAATGAAAATCTGTCACTCGTCGGAATGTGTGACTCCCAGTCCTGACATCGACAATCAATGAAACGTTTTGCACACCCGACACCCTGATTTATCCATGCATACTGAAAACCATAATTACATAAACGTTTTCGCACGCTACTCGCCCATGCTTGCTTACCTCTTTGATCAAATATATATACATAGGATTATATGCCAGAGCCGGTAGTCTGTTATCATTCATTTGAACTACTTTTATCGAATACCTAATGCTTTTTGTGTAAGGATGTAAATAAAAAGGATGTCTTCCATTTTTTTTCCGTATACATGTTCGTTGGGAGTCTTTTTTATTAACGTGCAAAAAATATCTCAGAGCAAAACTATGCACTAATTCAATTTCTGGATTATTAGTCAGTGCCCATAATCTCAGCTCCATACAAAGCTACTGGTCGAACTTGCGTATAAAATGGTTTAAAACTATACTTGGGGAGTAGTTTTTAAACGTAAACATGAAGGACAAACTGCTCACTACAGATCTTTTTGCTCGGTCACCAGATATTGGCAACTAATCCTAAAACAAGGCTTATTCGAAAAATATACAAGATGTTTCTAACATTTACATTTACTACAGATATCTGGATACTTCCATGTAACCACGTTTCACATGCTGCTAAGTGCCTACATTTAAGAAAAACTATGTTAGATTTTTCAATATTCACTGTGACGGACCGTTTCCCGTCCAGTCACAAATTTTCATGCAACCGTGCTAACCGGAAGGTAGTTGTCCGGAAGCCGGTTGAAAAGTTTACCTGATAGTTATCTGTTCAGGTTCGAATGTGGTAGTGATTCTGAGGAGGGGGAGTATTGTGAAGATGTTACGGATGGAATGGGTCGTGTCTGCAGGTGTCTGACTGTCTGACTCTCACACAGAAATTATGGATGCAT
>CM065742.1:34201310-34211310 GCA_033310375.1 Conus canariensis
GGGTGGATATGTGTTGATGCAACAGCAAATTGATAATGTAGTGCGGGTTAAAGGGGTGGATATGTGTTGATGCAACAGCAAATTGAGAATGTAAGTGCGGGTAAAAGGGTGGATATGTGTTGATGCAACAGCAAATTGAGAATATATGGGTAAAGGTGAATGTGTGATGTAACAGCAAATTGATAATGTATGCGGTTAAAGGGTGGATATGTGTTGATGTACAGCAATTTCAAATACAAGATCGGAAAGAAAAAGCGAAAGAAACGTGTGCATGAACATGACTTGAGAATAAAAACGTGAGGGATCTTTGGCATAGATTAAACGATCTACACGTCAGAGTCATGTAGACATCTGATGTCTATCAATCTGTCTATCTATCTGTCTGCCAGTCTGGCAGTCTCTCTGTCTGTCTGTATGCCTACCTACCTGCCTGTCTACCTACCTGCCTATCTACTTCTCTCTCTCTCTCTCTCTCTCTCTCTCTCTCTCTCTCTCTCTCTCTCTCTCTCTCCCTCTCTCCTCTCTCCTTTCTGTCTCTCTCTGAAATAATCTTCCATCATCTTCAGCTCCCCTTTAATTTCTATGAGTCATTGGTAGAGTGCTCTGAAGAACTGTTCACCAGGTTTCTCTGGTTCTGTCGCTTGTGCGGCAAGGCCGGGGTCTCTGGGAATGGTGATCATCGCGGCAAGGCCGGGGTCTCTGGGAATGGTAATCATCGCGGCAAGGCCGGGGTCTCTAGGAATGGTGTTCATCGCGGCAAGGCCGGGGTCTCTGGGAATGGTGATCATCGCGGCAAGGCCGGGGTCTCTGGGAATGGTGATCATCGCGGCAAGGCCGGGGTCTCTGGGAATGGTGATCATCGCGGCAAGGCCGGGGTCTCTGGGAATGGTGATCATCGTATGGCATCCATCGCTTTTTCTGGCCGGGGTCTCTGGGAATGGTGATCATCGGTATGGTCAGTCCATCGCTTTTTTCTGTCTCCGCTTTCCTCCGTCGTTTTCTGTCAGCTGGTCCTTGGACGATGGTTCAGTCAAAACCACTGGGTGTTGTTGTTACATGACCATACCAAGGCGTAGTTAACACACTTTCTGCGTCCGTCCAGTGGACGTGAACGGATGGCGTGGTCATTGTTGAACGTCCGGGGGTATGTGTCCATTCAAAAACCTGAAAAACCTGATAGTACTGGTGAACACATAACTTTTCTGTGTTTAATCTCGTTTGAACGAAAAGCATCTCTGCTCCACCACCGGTAGTTGTGAGCTTTAAAGTGCTGACATTTATCTGTCAGAATGACACCAGCCTTCAGGGGCACGTCATGTGGATTGCTTTCCATTGTGACTGTGTCTGTTTTCAGCTCGCGTGAAAACCTGATTGCCAGTTCAAATGTGATCGAAGCTGGTCAGACAGTGTGGTTCTTATGATCACGATGGAATGATGTACAAAACAAACAGGAACAGCAAGGAGAAAGAGAGTAGTATAAGCAAACGTGTACACCCAGATTTTGATTCGAATGTTCGTTATGTTCTGTTTGTGTTCTCTCTCTCTCTCTCTCTCTCTCTCTCTCTCTCTCTCTCTCTCTCTCTCTCTCTCTCTCTCTCTCTCTCTCTCTCTCTGTATTGTGTGTGTGTGTGTGTGTGGTGTGTGTGTGTGTGTGTGTGTGTGTGTGTGCGCGCGAGCGCGTGCGCGCGTCCGTGGGCGTGAGCGTGAGCGTGCGCATTCTGGCTAGTTTTTTTGTTCTATCTGTCTGCCAGAGCACCTGTTTGTCTCCCACTCCTTCCACCACCTCCACCCCATCAGTCCCCACTTCCTTCCCCCTTCCACCACCACCCACTCCCACACCCCCCCCCCCCCCACACACACACACACACTGATGCACCCACACCTCCTGCTTTGGGTTTTCCTCTTCAGCTAGGAAATGTAGGTCGCACGATGGTTCCAGGCAGACAATGTGGGATCATGAGCACAAGCACCAGCCACAAGGACGGCACGGAACTACATCAAAGAGCTGGGAGTAGACGTTCAGGCAGGAGGGTAGGGTACAGGTGCAGAGGGTAGGGAGGGTAACAGACAGGGTAATAGCGGGAGGGAGAGGGCTGTATGGGGATTGGGGGGGGGGTGTTCACGCTCTTGTAGATTGTCAATGAAATGATATGGGTCTGCATCCAGACCATACAGAGCACACAGTAACCATTGTGATGGGCAGGAAGCCGTGCATCCGAGGAAGCGGAGAAAGAGAGATGGATGGTTACAAGGTACTTAGATAAGGGGGGGGGGGGGGGGTAGGCAAAGAAGAGGTGGACGCGGAAGAGGCAGACAGGAGAAGAGACATGGGCACGATGTCAGGCAGTGGACTGTCCTGTCTTTCGCCAGCTGTAGGAGATGGGCAGAGGACCTGCACCACATCGGGGGGCGCTGTCAACATGTCCTCCAGTGCCTCAGCAACCCAAGGTGACTGATATGGGCACAGCGAGGCAAGTGATGCTGTGTTGTAGAATGCGCTGCAAACAGGAGAGGAGGCAGCTTAGCATTCTGTAGACAGGGCAGGATGGTGTGTCTTTAATCGTGCTCTTAGGATCGTGGCCTTGGGGGTAATATAGAAGCGACAGATCCAGGCTCTGCGGTTGAAATCTGGCACAGGGTGGGGTGCTCCTCACCCACCCACCACCCCCTCCATTTCCGCCAGGCATTTAGTGATGGACAGAGGGCCAGTCCTTTGGATAACGAGACAAACCTTGGGCCCGTGTACCGCCTGCGCGTGACTCACGTGAAAGAAGTCATGGCAGCTAGGGAGTTGTCCCTGGCCAAGGAAACAGAGAGGAAGGGAACAGTAACGCGCCTCATTTTCCTGCCTCTCGCCTCGCCAGACACCCCGTTCGCTAAACGCAGACCACTGATCTCTTTGGGGCGAGAGTTCCGCTGGTTGGACTGTCCTCCCAGGTCACCGCATAATGCCAGCTTCGTGATGTTGGCCGCCCAGTGTCGTCGGCCCACTGTCTGCACACAGGCTATGCCCACAGGCCCACATAGTGTAGGCTATGCCCACAGGCCCACATAGTGTAGGCTATGCCCACAGGCCCACATAGTGTAGGCTATGCCCACGCCCCATAGTGAGGCTATGCCCACGGCCCACATAGTGTAGGCTATGCCCACAAGGTCCACATAGTGTAGGCTATGCCCACAGGCGCACATAGTGTAGCTATGCCACCGCCCACCTAGTGTAGGCTGTGCCCCCGCCCACCTAGTGTAGGCTATGCCACAGGCCACCTAGTGTAGGCTGTGCCCACCGGCCCCATAGTGTAGCTATGCCACAGCCCACATCGTATGTGTGTATGCTGCGTGCGTGCGTGTGATGTGTGATGTGTGTAGTGTGTGTGTGTGTGTGTGTGTGTGTATATATAATATGTGTGTGTGTGTGTGTGTGTGTGTGTGTGTGTGGTGTGTGTGTGTGCGTGCTTCAAACTTTATTTGACCCTTCACCCGTGGAGTGTAGTGAACAGGCAACCAACCCGGGAACAAGAGGCTGATATACCATCAGAACAACGGGACAACAGGACAGGGTGAACGCCTGTAACCAGCACGGTGGAACGCCGGCTTGTGAAAGACGAGGATACTGTCCCTGTCCTCACAAGGTGTTTGCCCTGGTCATGTGTGGAGAGCAGTGTGGTGGGTCAGGGAAGCCAGTCAACAGAGGCAGACAGTGACAGTGTCCTGTCCTCACAAGGTCGTTGCCCTGGTCATGTGTGGAGAGCAGTGTGGTGGGTCAGGAAGCCAGTCACAGAGGCAGACAGTCACAGTGTCCTGTCCTCACAAGGTCTTGCCCTGGTCATGTGTGGAGAGCAGTGTGGTGGTCAGGGAAGCAGTCACAGAGGCAGACAGTGACAGTGTCCTGTCCTCACAAGGTCGTTGCCCTGGTCATGTTGTGGAGAGCAGTGTGGTGGGTCAGGGAAGCCAGTCCACAGAGGCAGACAGTGACAGTGTAGGGGTGGTCCTGTGCCGTGGCCACGCCTCCTCCTCAGGGGCAGGAGGTCGACATTCACCTGCTTCGATCTGTACTGGCGAAGACGTTTCACTGCTGTGCACTTCGCTACATTACCCTACACTACGCTACACTGCACTACGCTACACTGCACTGCATTACACTACACTACACTATACTACCCTACACTACACCACACTACATTGCATTACTCTACACTACACTGCATCCTGCACTACACTGTATTACACTACACTACACTACACTACACTACACTACACTACACTACACTACACTACACTACACTACACTACACTACACTACACTACACTACGAACCACACTTACATTCATACCTACACAATGCAACTCACGACACACAACACTGTTTCCTACACTACACGACACTGCACTACACTACGCTGCACTCACTAGCACTGCACTGCACTGCAACTGCAACTGCACTGCACTGCACTGCACAACACGCACGGCACCGCACGGCACCGCACCGCACCCCACCGCACCCGCACCGCACCGCACCGCACCGCACCGCACCGCACCGCACCGCACCACCACGACACGACACGACACGACACGACACGACACGCACGACACGACACGACACGACACGACACGACACTACAGAACAATACAAAACGATGTTGTACTCTACACTACACTACTCTACACTACACGACAGTACAGCACGGCACAACACAGCACAGCACGCACAACACAGCACAGCACAGCACAGCACAGCACAGACGCACGGCACGGCACAGCATGGCACAGCACAGCACAGCACAGCACGCCACAACACAACAGCACAGCACAGCACAGCACAGCACAGCACGCCACAACACAGCACAGCACAGCACAGCACAGCACAGTACAGTACAGCACAGCACAGCACAACACAGCACAGCACGCCACAACACAGCACAGCACAGCACAGCACGCCACAACACAGCACAGCACAGCACAGCACAGCACAGCACGCGACAGCACAGCACAGCATGCCACAACACAGCACAGCACAGCAACACGCACAGCACAGCACAGCACGGCACAGCACAGCACGTCACACCACGCCATGCTACACTCCACTGTGCTGCACTGCACTGCACTCCTTAACACTGCCAAATGATGACCCTCTTCGTCGGCCAGACAAACACACATTAAGATCAGACTTAAGCCGTGGACAGTGTTATCCATGGAAGATGCTTAATATGCAGGCACAGCTGTTGGCATGAATGCCTCCGTCCCCTACGGCATTTGAATGTCCGTCTACGTATCTATCTGTGTATCCTTCCATGTTTCATTTTCTCTCTCTCCCTCTCCCTCCCTCCCTCTCCCTCCCTCTGTCTGTCTGTCTTTCTGTCGGTCTGTCTGTCTCACCACTTCTCCCTCTCCTCTCTCTCTCTCTCTCTCTCTCTGTGTGTGTGTGTTGTGTGTGTGTGTGTGTGTGTGTGTGTGTGTGTGTGTGTGTGAGTGTGCATACGTGCGTATGGGTATGTGTGTTTGAAAGAGAGAGAGGGAGAGAGAGAGGAGAGAGGAGAGAGAGAGAGAGAGAGAGAGAGAGAGAGAGAGAGAGAGAGAGAGAGAGAGAGAGAAGTTCCAGAATAATACTGCTTGGTTGAGTTTTTTCATCTCTGCCAATCAATACCTCTTTTGAAGTCTTGAGGGTGGTTTCCTGGATCGCCTTGCATGTCCCACAACCAACCTTCCCTCGATCATCTGTCTGTCTGACGTACTCTGTCTCTGCTTCCAATCACTTGATGTCTTTTCCTGTTCCGACCATGCTATTCTCGATACCCCACCCATCCCGAGGCCGTTGTTCTCTTTGCTCTCAGGGTCTAAGAGTCTGCAGTAGACCTACATTGCTGTTCACCATTACACACTCACTTGCACCACTTCTTGGAGCATTTCCCCCCCCAAAAAAAGCTATAAATTTGTCCACACATTATCGAACCTTTTTTTTTCTTATTTCTTTCTCTTTTTTCTTTTTTTCTTTTGTTCTGTTTACCTATAATTTTCTACATTCTTTGCGTCTCTTCCACGCATACATTATGTGAGCTCACACATTTGTGTACGTGTTTCAGTGAGAAGGGAGTCCCCCCCCCCCTCCCGCCCCCACCTCTTTGTCCGTCTGTCTGTCTGTCTTTTCGTCTGTCTTTTCTGTCTGTCCGTCTGTCTGTCTGTCTGTCTGTCTGTCTGTCTGTCTGTCTCTCTCTCTCTCTCTCCTCCCTCCCTCTCTCCTCCTCTCCCTCCTTCATTCTCTCCTCTGTCCGTCTGTGTGCGTCTGTGTGTTTAAGAGAAAGGCTTACATGTGTTTGCTGAGTGTTGTGCTACTCTTTCTCTGTCTTTCTGTCTGTCTGCCTGTCTCTCTCTCTTTCTCTCCATGTGTGTGTGTGTGTGTGTGTGTGTGTGTGTGTGTGTGTGTGTGTGTGTGTGTGTGTGTGTAATTTTCAAGGAATCCACTGTAAAAAAAAAAAAAAAGTACTGTGGTCGACATGTCTGACAGGCTATGACGGGCAGAACCTGCGCGACTAGAGACACCAGTAAATCCTCGCTCTAATGCCGTCCGCCTCCCGAGAAACGGAAATATGCCAACGGCAAAGGCCATTCCAGTGATAACGTATCATTTTAATAGAGAACACTGGGTTTCAAGGAAAGGGCGCTGGAAAAAAGAACTGTTCACAGTGCGTGCTTTGTCTGCTCTCAATCTCCCCAGACATGCAGGTCAGAAGGGCCGGCGGTCCACGTGGGGTTTGCCCCAGGAAAAGCTCCTCAGGCTTGATAGTGATCCTGTTCATTACCTAATGAGAAGCACTTTTTGTGTTTTAGTTCACGTTTTATTCTTTACTAATCTGAACTTTGTATTTTTGATACTATCCATGGATCGTTTCCTATTTCACATTTTACCTATTACAGATCTGAATTTCTATTTCCGATTCTTTCCATGGAAACGTGATGACAATTCAAGGTTAATGAACGTTAAACAAGGTTAAGAACTTTTATGTAAACAGAAAGGAATCGCCAAAATATAAAAAGTGTCTCTCACAAACAAGGACGAGTACCGGGTGATGGGAATAGAAAGAATTTGAATTTAAATCAGAGGCTGTCAATGGCCTCTTATTGGTACACATAGTGCAGAGATTTTTTTTACAAGTCATTAAAATACGAACGTTTATGGGTTGATGTCTTTGAAGCCTACAAACGTTTTTATTACAAATGTGTACAAGAAATTCTTCTGAATCAATGGCCGAACCATTAAGCTGCAGTGAACGCATCCAAGTTGGAAAAAAATTAGTAGTGTCTCAAAAATACTTGAAAAAAAAGTGTTTTAGATTATCTCGCACATTTTTTGACAGCGGACAGTTTCTTTCGAACGTACATTTCAAAGATAAAAAAAGAGAAAAATATGCCATTATTGATGTTCCTATCTTTGCCGTATGCACCTGCAATAATTGATTACACCAAGAAATCTAGTATCATTGTTGAAAACAAACAATATGCTAATTCTTCACTTTGCCGTAAGAAATTGGTTGCCCCATACAAAGGTTCACAAATGTCTTATGAGGCATTGGTTGATATAGCTTGGGAGCTCCACGCTTTCACGAATGGGATTTCAAGCTGTGACAAACAACGACGAGCGATCATGCTTCTTCTAAACACGTGAGATAACAAATACTAAGCCTGAATTGTTTTAAGTGAGAATGTTGTATAGAAGCACAGGGGGAAAATGTCGTTAAGAAGAAATTGGGGTTGATCCAGCCGCCGTGGCGAAGTGGTAAGCGTTGCAGACAATCGGTTGGGAGATCGTTGGTTCGATTTCCATCAGAGCCATTCATTTGTTGGATTTTTTGCCCCGACCGGCTCTTACCCAGATTTGAGTTTGCTGCGGGCTCAGTTGGGAAGAGTGAGACCAGACAGTCGAGTTTCATACACTTAGTAGGTGGTGTCCTGCATATTTTGGATCGGAACAGGCGCCACTGAACACCTCCGAAGTGACTCGGCAGCAGCGCGGTGTCTCCTCCGGTGGGTTGCCCCCTGACGGCTTGACGTTGACTGCTCCCTGTGGATTGTCAGTGCCGGGGCTTTAGCTGGCCGGGCTGGGCTGCAGCTGTGGACAGGGGGTGGGGATTGGGGGGGGGGGGGGGGGGGCGGGGTGTCGGAATGAGCGGCGTGGGTGCAGTGCCACTGAGGCGCACAGATGGGACAGAAAAGGAGTTGATGATAATAAGGAATGCATGCTCTGCGAGCTGCATGCATACAGTATTGACCATGTGTTTTGGACGTGCACGTAGGTTCATCATTTATGGAACGTGATCAAAGAGGAATGTACCAATGAGCAGAACAGATGACTGACAGCATCACTCGTTCTTCTGGCGTTCGATGCAGCAATCAGTAACGTCGGACCAGGGGAACAAGGGGTCACCCAAAGACTCCGTCCCTCTGCCTGAAACTTTTTTGAGGGGAGGAGACTACGTTCAGCCCTTCACCTTCTCAACATATGAAGCCAAAAAGACACCAATTTATTGAGAGAAAAACAGGGAGCCAAAGATTTGAAAAGATGTTATTAACTCGCTTCAAATCATGACATTGTTTGTGTCTACAGAATGGCACTTCGCTCAGATGCATAAGGGATGAAATCTTGGCTCAAGCTATATCAGATTCTGCGTTGTTGTTTCGCGGGGTAAAATGGAGTGGATGTTTTGACGTTGAGTTCCCACCCCCTGCTGCCCCGTCCGGTTTTCCCTAGGCTCGGGGGATAAACTGCAGTGATGCTTTTGCCAAAATGCTCGTCAGTTCAGGCTGCTCCCCTACCCCCCCCCCCCCTCCCCACCACCACCACCCCTGCCATCTCCCCCCCCCCCTCCACCGCAAACTATTCTCCTATGCCACTGACATCTTCTATCGATTCTATTTTCACCTCTTTATTCTTTGGGCAAAGTAGTATTTGTTGAATGTAGGCTAATAGCCTCCTGCCAGTGGAAGTCCTCGCTTGAAATATTGAAATGTCCAAAACAGTTTGACAAACATGACTCATGTGCATATGATCCATGCAGTTTATGGCGGGCATGTGAATTACCTGTCTCACCTTGTTTCGATTGACTTCATTGTGTCTGGTCGCAGTTGATGTTGATATACTTTTTTGCACAATGTTAAGCTACATGGGCAGCAATTCACAGTGCCTAGCGAATGTTATGGCGCTCTTTTTAAGCTGTTGAAGTTCTTATATCAATTTAACCGCTTGTTATAGCAGGTAAAAAGAAATGTCCGCTGTGCGCATTTTTAACGCTTGTTTAATGTCCAACTCAGAGAGAGAGAGAGAGAGAGAGAGAGAGAGAGAGAGAGAGAGAGAGAGAGAGAGAGAGAGGGGTAATTTCTTAGTTAATTTGACAGGTTTGGTCAAACTATAAACATGGTGACATACATCTGCAATGTATACTTGCACATACCGCAATGTTATCTTAATTTGTTTCGATTACAAAAATAACAAAACCAAATTTGAAAAGTGATTGATAAAGCACCGCAAAAAAAAACAACAACAACAAATAAACAGACCAATCAATCACTTTTCAAATGTGTTCAGACTTCCGCCTGCAGTCGCCTCACCTTGCAACTAGACAAAACCAAAGTCAAAAGCAAAATCAAGGGAAATTTCACACACACACACACACACACACACACACACACACACACACACACACACACACACACACACACATACACGCACACACACACACACACACACACACACACACATATATATATATATATATATATATATATATATATATATATATATATATGTAAAGATCACAACAACAAAGACTGTTATTCCTGAGTTGGCACACGCAGAAGCTATTAAACATGCTACTGCACATTCATGAAAGAAATGTTAAACTTACTGTCAGTTAACCAGAAAAGCAAAGAAACACAGACAGGTGGAAACCATGCAGCGTTCTGAATTCCAGTTCCAGTTGCATCTGTCCAAAAAACACGGTGTAAGAGAAAT
>CM065742.1:34223810-34238810 GCA_033310375.1 Conus canariensis
AGGCCAACACCAGGCCGGTTTTAAGAAAGGATACTTTCATCCGTGGGCCATGTGCGTTCTTGTTCAGGAACAATCTTCTTACAATCGCAAATTGCACGTAGCATAGGTTTTGAAACGAAGCACAGACATCTTCTTTGACCAATTTTGTGGGAAAAAATGTGTTAAAGGGACATTTCACAAATGCGATAGAAGCGTCTTTGATGTTATTAAAGCAAAACGTCGACAAACATGACAAGTTGCATTGACTCTAAAGCTGGGTTAAGACAGGGTGATGCATGCAATCCTACCTTATTTTCTCTGTTTATAAACGAAATGGCAGTTGAAACAAGCAATGATTTTAGAATACGGTTCTGTGTTATATCTCGACGTTTTTTGATTACGCCGATGGCGTAGTTTTATTGTCTGCGACTATAAACTATAGGACTATAAACATAATCAAATAATTTGCTAGTATCTGCTTCACCTGAATTAAAATTTAACATGAATAAAAGTGATATTACAGTATATTCAATAGGTGGCTATTTAAGTGCAAGGGAAAATTGGTTCTAAGCCGGTTCCAGGATGCCAGTTGCCTATGTTAAAATGCATTTTCTTCACCCGACTAAGTTTTGTGGCCGCATGCCAAGAACTTACAAGTCGGGCTAAACAGTGTTGGTTAGTATGATAGTATGACAAATAGGCAGGCTGTTTAACCCGTACGATTTTGCATGTTTGATGAAAATACGACGAACTAAAACAAAGAAGTCGAAAAAAAGTTCAAGAGACGTAATTCTTGAGCAGTAATGGGAACAGAAGGTAGTAGGCTCCGCGGGGGGGGGGGGGGGGGGGGGGGGGGGGGGGGGGGGGAGGGGGAGGGGGGTGGCAAGAGCTTTGACCAACAACTATAACTTCCTCTTGCAAAATCATGTCATTGGTATGTCTACCTCTTCGGCAACGTCTTGAAACATCGAAAACACTGGTGAGAAAGCATGAGTTTGGGCCAAAATATGCTAATAAATCGGGGTTAAAACCTATTTGTGTTCGAAAGATCCTATGTTTTGCCGTACATAGTACAAAATTATGTCGTTACAACCCGGAAGAAGCTTCTGCAATGTAATCGTAGGTTAACACGAAACGAATGCGCCCTCCTCCTCGCCCTGAGCTATGGAGGTTCGATAGCTATTCAGTTTGAAACAATTCACTCTTACGCTTTAAGGACATTCTTACGAGTAGACATTATGATTCCAAGTGACCTTAAACATGACGAAATTAACAGCATCCCATGTTTGTAAACTCTGCCGTCAAATGCATTCGCTGTTGGTTAAGGTTATCGCAAATGGAAAAGCAAAGCATTCCCCGCAAAGAATACCATTATGCTATATGATTTAGATGTTAAAGGTAAAGCGAACTGGGGTCACAAGTGGATGTGTGTTGGGATGGTGTAATCAGGAGAATGGAAGTATTAACAGTTTTATTCGTACATTTAGTCACCGATTACTAGAATGTAACAACGGATTGAACATGTTCAGACCACAAGTAGATTTAGAGTGTAGAACGGTTTGTGAAGCACCTTTCTTGAAGCCTTATCTTCGCTTTGAAACCACATTTGAAATATGTCACAATCAGGTTCAGACCTGGAATATCAAATTTCACCATACGTAGCTTAGGTGCAGAACTGCTGACAGAAGTGTTTTGATTTGTCCATTGCGTAAAGAACCAGCGGAAAACGAAGTATATTTTGTTTTGTGTTATCCACCACGCAGTGTTAGTGAAAGTTTTATGAAACTTAAATGTTTTTGACAACCTTCGTCATTCGTCCCCACGTAGGTCTCACGATGTACGGAATTTCTCACTGGCCCTACGTAAAGCACTTAAGTTAAGAGAACTAGCAACACCGTATAGATATGTATTTTGTTCTCGTTTCCTCTTTTTTCGTTCATCCGTCTTTTGTTTTCTTTCTGTATGTGGGTTACTGACATTGCTCCATATGTATTCCTGCTCAATTTTTATTACTAAGATTGCGTATATCATGTTACACATTCTTCATATGGGGCAATGGCCTTTAGTCAATACATTTGTTTGACTCTGTCTCTGTGTCTGTCTGTCTCTCTGTCTGTCTCTGTCTCTGTCTCTGTCTCTGTCTCTTCTCTCTCTCTCTCTCTCTCTCCTTCTCTTCTCTCCTCTCTGAGAGCTGACAAGATGCATGGTCGATAATAATCCCTCTTCACAAAAAAGGAGATAATAACAATCCAGATCATTACCAAGGCGTTGCACTGACAAGTGTTTTAAGCAAAATTTATACATATATTCTTAATAAAAGATTAACTGCTTGGGCAGAAAGAGGGAGAAAATTTATAGGACAAGCTGGATTTCGATCTGGATCCAGCACAATAGACCACATATTTACATTGTATGCCTTAGACCAGAAATATTTGTTAAACAAAAAAAGACAGAAAGCTTTTGATTCTGTGAATACAAATGTCTTGTGGAAGTTGTATGCAGCTGTGCGAGGAATGTATGATTCTGTCCTTGCATGTGTTCGTGAAAAAGGCATTTATTCTGATTATTTCAGTTGTCCACGTGGTGTAAAACAAGGATATCTGCTCAGTCCCCAGTTATTTCCTTTTTTCATTAACGACCTTGCAGTAAATATTTCAGAGAATGGAAAGCATGGGGTTCAAATGTTACCAGGGGCTACTGAGCTATTTTTAATGCTGTTTGCTGATGATGTTGATCTTGCGGATGCACCTGTTGGTTTGCAGAAACAGTTCGACGTTTTGAAAAAGGTATCTGATAGAGTGCAACTGACAGTAAGTTTAACTAAAACTAGTATCATGGTTTTTAGAAACGGTGAGCATTTAGCACAGCATGAAAGCTGGTTTTACGGCAGATCAGAAGTCAAAGTGACAAATAGCTATAAATACCTAGATGTGTTTTTCACAACGAAATTGAGCTTAAATAGATGCTGGCTGGAGATGTGTAGGAAAGGAAAGAGAGGAGTCATTGACATTTTAATAACAATGAGAAGACTGACTTCAGTTGATGGGGTTTTGTTTTGGAAATTATTCGACACCCAGATACAACCAATTCTGATATACACATCAGAGGTGTGGGGTCTATTGGACAACGCCCACAGAAAAAAAGTTCACACTTATGCAGTAGAGCGTATTATGCATGTACCGTTACATGCATCAAATGAGAATTAATATTTTATGGTGAAAGTGGTCAATATCCTCTGTTTATACGAACTTATGTCAAATCAATTAAGTACTGGTTAACATTACTTCACTTACCTACGACCAGACTCTGCAGTCAAGCATATAAAATGCCTTTGCCAACAACACGATACGGGAAAATTTAATTGGGTGTCTCGTGTAAAGAAAATGCTAACAGAAAATGGTTTTGGTATCATTTGGCTTTGCAATTCTGCAATACTGCACAGTTTATATCCGAATTTAAGGATCGTTTAATTTGTTCTTACAGACAAAACTGGCATTTCAACATGGAAGGAAACGACAAATATAAATGGTTTCTCTCGTTTTAAAGTAATTTGGAAATAGAAAAAAATATTTCATGATTGTTACAAATGAATGGCATGAATATAACTTAACAAAATTTCGAACTAGAACACTGGTCCTCAATGCAAACAAAAAATGGTTCGAAGCATCGGACAATAAAGCATGCCCCATGTGTGTAGAAACAACAGTGAAGACGAAGTACATTTTGTTTTTGATTGTCCTGCTTAAGCAGATACTCGAAGCAGATGTAAAATTTTCAGGGACTTCAGAGCCATTCTTTCCAGCAAGAGTGAACAAAATACCATATCATTTGCAAGATATACAGCAGAAGCTAGTGATTTTCGAAGAAAGAATATCACGAACAAATTGTTGAGCTAAAATGTGTGACGATGTAGGAATCCACTATTAGCGCTTCTTATGCATATTTCATGGCTTGATGGTCGAAGGCAAAGGATTACTCAGGTGTGCGGAGTGAGTGAGTGAGTGAGTGAGTGAGTGAGTGTGTGTGTGTGTGTGTGTGTGTGTGTGTGTGTGTGTGTGTGTGTGTGTGTATGTGTGTGTGTGTGGTTCAAATTTAACGTCTATCCACTGTAGGTGATAAACGAAAAAGAAAAAAAGACACCACCTTATCAGCCCCAAAAACATACAAGGAAACAAACCAAACCTTAATGATAAAACTAGTGTGTGTGTGTGTGTGTTGTGTGTGTGTGTGTGCGTGCGTGCGTGCGTGCGTGCGTGCGTGCGTGCGTGTGTGTGTGTGTGTGTTCGCACGCGCGCGATTCCGTGCTTGCGTGCGTGCGTGCGTGCGCGCGTGCGCGCGCGCGCGTGTGTGTGTGTGTGTGTGCATGCGTGCGTGTGTATGTGTTCGTGTGCGCGCGTGCGCGTGCGTGCGTACGTGTGTTGTGTGTGTGAGTGTGCTTGATCCGTGTAGGCATGTGTTACCGACTGTTGATTTGAATTTCTGATTAAATTGTTCGAATTCTATGTCTTTCAATTGCAGATACTTGACGCAATCTGTTAATGCAGTACCCCCTTGCCAACAGGGCATGTTTGCTATTGGAAAAAAAAGCTGTCAATCTCTCTCTCTCTCTCTCTCTCTCCTCTCTCTCTCTCTCCTGTGTGTGTGTGTGTGTGTGTGTGTGTGTGTGTGTGTGTGTGTGTGTGTGTGTGTGTTCCACATGGCTATAGGAACTTTACAGGCCCCTTTCTTAGCACACACACACGTGCATGCAACGATTTCGAAAGCTTACACCCCCTACCCTCACCCCATTCTTTCATCCCCCTCCTCTCGTCTCTATACATGCACACTTGTTATACGCACGCTTGCAGACGCAAACACGTATATGCATGCAGACACATCACAAACATTCTCAGTATTTAATATGCACGCGCACATAGCCAGCCAGTCAGCCAGCTAGCTATCTATCCAGCCAGCCAGCCAGAGAAGCAGGCTGGCAGACAGACAGGCAGACAGGCAGACAGGCACACACACACACACACACACACACACACACACACACACACACACACCACACACACACACACACTACTCACTCACAAACACGCACGCACACACACGGGCACACGGAAGTATATAAGCGCGCGCGCACACACACAGACACACACACACACAGACAGACACAGACAGACATACAGACAGACAGACAGACAGACAGACAGACACACACACACACACACACACACACACACACACACACACACACACACACACACACACACACACACACGTTCAATTAAGATAGAAACGGCATGTTTCCTAAGTACCCTTTCCCTCGACCCAGACCCCTTCGCTCCATTGCCTCTGCCATTCTCCATCTCCTCGCCCCCCCCCCCCTCCCCCACTCCGCCCCTCCCACCACAGACTCACAGAGAAAACAGAATGGTCTCTTGCTAATTAAACTGGGCGATTAATTGCCATCCTTACGGTCAATTGAATTATGGCTAACTGGCTGGTGGTTTACAACCAGCGCCAGGCAATCAACGTGTCCCTGGTTTTGTAGTGAGTCACCGTGGTAGTGGTTAAAGTGGATACCCAATGCTTCATACAGCGGCTACTGGCTACAGCTGGTGGCTTTTCTGCTTCAGTAACAATCAGGACAAAAAGCTGACGGTGTCTAGGCTCTATGTATATTACAACAATAAGCACAGCAACGTATGAAGCAAAGCAACAACGATGAATAGTTGAATAATCCAAATAGAAAGGAACGCTCTTGTAACAATGAAGATGTAGAGTCGTGTTCTCGGACGGCACCACTGTGGATGTGGAACTCTGAGTGTTTAAGACGACAGGTGCTGGCTGTGACCGGTCGTGGGGTCAGATCCACACAGAGGAACTCTGAGTGTTTAAGACGACAGGTGCTGGCTGTGACCTGTCGTGGAGTCAGATCCACACAGAGGGGAGGTCATTCCTGATAACATCTCCATTCCCAGCAGATCCACAAAAGCCAGTCTGCAGGTGACCGTCACAACCATACGACGGAGTCGTGACCTTACATTGTAGCACAGTTCAACGATTCCTTTCTCTTCCAAACATCTCAAATCACAATTAATCACAGTTTATAAGAACGCTACAGTTAAAACATCGTGGCGTAGCGTAGCCAGTCAGAATTCACACATGTAAATAAATAGATAAAGAATCATGAGGATGTACAGCCACTGAAGGTACATGAACTATTTTAGAAACAGTTTCCGGAAACTTGAAGAAGCTCGTGGTACTTTCCAGAAAGTACTAACACTCTCAGTAATCTTCTGGAAATATTACATTACGTCCCCTGTGTGTGCAGGATTTAAGGTCGGTACCTGTCGCTGACATCACCAAAGAAGAAATCCACAAGGTGATAACATATCAGATTTACTAAATATTTGTTGGAAGCGGAAGATAATTAGAAGCCTCTGTAAATTCTCTCCCCTCGCCTCCACCCCCCCCCCCCCCCCCCCCCCCCCCCCCCCCCCCGCCTCCCTTTTGAGCAGCTCATTTTGAGAAGCATTTATTTTATTTTTCCCCATTCACCCACTCAAGCACATACTGTTAGTTAGGCAGAATTATCTACCACTGCAGATATGAATGCGTATCTCCCACTATTTCTTCAATCTAAGACATAAGAGCAAGCTTTGTTTACAATTGAATATATATAAGATAAGATAATGTTGCTTATAGCCCAGCCGACCGCAAGGGGCCACATCAGGGCTGTAATATATATATATATATATATATATTCAATTATAAACAAAGCTTGCTCTTATGTCTTAGACTGAAGAAATATATTATATATATATATATTATATATATATATATATATATATATATATATATATATACATACAGGCAGGGAGAAGAGGTGTATGACGGTGCATGAAACGAGAGTGAGAGGAAGAAGAAGTACATGAAGGTTTATTAGACAGGAGGGAGAGGGAAGCAGATGACGATACAAAACAAACAAACAAACAAAAATTGAGAGAAAGAGCGGGAAAGTAGGAGAAATTGGTTGACAAAGTACACGACGATGCATGGCGCAAGAAAAAAAAACAAAAAAAAAAAAAAAACAGACAAAACGAACAAACAAAAAAAAGCCCCCACTATCATTGGTTGGAAGACGAACACAAAGGTGACGGGGAAGGACATGATACTGAGCCCAGCTGTGAACAGAGAACAAAAGCCGTGGGAACAATCTGGTTAAACGACAGCACAGGGTTAGTGGTGGCAGTCACGCTCTTTGTCCAGCTATTCATTATCATGCTCTAACGATCTCTTTTCCCGGCGTGTTTTCCTCGCTGTCTCTCCATCTCTTGGTTTGTATTTCTGATTATTTTGAAATGAGGGAACAAATCAGTCCTGGTTCGATCAACGCGCTCTGTTTCCCTATCTTAGTCTGTCTCTGTTTTGTTGTAGAAAGCTGAGCAGATTTAAGGCGCTTTTTTTTTTTTTAGGACATTTGAGGTGGACGGGTTTATCGCGATCAAATTTCTTTAGCAACAGACACTCATGGAATTGATATCAACGAAGTGACAGGCCTGATATGGGGTCGTGGTGCTCAATTAAGGCATATAGAATATGGATTTAATTGTTTGTGTTTGTCTGTCTGTCTGTCTGTCTGCCCCCCCCCCTCCTTCCTCCCTCCCTCCCTCCCTCTGACTCTGTCTCTGTCTGTCTTTGTCTCGCTCCCTCCCATCTTCCCTCTCCTTGTTGCTATCTTCTTCTGTCCTCTTGTTCATGCCTCGCCTGCCTGCCTGTCTGTCTGTCTGTCTGTCTGGCTGTATTTCTTTCTTTCTGTCTTTCTCTACCCCCTCTGTCTCCCTCCCTCTTTCTTCTACCTCGCTGCTCTCTCCCTCTCCCCCCCCTCCCTCTCTCTCTCTCTCTCTCTTTGTGTTTGCATTTTCTCTTCCACTGTGTAGTATGTTTATTATTTTCATTATTCTTCAGTGGTGGTGGTGGTGGTTGTAGTAGTAGTAGTCGTAGTGGTAGCAGTAGTAGTATCAGCTGCAGCAGCACTAGTAGTACTACTAGTAGTAGTGGTAGTAGCAAGCAGCAGCAGTAGTAGTAGTAGTAGTAGTAGTAGTAGAAATAGTAGTAGCTGTAGTAGTAGCAGTGAGGTGTTCTTATGAAAGAGGACGTCAACCCAGCACACCTTTGTTCTGTTGTGTCTTCACAAAACGGCACTTTACTGAGTCACTGTCAGACTGCAGGTTGTTCTGAACAGTCGTCAGCTTCAGTCGTCAGTGCTGAGAGTGTCACCGGAAAACACTTCTGTCCGTTTGAACATTACGGTTGTCATTGTTATTGCCACTACTATATTGTAATTGTGTTATGTATCGCAAAGACAAATAACCGTTAGGTCAGTTTCCAAAACATGTTTGCGAAAAGCTGTTGAGAAAACAAACGAAACTGTGCACCTGATATCACAACTTTTCACTTTTACGCTTTCTCATAATCAATTTTACCCGAAAAGACGTCAAACTGAAGGACAATACCGCACCATTGAGGGCAAGAAATTCCCTGTTAACTGCTTTTGTTCCCCTGTGGACAAATAGGTAAGAAAATCTGCTTGCCCCCGCCCCCCCCCCCTCCATCCTCGCCCCCTCCTCCCCACCCCCCACCCCCCTCCTGTTTTAACTTGCCCTTCCAAATGAACGAAACAACCACTGCAAGTAACTGGTGGAAGTGCAGTGACAAGCCAGCAGACATGGTCTGCGCATGTGTGAGTAAGGCTTCCGAAAGAGAAATAAGATATAAAACAATTTTGTCGTTCACCAGGGTATAATTGGAAAAAAAAAGTTTTCTGTTGTGTTTAAGTGTGTGTAAGAAACGAAACAATGATAATTGTCACTTTTTACCATTGACACATTCCCGAACTAAATAAAATTATAAAATCTCTTGTCTGTCTGTCTGTCTGTCTGTCTGTCTGTCTCTCTCTCTCTCTTGTGTGTGTGTGTGTGTGTGTGTGTGTGTGTGTGTGTGTGTGTGTGTGTACAATTTATACATTTCAAAATAAATCCACTACACACCTGCTTATAGTTCAGAACCAAACTAAAGGGTGTGATTGTGTCATTTCCACCCTGACCCGGCACAGTGGCTACATGTTGATGACACATTTGGATTATAGAACACGCCTTGCCCCTGTCAGACCGCGCTTTGCTAGGACCCTGTGAAGAGAACAACCGGCAGGGGGAAGTCGCAGGGGGGTGGGGGGGGGGGGGGGAGTGGTGGAAATGAAGGTGTGAAGTGAAAAGGGAAAGAGGGAAGCGTGATTAGTCCACTACACTGACGCTGACTTGGCATTCACCCAGTCAGTGACACGTCGAAACTTAGTTTCCCGAGGGACACGTGGAAAGGGAATGCCCAGCCTGTCCGCTGGAAGATTTGGTTGTCACGGACAATGGGACGGGTGGGTATTTGGAGCCCTGCTATTGCTGTTCTAACACTGGTATGTACGTGCGTAATGCATGCGGCGCTCTGGCGTGTGAGAGAAGTACACAGCAGTGACGCTGAAAGAACGTGGCTCATAGGAAGTCTTGATCTGTTTCCAACTGTGCTTTTTAGCAATGGCCGTTCTCACTGACGCGAAAATAGAAACTGTAATTACAAAACGTGGCTCTGATGACGCTTTCTCATATACCTCTATGATTTATTCAGATCTATGCATTCTGCACTGTCCATATATTTTGATATTCGCCATACTCGGAAAACATCTTATATCTATACAATTATTCAGATCTCTCAGACCCATCTCCTGTCTCTTCTGTATTGATGGTCCAGCTTCGTGGTTAAAAACATCGACCTTCTGATTCTGGCAGCGTGCCGTAGACAGCTGCCAACGATGGATTCCCAGGCGCGCGGAGTCAAACGTCGGAAACAACCCGTAAAACTTGGTTACAGGGAATGCCTCCTTCTCTGGAGACCCCGAAGGTCATGGCCCGTTCTCTTCGTGTTGAGGTACGAAAGCTGGGTTACCAAACCGCCCAGCCAACGGAAGGAGCCATTGACCATTCATTAGCAGAGCGTTTTGAGGTCAGAAATCTCCTGTGGGCCGAGTGAAACATGTGAGGACATTACTGTCAAAGCGGACGTTTTTGGTATTGGAGAGGGCGTGAGAAGGCCTTCGTTCACCTCCTCTCTTGGCATTTATATGTTTTTGTCAACTTTGTTGCTGTGGTTGATATTGTTGCTGTTGTTGTTGTTATTGTTGTTGATGATGGTGATGTTGCTGTTGTTGTTATTGATTCAGCTAAAAGTCGGCCTTCACCCATGCCGCCTCCACCACCCCCCCACCCCCCACCCACTCCCGCTTCTCCTCCGCCTGCTTTCCTGACCCCCCCCCCCCCCCCCCCCCCCCCCCCCCGGCGCCGGTCGCATCAGTATGACAAATGCAAAGTGTGTGGTTGATTCTTCTGTTTCGGTAAAAGCACGTTAGAGGAAATATATCTCAAGCTTGTTTTGTTTCTGTTTTGCTTGTTTGTTTGTGTCTTGTCCTGGCATGGTTATCATGATCGTGCGGCCGTCGTGATGATGACCTGCAATGTTTGTACACATTTTCTGAGACAAAAATGCCTTTGGCTATGTCTTTTCGTTCTGATTTGTTTACTAACTTGACTTTCTATGGTCATTTTACCTTGTTTCCGTGGCTATCCTGTTTATGTCTTGGGATGGACATGCTTCTTGTTTTACCTTCCTCCTTGATGTTCCTCTTTCGGCTGTGCATTCTGGCAGTAACTTGCTGTTAGCTCTTGTATGGTCTCTGCAGTGACCGGTTTCCTTTGTTTAGTGTCGGTTAAATCACAGCCCGGTTGTCCACGCAGGGCTGCCTCACACACACACACACACACACACACACACACACACACACACACACACACACACACACACACACACACCGCACGCACGCACATACACGCATACTGCACGCATGCACGCATAGACATACACAGACACACACAGACACACACAGACACACAGACACACACACGCACACACAACACCACACACACACACACACACACACACACACACACACACACACACACACACACACACACACCGCACGCACGCACATACACGCATACTGCACGCATGCACGCATAGACATACACAGACACACAGACAACACACACACACACACACACACACACACACACACACACACACACACACACACAACCCGAAAATAAAGGTCTCAGAGCCACACAACAACCACACTACCCAGGCTGTTTGCGCAGATGATAACTTAGTAATTGAAACTATTGATATTCTTAAAATACACAACATGGTTGTGCAGATGTGTGACTTAAAACACAAACAGGCTGTGCAGATGGTTGACCTTAAAAACACAACACTGGCTGTGCAGATGGTGTGACCTTAAAAACACCCTGGGCTTGCAGATGGTGCTGACCTTAACACAAACACTGGGCTGTGCAGATGGTGCTGACCTTAAAAACACAACACTGGGTTGTGCAGATGGTGCTGACGTTAAACACAACACTGGGTGTCAGATGTGTGACCTTAAAACACACAACACTGGGCTGTGCAGATGGTGCTGACCTTAAAACACACAACACTGGGCTGTGCAGATGGTGCTGACCTTAAAACACACAACACTGGCTGTGCAATGGTGCTGACCTTAAACACACAACACTGGGCTGTGCAGATGGTGCTGACCTTAAAACAACAACACAGTGTGCAGATGTGCGACCTTAAACACACAACACTGGGCTGTGCAGATGGTGCTGACTTAAAACACACAACACTGGGCTGTGCAGATGGTGCTGACCTTAAAACACACAACACTGGGCTGTGCAGATGGTGCTGACCTCAAAACACACAACACTGGGCTGTGCACTTGGTGCTGACTCTTAAAACACACAACACTGGGCTGTGCAGATGGTGCTGACCTCAAAACACACAACACTGGGCTGTGCAGATGGTGCTGACCTTAAAACACACAACATGGGCTGTGCAGATGGTGCTGCTCAACACACACTCTTATGTGACAAAACACACAACACGCATGGCGACAAAACACACAACACCTGTGCATGGCTGACCTCAAAACACACATGGCGACTTTCTGACCCAAACAGCGCAACACACACTGGGCTGTGCAATGGTGCTGACCTCAAAACACACAACACTGGTGGCGGGTGCTGCCCAACCTATGGTGCTGACAAAACAAACCGGCGTGAACTACCTGTCATCCCCAGTCCACAGCACTGGGCAAATGTTTAGAAAGGAAATGATAATGATTTGCTGAGGGGTGGGGCTGGGGGTAGGGGGATGAAAAGGTCACACGGGCAAACAGACACCACAGAATGGCAAACCAGTGTTCCCTCTGGATAGCTGTTCAAACTCACTCTCATCTTATGTAACAGACACACACACACACACACACACACACACACACACACACACACACACACACACACACACACACACACACACGCACGCACGCACGCACGCATGCACGCACAAAATGGAGAAGGTAAAAACAAGATCGACAAAATTAGGACACGGTAGAGTCAGAGTCACAGAAACAAAGAAATCATCACATTTCCGTGCTGTGTAAGGCAGGGACACCAGTACGTGTGGAACTCCGGCATCCTGCAGAGAGACAGGAGGTGAGGAGGGTGCAGGGGAGAGTAGTACACAGGAGAAGGAGGAGGAGGCGCACAGCTTCTTACTTTAGGTTTACAGCTCAGCTCTAAATAGCAAGATTTCTTTTAAAAGATATTTCAACCCTCTCTTTTCTTGATTTCTTCTTTAACCGTCTACAGCTGTTCCCCACAGAGAAGAAATTGCCTGGTAATAAACAAACAAACGTGGACGCTCGCTCGTTTCAAGAGCAAATGTGCTGTACTTTTCTGTCAGATTGTCTGCTGACCCTAAGGTGAAACAAAACAAAAATGGGTGTTAAAAATGTGTAGTAAAGAAATTAAATAAGTGACATCTTGTAATGAACAGGTGGCTTGTTTTTCTGATTGAATTGTTGCACACAGTCAGTGCCCGCTGTATAGATAAGACATGGCGCTGATAGAGTGTCTACTGATTTATGATACATTCTTCATTAGAAAAGGGTGCGATCTCCCCCCAACCTCTCTCTCTCTCTCTCTCTCTCTCTCTCTCTCTCTTCTCTCTGTGTCACACACACACACACACACACACACACACACACACACACACACACACACACACACACACACACACACTCACACACATACATTTACACAAACACAGTGAAGCACATGCAGGGATTGTCATGCCCATGGGGGTGTTTTCTGACCCCCTAACCAGAGAACAGAATTCAGCCGCCAAGCGAAACCTGAGGGATGGAGGGGAGGGGAGGGGGTATGCATGCCCATAGTACTGTGGTGTATGGTGCTGTGTTATCAGCAGTTGTGTTGTTAAGGTCGCTGTCACAGGGCAGCTCTCCCGGGAAATGTGCAGCGCCATCTTGTTCTCCGTTTTGTTCTCTTTGGCACTGTGCCTACTGACCAGAGAGGATTTGTCCACTGGAGGTTGCCTGGTTGCTAGGGGGTCTTCTACGTGCGCAGTGACTCTTTAAGCCCTGCCTATCTCCCTGCATATTTTCACATAAGACAGAAAGCATCTCTTATCATATTTCAAGCTTTACAGCAGAGTCCATGAAAACCCTGTTCAGAAATGTCCCACCTGACGTGATCTTTGAGTTTCTGAAAGAGATTAACATTTTTCATCTGATTTAAGATTTTACGGAAGAAAGATTTTTAACGAAGTTTCTGGTCTGTTTTTCGAAGGTGTATTTTATAGAGATGTGTAATTTTTTTTTTCTGAGATGACTTGTGAGTTGATTTTAACGTGGTGACAGCCCTGATATAGCCCTTTGCAGTCGGCTGGGCTATAAGCAACATTACCTTACCTTACCTTTCTGTCACTCTCTGTGACTGCATTTTTTTTTTAAATCGTGGTATTCAATCGTCCTCTGTTTTCGTTTCTTCCTTGCCCAGGCTTTTCAAGAGAAGCCTCGTAGGTTTTTATTTCTGGCGTTGCATTCTAGCACATGTCCGCCATTTCTCGTCATTTACCGACGATCAGGCAGAGAAAAATAACACAAGTTACAAGCCGTCCTTTCGTCAGTGTGTTTATCATATAGCCATCTTTTTTTCTGTACAGTGAATCAGTTTTTAGCACTTTTTTTGTTGTTTTTAAACTGAAAACGGAACCGAACAAGAAAACAAACAAAACGTACTGCCTTTGAAATTTAACGGAATGGCTCACGCTTCAATAAAGCCTCATGTCATTTGCCTGTAAAAAGATGTAATACATTAGTTGAGTTATATGTACAACTCTGTTTCCCTCTGTCTGTCTGTAAGTCTGCTTGTCTATCTCTCTGTCTCTGTTTCTATCTGTCTATTAGTCTCTCTCTCTCTCTCTCTCTCTCTCTCTCTCTCTCTCTCTCTCTCTCTCTCACTTTTTTTTCTCTTTCTCTCTCTCTCCCCTCCCATATATCAGACTCTGTCTATCTATCTGTCTGTCTGTCTGTCAGTATACATACCCCCTTCTCAACACACACACACACACACACACACACACACACACACACACACACACATAAGAAACTCATGGCATGAACGATTTATCTATGGGAAGTTTATGTAGAAAAATAGCCACTTCAAGAACTGTGGCAATGTATGCTTTTAATCCGTTTAAGTCTTCACGGCGAATATCCAGATGTTAAGACACATACGTATGTCATGACGATAAGGTTATTGTGTACATGGCAGTCCATAATTTGTCACAGGAATGTCCCGTAATCAACAGTTCTTGCTCAGAAAGCCAAATTAGTACTTCTTTCTGTGGAAGATCACGGTCCACAAAAGAAAGAAAGCGACGTCGGTATGCAGCAAGTCTGTTTTGAACGGGTTGTCGCAGAGAAATCAACCCATGGTGCCCAGAAACTGTCTTTGGCAGAACGGACAGACTTCATGGTAAGCTTGCCTACTGAGGGGATATTGGCGC
>CM065742.1:34248810-34256310 GCA_033310375.1 Conus canariensis
GTCGTCGACGTCCTCCTCCTCCTCCTCCTCCTCCTCCTCCTCCTCTTCGTCATCGTTCCGCCTTTTAATCTTTTTCGTTCCGCCTGATCTGATCGTTGATTTTCTGAGGGAGATGAATATTTTTCATCTGAAGATCCGAGATTTTACAGTAGAAAGCTTTTAAACAAAATTTCGGGTGTTTTTTTTGTTTTTTTGGAAGGTGTATTTTAAAGGGTTGTGTGAATGAATGACTTGTGAATTGATTTTCATCCTGATAACAGCCCTGATATGGTCCTTTGCGGTCGGCTGGCCTATAAGCAACATAACCTTACCTTCTTCTTCTGTTTCTTCTTCTTCTTTTCTTCTTCTTCTTCTTCTTCTTCTTCTTCTTCGTCTTCTTCTTCTTCTGCTTCTTTTGTTGTTGTCGTTATTGTTGTTGTTGTTGTTGTTGTTGTTGTTGGCGTCGTCGTCGTCGTCATCGTCGTTGGTGTTTTCCGATTTTTTTTCCCTTCTTCTGCTTCTTCTTACTACTTCTTCTTCTTGTGGTTCTTTTTGTTGTTGTTGTTGTTGTTGTCGTCGTCGTTATTGTTGTTGTTGTTGTTGTTTTGTCTCTCTCTCTTCCTCCTCTCCTCTCTCCTCCTTCTTCTTCTTCTTCTCTTCTTCTTCTTCTTCCTTTTTCTCCTCCTCTCTTCTCCTTCTTCTTCTTCTTCTTCTTCTTCTTCTTCTCTCTCTTCTTCTTCTTCTTCTTCTTCTCCTCTCGTCGTCGTCACTCCTTCTCCTACGCTGCTTCCTCCTCCTCCTCGTACTACTTTCCTCTTACTCCCATTTTTCCTCACCTCTTTTTCTTTTCTGCTGATTGTAAGTGTTTTGAGTTCAAAACAAAAGATGGCTTGCCCGTGGATCTGTTAGAGAGTACATTCTCAGCCGAGCGCGACATGAAGATTCACAGGTCGCTAAAGGACAGCACCCAGATCCTGATGATTCGGCAGCAGCATGCTGTACCTGCAAAAAGGACGTCGGAAATGAAGGCCAGGCTTCAGACCGCAGCACCAAGGACATCCACACTGATGACTCAGATAAGGGATGTACACAGGCTCTCGGTGCATAACAGAGTCTCTACTTGGCATCATGCGTGCGGAAGATAAACGGGTGAATATGAAACGACAAAATAGAGCAGCTATTGGTAGCATCGATAGGAAAGAGCACACTGGCACATCAATCAGCCACGTTCGAAGATACTGCTTATGCAGACTCTGGAAGAGTGACGGGGTGAAACAACCAAAGTCGAAAGCACTTCCTCAG
Source organism: Conus canariensis (assembly GCA_033310375.1). Lineage (NCBI taxonomy): Eukaryota > Metazoa > Mollusca > Gastropoda > Neogastropoda > Conidae > Conus > Conus canariensis. Next base: position 34,250,092 of record CM065742.1, read on the forward strand.
AAATCCAGACACAAGACGAGTGATGGATGAATGTTGTGAAGTTGAAAAAGAACCTCAATAAAGAGGTGCAACCTGCCTGAGAACCTTAATAAAGAGGTGCAAACCTGCCTGAGAACCTTAATAAAGAGGTGCAACGAGCCTGAGAACCTTAATAAAGAGGTGCAACCTGCCTGAGAACCTTTAATAAAGAGGTGCAACGAGCCTGAGAACCTTAATAAAGAGGTGCAACCAGCCTGAGAACCTTAATAAGAGGTGCAACCTGCCTGAGAACCTTAATAAAGAGGTGCAACCATGCCTGAGAACCTTAAAAGGGTGCAACGCCTACGAACTCCTAATGAGGTGCAACCTCCTGAAAGTAATAAGAGGTGCAACCAGTCTGAGAACCTTAATAAAGAAGTGCAACCTGCCTGAGAACCTTAATAAAGAGGTGCAACCTGCCTGAGAACCTTAATAAACAGGTGCAACCTGCCTGATAACCTTAATAAAAGAGGTGCAACCTGCCTGAGAACCTTAATAAAGATGTGCAACCTGCCTGAGAACCTTAATAAAGAGGCGCAACCTGCCTGAGAACCTTAATAAAGAGGTGCAACTGCCTGAGAACCTTAATAAAGAGGTGCAACGAGCTGAGAACCTTAATAAAGAGGTGCAACCTGCCTGAGAACCTTAAAAAGAGGTGCAACCTGCCTGAGAACCTTAATAAAAGAGGTGCAACCTGCCTGAGAACTAGTGAAGCAGTGGCTCAGGTGAGCTGTTGCAAGAAGGTAGAGCACGTGTCCCTTCCCAAACTGATTCAGCAGCGAGGAATCACAGCTCAAAGAGGAAGACCCAGGAAAATATATTTCGGCCTACACGTCATGGCGCCACGTGGAATTCGGGGCTTGTTGTGGCCTGCAAGTCCAGAGCAAGTCCAGAGGACAGTGCGTAAAATGTCGAATGACAAGCCATTAACACAGGATGGAGGAAAGTAAGAGGCTTGATGAGCCCCATCCAACCATCGGCTGGGCCTTGTGGAATCAACCGCCTGCTGTGTAGGAAACGATCCGATCTCCTGGAATGGCTCCACAGACTGAGAGCACCTGGCAGGACTGAGCTGGAGGAGCGGCAACCAAAGAAATGTCGCCGATGGAACGTACATTGCAAAAGAACATCAACCAGCTCAGATCAGTACTGGTTCACTTTGGGAGGAGATTTTTTCTGTCAGTGCAGCAAGGCTGACTACAAGTCTCACAGAATAGGAGTGTCTGAAGTCCCAGGCCAGACAGGAAGCGTGCAATGCTGTGGGGAACATGCACTGGCAGTTCGGGAAGCAATCCAAAGAGCGAAGAGGAAGGCAAGAGAACTAGATGTAGCGTGGCTTGATCTGAGGTGTGTGTCTGAAGCAGTCCCACACAAGATGATTCAGCTAGTGTTTGAAATGTAGCGTGTGCCGTGGGTATTCGAATATTATTGTCAAGGAGTAGTTTTATGGCTTATCGACGAAGATCTCCACAAAGAGATTGCAGAACAGACTGGATCAATCTGTTTGGCGTAGTAGTGAGCTGCTAATTGTTTTCCCAATACTGTTTGTGTAGGGGATGCAGGCTATCGCATAACTGCATTGCGGATGTAAACATATTATGGAAGCAGGTTTCTGTTAGAGGTTATCCTTCACACACACACCCCAAACACACACGCTCGCGAGCGCGCACAACACACACACAACACACACACAACACACACACACACCACACACACACACACACACACACACACACACACACACACACACACACACACACCACACACAGACGCACACACGTGCGCACGCACGCATGCACGCACGCACGCTCGCTCGCTTGCGCGCGCGCACGCACGTACGTACGCACACACACACATGTCCTTTTTACCCTTATGGCACATACATTGGTTCATTCTTTGGTACATGTGAAGTTCTTTGATGCGTTAATACACACACATACATCATGCATATACCCATTTACGTGAGCAGACACACGCACACACACACACACACACACACACACACACACACACACACACACACACACACACACACACACACACACACACGAGCACCCGCGCACGCACGCACTCATACGCACGCGCACGTACCCATTAGCACACCCACACACCCAGTGCATGTTCGTCCTTTTCCTACGCAATACATGGCTGCATCACAGTGTTCTCCATACGTTCATCTTAACAAGAAGCTGTTAGCTTTTTTTGTAGACTGAAACGTTATTTCCCTCATTACATTTTTGCCTCGGTTTAATCTGCAGACTCAACAAACAGGAGATAGCTGACATGAAACAAACTAAACGCCTGTCTCTCCTCCCCAGCTCCGCCCCCCCCCCTCCCCCCCCCCCCCCCCGCTCCCCTCACTACCCCCCCCCCCCCCCCCCCAATGCCGCTCCCCAGGACAGACAGAACGGTTGGTGTTCCTTCATCAGTGGACGTCTCTAGCTGCAGGCGATGTATGTCTTGGCAAGGGGATAACTGCTTGAATTAATTAATGCCAGCAGGAAGAACTTGATGAGAGAATCATGTGGTTTGCAGGTGTACCCTTCTTTGTAGGATTTTATGGTGCGCGCGCGCGGGCGTGTGTGTGTTGTGTGTGTGTGTGTGTGTGTGTGTGTGTGTGTGTGTGTGTGTGTGTGTGTGTGTGATGGGGGTATGGGAAAACAACACACACACACACCAACACACACACACACACACACACACACACACACACGTTCTATAGTTTTCCTTTCGATGAGCATTACACAGAGACATTACAGACATACAAATACATTTATCTAAACAAATCAAAACAAAAAAAACCCTGGAAATTCTCCATGAACTGAATTTAATTTTGTCTCAACGTTCACGCCCCCCCCTCCCCCCCTCTCCCCCCCCCCTCACACACACACACACACACACACACACACACACACACACACACACACCACACACACACACACACACACCACACACACACACACACACACACACACACACACACACACACGTCTGCTCCCTCAGCGCTCTGTTTAATCTCCAGTGTCAACAAACAAATAGGACATGGCTGACAAGACACAAACATAAATGGCGGCCTCCTCTCCACCATCCCACAAGCCTGGCCAGACAGAGCGATGTTCTTGGTGATGCTTTCAGCTGCAGACGATGAGTGTTTTCACAACTGGGATAACCGCTTCAATTAATGTCAGCAGGACCAGGTTACCTTCAGAATCACGTGGACCTCCGGTGTTCAGCCCTAAGCAGGATATTTATCACGTGCTGGTGGGTGCAGTGGGTTAGTGCAATGCTTCCACACTTTATCACGTGCTGGTGGCTGCAGTGGGTTAGTGCAATGCTTCCACACTTTATCACGTGCTGGTGGGTGCAGTGGGTTAGTGCAGTGCTTCCACACTTTATGACGTGCTGGTGGGTGCAGTGGGTTAGTGCAATGCTTCCGCACTTTATGACGTGCTGGTGGGTGCAGTGGGTTAGTGCAATGTTTCCGCACATTATCACGTGCTGGTGGGTGCAGTGGGTTAGTGCAGTGCTTCCACACTTTATGACGTGCAGGTGGGTGCAGTGGGTTAGTGCAATGCTTCCACACTTTATGACGTGCTGGTGGGTGCAGTGGGTTAGCGCAATGCTTCCGCACTTTATCACGTGCTGGTGGGTGCAGTGGGTTAGTGCAAATGCTTCCACACTTTATCACGTGCTGGTGGGTTGCAGTGGGTTAGTGCAATGCTTCCACACTTTGTCACGTGCTGGTGGGTGCAGTGGGTTAGTGCAATGCTTCCACACTTTATCACGTGCTGGTGGGTGCAGTGGGTTAGTGCAATGCTTCCACACTTTATGACGTGCTGGTGGTGCAGTGGGTTAGTGCAATCTTTCCACACTTTATGACGTGCTGGTGGGTGCAGTGGGTTAGCGCAATGCTTCCACATTTTATCACGTGCTGGTGGGTGCAGTGGGTTAGTGCAGTGCTTCCACATTTATGACGTGCTGGTGGGTGCAGTGGGTTAGTGCAATGCTTCCACACTTTATGACGTGCTGGTGGGTGTAGTGGGTTAGTGCAATGCTTCCCCACATTTTATCACGTGCTGTGGGTGCAGTGGGTTAGTGCAGTGCTTCCACACTTTATCACGTGCTGGGGGGCAGTGGGTTAGTGCAATGCTTCCACACTTTATCACGTGCTGGTGGGTGTCAGTGGGTTAGCGCAATGCTTCCACACTTTATCAGTATGCTGGTGGAGCAGTGGGTTAGTGCAATGCTTCCACACTTTATCACGTGCTGGTGGGTGCAGTGGGTTAGTGCAATGCTTCCACACTTTTCACGTGCTGGTGGGTGCAGTGGGTTAGTGCAATGCTTCCACACTTTATCACGTGCAGGGTGGAGCATGGGTTAGTGTAATGCTTCCACACTTTAGTCACGTGCTGGTGGGTGCAGTGGGTTAGTGCAATGCTTCCACACTTTATGACGTGCTGGTAGGTGCAGTGGGTTAGTGCAAGTGCTTCCACACTTTATCACGTGCTGGTGGGTGCAGTGGGTTAGTGCAGTGCTTCCACACTTTGTCACGTGCTGGTGGGTGCAGTGGGTTAGTGCAATCCTTCCACACTTTATCACGTGCTGGTGGGTGCAGTGGGTTAGTGCAATGCTTCCACACTTTATCACGTGCTGGTGGGTGCAGTGGGTTAGTGCAATCCTTCCACACTTTATCACGTGCTGGTGGGTGCAATGGGTTAGTGCAATGCTTCCACACTTTATCACGTGCTGGTGGGTGCAGTGGGTTAGTGCAATCCTTCCACACTTTATCACGTGCTGGTGGGTGCAGTGGGTTAGTGCAATCCTTCCACACTTTATGACGTGCTGGTGGGTGCAGTGGGTAGTGCAATGCTTCCACACTTTATCACGTGCTGGTGGGTGCAGTGGGTTAGTGCAATCCTTCCACACTTTATCACGTGCTGGTGGGTGCAGTGGGTTAGTGCAATCCTTCCACACTTTATCACGTGCTGGTGGGTGCAGTGGGTTAGTGCAATCCTTCCACACTTTATCACGTGCTGGTGGGTGCAGTGGGTTAGTGCAATGCTTCCACACTTTATCACGTGCTGGTGGGTGCAGTGGGTAGTGCAATGCTTCCACACTTTATCACGTGCTGGTGGGTGCAGTGGGTTAGTGCAATCCTTCCACACTTTATCACGTGCTGGTGGGTGCAGTGGTTAGTGCAGATCTTCCACACTTTTCACGTGCTGGTGGGTGCAGTGGGTTAGTGCAATCCTTCCAAACTTTATGACGTGCTGGTGGGTGCAGTGGGTTAGTGCAATCCTTCCACACTTTGTACGTGCTGGTGGGTGCAGTGGGTTAGTGCAATCTTCCACACTTTATGACGTGCTGGTGGTGCAGTGGGTTAGTGCATGCTTCCACACTTTATGACGTGCTGGTGGGTGCAGTGGGTTAGTGCAATCCTTCCACACTTTATCACGTGCTGGTGGGTGCAGTGGGTTAGTGCAATCCTTCCACACTTTATGACGTGCTGGTGGGTGCAGTGGGTTAGTGCAATGCTTCCACACTTTATCACGTGCTGGTGGGTGCAGTGGGTTAGTGCAATCCTTCCACACTTTATCACGTGCTGGTGGGTGCAATGGGTTAGTGCAATGCTTCCACACTTTATCACGTGCTGGTGGGTGCAGTGGGTTAGTGCATTCCACACTTTATCACGTGCTGGTGGGTGCAGTGGGTTAGTGCAATGCTTCCACACTTTATCACGTGCTGGTGGGTGAGTGGGTTAGTGCAATCCTTCCACACTTTATCACGTGCTGGTGGGTGCAGTGGGTTAGTGCAATCCTTCCACACTTTATCACGTGCTGGTGGGTGCAGTGGGTTAGTGCAATCCTTCCACACTTTATCACGTGCTGGTGGGTGCAGTGGGTTAGTGCAATGCTTCCACACTTTATCACGTGCTGGTGGGTGCAGTGGGTTAGTGCAATCCCTTCCACACTCATCTCGTCCTTTGCCTGGACTGAGGAATTGTAGGGAAAGGGGGTGGATGGGTGGCTAGGCGGGGGAAGGGTTGCCATGACAGCAAACTAGGTCATCTATGTGCCACATAAAAGAAAGGGCGGAAAGAACAAGACATCATGATTCCGTTTGTCCGGTGGTGGTGACGGACAAGCCGTGAATGGCGCAGGTAGGAGTGAAGAGAGCACGATTCCGCATGGCCGGATACGG
>CM065742.1:34266310-34293810 GCA_033310375.1 Conus canariensis
TTGGCACTGCGGGGAAGAGTGGCGGAACTGGCTGGCAAGGTTTGCACTGTGGGGAAGAGTGGGGGAACTGGCTGGCAGGGTTGGCACTGCGGGGAAGAGTGGGGGAACTGGCTGGCAGGGTTTGCACTGTGGGGAAGAGTGGCGGAACTGGCTGGCAGGGTTGGCACTGTGGGGAAGAGTGGCGGAACTGGCTGGCAGGGTTGGCACTGTGGGGAAGAGTGGGGGAACTGGCTGGCAGGGTTGGCACTGTGGGGAAGAGTGGCGGAACTGGCTGGCAGGGTTGGCACTGTGGGGAAGAGTGGCGGAACTGGCTGGCAGGGTTGGCACTGTGGGGAAGAGTGGCGGAACTGGCTGGCAGGGTTGGCACTGTGGGGAAGAGTGGCGGAACTGGCTGGCAGGGTTGGCACTGTGGGGAAGAGTGGCGGAACTGGCTGGCGGGGTTTGCACTGTGGGAAGAGTGGCGGAACTGGCTGGCAGGGTTTGCACTGTGGGGAAGAGTGGCGGAACTGGCTGGCGGGGTTTGCACTGTGGGAAGAGTGGCGGAACTGGCTGGCAGGGTTGGCACTGTGGGGAAGAGTGGCGGAACTGGCTGGCAGGGTTTGCAGTGTGGGGAAGAGTGGCGGAACTGGCTGGAAGGGTTGGCACTGTGGGGAAGAGTGGCGGAACTGGCTGGCAGGGTTTGCAGTGTGGGGAAGAGTGGCGGAACTGGCTGGCAGGGTTTGCACTGTGGGGAAGAGTGGCGGAACTGGCTGGCAGGGTTGGCACTGTGGGGAAGAGTGGCGGAACTGGCTGGCAGGGTTTGCATTGTGGGGAAGAGTGGCGGAACTGGCTGGCAGGGTTTGCACTGTGGGGAAGAGTGGCGGAACTGACTGGCAGGGTTGGCACTGTGGGGAAGGGAGAGTATCTGAAACCCGGGGAACAAGGTGGAATTTGATAACCCTGTGTTGCGAGTTGGCTAAACAGGCAGATACACAGGCTCATAAACGCAGACACAGACAGACATGCACACAGATACAGAGAAACACACAGACACAGGTAAACACACACACACACACACACACACACACACACACACACACACCACACGCAAACCAACACACACACACACACACTCACAAACACACAAACACAAACACACATTCACGCACACACACACCCCGGCGCGCGCGCGCGCGAGCGCACAGAGAAACAGAGAGAGAGAGAGAGAGAGAGAGACATGTGGTCATTGAAGAAAGACGCACGATCACACGTGGTCATTTAAAAGACAGAAAAATATCACGTGGTCAGAAACGACAACCCCAAATCACAAATTACCAGTAAAAGAAATCTCGTCTCTGTGTGGCACATTGTCAGTAAGGCAAAAGGCTTACAACCCCATACGATCATTAAAACTGTCACATATGACCGCAAAGAAATGGTCATCCTTACATATCACCAGTCGAGAAAGACTCACAATCACATGCGGCCAGTACATAGAGACTAGTTTGAATATGGTCAGTAGAGAAAGACTCGCTATTACATATGACTAGTAGAGAAAGACTCACTATTACTTATGACTAGTAGAGAAAGACTCATTCTTATCTATGGCTAGTAGAGAAAGACTCATTATGATCTATGACTAGTAGAGAAAGACTCATTCTTATCTATGGCTAGTAGAGAAAGACTCATTATGATCTATGACTAGTAGAGAAAGACTCATTATTATCTATGGCTAGTAAAGAAAGACTCATTATTATTTATGACTAGTAGAGAAAGATTCATTATTATCTATGACTAGTAGAGGAGGGCTCACTACCATATACAACTAGTACAGAAGGCTAACTATCATATGTGACCGACAGAGAAAAGGCTAACTATCATATATAACCGACAGAGAAAAGGCTAACTATCATATATGACCGTTAGAAAAAAAGGCTATCATATATGACCGGCAGAGAAAAGGCTTACTATCATATATGACCGGTAGAGAAAGGCTCACTATCATAAGTGACCAGTAGAGATAGGCTCACCATCATTTATGATCAGTAGAGAAAGGCCCACTATCTTATATGACCAGTAGAGAAAGGCTCACCATCATACATGACCAGTAGAGAAAGGCTCACTATCATATATGAACAGTAGAGAAAGACTCGCTATCATACATGACCAGTAGATATAGACTCTCTATCACGTATGACCGGTAGAGAAAGTCTCACCATTATATATGACTGGTAGAGAAAGGCTCACTATTACAATGACCAATGGGAAAAGGCTGACTACGATGGCCGGTAGAGAAAGGTTCACTATTATATATGACCAATGGGGAGAGGCTCACTATTATATGTTACCAATTAGGAGAGGCTCACTATTATAAATGACTAATGGGGAACGGGTCACTATCATGTATGACTAATGAGGAGAGGCTCACTATTATAAATGACTAATGGGGAACGGGTCACTATCATGTATGACTAATGAGGAGAGGCTCACTATTATAAATGACTAATGGGGAATGGCTCACTATTATATATGACTAATGGGGAATGGCTCACTATTATAAATGACTAATGGGGAACGGGTCACTATCATGTATGACTAATGAGGAATGGCTCACTATTATATATGACTAATGGGGAATGGCTCACTATTATAAATGACTAATGGGGAACGGGTCACTATCATGTATGACTAATGAGGAATGGCTCACTATTATAAATGACTAATGGGGAATGGCTCACTATTATAAATGACTAATGGGGAACGGGTCACTATCATGTATGACTAATGAGGGGAGGCTCACTATTATATATGACCAATGGGGAGAGGCTCACTGTTATATATGACCAATGGGGAGAGGCTCACTGTTATATATGACCAATGGGGAGAGGCTCACTGTTATATATGACCAATGGGGAGAGGCTCACTATTCTATGTTTCCAATGGGGAGAGGCTCACTGTTATATATGACTAATGGGGAGAGGCTCACTATTATATGTTACCAATGGGGAAAGGCTCAGTATTATATATGACTAATGGGGAATGGCTCACTATGATATATGACCAATGGGGAAAGGCTCACTATTATATATGACTAATGGGGAATGGCTCACTATGATATATGACTAATGGGGAACGGGTCACTATGATATATGACTAATGGGGAATGGCTCACTATGATATATGACCAATGGGGAAAGGCTCACTATTATATATGACCAATGGGGAGAGGCTCACTATGATATATGATCAGTGGGGAGAGGCTCACTATTATATGTTTCCAATGGGGAGAGGCTCACTTTTATATATGACCAATGGGGAGAGGCTCACTATTATATATGACCAATGGGGAAAGGCTCACTATTATATATGACCAATGGGGAGAGGCTCACTATTATATATGACCAATGGGGAGAGGCTCACTTTTATATATGACCAATGGGGAGAGGCTCACTATTATATGTTACCAATGGGAGAGGCTCACTATTATATATGACCAATGGGGAGAGGCTCACTTTTATATATGACCAATGGGGAGAGGCTCACTATTATATATGACCAATGGGGAAAGGCTCACTATTATATATGACCAATGGGGAGAGGCTCACTATTATATATGACCAATGGGGAGAGGCTCACTTTTATATATGACCAATGGGGAGAGGCTCACTTTTATATATGACCAATGGGGAGAGGCTCACTTTTATATATGACCAATGGGGAGAGGCTCACTATTATGTATGACCAATGGGGAGAGGCTCACTATGATATATGACCAATGGGGAGAGGCTCACTATGATATATGACCAATGGGGAGAGGCTCACTATGATATATGACCAATGGGGAGAGGCTCACTATGATATATGACTAATGGGGAAAGGCTCACTATTATATATGACTAATGGGGAGAGGTTCACTATTATATATGACCAATGGGGAGAGGCTCACTATTATATATGACTAATGGGGAAAGGCTCACTATTATATATGACCAATGGGGAGAGGTTCACTATTATATATGACCAATGGGGAGAGGCTCACTATTATATATGACTAATGGGGAAAGGCTCACTATTATATATGACTAATGGGGAGAGGTTCACTATTATATATGACCAATGGGGAGAGGCTCACTATTATATATGACTAATGGGGAAAGGCTCACTATTATATATGACTAATGGGGAGAGGCTCACTATGATATATGACCAATGGGGAGAGGCTCACTATTATATATGACTAATGGGGAAAGGCTCACTATTATATATGACTAATGGGGAGAGGTTCACTATTATATATGACTAATGGGGAGAGGCTCACTATTATATATGACTAATGGGGAGAGGTTCACTATTATATTTGACTAATGGGGAGAGGTTCACTATTATATATGACCAATGGGGAGAGGCTCACTATTATGTATGACCAATGGGGAGAGGCTCACTATTATATATGACCAATGGGGAGAGGTTCACTATTATATGTTTCCAATGGGGAGAGGCTCACTATTATATATGACCAATGGGGAGAGGTTCACTATTATATGTTTCCAATGGGGAGAGGCTCACTTTTATATATGACCAGTAAGGAAAGGCTCACTATTATATATGACCAATGGGGAGAGGCTCACTTTTATATATGACCAGTAAGGAAAGGCTCACTATTATATATGACCAATGGGGAGAGGCTCACTTTTATATATGACCAGTAAAGAAAGGCTCACTATCTCATGTAATGAATAGAGAAAGGCTTGCTATCCCGTATGGCCAGTAAACGAAAGCTCACGATCATGTATGAGTCTATAAAGAAGGCTTGCTGTCACCTATGACCAGTAGAAAGACTCACCACCACACGTGGTCCGTTGGGAAAGGCTTACTGTCGCAATTGTCTCAGTTCATCCTATTTCTGCGTCAAAACCAGCATAGAGATAGACTCATCCATAGAGATATGCCTAGCCATGTGTTTCATTATCAGGAAGCGCTTCCGCTATGATCTCACCTGATGCTGTTGTGCCAAGTCCTCCTTCACCTTGGCTGCACTGTGGCTTTGAAATTGAACGTCCACTGCGGTCCGTGGATCAAGTGTCAGATTTAATCTGCAGGAAGACCGGAAGAAGAGGAGTGGACTATGAGAAGAGCTGGGAGACAAATGACCAGGCAGTGTTTTTATTTATTTCGCCGGAAGCCGTCGGAAATTGGAGAGGAATTGGGTTTCTGGGAATGAGGGGAGGGAGTTCCGGGGGGGGGGGGGGGGGGGGAGGGGTGGAGGCGTGTTGTGTGTGTGTGTGTGGGGGGGTTTGCATGGCTGAAGGATAATTACAGAACGTGTGGCGTTGTTTTTTTTTTTGTTTTTTGTGGTTGTTTTGTTTGTTTGTTTGTTTAGTTTTGCTTAATCGGTTACAGTTGAAGAGAGCAAAATGTACAGCACATTTATTGGCCGTACTACTACTACTACTACTACTACTATACTACTACTACACTACTACTACTACTACTACTCTGTCTTAACTGTGTATCTTTCTGCATGCCTGTCTGCGTCTCTGTCTGTCTCTGTTGTCTCTCTCTCTCTCTCTCTCTCTCTCTCTCTCTCTCTCTCTCTCTCTCTCTCTCTCTCTCTCTCTCTCTCTCAGTTAAATATGCATATGATAGGATGTGAAGAAGGGAAGCGTGGCGCGCGTGTGAATGTTAGACTGCAGGCGTTCATAGCTTGTGGTGGTGCATAGCGGTGTGGCACAGTATTGCTGCTGCTGCTGTTAGACGTATAGATTGTGGTGGTGCATAGCGGTGTGGCACAGTATAGCTGCTGCTGTTGGACGATATACTTACTGATATGTATCCTAATGGACAATGAGATCTTCCGTATCTAAATAATGGATTTTGATATTACAGCTGTCAGCACTCGAAACTAGCCTAGATCCACCTGAGCCTCCCCCAAAAAGTAAACAAAAAGATTTTTTTAAGAGAAAAGACACATCTGTAAAAGTGACCGTTAATACACTGGTCGACTCTAGCACATAAAAAAGTCTCCAGAGAAATGCATAGTGGACAAACAAACAAAAAGTAATCATCAAACCTCTGAAGACCTATAAAGTATAAGCAAGTAAATAAATAAGAAAAAAAAGTAGATAGATAAATAAACAAATAGAGAAAGACAGACAGACAGGCAGAAAGAAAATAAAAGCTAATGATGAATTAATGTAATATCGATCCGTAAAGTCACGGTGTTTCCAGTTCTGAAGGCGCTACCGGAGGAAAAAAAAAGTTGTCTGTTCTGGTAGCGTACCTATGATGGGGTGAAGGGGGGGGGGGGGTTATCGGAAAAAGAAAGGGGGGGAGGAGAGAGAAAGGAGAAAATAGAATACAACATTCATAGTTTGATTAATGAAGCGTGTAACTCGCTGAAAAGAAAAGCATTCCTGTTAGTCTACGTACGAATGAAGCACAAATAAGTGAGGAATAGCTGCAAACACACTCCCTGTGTTTAGCCTACACAGTAAATTATTCAATACAATCAGATTACGTTGTCAAGAATTCATGTTTGTTTGTTCGTTTGTTTGTTTGTTTTTTGTGTTGTTGTTGTTTTCTTTGTTGCTTATTTATTGTTCCCTGAATGCAGCGCAATGGTTTACTTACGTTGTTAATTTCTCTCTCTCTCTCTCTCTCTCTCTCTCTCTCTCTCTCTCTCTCTCTCTCTCTCTCTCTCTCTCTCTCTCTCTCTCTCTCTCAGCCTTCGTTTTATCTGTTTTTTGGTTTCATCTTCCCGACCGTCTCCCTAGACTTACTTCCAGAAGCCCATCCTGGGCTGTCATAATACACAATCACGCCCAGATGATTCCTGTCTGTGCTTCAGCAGGGAATCCACAGCGATGGGACCAACATTAGGTCGTACGACCGGCTTGATACAGTCCACCAGAGGGTACACTGCACTACAACAAAGTCAGACGGACAGACAGACGTAAAGTCACAAGTGATAACGAAAGAGAGAGAGAGAGAGAGAGAGAGAGAGAGGAGAGAGAGGAGAGAGAGAGAGAGAGAGAGAGAGAGAGAGAGTGACAGAGAGAGAGAGAGGTGGGGGGAGGGGGGGGGGGAAGCTGGATTGTGATGAACGTGAACTCGTCACACAGTGCAGTTTTATCACAAACTTAACCGTAGTCAATGATGTGCCGCTTTATAGTATACTTACTTTTATTACTAAAATGATTGTGGGCAATGTTGTGCCGTTTTAGGGTATAGTTTTTGATTAAGCTGCAGGAAACGCCGTTCTGTTTTAGGACGCAGGTTTTAAACTAATGTAGCTGTCTGTACACAATGCTCTGCCATTTTTATGGTGTAGTTTTTAAATATCAAGTAAGTAGGATAACGGTAGTTTTTAATTAGCTCTACGAAATGCTCGTCAGTTTTAGGGTGTAGTTTTAAAACTTATGTAGCTGTACGCAATGTTGTGCCGTTTTTAGGGTGTAGTTTTTAATTTAGCAATGGGAAATGCTGGTCTGGTTTAGGGTTTTCTCTTCAAACTAATGTGGCTGTGTCAGTGCTCTGAGAGTGTGGATTTCAATTTAACAGTTAGAAATGCTATGCTATTCTATTTCAAGGTATACTTTTAAAACTAACTTAGCTCTGTCACTGCTCTGCCGTTTTAGAGTGTGGATTTCAATTCAGCAGTTGGAAGTGTTACGCTATTCTGTTTGCGCGATGCTGTACCGTTTTAGGGTGTAATTCAATGCCGCTCTGTTTCAGTGTGTTCTTTTAAAAACCAATGTAGCTGCTGGCAATGCTGTGCCGTTTTAGGGTACAGTTTAATGCTGTACTGTTTTAGTGTATTCTTTTGAGAAACAATGTACCTGTAGACAATGCTGTGCTGTTTTAGGGTGCAGTTTCATAGTTAACCTAGCTGAAAGCAACGCTGTTCCTGACGTTGTACGGCGTAGTTTTATAGTCGGTTTAGCTGTAGATACTGTTGTACACTTTTAGACGGTAATTCCACCATTGACGTAAAACTGGGCATTGTTACATCGACTCAGAGCGTAGTTGTATCGTTCTCCTAGCTGTAGGTACTGAGTTTTAGAGCGTAGTTTGGGGACCTGGTTAGCCTATTGGGCAACGCGTCAGACTCTTAATCCTAGGCTTTGGGTTCGTTTTCCACTCGCATTGCAGTTAACTGCAGTGTTCCTCGTAGTCCTTCCAGTGAGACTTGAAACCGAGATCCCGTGAGAGAATGCTTAAAACAAATCTTGCTCGAACGTTAAATGCCATTTCACTACTCGGAGTAAGTTAGCCTCTCGTGACCCGGTGGGTTGGGTGACAGGAAAATACAACACCTACACACTGCTGTCGCGTTCGGGCATCATCCCCGCAGACGGCATGAGGCTACCTCAGTGATGGGATTAAAAATATGGCATAAAAAAGCCACCTGACATACGGTGAACCCCGGAGTTCTGGCCATTAAAAAAACAGTTCACATGTGGAGAACCCCGGAGTTCTGGCCATTAAAAAAACAGCTCACATGTGGAGAACCCCGGAGTTCTGGCCATTATAAACAGTTCAAATGTGGAGAACCCCGGAGTTCTGGCCATTAAAAAACAGCTCACATGTGGAGAACCCCGGAGTTCTGGCCATAAAAAATAGTTCACATGTGGAGAACCCCGGAGTTCTGGCCATTAAAAAACAGTTCACATGTGGAGAACCCCGGAGTTCTGGCCATAAAAAACAGTTCACATGTGGAGAACCCCGGAGTTCTGGCCATAAAAAACAGTTCACATGTGGAGAACCCCGGAGTTCTTGCCATAAAAAACAGTTCACATGTGGAGAACCCCGGAGTTCTGGCCATTAAAAAACAGTTCACATGTGGAGAACCCCGGAGTTCTGGCCATTAAAAAACGGCTCACATGTGGAGAACCCTGGAGTTCTAGCCGAGGAAGGAAGAAAAAGATAGAGCGTAGTTTCATTACCCACTGAGCTGTAGGCATTTTTTCTGCTGTGTTAAACTGTATGACAACTGTTAACATTGCTCTACTGTTGTGACCGTAGTGACATCATTTGTGTGGCTGTAGATACCCCTTGTTGTTTCAGGGAGCAGCGTTATCACTGACTGAAGTATCGACATTGCCGCGCAGCTGATGGTGCGTCCAACTAACAGGGAAAGCAGGGGAAACGATAAGGACAGCAGGGGGGCAGGTATATAAATTAGCATCCTCTTGCCCTGTTTATTACATCAGACATTAGCGGGAAGGCGGGAGAGAGCACGGTTAATTGCCTACGAAGGAGTTGTTTGGCAAAGAGAGAATAACAGAAAATGGGATTTAAAACACACACACACACACACACACACACACACACACACACACACGCACGCACGCACGCACGCACGCACGCACGCACGCACGCACACACACACACACACACACACACACACACACACACACACACACACACACACACACACACATACACAACTTAATCACAAGAGAACTAGACGCTCGAAAGCGTGCACATGCGCTCACACACACACACACACACACACACACACACACACACACACACACACACACACACACACACACAACGCACGCACGCACGCACGCATGCACGCACGCACGCACGCACACACACGCGCACACCATACACATGAATAAAGAATATAAATAGATCATTTAGGCTTCACACCTTTCCCATACGTGCCCATAGAAACAAAACCCTCAGACATCCGTAAACACTCGCAACAATCCCATAGGCACTAAGACCAACCAACCAACAAACAAATGGAACCAAACTTGGACAGACCTGAGCCATCATACCTAGCTGGCGACCAAAACGCCTGATATTTGCCATCACTGGCAACCTTCGTTCCTTGCTCTTGGGTTGAACTCAGTTTGGATGTCCTCTTTGCTTCCATGCTTTCTGTGAGATTGTGATGATGTCTCTGGTGGTGGCTCGTTCATTGGGACCGTCACTGCAGATTGTGATGATGTCACTGCAGATTGTGATGATGTCACTGCAGATTGTGATGATGTCAATGCAGATCGTGATGATGTCACTGTAGATTGTGATGATGTCACTGCAGATTGTGATGATGTCTCTGGTGGTGGCTCGTTCATCGGGACCGTCACTGTAGCGACATGCTGGCGCCTTTACCAGAGGTGTGGAGAGGAGAGAGGGAAGGAGAGAGGAGGGGTGCCACTGCACAGCTATTGTCGTCATTCTGAGTTTTAACAGATGTTGTCCATTACATGGTGGACCTTGAAAGGCTCCAATGAACACCATAAAAAATGACTTGGCAGCAGTGCGGTGTCTCCTTCGGTGGGTTGCCTTACGACTACCTGACCTTAGTTGATCCCTGAGGACTGTTGATGCTGGGGCTGACGCAGCTGGGGTGTGGTTGTGTACAGGGGAATTGGGATGAGTGGTGTTGGGGAAATCCCACTGGGGAGAAGGGGGAAGGAACTGGGGAGCGGAAAGAAGGGGAGGTAGGAAGGGAAGGTGCAGAATGTAAAACAACTAAACTTACAGTCAAAAGGAACAAAAGGGAGACAACAAAAAAGGGTGAAGTAAAGAGGGGTTCCCCCTTGTTGTTTATCAGAAGGCAGGTCTACCTGTTGAGCATACTGTCTGGGTCACGCTGTCCTTATTATCTAAGACGGGGGCAGGGTGTGAGGTTGGGAGAGTGGATGCTGTGTCAAGTGTTGGTGGGTGTGGAGGCGTTCCCTGTCCCGCCATGCCCACCCCCCCCCCCCCCCCCCCCCCGCTTCCCCCCACCCCACCCTAGCCCCTCCATCTATGTGAGTCTACGTCCTCTCCGTAATGAGACCCTGCTGTCTTCATTCAGCTTCCGTTGTTTTCTCCGCCGGTGAGCAGCGCTGTGCTTTTAACTGATGAATTGAATCCTCGGGTCGTGCCATGACGAGCAGCTGTGGTGAGTACGTCTAGCGCTGTGTGGCTGACTCGTCTTTCATATGCACTGTTCCGCAGTGCAGGTCTGGTATCACACAGCTAGCTGAACACTGCCGGCCCCAGGAAAAACAAGTGTGGATGATCAGTCCGTCAGTCTTGAAGTAAGTGTGAAAAAAAAAATGCTTGTTGAAGAATGGAAACTGAATTTATAAACTAAACAATGTTTATCCAAATTTGGTAGGTTCTGATTTAACGAAAAAAATCACAACACACACACACACACACACACACACACACACACACACACACACACACACAGAGAGAGAGAGAGAGAGAGAGAGAGAGAGAGAGAGAGAGAGAGAGAGAAGACAAGACAAGACAAGACAAAATTCTTTATTTACGAGGATAATAGATAAGCACTGACGTGCTTTTTTACATCCAGTCCTCGCCCTGAGTAGGGACTACAACATGCAGTGAAATCAATTAATGTAAGAAAGCAAAGAAGCAAGCAAAGCGGTCATGTAATCATAGAGGAACATCAAATGAAAATAGAAGAGAAATGAAAACAAAACAAAAAATAAGAATAATAATAAACAAAACAAACAAAATAATAATAATAAAAGAATAAAATAAAAATAAAAATGAGAATAACAATAATGAAGAGGAAGGAGAGAGTGGGGGTAGGGAGTGAGGTGGGCTGGGGGAACATATGTAAATGTACTACAACGTACAAGATTGGCATGTATGAAAACAGACAGTGAAGTGAATATGACAAAGTGCGTACATATTTTTGAACACACACATACACGCACGCTCGCACGCACAGAGAGAGAGAGAGAGAGAGAGAGAGAGAGAGAGAGAGAGAGAGAGAGAGAGAGAGAGAGAGGCAGAGCAAGGCACAACATGTAATCATTTTTCGCAAGGCATGAAAATACGTAGAAGGTATTAAGCAAAGTGAGATGAAATTGGGGGAGGGGGGGGAGAGAAAAAAAAAAAAAAGAGAGAGAGAGAGAGAGAGAGAGAGAGAGAGAGAGAGAGGGATGGAAGGGAGAGGGGAACAGCATGAAATGTAACGATTTGGAATGGAAATGTACTAAAACGTACAACAATTAGCATGATAAAATCAGACAGTAAAAAAGAATATGACAAAGTATGTACGGAATTCGGAACATACACACGCACGCACGCACAGACAGAGAGAAAGAGAAGAGAGAGAGAGAGAGAGAGAGAAGAGAAGAGAAGAGAGAGACGAGACAGTGAGACAGACAGGAGAGAGAGAGAGAGAGAGAGAGAGAGAGAGAGAGAGAGTGAAAAAAGGGCACAACATATAATCATTTTTCATAAGATTATGTCCATATGCACACATATATATATATATACCCACACACACATACACATACATGCATATACATACTACATATATATATATATATATATATATACATATACACACATACACACACACATACATACGCACATACATATACATGCGCACGCGTACACATACATATACACACATACACACACATACATACATATACATACAAACATACTACATACATACACACACTCACATTGGTGATATATATATGTATGTATACATATATACATATATAAACATATATATACATACACATACACATACATACACGTATACTATAATATATATAATATTATATATAATATAATATATTTTTTGATACATGATAAAAAGAAGAAAAAAAATAGAAAAGACAAATTGGTTAAGTACATGAAAAGGGGATGATTTATGCTTTTGAGATCACTTGTTGGTATTACTTATGGTTTTTTGTTTTTGTTTTTGTTTTTGTTTTGTGTTTTTTTTACCGCAGAAGATGGGTAAGGTAAGTGTTTTTGAAAGTTGTGGTACAATGGATTTGTTTGATGGATTCTGGAAGGGAGTTCCACAAAGAGGTTCCCGAGTACGTTAGACTTGATTTAAATAGGTCAATTCTAGGGATTGGGATATGGAGTTTGTGGGAGTTTCTCGACGAGACTTTTGAGAATCGTCTCATTAAAGTTGTTGGGGCATTCCCGGTCAGAAACTTGTGCATCTTAGCCCTTTGTTGTAGTTTGAGTCTCTGGCTGAATGGAAGAATGTGAAGATGTTTATAATCAGAGCTTTCGAGGCTAGTTTTCTTCAGAAGGATTAATTTGAGCACTCGTTTATGTAGGCTGAACAATGGTTTTAGTGTGTTTGCACTTGCAGAATCCCATATAGTCGATGCATAATCAACATAAGACTGAATATGAGCATGGAAAAAAAGTTTTCGTGAATGAAGGTCAAGAAAGTGTTTGATTTTGGTGAGCTGATAGACTTTCTGGGAGAGCTTTTTGCATAGTAACGTTATGTGGGGATTCCAGCTGAGACTATTGTCAATTATTATCCTAATACTTTATGATGAGTGACTTGTTCCACAAGTACATTATTGAGGTGTATAGGAGGGAAATCATTGGTGAGCTTTTGTCTTTTTTGCCTAGTTGTAATGTACATCAGTTTTGTTTTTTGAGGGTAAAGTGACATGTGATTTAGTTCGGTCCATTTTACAAGGTCATTGGTACTCTCTTGCAAATGTTTTGAAAGACTGGAAGGATCATTATGGCTGGTGTGAATTGTGGTGTCATCTGCAAAGAGGTCGCATGCAGATCTCACATGTAGGGGTAGGTCATTAATGTAGATTGAGAAGAGTAGCGGGCCTAAAATGGAGCCTTGTGGAACGCCATACTTAAGAGTTGTTATAGAAGAGACAGTCGTCCCCGATAAGACGCATTGTTGTCGTTTTGTGATGTATGATTTTAGAAGGATAAGGGCGGATTTTGAAAGACCGTATACCTCCAGTTTTCGAATAAGGAGATTGTGGTCAATGACATCGAATGCTTTTTTAAAATCAACGAATAAGACACCACAATATCTGTTGTTATTAATATTATTAAGCCACATATCTACAAGATTGATTAATGCAGAATGGCAGGAATGTTTCTGTCTGAAACCAGACTGTCCGGGATGGAGCAAATCGTACTTGTTGAAGTGATGAAGGATGTGTTTATTTAAATGCTTTTCTAGAGGTTTCGAAAGGATAGATAAGATTGATATTGGTCTGTAGTTTGAAGGATCAGATAATTTATGAATGGGTATAACTTTTGCTTTTTTGAACGCATTAGGAAAATAGCTTTTATCTATGCACAGATTAAAGATATACGTTAACGTGTCAGTTATAACTGGAGCCGAAAGTTTCAGAATTTTGCCATCTATGCCATCAAGTCCACGTGTTCCTGACTGTTTGAGATGAAGTAGGTACTGATACACCTCGTGCACAGTTATGAGTGGAATGTGTAGTTCAGACGTGATTTTTTTGTCGTGACAAAATTGATGGAGTTCTTTAAGGTCATTAGAGCTTGAATGATCAGTAGTAACAACTGTATCTGGAATGGTAGAGAAGTGAGTGTTAAGTTGTTCAGCAGAAATACCTTTGATAACAGTTGATTTTGAAGAAGAACTGTTATTGCTAAGCTGGTTTATTGCTTGCCAAACCAGTTTTGGATTTTGTTTGGAAGTTAATAACTCGCGATAGTATTTTGTTTTTTTCCCTGCGCTTCTGAGAGTTTATTGCATTTCTTAGTGATCTTGATTCTTCTTCATAGCCATGTTCTTTCAAAAGGTCTCTAAGGTAGCATGCCTCCTGTAATTCTTTCGTGTACCACGGTGGTTTGGGAATATGCTTTACTCTGATTGTTTTTAACGGAGCATGTCTGTTATAGACTTCTGTAAAAATTTCGATCCAAAAGTCAATCGCTGAATCTGGATCAGCAATATTGTATACTGTATTAAGTTCTGAGTTCATTAAATCAAGCAAAAAGTTTTGTTCGTTAAATTTTGAGAAGCAACAATAGGTTATGGTTTTGTGGCCTGGTTTTGGGATTTTCACTCCATGTTTAGACCATGTAACACACACTGGGTAATGATCACTAGAAGAGAAGACTGGTACACAAGCTTCTAGTATGTTATTTTCATTTGAGACATAGATATGGTCAATGATTGTCTTTGAAGTTGGTGTGACTCTGGTGGGTGTTTTGATAATCTGATGTAAATTCAACACACTTATCGTTTGGCTCCATTGGCTGTTTGGTTTCAAAAGATCTACATTGAAGTCACCGAGTAAAACAATCTCTTTACATTCTAATGAAACTGCGTCCATCATAGTAACAAATTTATCAGTCCAGCTGACAGAGAGAGAGAGAGAGAGAGAGAGAGAGAGAGAGAGAGAGAGAGAGAGAGAGAGAGAGAGGAGGAACTTTTGAGTAATTTATGGACAGCCGAACAGAAACATGGAAGTTGCATCACACAGTGGGAAACGTCTTTTCTTCATGTCCATGAATCTGCCTGCGAAGGAGGTACACTGATGTGTACTTACACAGCTCCACCTGGAAGAACACGTGTGTTTCAGCCCAGCCTGGTACCATCGGGGCTGCTCTTCAGCAAGCCGGGTAAATGGCTTACATGCGCCACTGTGATACAAGGAAAAGACAGCAGAGCAGAGGGCTGGAAGTGGTGGTTGTCAACTCCTATCAGCACGATGTTCCCCCTTCAGGCTGTGCTTGAGTTCCACGCAGCGAAGTGATGGAGTTCACAGCTCTGTACTGCTTGTGTCCAATACGTTTTGTTACCGGCGCATGGCTTGCGCTTGAGACATTGCCCTGTAGTTGATGCTGTGCCAGGCTGAATCTTTGAGGTTGGGGGGGGGGGGGGGGGAGGGGGGGGGGGAGAGAAAGAGGGGAGCTGAGGGGAGCAGGGTGAAGGCAGAGTGAGGAAGATGGAAACGTAAGGGAGACAAATTAACGGGTACGGCTGTTGTTTATTTGGCTGGAAACTCTGTAAAAACGGAGAAAGCGGTT
This sequence comes from Conus canariensis, assembly GCA_033310375.1. NCBI lineage: Eukaryota > Metazoa > Mollusca > Gastropoda > Neogastropoda > Conidae > Conus > Conus canariensis. The sequence continues at coordinate 34,282,085 of CM065742.1, forward strand.
GGGTAATTGAGGGTGGAGTAGCGTGGGGGTTGTTTGGATAGCAGAGAATTCCCAGAGAGGGGGGTTTATTTTACCGGGTGTTATCAGAGTGTTTTATCGGCACGGTTAAGGCCGGTAGTACCTTCCACGTCTGGATCAGGGTGACCTGGGTGGGGAGTCGCCCGTTCCTGACCTGTTGTACATACCTTGGCACGTATGAACATGCACACACACACACACACACACACACACACACACACACACACACGCACGCACGCACGCACGCACGCACGCACGCACGCACGCACGCACGCACGCACGCACGCAGGCACGCACGCACGCACGCACACACACACACACACACACACACACACACACACACAACACACACTAATTCAGAATTCAGAATTCTTTGATTTCCCCTTATCAGTACATGAACAGTGTAACTTAGTTAAGTCGCATATCTGGAAAGCTTTCGAATGTAGTGTGGTAGATCACGTCTGTAAAGAACAGTTTGATATTAAAAGAATCAAAGAGAATTCTAACTTTAATAGAAAATTACTCTCATTAATGTACAGGTGGAAACTTAATGCATTTAAAACAAAATATGTAAAAAAAAACGTAGCTTGCGTATGTCGAAACAAAATTACTACAGTTCATATTGTTTCATGCAGTGATATGAAAAAAAATCATTCCAGTATTAAAGCAAAATACTGTGCAGGCTATTTTTGAGTCACCAGCTTTAACGTATGAATTCTTTGTACACTTAGAACGCACCCCTGTTGGAAAATACTTATAATATTTTAATTAACTTTATTTGCGGGGGAGGAGAAAGGAAGGGGGGTGGGTGGGTGGATAAGATATGGTGGGTATGGGGGGGGAGGTGGGGGGAATGCAAAGGATTTTTTTTAACTACTTTCATGCGTTTTGACTTTAATTGATTAGTTAGTTGTTGGTTATAAGTATTTTGTGTTATGTTAATCTTCACTTATGACTTGTGTAAAGATATTCACAAACTTACACATCCACAATTCTCTCACTCACACACACAGGCACACATACTCACGCACACACACACACCACACACACACACACACACACACACACACACACACACACGCACACACCCACTTACACTCACACACACACACACACACACACCCCACACACAACACACACACACACACACACACACACATATTCGCGTGCACGCGCACCCATACATATACATATGTACACATTATGTGCATGCTTGCAATTACTTCCGTACACATTCACCTTTTTTTTTCTTTTTTTTTTTTGTCACGAATAGTGGATAGACGTTAAATGAAAGACACACACACACACACACTAACACGCACACACTAACACACACACACACACTCACACACACACACACACACACACACACACACACACACACACACACACACACACACACACACACACTAACACGCTTGCACGCAACGCTAACACCGTGAGACGAAGAGGGGAAAGGGTATACCATGATTTTGAGTTTTCGACGTTTCAGTGTTGCAATGCCACTCTGTCCCCTCGTTTCATTCTGTATCCTTAGACGCGGTTCTCTAGGGATATACATGAAGACTTTTGTTTCACGTGTCTATGACGATCAGGACCAAGAAACTGGCGACATCACGCTCTCAGTAGGCTTTTGGTTGGCTTGGTTGGCTGTTCGTGTGTTTCTTGTTGTTGATCGTTATTTCCACAGATGGAGGGAACTCGCTACCAAGTACCTGTGAACACCCAATCACATGAACTGAGTTCTCCTCGTCTTTTCCGAATTTCTCTTTGTCCGTACTAAAACTTTGACGCTTTATTGTCTGTGCATTTTTCGTTTAGCGACCTCCACGACGATTTAGAGACTCCGTCTGTCGGCTTTCTTTCCGATCCGACCGACTACACTTTCTTTTCCTGTGTGAAATGTGATGCATGTGCTGGTGATGTCGGGGAATGTGTGACGTGCGCTCGGCTGCAGATGTTTTTGTATTGGTTAATCTGCTGGCAGTCATTGTTGTGTAAGTGAGGGGACGGGGGGCGGAGAGAAGAAGTGAGGAGGCCTGACTGGATTGGTGGTACAGCTGGATGCGCTGCAAGCATTACGTTGGAGCATGCGTTTTCTTCGGTGGTGGTTTTCGTTTGGTGTGTGTGTGTGTGTGTGTGTGTGTGTGTGTGTGTGTGTGTGTGTGAGTGAGTGTGTGTGCGCGCGCGCGCGCGTGTGAGTGTGTGTGAGTGTGTGTGTGTGTGAGTGTGTGTGTGTGTGTGTGTGTGTGTGTGTGTGTGTGTGTGCGCGCGCGCGCGCGCGCACGTGTTTGTGTTGGCTTTATTTATGCTTTTTGTTTCAACTCCTACCTGCCGTCACTTAAACCCACAAAGTCCGATCGATCCAGTGGATCGGGTCTCTATAATTACAAAAATATAGGAAGGTACGAAGCGGCCCTCATGCATTCAAAGAAGATAAATTACTGCTGCTGGCTGCTGGTTTTATACCCCCCCACCCCACCCCCCACCCCCTCCCCCTTTATGGACTTAACGCTCCACTGAGTTCTTTGATTCGTTGTATAATAGTCTCTTTCCAATCTCTCTCCATTTCTGTAAATAATGTGCTCCATAACCCCCCCCCACCCCCCCCGACCCCCCCCCCCCACACACACACACACACACACCACACACACACACACACACATTCTTTCCCCGTCATCTCCCATATCTGATACTGGTTTTGTATACAATCGATAGACTCACATTCCATGCATTTGTTTCGTTTCCTTTCGGTTGTTTTTAGTTCTTCAGTTCTGCCTCCCCCCCCCCCCCCCCACCTCAGTCCCTGTGGATGGTTGCTGTAAAATGCCATAAGATTAGTGTCATTCCAGTGTGAAGTGCTGAGAGACTGATATTCTTGATTCATCGTGCATGGGAAAGGGCGAGGGAAGGGTACCTTGCTCCCATATTCTATCCTCAATTTACCTTTCTGTGTAAAGTATTGAGGTCCAGTGTGTTTGTATTGCATTGAGTTACATTGCATTGACTTTTGTTGTGTTGTGTTATGTGAACTTGTGTGAATGGAATCATACTGGACTGTGAGTGAGGTTGTGCATGTATTTCATTAGGTTTAACTGCGCTGCACTTTATATTATTGCGTTGCTTGTCGCATTATGTTGTGATTTGTTGCATTGTAGCGCGTGTTTATTGTGTTGTATTGCATGGTTTATCCTTGCTTTGCTTTGCATCGTTTTGGATTGCATTGGCATGCTTTACATGACATCCCGTTTCGTTACGTTGCGTTGCTGTGCAGTGTACTGCACTGTGTTCTATTGTATTATAATGTATTGCCTTGCATGCATTGCAGTACTTTCCGTTGCGTTAGGTTGCGTTGGGTTGCGTTCCATTTTATTGCACTGTGTTCTATTGTGCTGTAACTGTATTGTACTATGCTGTATTGTAATGTATTGTATTGTACACACGCACTCAGACATGCACACAGACACACGCACACACACGCACGCACGCGCGTGTACACGCGCGCATACAACACTCACCACACACATTATGCCTAGCAGCGCATTGCCGCAGCGCACACGCACACACACACACACATGCACTAGCACCCCCCCTCCCCCCACACACACACACACACCACACACACACACACACAACACACACACACACACACACACATTTACACGCACCCACGCAAGCGCGTACAATCGCGCGCATGCACACATGCGCGTTGCACACTCACACACACACACACACACACACACACACACACACACAACACACACACACACACACACACACACACACACACACACACCACACACACTCGCCACCCGTAAGAAGAATCGAACCACAGACCCACGCGCTAGCAGTTCTACGTTCTCTTCCTAGAACTACCACATTATCCATTGAGCCATCTTTCCACCGCTTACCGTTGAACGCGTGACCAGACCTGCCCTCAGGGAATAGACGAAGACGAGTATCATACTGGCAATATTGTCCCTGGGGGGAGGGACGGTAGCAGAGGGAAGGCGAATGTGTGACCGCGGGGATTTGGAGAGATTGAGGAGCAACACAGGGGGGGGGGGGGGGGGGGGGGGGGGAGGAGGATTGGTGGGGGGGTAAGTGAATGTGGGTGGAAGGGGAGGGGGGGAGATGAAGAGGCTGCAGGGGTAGGACAGAATCTGCGGGTGGGGTGGTTAAAACTGGGTTGTGGGGAGGGTGAGGGCGGGGAGAGGTAGGGTGGAGGGGTGTGCTAAAGGAAGACTCCAGCCGGTCCCACACTGCTTCCCATTCCACTCCTCTTGCTCTTGGACGGTCTCGAAAAGGTCCGAATATATATCATGACAGGGGATCTCTCCTCTCTCCTCTCCTACTCTCTCGTCCTCTCTCCTTCTCTCTTCCTCTTTGACGGTCTTCGTGTGTGATGTGTTCTTGCATGGGTCTCTGTCTGTCTATCTGTCTGTCAGTCTTCTGTCTGTCTGTCTGTCTGTCTCTCTCTCTCTCTCTCTCTGTCTTGTGTCTGTCTGTGTATGTCTGTCTGTCTAGTCTTATCTGCCTGTCTTGTCTGTCTCTCTCTCTCTCTCTCTCTCTCTCTCTCTCTCTTTCTATTGCTCGTCATCTCCTCCCCTCCCCCCCCCCTCTCTCTCCTTTTCCTCTTGCCTCTCTCCCCCCCCCCCCCCCCCCCGTCTTTCTCTTTGTTGCCTTCTTTGTGTCTCTGTCTGTCAGTCTGTCCCTCCCTGCCTCTCTCTCTCCGTCTGTCACCTTCTGTGGTGTGTGTGTGTGCTGTCTGTGTGTGTATGTGTGTGCACTTGTTTGTCTGTCTGTCTCTGTCTGCTGCCTGTCTGTCTGTCTGTCTGTCTCGTCTGTCTCTGTCTCTGCCTCTCTCTCTCTCTCTCTCTCTCTCTCTCTCTTCTCTCCTCTCTCTCTTCTCTCTCTCTCCTCTCTCTCTCTCTCTCTCTCTCTCAGCTTAAGTAGAAAAATCTGAAAATTATCCGCCCTCCTTTTCGTTATCTGTGTTAATATATCTCATGAATATCTGAGATTCTATCCATATTATCCCCATATAGAAGAAAGAGAGAGAGAGAGAGAGAGAGAGAGAGAGAGAGAGAGAGAGAAAGACAGACAGACAGACAGAGAGTGCTTACGCGTATAAGAACATATATCTGGGTATTTTCTCATCTACGATACATGGCAAGGTTTAGAAAACAACGAAACAAACAAAAATTAAAACAAACAAAAACGAAAAGAAAAAAAAAAGGTGTATGCAGAAAACGACAACAACATCGCCTTGACATGAGAGTCAGTTCTCCGCTGAGTACGGTCACAGTTAAACACTGCCTCTGGCGTCAGTTCTCCGCGGAGTACCGTCACAGTAGCCCTGCCTCTGGCGTCAGTTCTCCGCTGAGTACGGTCACAGTTAACACTGCCTCTGGCGTCAGTTCTCCGCGGGTACCGTCACAGTTAACACTGCCTCTGGCGTCAGTTCTCCGCGGAGTACCGTCACAGTTAACACTGCCTCTGGCGTCAGTTCTCCATGAGTACCGTCACAGTTAACACTGCCTCTGGCGTCAGTTCTCCGCGGGTACCGTCACAGTTAACACTGCCTCTGGCGTCAGTTCTCCGCGGTGGTACCGTCACAGTTAGCCTGCCTCTGGCGTCAGTTCTCCACGGAGTACCGTCACAGTTAACACTGCCTCTGGCATCAGTTCTCCGCTGGTACCGTCACAGTTAGCCCTGCCTCTGGCGTCAGTTCTCCGCGGAGTACTGTCACAGTTAGCACTGCCTCTGGCGTCAGTTCTCCACGGAGTACCGTCACAGTTAGTCCTGCCTCTGGCGTCAGTTCTCCGCGGAGTACCGTCACAGTTAGCCTGCCTCTGGCGTCAGTTCTCCGCGGGTACCGTCACAGTTACACTGCCTCTGGCGTCAGTTCTCCGCGGTGGTACCGTCACAGTTAGACACTGCCTCTGGCTCAGTTCTCCGCGGTACCGTCACAGTTAGCACTGCCTCTGGCGTCAGTTCTCGCGGAGTACCGTCACAGTTGACACTGCCTCTGGCGTCAGTTCTCCGCGGAGTACCGTCACAGTTGACACTGCCTTGGCGTCAGTTCTCCACGGAGTACCGTCACAGTTAGCACTGCCTCTGGCGTCAGTTCTCCTGCGGAGTACGTCACAGTTGACACTGCCTCTGGCGTCAGTTCTCTGCGGAGTACCGTCACAGTTGACACTGCCTCTGGCGTCAGTTCTCCCGGAGTACCGTCACAGTTAGCACTGCCTCTGGCGTCAGTTCTCTGCGGGAGTACCGTCACAGTTACACTGCCTCTGGCGTCAGTTCTCTGCGGAGTACCGTCACAGTTAACACTGCCTCTGGCGTCAGTTCTCCGCGGGGTACCGTCACAGTTAGCACTGCCTCTGGCGTCAGTTCTCCGCGGAGTACCGTCACAGTTAGCACTGCCTCTGGCGTCAGTTCTCTGCGGGTACCGTCACAGTTAACACTGCCTCTGGCGTCAGTTCTCCGCGGGTACCGTCACAGTTAGCACTGCCTCTGGCGTCAGTTCTCCGCGGAGTACCGTCACAGTTAGCACTGCCTCTGGCGTCAGTTCTCCGCGAGTACCGTCACAGTTGACACTGCCTCTGGGTCAGTTCTCCGCGGAGTACCGTCACAGTTGACACTGCCTCTGGCGTCAGTTCTCCCGGAGTACCGTCACAGTTAGACACTGCCTCTGGGTCAGTTCTCCACGGAGTACCGTCACAGTTGACACTGCCTCTGGCGTCAGTTCTCACGGAGTACCGTCACAGTTACACTGCCTCTGGCGTCAGTTCTCCACGGAGTACCGTCACAGTTACACTGCCTCTGGCGTCAGTTCTCGCGGAGTACCGTCACAGTTACACTGCCTCTGGCGTCAGTTCTCCCGGAGTACCGTCACAGTTAACACTGCCTCTGGCGTCAGTTCTCCGCGGAGTACCGTCACAGTTACACTGCCTCTGGCGTCAGTTCTCCAGGGTACCGTCACAGTTACACTGCCTCTGGCGTCAGTTCTCCGGAGTACCGTCACAGTTGACACTGCCTCTGGCGTCAGTTCTCCGCGGAGTACCGTCACAGTTGCACTGCCTCTGGCGTCAGTTCTCCACGGAGTACCGTCACAGTTGACACTGCCTCTGGCGTCAGTTCTCCGCGGAGTACCGTCACAGTTGACACTGCCTCTGGCGTCAGTTCTCCACGGAGTACCGTCACAGTTGACACTGCCTCTGGCGTCAGTTCTCCACGGAGTACCGTCACAGTTGACACTGCCTCTGGCGTCAGTTCTCCGGAGTACCGTCACAGTTGACACTGCCTCTGGCGTCAGTTCTCCTCGGAGTACCGTCACAGTTGACACTGCCTCTGGCGTCAGTTCTCCACGGAGTACCGTCACAGTTGACACTGCCTCTGGCGTCGAGTTCTCCACGGAGTACCGTCACAGTTGACACTGCCTCTGGCGTCAGTTCTCCAGGGTACCGTCACGTTGACACTGTCGCTCTTCCCCGGTCGTCACGTTACCTCCTCGGCGGAGTTCCGTCACCAGTTGACACTGCCTCTGGCGTCAGTTCTCCACGGTGTACCGTCACGTTGACACTGCCTCTGGCGTCAGTTCTCCCGGAGTACCGTCACAGTTGACACTGCCTGGCTCTCTCCGGTCACTTCTCCCGGAGTCCACACAGTTACACTGCCTCTGGCGTCAGTTCTCCACGGAGTACCGTCACAGTTGACACTGCCTCTGGCGTCAGTTCTCCCAGAGTACCGTCACAGTTGACACTGCCTCTGGCGTCAGTTCTCCCGTGAGTACCGTCACGTTGACACTGCCTCTGGCGTCAGTTCTCCACGGAGTACTGTCACAGTTGACACTGCCTCTGGTGTCAGTTCTCCACGGAGTACCGTCACAGTTGACACTGCCTCTGGTGTCAGTTCTCCACGGAGTACCGTCACAGTTGACACTGCCTCTGGCGTCAGTTCTCCACGGAGTACGTCACAGTTAACACTGCCTCTGGCGTCAGTTCTCCGTGGAGTACCGTCACAGTTGACACTGCCTCTGGCGTCAGTTCTCCACGAGTACCGTCACGTTAACACTGCCTCTGGCGTCAGTTCTCCACGGAGTACCGTCACAGTTAACACTGCCTCTGGCGTGAGTTCTCCACGGTGTACCGTCACGGTTGACACTGCCTCTGGCGTCAGTTCTCCGTGGAGTACCATCACTGTTGACACTGCCTCTGGCGTCAGTTCTCCGCGGAGTACCGTCACAGTTGACACTGCCTCTGGCGTCAGTTCTCCACGGTGTACCGTCACGGTTGACACTGCCTCTGGCGTCAGTTCTCCGGGAGTACCGTCACTGTTGACACTGCCTCTGGCGTCAGTTCTCCACGGAGTACCGTCACAGTTGACACTTGCTCTGGTGTCAGTTTCTCCACGGAGTACCGTCACAGTTGACACTGTCTCTGGCTGTCAGTTCTCCACGGAGTACCGTCACAGTTGACACTGCCTCTGGCGTCAGTTCTCCACGGTAGTACCGTCACAGGTTGACACACTGCCTCTGGCGTCAGTTCTCCGTGGAGTACCGTCACAGTTAGACACTGCCTCTGGCGTAGTTCTCCACGGAGTACCGTCACAGTTGACACTGCCTCTGCGTCAGTTCTCCACGGAGTACCGTCACAGTTAACACTGCCTCTGGCGTGCAGTTCTCCACGGTGTACCGTCACGTTGAACACTGCCTCTGGCGTCAGTTCTCCGACGGAGTACCATCACTGTTGACACTGCCTCTGGCGTCAGTTCTCCACGGAGTACCGTCACAGTTGACACTGCCTCTGGCGTCAGTTCTCCACGTGTACCGTCACGGTTGACACTGCCTCTGGCGTCAGTTCTCCGCGGAGTACCGTCACTGTTGACACTGCCTCTGGCGTCAGTTCTCCACGGAGTACCGTCACAGTTGACACTGCCTCTGGCGTCAGTTCTCGCAGAGTACCGTCACAGTTGACACTGCCTCTGGCGTGAGTTCTCCACGGTGTACCGTCACGGTTGACACTGCCTCTGGCGTCAGTTCTCCGCGGAGTACTGTCACAGTTGACACTGCCTCTGGCGTCAGTTCTCCACGGAGTACCGTCACAGTTAACACTGCCTCTGGCGTGAGTTCTCCACGGAGTACCGTCACAGTTGACACTGCCTCTGGCGTGAGTTCTCCACGGAGTACCGTCACAGTTAACACTGCCTCTGGCGTCAGTTCTCCACGGGTACCGTCACAGTTAACACTGCCTCTGGCGTGAGTTCTCCACGGAGCACCGTCACAGTTGACACTGCCTCTGACGTCAGCCTGGCGCACGATGTGTTCTCAAAGAACAAAGAGGGCCTCCCCTTTTGATCTTGCGCCCTTCGCTTCCTGCCGGAGAGTGAGAATCCCGGCCGTTTTGTCTACCAATCAGTGGACGGGGCTCGTTCTGGTGCATGGGCAGACAACGCACCATGGCTGAACGTAGTTTGAAAGGGTTTGCTTTTTGACTCCCCTGAGCTTTAAATACAGCTTGTGTGTTGGAGATAAAGAGGGTTTGAATCGTACAAAAAAAGGGGGCACCGGAGACTAAGCTGGTTACCCTTCGTTTGTGTTCTTCGTCTCTTTCGTGTTGTTCATATGTACTGGTTAATTAATATGCCAGGCTACCGGAATCACCGAATTTTGTCACCTTCCTTCCGATTGGTCCCTGATCAGACCGTAATCCCCATGTCAGCTGGTACTGTTGCTTGGCATAGCTGTGAAAGGAGGGGGGGGTGGGGTGGGTGGGAGGGAGGGGTATTATCTGATAATATCAGAATGTCAGGGGTTAAGGTTGTGGAAGGGGGGGGTGGGGGGGGGGGGGGGGTCTTCTTCATGGCAGGCGTTGCGATGCCAAGTCGTCGGCAGTACTGTCTGTGAGGCTGCCACTAAATGTTTCACACCAGGCTTTACTGGCCAACCATTTGGAACTGAGCTCTCCGGGTCGTCGTGACTCAGTATCTTCATCTGTAAGTGCTGTGTGTGTGAATTGATTTCGCTTCGCTTGACTGACTCCCTTTTCTTTCAGTCATTGTCATTGATTTCGATCAGTTCTGGCTATTGCCAAGCCACGATGGCACAGGCGCCGTCTAGCTGTGATACCTTCACAGTTGCTCGTCATTTGGTTCTGACGTCAGAGGAAGAGGGTGTGTTTCTTGGGAAACCTAGATCGCTGCTACTTTGTGGCAGAGGTTCCCTGCAGCAATACAACACTGATCGGCAGATGGGAGATTGGGGGGGGGGGGGGGGGGGGGGGGAGGGATATGGAAACCAGCTACACAGAATCTCATTTTCACACAAAGCGTGTGTTGCCTATGCCGAGGGATAGAGTCTGAACGGTAAAAGTCAGTGTGAAAATTTGACCCAGGTGGAGAAGAGGGGGGGGGGGGGGGGGGTAGGAGGGGGAGTGGGATGGAGTGGGGAGTGGGGGGGGGGGGGTAGGCAACTGCAACGGAACGCGTGATCGCTGACACGAATTGTCGCAACGCACACAGACGTGTCGGTTCCCCGTCTTCTGCTCCCAGTCAATGGGAAATAAACTACAAAATATTTGTCCCGTTAGCAATGCATTTAGTGTGCGTGTAACTTCATGAATTTATTTTCTTCCTATACCATTTTTAACGAAGAAACTAGGACTGAGAAAATGGGAGGAGGGAGGTGGGGGGGATGGTGGAGTGGGGGTGGTGGGAAGGGGGGGGGGAGGCGGTATCATCTGATAATATCAGAGACAGACACGCAAGGCAAGGGCGTTTGCTTCCGTTGCCAATTTTGCTTCTGTTGTCATTATCACGGTGCCGCTTGTTGGCAAACACGATTACCTCCCTCTTTCCTCCCTTGCCCCCCCCCCCCATCCCCCCAATCCCCGCCACACCTCCCCTCCCTACACACATAAGCAGACACGCTCTCAGCCTCCCACTATCAGAACAGACCCTTAAAGCCATGATCTCCTTGACGCCAGCGCAAGATGATCAAAAGCCGTCTCCCCGCCTCCCCCACCTTCCCCTCTCACTATTTCCTCTCCTCTATCGCCTTTGCCTTCCCATTCCCTTTGGATCTATGTTTCCATTCGTAATACGGACAGGCTCTGTAGCACGCCCAAACATTTCTTTTTTGTTTTCCAGCCAAAAGTGTTCGTACACCGATAAGTGCCTCCCCCCCCCCCCCCCTCCCCCCTTCCTTCTCTTTTCTGTGCCCGTACAAAGATGTTCTAGCCAAATGTGTTTTTGCTGGCAGAAGTGTTCCTCCACCCCCATCCCCCCACCCCCCAAAAGTGTTCTTTTAGCCAAAAATTGCCCTTTAAGCCAAAAAGTGCTATTTCACCCGTACGTGTTCTTTCAACAGAAAGTGTTACTCGAACAAAAAGAAAAAAAAAAAGGGTTATTCCATTCTTAAGTGTTGATATTGACAAAGGATTTTCACAGCCAAAAATGTTGGGGCAGCCAAAAGTGTTGATAAAGACAAAAGTATTGGTTCGCCAAAGTGTAGGTCCAGCAGAAAAGTTGGTACAGTCATATGTTGATAAAGCCTAAAGTGTTCATAGAGACAAAGGCATTTGTACAACTAATGGTGTTCTTTCCGCTGAAAGTGTTCTTTGTGCAGCCAAAGGTGTTCTGTTCTTCCAGCAGATGTGTTCTTCTTGTCCAAAAACTCTGAGCGAAAAGGGTTCTTCCGGCAA
>CM065742.1:34301310-34303810 GCA_033310375.1 Conus canariensis
CCCCTTCAATATGGGCTACGGCCTTGATCTGAATCATTTTTTGTATACGTATTTCGTATTCTCTCTCTCTCTCTCTCTCTCTCTCTCTCTCTCTCTCTCTCTCTCTCTCTCTCTCTCTCTCTCTCTCTCTGGTTATTGATCAGGGTGTTGTGACAACGTCATCACAAATTCATCCATCAACTCACTGGTGTGTGTGGTGTTCTACAGTTCTCATCAGAGCTGCCTTTCTGCCTTTTCTCTCTAGCTCTGCGTGAGGCGTGGTTTGTGTTTGAAATGACCTCAAGGGGGCCTTCATGAATAAATCGGAAAAGAAGACTTGTGATGTATTGACAACATGGGCTTCCCGCCCCACTCCATGTTTCTGTTTGTCTGTCTGCCTCCTCTCTTGTCTTTTTCTCTCTGTCCTTATCTCGCTCTCTCTGTCTGTGTCTGTCTGTCCGTCTGTGTCTGTCTGTCTGTCTGCCTGTCTGCTCGGTCTGTCTAGCTGCCTCTGTGTGTGTGTGTGTGTGTGTGTGTGTGTGTGTGTGTGTGTGTGTGTGTGTGTGTGTGTGTGTGTTTGAGAGAGAGAAAGAGAGATCGAGAGAGAGAGAGAGAGAGAGAGAGAGAGAGAGAGAGAGAGAGAGAGAGAGAGAGAGAGAGAGGAAACCTTTACATTTCTCCCTGGACAAAATGTAAAGTCTCCCTCTCTCTCTCTCTCTCTCTCTCTCTCTCTCTCTCTCTCTCTCTCTCTCTCTCTCTCTCTCTCTCTCTCTCTCAATTAAAACGGACACTCATCATCAGTAACTGACACATACATATACTCTCTCTTCTCTGTGCCTGTCTGTCTGTCTCACGCATGCAGACACACACATACACACGCGCACACACACGCGCGCGCGCGTGCACACACACACACACACACACACACACACACACACACACACACGCACACACACACGCACACACGACACACACACACACACACACACACAACACACACAGACACACACACACACACACACACAGAACAAGAGAGAGAGACAGAGACAGAGAGAGACAGAGACACAGAGAGAGAGAGACACAGAGAGAGAAGACAGATTTACAGAGAGAGAAAGAGAGAGAGAGGGAGAGAGAGAAGGCAGATTTAGAGAGAGAGACGAAAGGAGGCAGACAGACAGACAGACTAAACAGACAAGCTTGTGAAACGCCACCAAGTACAGCTGGCACCGCCCCTGCCGCTGATGATGATTGGCAGGACAACAGTTGGAGATGGATGTGGCCGTCATTCTCCATGCTCATGGATTATTGACCTTAGTTGGAGCAGACCACCACTCCACATGCTCTGCATGGGGGTGAGGGCGGGGATGGGGATGGGGGTGGGGTGATTCCTGAACCAGGGCCTTTCTCTGTCAAGACCTATCGAGGAGAGCTGTTCTGAGGTGCTTGAATGTGTAGGGAGTGTTGTGGGGGAGGGCAGTGTGAATGGGGAAAAGAGGGGGTTCGGGGTTGGGTGAGGCGCAGCTGTTCACTGTCTTTCTGTCTGTCTATCTGTCTGTCTATCTGTGTGTGTGTGTGTGTGTGTGTGTGCGGCGTGCGTGCGTGCGTGCGTGCGCGCGTGCGTGCGTGCGTGCGTGCGCGCGCGCGCGCGCGCGCGCAAAAGGAAACTTGTTCGCTTCTTTGAAATCAATATGTTCACGAAAGTCGTAAAACTATGATTTATTGAATGTGAAGTTGGTGAAGGAGAAGGATTTTTTTTCCCATCCGATCATTTTCTGTATTTATCAGTACACAACATGAATGACAAAGTAAAAAGCATGGTATTGAAATGCCTCCAGATATCATGGAGCATTCCATTTTGCTTTTTTGCTCGTCACATGGTTTTATTGTCAAGAACTAGTGGCCTGGTATTCAATTACATGTATGACTTCAATTATGCACAGTATGGAGTTGAGTCTGATTGCTGGTGGAACCGAAGCCATGGTATTTTGAAAAGTGGAGTATGTGGGAAGACATGAGCAATGGATCTTTAAGCGTCAGAAACTGGATGTTGGAAGAATAAGTACTGTTATCTGGAGTTTATAATTTCCATCGATGCTCACTATGAAGAGAGACACAGAACATTCAACATCAAAGGGGTAATAATTCAGTCGTCCAACTGAACGAAGCTTTCCAAAAGTGTAAAGCAATGACTGCTAACCCTTTCTTTAATATTCTTCGCAAAAACAGCGCGTGTATCGCTTTATTCATCTCAAATCTGAGGGATTAATGTACTAGATCAAATAGGGCAAAAAGCTCATATAGTTTTTGCATGCAAAAACGTTCTGGTTGTGCATGTCAGAACTGCAAACAAAAAGACGTATCTATCTATTTCGGTAGGATATTAATTTTTATGTTTTATGGTTGTTCTGTGTTTTCTATGTCTTTCATAATAGCTTTTGAGTGCAGTTTGGTAAATGCTTGTATACTGTGTACTTTGAAACTTATGTTTGTGTGTACATTAGTAAAGTGTGGTGTGTCTTTT
>CM065742.1:34306310-34308810 GCA_033310375.1 Conus canariensis
ATGTGACAGGTGAGACAACACACACCTGTCCTGTCCTGGAACAGAAAATGTGACAGGTGAGACAACACACACCTGTCCTGTCCTGGACACAGAAAATGTGACAGGTGAGACAACACACACCTGTCCTGTTCTGGGACAGAAAATGTGACAGGTGAGACAACACCACCTGTCCTGTTCTGTTTGCAGGACAGGAAATGTGACAGGATGAGACATCACAGCACCTGTCCTGTTCTGGGGACAGAAAATGTGACGGGGTGAGACAACACACACCTGTCCTGTTGTGGACACAGAAAATGTGACGGGGTGAGACAACACGCACCTGTCCTGTTCTGGACACAGAAAATGTGACGGGGTGAGACAACACACACCTGTCCTGTTCTAGGGACAGAAAATGTGACAGGATGAGACAACACGCACCTGTCCTGTTCTAGGGACAGAAAATGTGACGGGGTGAGACAACACGCACCTGTCCTGTTCTGGGACAGAAAATGTGACAGGTGAGACAACATACACCTGTCCTGTTGTGGACACAGAAAATGTGACGGGGTGAGACAACACGCACCTGTCCTGTTGTGGACACAGAAAATGTGACAGGTGAGACAACACACACCTGTCCTGCTTTGGGGGTATGCAGTTTATGCAGGAGGACCAGGGGCAGAGAGGTGCACGACCTTCCACAGCGACCTTCAACGCTGCATACGGCCAGACCTTGGTCTGCACTCTCAACAATAAGACATCAGGACAACTACCCTCCACAGTTTCCTTCAGTGGAACACCAGTTGTATCACCTGACAGCCTACGCTATTTGGGTATAGGCTTTGACAGAATGCTGACCTTTAGAAAGCATGTTTAGAATGTTCTCCTTAAATGCAAGAAGGACCTGTCTGCCATGAAAGCAGTGGCAGCTAAAGGTACTGAGGGCACTATCTCTACCAACTGCATCATACAGCTGTACTCAATGTGACTGATTATGGATTATGGCTTACAACACTGTCCAGGAGCAATCTTCCTACATTAGAAGGAATTCAAAATGAAGCAATGGGATTGTTCTTGGGATACACCAGTAGAAACTATCCAGTACTTGCTTGACCTTCCTTCAATGCAGACAAGACAAAAGCTAGAACAGGTGAAGGCATAATTTCAGAGCACTTGAAAATCTCCAAGACCCACTACATGCAGCAGTCAAGGAAACAAAAGGCACTCGCCTAGGACGTGGGAAGTCATGGACGGGACAAGCAGAAGACCACTAATCAGAACTCAGAGAAACGAAGGAATGGGAAGTATTCAGACCTACACTTTGTTAGATGACTTGTCACAATCTGTGAAGAGCCAAAAATATTCAGTAAATCTTCATCGAAGATTGACCGAAGGAAAACAGCCTTTGCATGGCATCAGCGTAAATGGTTGTCACGGACATTTTGAACAATTGGTAGAGTGAAAGATTCAATAATGATTTAGTTCAAAGAGAGGGCCGTAAGTAACCAGAATTCTAATGGTAATAGCTAAGGCGCTATAAAGAATGAAAGTGAATATGACTACGATTATGATAGAAATAAAGATGACGATTACAAAAATAATTCGTATCGATCTAACTCGGTAGAAGCTTACTGATTGCCTTCAACATACTGAAAGATTGCAAGGCATCTGGTCTCGATAAATCGTAGTGGAGTATATCCAAAGTGTTTTCAAAGCCAGTTTAGTACCAAGTTTGTCTTGAGCTTGTCTGACGAGCAGTACATGATTGGGGTTGTCTTGGACAGACATGTACCATAAGTTTGAGCTTGTCTTTGACAGAAGCATGTACCATGAAGTTTTGAGGTTGTCGATTGTGTTCCCGTAACAGGAAAATAGGATGTCAACAATCCAACAACTAGAGAGGAGTTTTTCGATTGCAAGTTATGCACCAAGGATTGTTTTGCAATGATCAACACAATATTCCAAGTTCGGGCTGAGGATAAGAACACTAAAGTATATTTCAAACTGGGTACAAAGAACCTTCTTTCACCATGGACCACATCGTCACATTGGTGCATTTCGTTTCAAACATTTTGTCCGAACCGTAAATTGTATGTTGCTTTATTGATTTGGGGAATGCATTTGACTTTATCAATAAAATTTTAAATTTTGGTAATAGCGTACCGCCAAAAAAAAAAAAAAAAAAAAAAAAAAAAAAAAACGTGGACAAACGAATCACAAGACAAAACACGAGGCGTTTCGACCTCTTAGGTCTTATTCAGGCAAGACACAAAACACTGAGGACAACGAAAATGAACGAGCAATTACTTATCTTCATCCACTTCAGCGCAAGTATTTGTCTGTATTTGTTAAAAAAAAAATAGATGAAAGGAGTATTTGAGGAAAACTATATAAACGCATTGCAAGTAAAACTACTTAAGGCAGGGCTATGCTTTAACAGATTATGTTAACTGTAAATCTGATAATAAGCAGGATGACGTTTGCAGCCCAGTTTTGTTTTGCTTTATACATTTTCTAATTTACT
>CM065742.1:34311310-34313810 GCA_033310375.1 Conus canariensis
TGTGTGTGTGTGTGTGTGTGTGTGTGCGTGTGTGTGTGTCCGTGCCGTCTGTTTCCGTATGCCTGTCTGTTTTCTCTCTGTCTCTCTTTGTCTCTCTGTCCTGTCTCTCTCTGTCTCTCTCTGTCTCTCTCTGTCTCTCTCTGTCTGTCTCTGTCTCTGTCTCTCTGTCTTTTCGCTCTCTTCTCTCTCTCTCTCTCCTCTCTCTCTCTCTCTCTCTCTCTCTCTCTCTCTCTCTCTCTCTCTCTCTCTCTTCCCAACCGCCATCACTGTGACTGAAAATATCGACCATCTGACAGTTCCAGCAAGACAGACAATAATTTTGCTGAGGCAGCACCGGGTCGCCCCATACACGTCGTGGACGGGGTGCCAAGACCCGCGCCGCTGTCCATATACATAATCATCTGCTTGTCTGAACTGGGCTGCTGTCCATATACCTATCCTACGGTTAGTCGGAACGCCGCTGCTCTCCCTTTATGGCGACCACACTTGCTCTGAATGTCTGTAGCTGATATCGACGTTCGAATGAATACCTTTGCCTGACATTGTTGTTGGAATGTCTATCACTAAAATCTGAATATTCAGACTGACATTTATGCTGGAATATCTACGGCTGCCATCCATGTCACAATACAGAGAATCACATGGCGGAGAGTGCAAAGTCACGGTTATTTGTTGATGCACAGGACTTAAGACGAGCATTTTCGACAAATGTGTTTTCTTCAAACATGAGAAAGAGAGACCACGTTATGAAATACATAAAACAAATATCTCCAGATCGTAATCATTAAATTTATGTTTGAAAATGCATGCACTATCTTTTTTTACCACTGAAATATGTGTCAGAATAGTCATGACTAACGTCGGTTTTTTTATATCTGTGGCCGAGACATCATTCTTTGTAGTTTATTGAGTGACGTCTGTGTTCGAATATTTGTTATTGACACCTGTGTTTGAATTTTTGTGACATTAGAGCCTGAATAGTCATAGGTGACGCTATTTATTTCAATATCTATGACAGACACATCTATGAATATTCATGACCGATAGTCGGCTGGCGGTGTTGTTAACTCAGTTGATCAAAATTGTGTGTCAGTGGCTGGTGCTATGTATGATGCTGTATACAGAAGAGGACAGTCATGTCTTGTCATTATGGAACACAGGCTCCGCCTCCAGAGGCCACGTTGTGAAGGGAACCTCTGATGAACTCTACATGAACAGATCTGGTCGACTCTACGGTGAGTCATGCTCAGTGCTCAGGACAATGAGAGTACTCAACAGAATGACAAACGTGCTTAGCAGTAAAGTAAGACTTGGAGTGGCTTACAGAACCACAAAGATGCTAGGTAGAATGTCCTGAAGTGCATAATAGTAAGACTTGCGTCTCCTTGGCTACAGTCCTTGGACTACAGGATTACAGGAATTACAAAGATGCACAGTAGAATGGACAAACGTGCTCAATAGTAAGAATTTGAGTTGTTAGTAGAATCGCAAAGATGCTCAGTAGAATGACAAGAAATGCTCAGCAGAGTACGAGTGCTTAGTTGAATGGCGAGTATGCTGTAACGAATCAATCACGTGGCTTCTCCGTGTCATGCCGACAGTGCTCGTTTGAATGCAAGGCTGGTCAGTAGAGCGACAACAGAGATCAGCAAATCGGGGAAAAAAAGTACTCAGTAGAATGACCTGAGTGCGTGGTAGAATGACATGCACGTCCTAAGACAGACAGAAGTGCTCAATAAAGTCATAAGATCGCACATCAGATTGGCCGCCGAGATCTGCAGCATGACAAGAGTGTATACTACAGTGACAAATATTCCATAGAATGGCAAGAACGCCCATCAACAGCTCAACAGACTCAGCAAAATGCTCAGTGCACAAGACGAGAGTGGTGATCATGACGACGAGACTGTTTAGTGTGATGGCAAGTGTGCTCAGAAAAAAACAATGAATGTATTTTGTGCAGTGGTGAGCGCGCCCTGTACAGCAGAATGTGTGCTCAGTAAAAGGCATAAGTGTGCTCAATTCAGCAGTGTGCATAGTATAATGATGAATGTGCCAAGTACAATGACAGATGTGCTGAGTACAATGACAATGACAGGTGTCTGAGTACAAGGACAAAAGTGGTTACAACAAAGACAAGAGGGTAGTGTACAAAGACAAGAAGGCAGTGTACAAAGACAAGAAGGCCGTGTACAAAGACAAGAAGGCAGTGTACAAAGACAAGAGGGTAATGTACAAAGACAAGAGGTTAGTGTACAAAGACAAGAGGGCAGTGTACAAAGACAAGAGGGCTCAGTGCAATAAGTATAATTCTCAGTTCATGATCAAACGTGGCCAGTACAAAGATAAGAGAGATCTGTACAAAGACGATACGGCTTTGTTAAAGAGCCAAGAGGGCCCCTTTACAAAGACAAGACGACTGTACAAAGACAAGAGTATTCGGTACAAAGACAAGACGACTGTACAAAGACAAGAGTGCTCGGTACAAAGACAAGACGAT
>CM065742.1:34321310-34326310 GCA_033310375.1 Conus canariensis
TTCCCTGTTGTCCAACTCTGTTCTTTTCACTTGCCCCTTCCCTGTTCTTCCCCGGTCTGTGTTTCCTTTTACCCCCTTCCGTACTTTTCGTCAACCCATTGCCCTGTTTTCACCAATCCCCTTCCCTGCTCTTCCCCAACCCATTGCCCTGTTTTCACCAATCCTCTTCCCTGCTCTTCCCCAACCCATTGCCCTGTTTTCACCAATCCCCTTCCCTGCTCTTCCCCAACCCATTGCCCTGTTTTCACCAATCCCCTTCCCTGCTCTTCCCCAACCCATTGCCCTGTTTTCCCCCCAACCCATTGCCCTGTTTTCACCAATCCCCTTCCCTGCTCTTCCCCAACCCATTGCCCTGTTTTCCCCCCAACCCATTGCCCTGTTTTCACCCAATCCCCTTCCCTGCTCTTCCCCAACCCATTGCCCTGTTTCACCCCAACCCTCCTTTCCCACCTGTCCTGCTTCCCCCAACCCATTGCCCTGTTTCCCCCCAACCCATTGCCCTGTTTTCACCAATCCCTTCCCTGCTCTTCCCCCAACCCATTGCCCTGTTTCCCCCCAACCCATTGCCCTGTTTCCACCCAATCCCTTCCCTGTTTCCCCAACCCATTGCCCTGTTTTCCCCCAACCCATTGCCCTGTTTTCCCCCAACCCTTCCCTGTTTCCCCAACCCATTGCCCTGTTTCCCCACCATACCCTTCCCTGTTTTCCCCAACCCATTGCCCTGTTTTCCCCCCCAACCCATTGCCCTGTTTTCACCAATCCCTTGCCCTGCTCTTCCCCCAACCCATTGCCCTGTTTCCCCCCAACCCATTGCCTGTTTTCACCATCCCCTTCCCTGCTTCCCCAACCCATTGCCCTGTTTTCCCCCCAACCCATTGCCCTGTTTTCACCAATCCCCTTCCCTGTCTTCCCCAACCCATTGCCCTGTTTCCTCCCCAACCCATTGCCCTGTTTTCACCAATCCCTTCCCTGTTTCCCCAACCCATTGCCTGTTTCCCCCCCAACCCATTGCCGTTTTCACCAATCCCCTTCCCTGTTCCCTCTTCCCCAACCCATTGCCCTGTTTTCCCCCAACCCATTGCCCTGTTTTCACCAATCCCTTCCTGCCTGTTTCCCCAACCCATTGCCCTGTTTTCCCCCAACCCATTGCCTGTTTTCACCCAATCCCCTTCCCTGCTCTTCCCCAACCCATTGCCCTGTTTCCCCCAACCCATTGCCCTGTTTTCCCCAATCCCATTCCCTGCTCTTCCCCCCAACCCATTGCCCTGTTTTCCCCCCAACCCATTGCCCTGTTTCCCCAACCCTTCCCTGCTTTCCCCAACCCATTGCCCTGTTTCCCCCCAACCCATTGCCCTGTTTTCCCCCCAACCCATTGCCCTGTTTCCCCCACCCCCCCAACCCATTGCCCTGTTTCCACCATCCCCTTCCCTGTTTTCCCCAACCCATTGCCATGTTTTCACCAATCCCCTTCCCGTTTTCCCAACCCATTGCCCTGTTTTCCCAACCCATTCCTGTTTCTCCCCCCAACCCTGCCCCCCCCCAACCCATTGCCTGTTTCCCCCCAACCCATTGCCCTGTTTTCACCTATCCCCTTCCCTGTCTTCCCCCAACCCATTGCCCTGTTTTCACCATCCCTTCCCTGTTCCCCAACCCATTGCCCTGTTTTCCCCCAACCCATTCCCTGTTTTCCCCCAACCATTGCCCTGTTTTCCCAATCCCATTCCCTGTTTTCCCCCCAAACCATTGCCCTGTTTTCCCCCCAACCCATTCCCTGTTTTTCCCCAACCCATTGCCCTGTTTTCCACCAACCCTTGCCCTGTTTCCCCCAACCCATTGTCCCTGTTTTCACCAACCCTTGCCCTGTTTTCCCCAGACCCATTGCCCTGTTTTCCACCATCCCTTCCCTGTTTTCCCCCAACCCATTGCCCTGTTTCACCAATCCCCTTC
Organism: Conus canariensis; assembly: GCA_033310375.1. NCBI lineage: Eukaryota > Metazoa > Mollusca > Gastropoda > Neogastropoda > Conidae > Conus > Conus canariensis. Next base: position 34,323,258 of record CM065742.1, read on the forward strand.
CCTGTTTCCCCACCCATTGCCTGTTTTCACCAACCCTTCCCGTTTTTCCCCAACCCATTTCCCTGTTTTCACCAACCCTCCTTCCTCTTTTCCCCCCCCCCCCCACCCATTGTCCTGTTTTCCCAATCCCTTCCCTGTTTTCCCCAACCCTTGCCCTGTTTTCCCAACCCATTCCCTGTTCTCCCAATCCCTCCCTTCCTCCCACCATTGCCCTGTTTTCACCCAACCCTTCCTGTTTCTCCACCCATTCCCTGTTTCACAAATCCCTTCCCTTTTCCCCAACCCATTTCCCTTTTTCACTCAACTCCCTTCCTTCCCCCCACCCATTCCTTCCATCACCAATCCCCTTCCCTCTCTCCCCACCCATTGCCTGTTCCACCAATCCCTTCCCTTTTCTCTCCCCACCCATTTCCCTATTTTCCCCAATCCCTCCTGTTTCCCCACCCATTTTATTTCACTCACTTCCCTGTCTTCCACCCTTGCCTGTTTCCTCACCAACCTCCCTGTTTCCCCCTCCCTCTCCCACCCATTCCCTTTTCACAACCCTCTCCTTTCTTCCCACCCATTTCCATTTGTCCCCAACCCTTGCCCTTTTCTCCCGACCCATTCCCTATTGCACTCACCAACCCTTTCCCTTTTTCCCCATCCCATTTCCCTTTTCCCAACCCTTCCCTCTCCTTCCCACCATGTTCTTCCACTATTGCCTGTCTACATAACCTCCTCTCCTCCCCCATGACCCATTTCCCCCCCTATTGTCACTACATCCTTCCCTTTTCTCTCCCCACCCATTTCCCTATTGTCCTACAATCCTTCCCTTTTCTCCCGTACCCTTTCCCTATTGTCCACTACAACCCTTGCCCTTTCTCTCCCCGACCCATTTCCCATTGTCACTACAACCCTCCCTTCTCCTCTCCCGACCCATTTCCCTATTGTCACCAACCTTCCCCACCCTCTCTCCTCCCCGACCCATTTCCCTATTGTCACTACAAACCTTGCCCTTCTCCTCCCCGACCCATTTCCCTATTGTCACTACAAACCCTTCCCTTCTCTCCCCGACCCATTTCCCTATTGTCACTACAAACCTCCCTTCTCCTCCCCGACCCATTTCCCTATTGTCACTACAACCCTGCCCTTTCCTCCACCCATTCCTTCCTCCCCCCCCCGACCCATTTCCCTATTGTCACTACAACCCTGCCCTTCTCCTCCCCGACCCATTTCCCTATTGTCACTACAAACCCTTCCCTTCTCCTCCCCGACCCATTTCCCTATTGTCACTACAACCCTGCCCTTCTCCTCCCCGACCCATTTCCCTATTGTCACTACAACCCTGCCCTTCTCCTCCCCGACCCATTTCCCTATTGTCACTACAACCCTGCCCTTCTCCTCCCCGACCCATTTCCCTATTGTCACTACAACCCTGCCCTTCTCCTCCCCGACCCATTTCCCTATTGTCACTAAAACCCTGCCCTTCTCCTCCCCGACCCATTTCCCTATTGTCACTACAAACCTTCCCTTCTCCTCCCCGACCCATTTCCCTATTGTCACTACAACCCTGCCCTTCTCCTCCCCGACCCATTTCCCTATTGTCACTACAACCCTGCCCTTCTCCTCCCCGACCCATTTCCCTATTGTCACTACAACCCTGCCCTTCTCCTCCCCGACCCATTTCCCTATTGTCACTACAACCCTGCCCTTCTCCTCCCCGACCCATTTCCCTATTGTCACTACAACCCTGCCCTTCTCCTCCCCGACCCATTTCCCTATTGTCACTACACCCTTTCCCTTTTCTTCCCTCACCCATTTCCCTATTGTCATTTATTCCTTCTAATTCTGTCTTCAATACATCTCCTATTGTTACTTATTCCTTCTTTATTCTGCCCTCAATACATTTCCCTATTGTCAATTATTCCTTCTTTATTCTGCCCTCAATACATTTCCCTATTGTCCATTATTCCTTCTTTATTCTGCCCTCAATACATTTTGCCTTGTGTCACTTATTCCTTCTTTATTCTGCCCTCAATACATTCCCCTGGTGTCACTTATTCCTTTTTTTATTCTGCCCTCAATACATTTCCCTAATATGTCACGTATTCCTTTTTTATTCTGCCCCTACACAGTTCCCTGTTTCTTCCAACACTTTCGCTATTTTCACCCGATACTTTTCCTACTTTGCTGACGTTCCTCCCTATTCCTCTCCAGTGGCCGTCCCCATTTTTTCTGAAAAAAAGATGTCCCTATTACTGCAATCCCCTTTCATAGTGTCCTTAAACCTTTCGTCCCATCCTTGTGTCTTCCACACAACCTGCTTCAGAAGATTGTTAAACATAAGATGGCAAGACAAAATCCCAGACACAGAGGTGTTTGATCAAACAGGCCTGCATAGCATCCACACCATTCTAATGCTATCTCAGCTTCGATGGGCCGGTCATGTAGCTCGCATGCCAGACCACCGGCTACCCAACAGACTGTACTACGGTGATCTGCAACAAGGAGTGCGTTCCCATGGAGGTCAGAAGAAACTCTTCAAAGACACTCTCAGAATATCCATAGAAGCGTTTAACATCAACCCTGACACATGAGGAGAACAAACTGCTATGGATCGAGCTAGATGGCGCTACTTTATCCACAAAAGCGCCAGTTCATATGGAGAAAGGACAGCCGCAGCAAAACAAAAAGAGACAAGCAAGGAAAGCTCACGCCAGCAGTCAAGAGGGTGTCGCCCACATTCCCTGTCCAAGCTGTCACCGCACGTTGCGTGCACGCATCGGCTTGATCAGCCATCTGCATATGCGCAAATCACTCCCCCCCTCCCCCCCTCCCCACCGCCCCAAGATGTCTGAAGTGGTCCTCGTCGACTCGACGGACGACAAACGAACGGCCGATGTTCTCCACCTTCTCTCTCCTACATCCTCTCCTCCTCGCCCCCCCCCCCCCACCCCCACTACCCCTCCTCACACACACACTTTGTAGTTTGTCCCTAGTTCTAAGAATATTTTCCTTATTCGTCTGTAGTTCTAACAATAGAGGGAGAAGATGGGGTGGGAAGGGGTGGG
>CM065742.1:34336310-34338810 GCA_033310375.1 Conus canariensis
AATTTGGAATATGAAAAGTGGAACTGTGATTTTGTGTACTGTTTTCTTCCCTTTGGAGGACTATTGCTTTTGTTTCTAATAGTACTAGTTGCAAAGTGAAACGACTGCAGGCGGAAATCTGAACAAATTTTAAATAAATGTTAGCAAACCGGAAAAAAAAAAAAATTACAAGACAAAACATGACGCGTTTCGACCTCTTAGGTCTTCTTCAGGCAAGATACAAAACAATTAGTACAACGAAAATGAACTTGTCTTCATTCATTTTCGTTGTCGTGATTGTTTTGTATCTTGCCTGAAGAAGACCTAAGAGGTCGAAACGCGTCGTGTTTTGTGTTGTGGTTCGTTTGTCCACGTTCTTATAGTACTGTTGCTAATATTTTTATTCGTATACAATCGTGCTAAAGTTTCTCCGAAAACGTCTGAAGTATGTTTTGCTTTTGAGGACTTCACAAAGCTTTTAACCCTGTGAATAGCAACACTCTATGGGCAGTTTGGTGAAAATGTGATGTAAACGGAAAGCTTTATGAAGCTATACGAAGTGTTTATGTTGCTGTGTTAGCTTGTGTACGAAATAAATGTTGTTATTCTGACTATTTCCAATGCCCAAGGGCCGTAAAACAAAGATATCTACTTAGCCCCCTCCTATTCTCGTTTTTCATCAATGAATTGGCTGTTGATTTATCTAACATTGGAAAACATAGCATTCAGTTGAATCTTGGTGCAAGTGAAATATTCTTTTCGTTGTTTGCCAATGATGTCATTTTATCATCTCACTCTGTTATGGGACTTTAGAACTAGTTTGATAGTCCGCATAGAGGAGCAGATCGATTGCAGTTAACAGTCAATCTAGACACAAACAAAATTTACTGTTAAGTGTTGAGCGTTAGCAATGCTTTGTCACATGTTTGTAATGAAAAAAAAAGGTGGTAGAGATGGTGGTGGTAATTCGTTAAGAAAACTAAACACGATAGTTATAGATTTGTTTTGGAAGCTGTTTGACACCAGTTTGAACCCTCTCTGACATACGCATCTGATGTATGGGGACTGGAGCAAGGTAGTGACCAAATTGAAAATGTCCGTTTGTTTACTATAAAAGAAATTGAATATTCCCCTGCATACATCTAACAAGCTGCTGTATTGAGAATCCAGGATATATTCTTCACGTGTTACAACGACTGCAAAGTGCATTAAATACTGGTTAAATCTAGTCAGACTTCCCATGGCAAGAATACGTAGACAAGCTTATGAAATGCTCTTGTTACAACACGAATCAGGTCACTTTAGCTGGGTGTCAAATGTACAGAAGACTGACCGAAAATGGCTTTGGTATTGTTTGGCTGAGGCAAGGAGTTGGTTATTGAATATGGAATTCAAAGACAGACTCGTTTCCTGTTTCAAGCAAAACTGGCATGCACAAGTATACGGTATTTCTGTTCTTTCAAAAGCTTTTTTCCAGTCAGAAAAGTACCTTACATTATTAACAATAAAGGATTGAGGGTTAGTGGTTTGAAAAATTGTAAGCAATGGTAAGACACGAACGTTCAGATGACATGAACTGCCCTTCTTGTAGAAGTGAATGTGAAACTGAAGAACACTTTATGTTTGATTGTACTGCTTACTCTGACAAACATAAACGCTGCAGTTTGTTAAATTCTCTTTCATAGCACCCAAATAGCTCTGCTATATTGTGATCTAATCATAATGAAGAGGTTGTAATGGAACTAGCTAAATATATAGTTGAAGTCATGTATGTGAGAAAGATCATCGAACAATGCAGCGGTTAATTTCGGGCTGATCCAATGTGTGTGTGTGTGTGTGTGTGTGTGTGTGTGTGTGTGTGTGTGTGTGTGTGTGTGTGTGTGTGTGGAGCGGAGTGAGGCAGAGGTGGGAGGGGAGAGGGGAGGGAGAGGGGAGGGGATGAGATGAGAGAGGAGAAACAATGGCGACGTGTATCTGAGTGAAAGTGTTCATGTGAAATTTCAGCTTTTTGATCGGTGAATACGATAGTTCTCCCTCTTGTCTATAGCGCTCAAGAGCTGAATGGACAAGAAAAAGATGTTAGTGTCAGTGTCAGTGTCAAGTGTCGCTCTCTCTCTCTCTCTCTCTCTCTCTCTCTCTCTCTCTCTCTCTCTCTCTCTGAAATCAAATGTTCAGCAAAAGTAAAACAAACAAAATGATTTTCTTTTAATCGGAAATGACGTGGACTGGAATCGTTGATATGGCGTCCATATTACGGTTAGTATTATGGTCTGTCACATTTCCTCCTCTCCCTTCTCTCCTCCCCTGTGACTCTGATGGAAAGAAAATACTGACAGTGTGCATTCGGCCTTCGACCTTTTTTTCAGAGTCTAAAGCTGACGAATTTAAAGATCTATACCATCTCTATGCGTGAGACTGAAACAAAGAAAGACAGAGGTACACACGCGTGAGCTTTCCCACATATGAATTAGAATCCCCATAGGATGAGGCGTTTTATTGCATGCACGGTTGTGTAACAGAC
>CM065742.1:34343810-34346310 GCA_033310375.1 Conus canariensis
TCATCCTCACCAGCTGTGGAGTCGTCCTCCCGTCTGATGCCGTGTCGCAGTCAGGCCGCTGCTTCTGATGTGTCTCGTAAACGCTTGAGTATTTCCCTGCATGTCTCATACGACAGGCCGAAAGTTTGTTGTTTGGAATAATCCACTGGACCTTTGAGACTGTCCCCGTTTTCATAACACGAGATCTGTATATCTGACAGTGTCGAAACATCCTCTGTGTGGTCTGTCGGTGTTGCAGGCTGGATCATTACATGAGATCTGTATATCTGACAGTGTCGAAACATCCTCTGTGTAGTCTGTATATCTGATAGTGTCGAAACATCCTCTGTGTAGTCTGTATATCTGACAGTGTCGAAACATCCTCTGTGTGGTCTGTCAGTGTTGCAGGCTGGGTCATTACATGAGATCTGTATGTCTGACAGTGTCGAAACATCCTCTGTGTGGTCTGTCAGTGTTGCAGGCAGGGTCAAGGGTTGATCACAACACGCAGTGACAGGTTCGTTTTTGCCAGCCCCAAGTTCCAGAGTCAGATCCGTTTCACTGACCGTCACTTTGTACAGTGTTGTGAAAGTGGTCAGCGGATCGTGTCGTCCCTACATGTTCAGGACTGTCAGTGGTAACATGTCCAGGGAATGGATCAAAAGCAGTCGAGTTTTCTGTGTTATTAAATAAACCGGGGGGGGGGGGGGGGGGGGGGGGGGGGGGTGGGGGTAGAAAAAAAAACACAGACGGGGGATATGGAATCACTTTTCCTCTCAGACAGATAGAGAGAGAGAGAGAGAGAGGGGGGGGGGGGAGAGACAGACTGAGAGACCGACAGAAAGACAGGGAGACAGACAGACAGAGACAAAGAGAGAGAGACGGAGAGGAGAGACAGACAGACAGACAGACGGCCAGAGAATACGGAATACGGAAAGTTTAATCATGTACAGACCATTGTTCGTCTTGATGGGATACATATATACAAACATTTTTCAGAACTGACAATTGTGAACAGTGAAATCATCCAAAACTCGCTTGGTCGTAAATTTAGGAAGTGAGAATAGAACGCAGCTTAAAGGCTTTATAAATATAGATTGACAGATTCCTGACTGTTTTTTTTTTTTTTTCGTGCGTACTCGCCATGAGCAATGTAAATCTGAACTGACTTGGCCCTTTGTAATATTTCAGCGGATTGAACTGTGCTCTTAGGTCATACAGAACTGGACAACATAAAACGAAATGTACCTCGCTTTCTTTAACTTTTAGACAAAGTAGACATATGAATTCACTTTCACTGTGCGCTCTATAGCGGATACGATGTACCGCGATTTCAGAAATGCCAAGTCTAAATATTGTCAATATGTAATTTAAATGCCTGTCTAAATTGATCAATAAATATGTTTTAACGTCAGAGACAGTACAAATGGTTCTGTAAACGTTAAATATATCACTATAATTAATAAGGAAATTCCACTTTCGCCTCGTAAATCCAAATCAAAAAGCATTCTGTACGCCTTATAAGGTAATCTACAGTCGTCCATTCTCGTCAGTTTTAACCAAAACCTGATGCACTTTATAGCTGAGAATGTGTAAACTGGAAATCTGTTTGTATCTCTATACTCCAGGTTATCAGGTGTTCGCATTTCAACGCCTAAGAATCGTTTAACGGCAAAGAGATGGAGTTTTTCACAGTGGTGTGCTACATTGTCAAGTCCCCATAACTCTGCCCCATACTGAACAATAGATGGAACCTGTGAGTCAAATAACTTCAAAAAGCAAGAGTGAGAGTTACATTTCGGCTTCAATAACTCTTGCAAAATCCATAATAAAGCATTTTCTGCTTTGCTTGTAAGGTCACGACATGCAGCAACAAAACTCAGCTTTGTTGAAAAAAAAACATTTGTATGCGTTCACAACAGGCGTCTCATTCCTGTTAAATGACCATCTTTCTCTGGCGGCTAAACAAAAACCCCTTTCCCGAACACCACTATGTTACCTTTATCCAAATGAACCTTCAACTGCAAAGCAGCAGCTGCATGCTGAAGACTGTTATGACAGTTTCCGAAAGTACACAACAACCACCTCATGAGCCAGAAGCAGTATGACTAATTCAAAATAATCAGACATAAACATTGCCCCCTGTTTCCCTCCCCTTATCACCTCTAATGCCAGCTCGTTAATAAATTAAAGGAAACAAGACATGTTCTTAATAACTATAGACGGACAGAGAGAGAGAGAGAGCGAGAGAGAGAGAGAGAGAGAGGAGAGAGAGAGAGAGACAGACAGACAGACAGACAAACAGACAGACAGACAGGCACAGAGATAGACAAACACGGAGATGCAGACAGCCAGACAGAAAGAAAGATAGACGGGCGGAGAGAGAGAGAGAGAGAGAGAGAGAGAGAGAGAGAGAGAGAGAGAGAGAGAGAGAGAGACGTTATGTGACACCAGGTTGACGACGTTGCTGGTTGCCATGGATGCGGGAAGGACAGAGAAAGCGCCTTTTACGTTTAATCTC
>CM065742.1:34366310-34383810 GCA_033310375.1 Conus canariensis
AATTTATTCACCCTGTCTTCCCCTTATTACTGACAGCTAATTCACCCTGTCTTCCCCTAATTACTGACAGCTGACAGCTAATTCAGCCTGTCTTTCCCTTATTACTGACAGCTAATTCAGCCTGTCTTCCCTTTTTTACTGACAGCTGACAGCTGATTCACCCTATCTTCCCATTATTACTGACAACTGACAGCTAATTCACCCTGTCTTTCCCTTATTACTGAGAGCTAATTCACCCTGTCTTTCCCTTATTACTGACAGCTAATTCACCATGTCTTCCCCGTATTACTGACAGCTAATTCACCCTGTCTTCCCTTATTACTGACAGCTAATTCACCCTGTCTTCCCCTTATTGCTGACAGCTAATTCACCCTGTCTTTCCCTTATTACCGACAGCTAATTCACCCTGTCTTTCCCTTATTACTAACAGCTAATTCACCCTGTCTTCCCCTTATTACTGATAGCTGACAGATAATTCAGCCTGTCTTCCCTTTTTTACTGACAGCTGACAGCTAATTCACCCTGTCTTCCCCTTATTACTGATAGCTGACATCTAATTCACCCTGTCTTCCCCTTATTACTGACAGCTGACAGCTAACTCACCTTGTCTCTATTTCATCACTGATAGTATTTGCATGATTTACCCTGCCTCTCTTCTATCACTAAAAACATTCAGTTTGCTCACCCTTCCTCTCTCCTATCACTGAAAGCAGTTGATTAGGTTTGCCTTGCCTCTGCCCCCCCCCCCCCCCCCCCCCCCCCCCACTGATCGCTGCAAGCTAATTCACGCTGTTTCTCTTTTATCGCTCGTAGCAGCAAGGTCATTTACGCTGTCCCTCTTTCATTATCTATAACAGCGCGCTAAGTCGCCCTCTCTGTCTTCCGTCTCTCAAAGCAGCAACATTATTCTCCACGTCTCTCTTCTGTCACTGAGAACAGTTCATTCCCCTGGTCTCTTCTTTCTGTGATACCATCTGCCAATAGACAACGTTCGGAAATGGACAAGGGAGAGAGGTAGTGGTACAGCACGCGTTCAGAGACGGTGACCCAGCCGTCTACATGGGGAATGTACCGCTGGCAGGCGGGCCCAGAGCAATGTTGTCCCACTGGCCGGCTTCACTGTTCAGTAGGAGAGAGAAAATGCCAACACGTGCTAATTCACCCTGTCTCTCTTCTATCACTGAAAGAAGCGAGCGAATTTACCCTGTCTCTCTTCTCCTGATAGTAGCGAGCTAATTCACCCTATCTCTCTTCTCCTGATAGTAGCGAGCTAATTCACCCTATCTCTCTTCTCCTGATAGTAGCGAGCTAATTCGCCCTGTCTCTCTTCTCCCACTGATAGTAGCGAGCTAATTCACCCTGTCTCTCTTCTCCTGATAGCAGCGAGCTAATTCACCGTCTCTCTTCTCCCACTGATAGCAGCGAGCTAATTCACCCTCTCTCTCTCTCTTCTCCCACTGATAGTAGCGAGCTAATTCACCCTCTCTCTCTCTTCTCCCACTGATAGCAGCGAGCTAATTCACCCTCTCTCTCTCTCTTCTCCCACTGATAGCAGCGAGCAAATTTACCGTCTCTCTTCTCCCACTGATAGCACCGACCTAATTCACCGTCTCTCTTCTCCCACTGATAGCAGCGAGCCAATTCACCCTATCTCTCTTCTCCCACTGATAGTAGCGAGCTAATTCACCCTGTCTCTCTCTTCTCCCACTGATAGCAGCGAGCTAATTCACCCTGTCTCTCTCTTCTCCCACTGATAGCAGTGAGCTAATTCACCCTGTCTCTCTTCTCCTGATAGCAGCGAGCTAATTCACCGTCTCTCTTCTCCCACTGATAGCAGCGAGCTAATTCACCTCTCTCTCTCTTCTCCCACTGATAGTAGCGAGCTAATTCACCCTCTCTCTCTCTCTTCTCCCACTGATAGCAGCGAGCTAATTCACCCTCTCTCTCTCTCTTCTCCCACTGATAGCAGCGAGCAAATTTACCGTCTCTCTTCTCCCACTGATAGCAGCGAGCTAATTCACCGTCACTCTTCTCCCACTGATAGCAGCGAGCCAATTCACCCTGTCTCTCTTCTCCCACTGATAGTAGCGAGCTAATTCACCTGTCCTCTCTTCTCCCACTGATAGCAGCGAGCTAATTCACCCTGTCTCTCTCTTCTCCCACTGATAGCAGCGAGCTAATTCACCGTCTCTCTCTTCTCCCACTGATAGCAGTGAGCTAATTCAGCCTGTCTCTCTCTCTCCCACTGATAGCAGTGAGCTAATTCACCCTGTCTCTATGCTCCCACTGATAGCAGCGAGCTAATTCACCCTGTCTCTCTCTCCTGATAGCAGCGAGCAAATTCACCCTGTCTCTCTTCTCCCACTGATAGCAGCGAGCTAATTCATCCTGTCTCTCTTCTCCCACTGATAGCAGCGAGCTAATTCACCCTGTCTGTCTTCTCCCACTGATAGCAGCGAGCTTATTCACCCTGTCTGTCTTCTTCCCACTGATAGCAGCGAGCTAATTCACCCTGTCTCTCTTCTCCTGATAGCAGCGAGCTAATTCACCCTGTCTCTCTTCTCCCACTGATAGCAGCGAGCTAATTCACCTGTCTGTCTTCACCCACTGATAGCAGCGAGCTAATTCACCCTGTCTCTCTTCTCCCACTGATAGCAGCGAGCTAATTCACCTGTCTCTCTTCTCCCACTAATAGCAGCGAGCTAATTCACCCTGTCTGTCTTCTCCCACTGATAGCAGCGAGCTAATTCACCGTCTCTCTTCTCCCACTGATAGCAGCGAGCTAATTCACCGTCTCTCTTCTCCCACTGATAGCAGCGAGCTAATTCACCCTGTCTCTCTTCTCCCACTGATAGCAGCGAGCTAATTCACCCGTCTCTCTCTCCCACTGATAGCAGCGAGCTAATTCACCCTGTCCTCTTCTCCCACTGATAGCAGCGAGCTAATTCACCCTGTCTCTCTTCTCCCACTGATAGCAGCGAGCTAATTCACCCTGTCTCTCTTCTCCCACTGATAGCAGCGAGCTAATTCACCCTGTCTCTCTTCTCTCCCACTGATAGCAGCGAGCTAATTCACCCTGTCTCTCTTCTCCCACTGATAGCAGCGAGCTAATTCACCCGTCTCTCTTCTCCCACTGATAGCAGCGAGCTAATTCACCTGTCTCTCTTCTCCCCTGATAGCAGCGAGCTAATTCACCCTGTCTCTCTTCTCCCACTGATAGCAGCGAGCTAATTCACCCTGTCCTCTTCTCACTGATAGCATCGAGCTAATTTCACCTGTCTCTTCACCTACTGATAGCAGCGAGCTAATTCACCTGTCTCTCCTCTCCACTGATAGCAGCGAGCTAATTCACCCTGTCTCTCTTCTCCCACTGATAGCAGCGAGCTAATTCACCCTTCTCTTCTCCCACTGATAGCAGCGAGCTAATTCACCGTCTCTCTTCTCCCACTGATAGCAGCGAGCTAATTCACCCTGTCTCCCTTCTCCCACTGATAGCAGCGAGCTAATTCACCGTCTCTCTCTCCCACTGATAGCAGCGAGCTAATTCACCCTGTCTCTCTTCTCCCACTGATAGCAGCGAGCTAATTCACCGTCTCTCTTCTCCCACTGATAGCAGCGAGCTAATTCACCCTGTCTCTCTTCTCCCACTGATGCAGCGAGCTATTGCACCTGTCTCTCTTCTCCCACTGATAGCAGCGAGCTAATTCACCGTCTCTCTTCTCCCACTGATAGCAGCGAGCTAATTCACCCTGTCTCTCTTCTCCCACATGATAGCAGCGAGCTAATTCACCGTCCTGCTTCTCCCACTGATAGCACGCTCAATTCACCCTGTCTCTCTTCTCCCACTGATAGCAGCGAGCTAATTCACCGTCTCTCTCTCCCACTGATAGCAGCGAGCCAATTCACCCTGTCTCTCTCTCCTCCCCTGATAGTAGCGAGCTAATTCACCCCCCCCCACCTGTCACCTCTCTCTCTCCCACTGATAGCAGCGAGCTAATTCACCCTGTCTCTCTTCTCCACTATAGCACGAGCTAATTCACCTGTCTCTCTTCTCCCACTGATAGCAGCGAGCTAATTCACCGTCTCTCTTCTCCCACTGATAGCAGCGAGCTAATTCACCGTCTCTCTTCTCCCACTGATAGCAGCGAGCTAATTCCCGTCTCTCCTCTCCCACTGATAGCAGCGAGCTAATTCACCGTCTCTCTTCTCCCACTGATAGCAGAGCTAATTCACCCTGTCTCTCTTCTCCCACTGATAGCAGCGAGCTAATTCACCCTGTCTCTCTTCTCCACTGATAGCAGCGAGCTAATTCACCCTGTCTCTCTTCTCCCACTGATAGCAGCGAGCTAATTCACCGTCTCTCTTCTCCCACTGATAGCAGCGAGCTAATTCACCCTGTCTCTCTTCTCCCACTGATAGCAGCGAGCTAATTCACCCTGTCTCTCTTCTCCCACTGATAGCAGCGAGCTAATTCACCCTGTCTCTCCTTCTCCCACTGATAGCAGCGAGCTAATTCACCCTGTCTCTCTTCTCCCACTGATAGCAGCGAGCTAATTCACCCTGTCTCTCTTCTCCCACTGATAGCAGCGAGCTAATTCACCCTGTCTCTCTTCTCCCACTGATAGCAGCGAGCTAATTCACCTGTCTCTCTTCTCCCACTGATAGCAGCGAGCTAATTCACCGTCTCTCTTCTCCCACTGATAGCAGCGAGCTAATTCACCGTCTCTCTTCTCCCACTGATAGCAGCGAGCTAATTCACCCTGTCTCTCGTCTCTCTTCTCCACTGATAGCAGCGAGCTAATTCACCCTGTCTCTCTTCTCCCCATGATAGCAGCGAGCTAATTCACCCTGTCTCTCTTCTCCACTGATAGCAGCGAGCTAATTCACCCTGTCTCTCTTCTCCCACTGATAGCAGCGAGCTAATTCACCTGTCTCTCTTCTCCTACTGATAGCAGCGAGCTAATTCACCCTGTCTCTCTTCTCCCACTGATAGCACGAGCTAATTCACCCTGTCTCTCTTCTCCTACTGATAGCAGCGAGCTAATTCACCCGTCTCTCTTCTCCCACTGATAGCAGCGAGCTAATTCACCTGTCTCTCTTCTCCCACTGATAGCAGCGAGCTAATTCACCCGTCTCTCTTCTCCCACTGATAGCAGCGAGCTAATTCACCCTGTCTGTCTCTCCACTGATAGCACGAGCTAATTCACCCTGTCTCTCTTCTCCTACTGATAGCAGCGAGCTAATTCACCCTGTCTCTCTTCTCCACTGATAGCAGCGAGCTAATTCACCTGTCTCGCTTCTCCACTGATAGCAGCGAGTATTCACCGTCCATTCTCCACTGATAGCACGAGCTATTACACCTGTCTCTCTTCTGCACTGATAGCAGCGATAATTCACCTGTCTCTCTTTCACTGATAGCAGCGAGCTAATTACCCATCTTTTCCTGATGACAGCGGCAATACCATACTCCTTCTCCTTGCTAGACGCTAATTCATCTGTCTCCTCTCACTGATACAGTCAGCTAATTCCCTCTCTCTTCTCCTCACTTCCGACTTCTCTCACCTCTCTCTCTCTCAAGCCTATAGCATGATAAATTATCCGATATCTCTCTTCTCTCTCTGATGTCTAGTCGAGTATTCTGACCTGTCTCTCTTCTCTCTCACTATAGCTAGCACTAATTCACCTCCTTCCTCTTCTCTCTCCTATATGCTATGCGATAAATTACCTTCTCTCTTCTCCCACTGTTAGGGAGCTGAATTCCCGCTCTCTTCTTCTACTGTAGCAGTTTTCGACTAAATTTTTACCTGTTCTCTTTCCCTGTAATGATGCACGAGCTTTTTCAACCGTTTTTCCCTGAGACATGGAAACCTTAATTATTCTTTTCGTCCCAGTGAAAAGCAGGCGAAGTTTGACATGTTAAAATCACGCAATTTCCACTGATAAGCAAGCGATGCTAATTCCCACGCAAACTTCCCTCGACAAGCTTACATTGCACTTCAGAAGAAAGGAACTGAAACACGTCTCATTTCTCCGATTGACCAGAGGCTGACAAAAATCACAGAAAACTTCGCTGAAAAGTTGGATAAACTGGAAATGTTCTCGCGAAGAGACAATATTATTCTTTACAACGTGCCGCGCTCAAGGAATTCTGAATCGTATGAGGAATGTGTTCAGACAGTGTTACATCTTTTGGAAGGAACAGTAAAAGACAAACAGTGGTGTCGTGATGATATCGTTCGGGCGCATCGCCTCGGACAGTATGACAGGGGAGGTCGACCTCCACCCATCATTGTGAAATTGGCTCGTTGGTCTGACAAGATGGCAGTGCTGACGCATGGTAGAGAAGCACTAAGGAAGAAGAAAGTGACGGTGTCTGGAGACCTAACGGACAGGCAGAGAGACACAGTGCAGTATTACCGCCGCCAAGGCTTGCACGCTTTTTACCGAGGCAACAAACTGGTCGTGGAGCAACAGAGGGAGACACACCGTCAACACCAGGAACATCTCGGTATGGGCGCAGGCGCTGGTTACCATGAGGACAGGGCCTACCGAGGAGACGGGGCCTACCGACACGCATACCGAGGAGACGGGGCCTACCAACGCGAGGACGGGGCCTACCGACGTGAGGAAGGGGTCTACCGACGCGAGGACGGGGCCTATCGAGGAGATGGGGCCTTCCGACGCCAGGACTGGGCCTACCGAGGAGACGGGGCCAACCGAGGAGACGGGAGCTACCGAGGAGACGGGGCCTACCAACGTGAGGACTGGGCCTACCGAGGAGATGGGGCCTACCGACGTGAGGACGGGGCCTACCGGCGTGAGGACGGGGCCTACCGGCGTGAGGACGGGGCCTACCGAGGAGACGGGGCCTACCGGCACGACGACGGAGCTTACCAACGTGAAGACGGGTCCTGTCGCCAAGCGGATGGGGCCAATCGATCAGACGGGGCCTACCAGAACGGGAACCGGGACTACTGGAGGAACAGGGCCTACTGTTACGAGGACGGGGCCTTTCAATGTGAGAACGAGTCAACCTACGACTACAGCACCAGGCCAGGTGGCAACACCGGCCAAAGACGGGGTGTGGACAGTGTGTTGGCTGCAGTGTTGACACAGCAGGGATACAGTGAGGGACGTACTGGTGACACAAACTGTGAGTATAGAAGCGAAAGTGCGCGGTACGATGTCAGTGGCAGCTGGAACTACGATTACCATCCACACCCCTACAACCATTTGTCAACAAACGAATTTCCCCTCTTACCAAAGAGAGAGAACAGTGTTTTAATCCCTGTGCCCGATAGTAATGCACCAAAAGCATGTAACATTGTAAGTGGGAGCAGTATCAGTTTAGAATCACGGCCCATTCTCTCCGCTGCTTCAAATATTGTGCAAAACAGTAGCACATGTGTGCCTGACTCGGACATGGTAGGCAGTGTGACATTGGATGATGATTGTGAGTGCGAGCACCGTGAGTGTGAGTACGAGAACACAAACGATAACCCAGTGTGCATGACTCCATGTAATGAACAAAGTATGACAGAACAAACAGCTGCACAAGCAGTTGACGAACAGAATCCTGACGGAAATGACACGGAAATAACTGACATACAAAATGTAGACAGTGATGTCGAGCGAATTGTTGAGACATCTGACGAACAGTGTTCAGAGCTAATTAATGAGCATGAATCTGACATAGCTGCCGCCACTGACGTGGTTGACGTACATAACGAACAAAATGCCGACATAGCTGACGAGAAAGATAGAAAAATGACGAATCTACCCAGCAAGACAAAAATACAGACTAACAAAGACTCTGATAAAGATTCTGGAATAACCCCCCAGGACCCTAACTCAGAACGGAACAGTGAAGTACAAACGTCTAACACAAACAGACCTGGCAAAGCCAACAAAAAACATCAGTGTAATGACCAGATGAGGCAAAAAGACAACAACGATAAGAGGACAAACACAAATGGTAGGCGCAAATCCGCACGAAACACATCTCAACGAGGACCTGACAATAGACCAAGAAGTGCCTCGTGTACCACTAGTGTGGCAAGTAAACGCCAAGCCACAATCCATGAAGTGAACAATAAAGACTCTTTACCTGTCAATCCAGACACTGCATAGGGATTCGGCCAGGCCCATATCGCGAAAACTCTTAAATTCGTGACTTACAACATTGAAGGACTGTCACATGTTTTTGATAACGATCTTCGATCTTATTTAAGTAGCTTTGATTTTTGTTTGCTTGTAGAAACTTTTGCTACTCACTTTCCAGACCATTTATTTCCTAGTTTTAGATCTTTCATAATTCCTGGTGTAAAGCTATCCGACGGTATAACAGCCAGATTATCGGGTGGTTTGACTCTCCTTGTCAAAAAGGAATTAGCAGCCTATGTGGAACAAGTGTTTGTTGAATATGACAATATAATAGTTATGAAAATGGCTAAAGAATTGTTTAACACAGATTCTCCTACAATTTTGATCGGAATGTATATTCCACCCATGAATTCTCAGTATTATCAGGACACTGAAATATCCAGTGGTGTGGCCCTCTTAGAACAGTGTATCCTAGATCTGATGGAAACGTTTGGAAATGTACCACTTTTTCTTCTGGGCGATTTCAACGCACGAACTGGGGGAGAGAACAGTTGTGAGAGGGATGATGAAGGGGACGACGCTGCGCTTTGGAAGGGGGGTGATGATCAAGCGTCTTTTCGCACGTCTAAAGACACTGTTTTAAATGAATTTGGTATATATTTGTTGAATGTTTGTGACTGTTTTGAGTTATCCATTTTGAATGGGGCCGTTAAAGGCGATATTGATCTTGGCAACTTTACATACATTTCTCCGACTGGATGTAGCATTGTTGACTATGCCATAATGTCAAAACGTTTAACTAGTCACTGTGTATCTTTGCATGTCAGACCAAGAATAGAGTCAAAACATATGCCTGTAGAAGTCATATTGAAGTCACAATTTAGCAGCTCCACTAATGATACTTTTCCAGAAAAATCGTACGCATTTGAGAAATTAATTTGGGATGGAAGTAAAATTGAAGAGTTTAGAGAAAATATTGAATCAGACGATTTCAAGCTCCGCTTGGAAAATGCTACTCTTGTTGTTCACGATGACGTAAACAAAGCCGTTGACATTTTTAATGATGCGTTACTTTCTGCTAGTCAATGTATGAAGAAAACTGTTGTAGTTGGTAAAGAAAAATCAAATGTATGGTTTGACAAAGAATGTCGGCAGCACAGAAAGGAGCTCAGACACGATCTGCGACAGTTATATTGTGTTCGTACAAACAAGGATATCGAAGACATAGACAATATTGAAAATGTTGACAAAGAAGAGAGGTTAAGGGCAGATTACAACCAAAAACGTAGAAATTACAAAAGGTTATTAGAATATAAGCGAAAACAACATGGACAAGAAGTTTTAGAATCTCTCAATGAAAATATTAACAACTCTTCTGGCTTTTGGAATAAAATTAAGTCCTGTATGTATAAGAAACCTGCTACAAATGCTATTTCTGAAGAAGACTGGTACAACCATTTTTGTGACGTATTTCAGTCTGATGTAAATATAGACAATGTAGAAAACGCTAACAATGAAAACGAGTCCCAGCAGAGTGAATGCTTTAATCACTTCAACACAGAGACTCTTGAATGCGAAATCACTGAATCTGAGGTGTACGCAGCTGTCCGCTCCTTGAAGAATGGAAAAGCAGCAGGGCCTGACGGAATTATTGGGGAAATATTTAAAAATTCGATCTGTACTATTGCTCCCTTTTTAGTTATTTTATTCAATGTCTTATTTGCTTTGGGGAAGTATCCTTTACAGTGGACAGAAACAATAATACAACCACTCTTTAAAAAGGGTGACACTAATTTACCAGATAACTATAGGGGAATTTCCCTACTGAACATCTGCAGCAAAATGTACAGCCATATACTAAACGCTAGGTTAACAAAGTGGATAGAGGAACATAACGTTATCAATGATTGTCAAGCTGGCTTTAGGAAAAATTATAGTACAATTGACCATATATTTACATTATACTCTTTCATTCAAAAACAATTATTATTGCATAAGAAACTGTATGTTGCATTTATTGACTTTAAGAAAGCTTTTGACTCGGTTATACGTAATAATTTATGGTCTGTTTTGAACAAAAAAGGAATTGATGGGAAAATGTATCGAGCTTTAACTAGCATGTATAATGTAGTCAAAGCAAGAGTGAGAAATTGCAACAGATTAGGTGAAGCATTTAGCTGTCCAACTGGGTTGAAGCAAGGGGAAATTTGCAGTCCAGTTCTGTTCTCCATATTCATTAATGAGTTAGCAGAAGAAATAATTAGAAAAGGGAAACACGGGCTTCAGCTCTTACCAGATTTCTTAGAACTTGTTATTTTGATGTTTGCAGATGACATAATTTTATTCTCCGACTCTGTTGTGGGGCTTCAACATCAGTTAAATACTTTACACGATACAGCAATAAAGCTTGGTTTAACTGTTAATCTAAGTAAATCAAATGTAGTGGTATTTAGAAATGGTGGTTATCTATCAGATAAAGAGCAATGGTTGTATGGTCATTCCAAGATGACTGTGTTGAATATGTACAGATACTTAGGAATTATTCTTTCTACAAGGTTGTCCTTTACTCACAGTTTTAATGATATGGCTAGCAAGGCTAAACGTAAAGTGATACAAATTTTCAGGCTTCTATGGTCTCTAGGTGAAAAGTCCCCAGTTATATTTTTCAAGCTGTTTGATGCCCAGATCCAGCCCATACTTTGTTATGGTGCTGAGGTGTGGGGTCTAACGAGCAATGTTGATATTTTGGAAAAGATTCATCTCTTTGCATTGAAAAGATTCCTAAACGTTAGCGTAAGAACACCAAATTTGATGGTTTACGGGAGCTGGGACGTTACCCATTGCAAGTCAATTTCCAGATCAGGACTATCAAATACTGGTTAAGAATTTTGCAAATGCCCAGCCATCGTTTACCATACAAAGCTTATCAAATGTTGCTACATTATCATAATAATAATAATAAAAACACATGGGCTTCTACAATATGTTTTTTCCTTTATAGGCATGGGTTTGGCGAGGTATGGGAAAATCAAGGAGTGGGAAACATAAAAATATTTATCTGTGCACTAAAAACTACCATTATCAACGAATTTAAACAGAAGTGGTCCACAGACACATTGCAAAGTGAACGTTTTCAATTCTTTAGAACGTTTAAGAGTGAATTAGCACTATCTCCTTATCTGATTAATGTACATCACTTGAAGGCCAGAATAAGTTTGATTAGATTAAGACTTGGAGTATCTCCACTAAAAGTACACAAGTTCCGTTTTCGAAGAAATTTGAATGAAGATGATCTGTCTTGTCCTTTTTGTATCGACCTAACTGAGAATGAAGTGCACTTTGTTTTACAATGCCCCTTATATAAGGACTTAAGGCAACAGTATATTCCTTCTAAATATTTTAGTCAGCCATCTTTGTTCAAACTTACGATGCTCCTTTCATCTGAAAACAATTCATTAAATACAAGGCTGTCTATGTACCTTGAAAAAGCATTCAAAATACACAAATTATATATTGACTTACTGTAACTTTTTTGATGGCTGGATTATAGGGCTATAATGCTTCTTATCAGTAGAGTTATTAGCAAATATTATAGTTATTACAGTAGTATTTGCATATATGGCATTGGTGGTTGTAATAGTAGTAATGCTAGTGGTGGTGGCAGTAGTAGTAAGGGTGGTGGTAGTAGTGGTAGTACTAGTAGTTGTTGTAATGTTGTGGTGATGATGATGATGATAATGATGATGATGATGATGTTGATAATGACAATGATGAGGATGATTACTAGTCGTCTTTTTCTTCTTCTTCTTCATTACTACAATCATCATGTTCTTGTTGTTTTGTTACTGCTTCATATCGTCACTCAGTATTATAGCGAATTAGATATCTTAAACTGATTGTATTTGTTAAACATTTTGCATATGCATATTTGTAACCTAATAACCACAAAGTCATGTTGACACTCCATGATATGGGCCAATGGCCTGATCATTAAACAGTTCAGTGTTCAGTGTTCTTTCTCTCTCTCTCTCTCTCTCTCTCTCTCTCTCTCTCTCTCTCTCTCTCTCTCTCTCTCTCTCTCTCTCTCGTGTCACTGATAACAATAGATAAATTCAGACTCTTGTTCTTGTTGCATTGATAGCAGTTAGCTCATTCGGCCTGCCTGTCTCTTCTTCATTTCTCACATAACTTACATAATGCAGCAGTTGACGACGTTACGTTTTTTTTTGTTTGTTTTGTTTTGTTTTGTTTTGTTTTGAAGAGGAACCAGAGGAGGGAAGAGGGGTGAGGATGTCTGTAACCATCTCCCCTTCCCCCCACCCACCCACCCTTTCCTTCCCGCCACTCCTCCGCTCCAAACCCATCTCTGTACAACAAGGGAAAAAAATGTTCTGGAATGAAGAAGGCATCCCCTCTTCAAGTTCCGGCAGCATGCGTTCCATCACAGTTACGCCCCTTGTTCCACCTCCCCACCCTCCCCTTCCCGCAACCCCTATCCCCTCGTATCTTGTGATGTCATCGGCAGCAATGGTGAAAAATCCTCTTCTGATCTGCACTCTCTGGGTTTTTTTTCTCCCCCCCCCTCTCTCTCTCTCTCTCTTCTCCCCCTCCCTCCCACCCCCACCCTCTCTTCCTTCATATTGTGGTGCTTTCCTAACCCTGGCAGTGGAAGTTCACGGGAAGAAGAATGCCGACGGTTTTCCGTGCCAATCAAAGCTCCTTCCTATCTGTAGTCTTCGCCGTCTCTGGTTGGAAGAAGTTCAGAACGCTCAAAGCGGTGATAGAGGCAACTGAAAAGAGTTCCTATTGGATCTGGTCGAGGAGGAGCAAAAGTGAACTTCAAAAAGATTCATGCTCCTAACTTAGTCCACGGCATTGTGGGTAAAACACTCGTCTGAAAAGGCACGACTTGGGACGTCCACCTACTCAGAGGACACGGGCTGGAATCCTGGCAGCACTAGGGGTAAAGGATTCTGGCCCGCCCATTAAAGAAGTAACGGTTCGAATCTCGGCAGCGCCAGGGGCAAAGAATTATGGCAGCAAAAGAGCTTCTAGGAGTCATGACTTGGGTGCGGCCCGTCAGGTAACCTTGGTGATGTTCAGGACCAAAGCGCTTGTCTGGGGGTGAGGGGTGGGTTGGGGGGGGGGGGGGGAGCTGGGGGGTTGTTCATCTCTGGAGATGTTCTCCTGTCAAATTTTCCAATGAGTTTCTCCGTACTGATGTTCATGGGCAAAATAAGATGGCTGGACATTATCAAAACAATCCCATTTTGATCTCTAATCCTTAACATAGCATTAATGGTGTTCACTCTGGGATGAAGTGGATTCTCTCTCTCTCTCTCTCTCTCTCTCTCTCTCAAACACAACACACACACACACACACACACACACACACAACACACACACACACACACACACAGAGAGAGAGAGAGAGAGAGAGAGAGAGAGAGAGAGAGAGAGAGAGGAGAGAGAGAGAGCTGGTGGTTGTTTTGCTTTTGTTTCCATGTGTTTTCTTTTTCTGGTTAACGGGGAAGTTGAATTTCTGTTTCCTTGCGACAAGGGGGGGTGGGATGGGGTGTTAGTGGTAGCAGCAGGGGTGAAAAAAAAATCCCATCTGATCTACCCGCCAAACCTCCTCCTCCGTCCCTACCTCCATTCAATCACGCCTTCCTAACTACCCTCCAACACCTACAGGACCTGGTAGAACGGGTCCATTCAATCACGCCTTCCTAACTACCCTCCAACACCTACAGGACCGGGTGGAACGGGTCCATTCAGTCACGCCTTTCTAACTACCCTCCAACACCTACAGGACCTGGTAGAACGGGTCCATTCAATCACGCCTTCCTAACTACCCTCCAACACCTACAGGACCGGGTGGAACGGGTCCATTCCATCACGCCTTCCTAACTACCCTCCAACACCTACGGGACCGGGTGGAACGGGTCTGATGTTTGTGTGCCTGCTTTCAGAGCAAGGGGATCGGGAAGGTGAGGGGGAGCGAGGGAATGGGCAGCTGGGGTGGGTGGGTGCGAAGGGAGGTGGTGGATGTGGTGGTGGGGTCCCGTATCCAGTCCGGGTTTGGCAATTAGTGTTTGGAGTTGGGTTTTTTTTATAATGGAATCGTGGTTCAGGGTTGAATATGATAAAGATGACGATGATGATGATAATGGTGCTGCTGCTGCTGCTGCTGATGATGATGACGTATACACACACACACACACACACACACACACACACACACACACACACACACACACTCACGCACATTAAAACACACACACACACACACACACACACACACACCCCGTCATACACAAAAGAGAGCGCGCACATGTACGCACTCCAGCACTCCAGCTCCACACACACACACACACACACACACACATGACGAGCGCGCACGTTTGAACCAGAACAGTTTCCCACAGAGACAAGGGGACGGAAGGAACGAGACAGACCTTCCTCCCCAACAGAACTCGTCTGTTTTATCCGGTGCTGCGAAAGCCAGCTACGGCTGCACAATCCCGTGACATCAGCGCACGTGCAACCACGGAGCGCGAGCAGTTGCGGTCTAAAAATAACAATCTCAACTCCCTGCGGCGGGTCGGCGATTCTATCTTTATACTGTGTTCTACCCAAATAGAAGACAGCGCGGCGGTGTGAGCCTCTCCGCTTTGATTGCAAAACATCTTGCGGTGTCAGACTAGAAGTGCTTCACTCGTCCAACCTACCTGCTACCGGCTTTTTTTTTTTAATCCCTCGGTGTTATATATTCTTCATCTTCAGTTCCCCCCCTTTTTTTAATTAAATTTCAAATCTTTGCCAAGTCATTGCTCTAATGATGGAAGAATTGTTAACCTGCACTTGGTTTCCCCCACTACTTAATTGTTCAGCATTATATATATATATATATATATATATATATATATGTGTGTGTGTGTGTGTGTGTGTGGAGAGAGAGAGAGAGGAGAGAGAGCTTGACAGCAGAAGGTCTTCAGAGAAGAGACACGCCTCAAACAAATGTTTTGACCCTGAACTCTTTAACACTCTACGGGGGCCGGGCGGCATCCAGATCATGACTCCAAGATGCCCTTCTAATGCCAACTTTTATTTTGTGCTGGCGCAGCTGGGATTCGAACTCACAACTTTTGGAAGGGTGGGCGTCTCAAGGCGTGCCTAATCAGATGGATGTTTTCAGCCCACTACTAACGGACACCTGTCCTAAGTTGGAAAATTTCAACCTTATGAAGTTCACTTTTGTTCCTCCTCGAGCAAAACCAACTGTAACTCTTTTAGGCTGCCTCTGCCATTACCTTCAGGCTTCTGGTCTTCTTACCTGCAATCCTGAGCTGTTTCATGAGATCATAGGCTGATGAGCCTACAATCTCCTTTATCCAACCTCTTTGGCTAGAACCTAGGCCTGGAAGCCAGATTCTCTCACTCTGGTGGCTATACTGGCATACTCCTCTGTCATGTAGATGTGCGCTTGCTCTCTTCTGCTTCCGTACTGCACAGTGATTTCGATCAGAATCATTTGTTTGTATGAACCTGAGTGGAGAACAATATTTAATATCATGCCACTCTTTTTTTTTTTTTTTTTTTTTTTTTTTTTTTTTTTTTGCTGTCCCAACCTCTGCGCCACCTCAGAGGCAGTGCACCCACGCCGCTCATTCCGACACCCCGTCCACAGCCACAGCCCGGTCGGCCCCGCCGCAGCCCCGGCACCGGCAATCCACAGGGAGCAGTCAATGTCAAGTCGTCAAGAGGCAACCCACCGGAGGAGACACTGCACTGCTGCCGAGTCACTTCGGTGGTGTTCAGTGGCGCCTGTTCTGATCTAACATACGCAGGACACCACCTACTAAGCCCCCTACTGACGACAATAATTGCTTAGTCGCGGAGCCAGCGTGAGTGAGCTCTCCCTCCGGAGGGCGCCACCACGTCCGTCCAACGACAGCTTCTATGGACTCGCCGATATGGTGACCCCGACGGAACCAAACCAAGGCCACAGACGTGGAGAGGACATCGAAATTGAGGTCACCATGAGAGCAGGGCATAAAGGGCCACAGAATTTGAGACCTTTTTTTATGCTGATCGATGAGAATGAGGATGATTAAGATGATGCTACGGATTTCCATTTCGGTCTGAGACTACATGACAGGGCTGTACTCTACGCTTCCTTTCATAATATATCCCGGCGTCAACCAGGCCCGAGAGATACAGGCACCTGCAGTGTTGGTCAGGAAATTTGAGCAACACTCTCAGAAACGCATCCATTAAGTGGATGAAACTCGACTGTGTGGTCCCAGTCTTCCCAACTGAGTCCGCAGCAACTCAACTCTGGGTAGGATCCGGTCGGGGCAGAAAAACCCACATGACTTCTGATGGGATTCGAACCCACGACCTCCCAGCCGGGAGTCCGCGACGCTGACCACTTCGCCACGGCGGCTGGTATCATGCCACTCTTCCTGATGAACCACCCATTTCGGAAGATCTACTGTACATTCCCAGTCATCTGCTCCATCCAGCAAACCCTTTGTCCATGCTTTTGTTATCACAGCTGTTCTTGACCATGATTTGTGGCCTCCTGCCATGTACAACTTCGTTGCTGGAGCTTCGGGTGGTATAGTACTTCCTCTGTAGTGCCAACTGCGTGTGTAATCACCTTCAGCATTTGGTTGTGCCTCCATGTGTATCTTCCCTGGGTTAGCGCTGCTTTGAGAGATATGCTTGTTTGCCATGGCAGAGTGGACACGTAGAATTATCTGCTTTCCCCCATTTGACCAGGTTTGAATTCGAGTGCAGGAGGTTATATACAGATCTGTGGATAAAGCTGACTCTCAGAAGTGTCATGTGCCATATGTCATTCCGGGTGAGACTTCTTTGGAGTGAGTTTTCCCACGTAGTCCACTGTCCTTGTTGGCCTTGCTGGACTGCCTTCTGGATATCCATGGCGTTCTCTTCTTTCTTCAGTTCTTCTATTACCATATCTCTCTTTGCTTTCCCTTTTGCTTTTGACCATAGTTTCATTTCTGTTGATCTCAGCCAAGGTCTGCTGGTCTGTGTGTGGCCTGTTTTTACCTGATGTTGAGGGTTTCTTTTGCCGCGTCCACTGCCTCCCGAACTTTCCAATTTGTGCCAGATTGTAGCTTTGGCCGGACTGATCTCAGAACTTTGTCTTACAAGTCCTCAAGCATGGTTAGTAACTTTGCTTTACCCGCTTTGTATTTTTCCCCAGATATCCTTAAACTCCAGCATTCTAATTAGACTTGTAACGTTCCCTTACTTAACTTCATCTTCTTGCAAGCAAAGGTGTGGAGTACACTTGAGCTGTCTTGTGGAGGTCACAGTTGTCGCTGGGCAAAGCTGTAGAGGGGAGAGGTTTTCCAACCTGTCG
>CM065742.1:34391310-34403810 GCA_033310375.1 Conus canariensis
ATTCAGCGAATATAATACGCACATCAACAACAACAAGAAGAAAAGAAACACCCGAAGGTGCTGGGGAGGACCCAGAGAAGCACTGTCTTCACCTGCCTTTAGAGCAGTCCTGTACCACCCTTGGAGGCCTGCGCTGTGTTGACGATGGGTACAGGCACGCGCAGGACACTCCATTAAGATATCAAGGGACATAACTGCTCCTGAACAGAGGTAAATCAGACTACAGGATGCAGCCCTTAACAGCCTTAAAGTAGCATCCCCATGGGTGTACCAGCCCGTATTTCATGACTGCAGAGCCCACCGGCGAAAAACCCTCCAGCTGCCGAGCACACCCCACAGACCCAACCACCCCTGCCCACGGACAGATGAAGACAGTGCCACTCCAGACACAGCCAAGCTTTCGCCATACGGTCTTATGTGCCCTCAAGAGAGAATCCAACAACAACAACAATAACTACAACAGAATTAACAGGCAACAAGATCTACAACAACAATAACAACCAAACTGACGACGACAACAACAAAAACTCATACACAACAACGACAACAACAACAACTCATACTCGCATATACATGTGCGTGCGTGCATACACATGCACACAGGCGCGAGCCTGCGCGCCCGGTCATCCGTCCCATCCTCTCTCTCTCTCTCTCTCTCTCTCTCTCTCTCTCTCTCTCTCTCTCTCTCTCTGGAATAAATGATAATTCAGTCAGTCTAAAACAAACAAAAAAAAAAAAAGGTATGAATCTCGGAGGTTTGTTCGTTTGTTTGTTTGTTTTTTAATCCGATTTTACCGATTGGATTGGCCTCGGACTGAGAAATCGGATAACGTGAAATCTTGATGACGTCACCCTACCCGTTGGATATGGCTGGGAACCGCCGGGATGAGGTATCACCTTCCACCCCACTACCCTCCACCCCGCCCTTAACATCTCTCTCTCTCTCTCTCTCTCTCTCTCTCTCTCTCTCTCTCTCTCAGGTAATTATGATGGTAATACTTTTTTTTTTTTTTACAAATACGTCAAACTGCTTCAGTAACATTTTCTTCTCAAGTGGGGAACTCCGAGCTTTTCATTACCGTGTGCAGTGCCCTATCAGATAGCACACGTGTAGACACTTGGCACGCAGACCAAACACGGATGTTTATTGATTGATTCGTTCGGACAGGATAAGTGACGGGCACGTGTTTGTCATCTGCTATTGTCTGATCTGAAAATTCAGTTTTGCTTTGGGATTGATTTCTTGAGTTTCTTGTCGTATCCCATAAAATTCTTTTTCACGCTGTGATTTGAATAGGCGTTATTTCCTAGCAACGAGCGGAGTGTGCCGCGGTGTGCTTTGTTCAGTGTCTGTCTGTCTGTCTGTCGGGGGATTACACATAATGCCCATGACCATTGCCGTGACTACTGATGAAGCGTCAGCCTACGTCGAAACTACTAATGGGTCTGTCATTCAAGGCGAAAGACGATGGTTCGCTTTTTGTGTTGAGTATGACTGTGTGCGTGCGTACGCGCGCGCGTATGTGTGTGTGTGTGTGTGTGTGTGTGTGTGTGTGTGTGTGTGTGTGTGTGTGTGTGTGAGTGCATGCGTTTGTATGTGTGTGTGTGTGCGCATGCTTACTTCCACGTTTGTGAATGTGAGTGTGCATACGCGCGCATTTCTTGAGGTCTGTACATGTGTCCTTATTGGGGAATGGCAGAGCTAAGCGGAAAGGCATGTGCGGGAGAGGGTGGGGGTGCAGGGCAGTGATTTTAAATGTGTGTTGTGTGTGTGTGTGTGTGTGGTGTGTGTGTGTGTGTGTGTTTGACTCTCTCACTCACTGTGTGTGTGTGTGTGTGTGTGTGTGTGTGTGTGTGTGTGTGTGTGTGTTTGATTATCTTATTTACTCTGTGTGTGTGTGTGTGAGTGTTTGTAGTGTGTGTGCGTGTGCGTGCGTGCGCGCGCGCGCGAGTGTGTGTGTGTGTGTGTGTGTGTGTGTGTGTGTGTGTGTGTGTGTGTGTGTGTGTGTTTGTGTGTGTTCTTACCTGACTGTCATTTGGCAAATGAATTACAAACTTAAATGCTGCACGGTTGTTGCTTCTTCAACTCAAATATACTTCTTTTCTCTCACAAACACAATTGCAGCACATGCAAACCATTACATACATCTTTTTTTCAGTAATATCCATAGAAATGTTCCTACGAATATTGTGTGCCAAGCCATACTGGTAAAGAAAAGTCGTTCGTTGCATATATAAAAGACGTAGAGAAAAGCTGAAGGGGGCAGAGACAGGCCAAGTATGAGTCGAGCCAAATGGAAAAAAAAAAAAAAAGGGGGGGGGGGGGGGGGAGGGGTGATGAAGATATTATAAATCTTCTGTTCTATTGCCATTAGGTGCATGGAAGAAAACAGATTGAAGTGTCCAGGACGGATATTATCATGGCGACAACCGGGCCGTTTACAACAGCTAGTTCAGTCTATGTCTGTGCATGGTGCCTCAAAAGGGAACCGTTCGTTGAGCTCATTTTTGTCGGCATTGATGACCCTCGCGTATTCTTAGTTGAGAAAAGACGTTGAATGTAAGTACTACTACTACCACTACTACTACTACTACTACTACTACTATACTACTACTACTACTACTACTACTACACACAAACACACGCGCGCGCCCCGCACTCACGCACAACTTTCGCAAATCCATCCATTCACACATCCATCCATTCATCCATCTGTCAATCTATCTAATTATCTATCTATCTATCTATCTATCTATCTATCTATCTATCTATCTATCTATCTATCTATCTATCTATCTATCTGTTCATTTGTCTGTCTGTCTCTCTTTGTCTCTGTCTCTGTCTTTCTCTCTGTCCGTCTCTCTCTCTCTCTGTCACTCTCTCTTGTCTCTGTCTCTGTCTGTCTCTCTCTCTCTCTCTCTCTCTCTCTCTCTCTCTCTCTCTCTCCATTTATCCATGAAAGCATGCATGCATGTATGTATGTATCAATGTACATAGGTGTGTATGTATGTATACGTGCGTGCGTCCGTATGTGCATGCGTATTTATCTGCCTGCCTGCCTATCACACCTACGTATCTGCCTATATTCCTTCCTACCTATCTCTCTTCTGCCTACTTAATTTCCTATCTGTCTATCGATCCACCGATATGTAAGGCATACCTGCATTATATGGATAGATGGAGGGACTGGCAGGTGTATGTACGTGGGTTTGTATGTATGTATGTGTATGTATACATGCACTGTATGTAAGTAAGCAAGCAAGCGAGCAAGGAAGTAAAAAAGTAAGCAAGAAAGTAAGCAAGCAATAAAGTCAGTCAGTCAGTCAGTCAGTATGTATGTATGTATGTGTATATGTGTGCGTGTGTATGTAGATATGTATACTTGTCTGTATGTATGTATGTGTGTATGTATGTATATATGACAGCCTGATTTGATTTGCACGAGATCAATACGAGAGAGAGAGAGAGAGAGAGAGAGAGAGAGAGAGAGAGACAGACAGACAGACAGACAGACAGACAGACAGACAGAGACAGACAGACAGACAGACAGAATTGCTGCAGCTGAGCAGCGCAGGATGACCAGGAAGACCAGCGCCAACAAATCTCCAACTGCCGCCACCATTCCTTGTCCATACTGTGATAGGTCTTTCCGGGCGCATATCGGCCTGACCAGCCATCTACGCACTCACCCCCGATCCCAGGATGACTAGATGGTCTTCGTCGTCTTGACGGACAAACAACACATACACAACACACACACATATAATTATGTATGTATATGTATGTATGCATGAATGTATGTACGTACGTACGTATGTATGTATGGATGGATGGATGGATGGATTATGTATGTATGTGTGTGTCTGTATGTATGTGTGTGTGTGCATGCATGCATGCTTGTATTAGCAATGACCTAAAGCATCTGCTTGTTGCCATTGCGGATTGGTTTTGTATGCTGCCCGACAACTCTGAGATCTAAACAGATGACGCGGCTACAGCCTGATTTGATTTGCACGAGATCAATACGAGAGAGAGAGAGAGAGAGACAGACAGACAGACAGACAGACAGACAGACAGAGACAGACAGACAGACAGACAGACAGACAGAGACAAAGACAGAGAGAGAGAAAGAAGAGAGAGAGAGAGAGAGAGACAGACAGACAGACAAAGAAAGAAAGAAAGAAAGAAAGAGAGAGAGAGAGAGAGAGTATGCGCGCGCATGCGTGTGTGTGTGTGTGTGTGTGTGTGTGTATGTTGACATCTATTTTTTTTTGTTTGTTTAAGAAACACAAACGGAAAACAAGTGAATGAAGCGCCCTCTCTCATTTCCTCTCCCTCCCTTGTCTCCCCTCCAGCGTCCCCACCCTTGTCCTTCCTTTCCCTTATCCATACTTTCCCTTTCCCCCGCACCTCGTACCTCCCTTTTCCTTTCCTCTCTGTCTGTCTGTCTGTCTGTCTGTCTGTCTGTCTGTCTGTCTGTCACACACACACACACACACACACACACACACACACACACACACACCACACACACACACAATACATACATACATACACACCACACACACACACACACACACACACACACACACACACACACACACACACACACACACACACTTTTTATAATTTATCGGTTGATGACTGGCTTAAACATTTTAAAACTTCACTTGAAGCAGAAGTATTCGGACATGCTGCAAATGTGACAGATGATGACATTGATGTATACTGCAATGATGATGGGAATTTAGCCCGATGAACCACCCGAGGTCAAGGGGAGAAGTATTATTTGCTGTAAGAAAGCTAAAGGATGGCAAAGCTGCAGGATCGGACGATATCATTGGAAAAATGTTGAAAAATGGTGGGGACCGTGTCACTGATTTTTTTTTTTTTTTTTTTGAAAATTGTTTAATGTTTTGTTTGGTGAAGGTGTGTACCCAGAAAACTGGACAATTCCATTGTACTTCCTTTGTTTAAGGAGGGTGACATGAATAATCCAAGTAATTACATAGGCACATCCTTCTTTGATATAAGGAGTAAAGTTTATAGTACCGTTATAAATAATGGACTCCAGGAGTGGATAACTGAACAGCATTTGACAGGTGAACATCAGGCAGGATTCAAAAAGGGCTATTCCACAGTTGACCATACGTTTACTTTATTGTCATTAATACAAAAACGATTCTGCTTTAATAGCAAATTATACATTGATTTTGAGAAGGCATTTGATTCCATTCACAGACACCTTCTGTGGCCTTTACTTTTGAGGAACGGCATAAAAGGCAAAATGTTTCGGTGCATTCATAGCACGTACATGAATGTTAAAGCGCGAATCAGAAGTGGATCTACACTGAAAACTCACATCAATTGTACTCGTGGTGTAAAACAAGGAGATGCGTGTAGTCCTGTTTTGTTTTCTTTATGTATCAACGAATTAGCGTTGGAGGTCATAAGAGAAGGGAGACATCGTGCAACTTTTCTGTATGACTGTTTTGAACTGTTTATATTGCTTCTGGCTGATTATGTAGCCTTGCTGTCTGAAACGGTCATTGACCTTCAAGTAGAGTTAAACTGTCTGCATAGGGCGGCGTCAGTTTTCCATGTAAAAGAAAATATGGTTAAGCGTAATATAATTGTTTTCAGGAAAAGATTTTTAGGAGCCAGAGAGAGATGGACGAATGGTGGAATTGATATACTGATAGTTAATGTGTATAAATACTTCGGAATTTATTTTTCCACACCATTGAGTTTTGTCGCAACATGTCATAGTCTAACTAGCGGAGCGAAAACTGCTCTGCTATGCATTCTACAAAAGCTATTCAAGTTTAAAAGTAATGCTCTGTGTGTCTTTTTTCAATTATTTGATTTGTAGATCTAACCTATTGTTCAATATGGGGCAGAGTTATGGGGACTTAATAATGCTGCATTTCAATGTTAAAAGGTGCATTTGTATGCTTTAAAAAGTTTTCTAGGTGTAGAGTTGGGATTTTTTTTAATGACTTTCTTTACGGAGAGACAAACAGACATCCTATTATATAGACTCGGCTGTAAAATGCGTGGGAGTTTGGCTAAAACTGACAAGAAAGGATAAATCTAGAGTTCCTCGTAAAGCCTACAAAGTGCTGTTTGATTAAGATATACGTGGCAAGAAACAATTGGTTTCAAATGTCCGTTGTAAAATGTAGATGTCTGGGTTTGGGTATGTGTGACTTAATCAAAATATAGAGGGAATCGACGAGTTTCTCAAAATCTTCAGAGAAAGATTAATTTCATGTAGCTGGCAGGAATGGAATTCTCATATCAGTAACAGTGAAAGGGTTAATGTCTGCAAAGCTTTTTGCACTGTGCATGATATAAAACCTACCTATTGATGAACCTAGAAAGAC
This sequence comes from Conus canariensis, assembly GCA_033310375.1. Taxonomy (NCBI): domain Eukaryota; kingdom Metazoa; phylum Mollusca; class Gastropoda; order Neogastropoda; family Conidae; genus Conus; species Conus canariensis. The sequence continues at coordinate 34,397,698 of CM065742.1, forward strand.
GTTTCAGGAATGTATTTGCTAGATTTAGATTTGACATTTCAGAACATCGATTTCGTTGCAAAGCACATAATAATACTGATTTTAAGTGTCCACTTTGCCAAAGAAAAGAGAAGATGAATAACATTTTGTTTCTATGTTGCCCTGTTTCAAACGATTTAAGAGCACAGTACATACCGTCTAAATTTTGGAAAGCTCCTAATCAGTTTGATTGAAATAACTTATGTCATCAAAGCATGAATTAATTTGTTAGAAATTTGTAAATATACCTGCTGTATAAAGCATTTAAGTTGCGTTCTATTGTCGTGTCTTGAATGTATTGTGAAATATAATGTTAATAATGTAATTGTGTATTTGGTTACATCTTTTATTTTCGTTAATATGCACTCCTTCATGAGGGGCAAAGGCCTATACACGAATAAACTTTCCCTGTTCGCCTCTCTCTCTCCTCTCTCTCTCTCTCTCTCTCTCTCTCTCTCTCTCTCTCTCTAATATTCCTTGTTGTCAATCACAGGCTCAGGTTGGCTGTAACGTGATGTCAGTCCCTTTCACGTGATTTTCTCCCCAGACGTGCGTCTCTGATTGATGACTCTATGGACAAAGGGTGACATGGAGAAATGGGAGTGACACACACACACACACACACACACACACCACACACACACACACACACCACGCGCGCACACACACACACACACCCCACACACACACACACACACACACACACACACACACACACACACACACACACACACAACAGAGGCAGGCAGACACACACACAGATAGACAGAGACAGAGAGAGAATGGCAGTGACAGTGATGCTTTATTTCAAAGGGAAAACAATTGGCGAACCTAGCCATTTTCATTCTTGTCGTTATTATTCTAAGGTACCATTGTACGGTAGCATGAAGAATTATGAAAACCAACAAAATGAGGGCGAACAAACAAAACAAGGGCGAACAAACAAAACGAGGGCGAACAAACAAAACAAGGACGAACAAACAAAACGAGGGCAAACAAACAAAACAAGGGCGAACAAACAAAACAAGGACGAACAAACAAAACGAGGGCGAACAAACAAAACGAGGGCGAAACAAACAAAACGAGGGCGAACAAACAAAACAAGGGCGAACAAACAAAACAAGGGACGAACAAACAAAACAAGGACGAACAAACAAAACGAGGGCAAACAAACAAAACGAGGGCGAACAAACAAAACGAGGGCTGAACAACAAAACAAGGGCGAACAAACAAAACACAAAAAGAGCCTAGCCCACGTCCCGCTTCCCCCAGTAAAAAAAAGAGCAAACAAACAAACACACAAATAAGAAACAAAAACTCGAAAAATGATCCCCCAGTAAAAATGAGCAAACAAACAAACATACAAATAAGAAACAAAAATCAGTAAAATGATCTACACTCACCCACCAGCACCACCACCACTACATCAGCCAAACATCCCCCAAAACAGCAACGACCAAAAGAAGAAGAAGAAGAAGAAGAGAGAAGAAGAAAGAAGAAGAAGAAGAGCAGCAGCAGCAGCAACAACAACAAGAGAAACAGAAAGGGTAAAACGGAAAACGATCAAGTAAGTATATTATGGACATAATGCAATCTTAAATACGCACCACCCCCACCACCACCCCACCCCCACCCCACCCCGCCACCAACACACACACACCAGCTATAGCATCAGTGGAAGCACAAAAACGCATTCAAAAGAACAGAGAAATGTCAAATTGCGAACTACTGGCGATGAGCATAGTGTGAATTGCGGTCCATGAATCGAAGTAATGAAAAACAGGCAGGGTGTGTGTGTGTGTGTGTGGTGTGTGTGTGTGTGTGTGTGTGTGTGTGTGTGTGTGTGTGTGTTGAGGGGGGGGGGGATACTTTTTGTGAAATTTGTCAGGAAAAGGGATTTGAGGAAGAAATCATTCACAGACAAGATGACCTGAAAACAATATCAGGGGAAAAAAAGACGTTGGAGAAAACAAATCCACCTCCTCATACATGCCCAACCCAAATACAAAAACTGTCGCGCATAGCAATGCACACACGCCCACCTATATATAGAGTAAAAAAAAAAAAAACAGAAACTGTCGTCGCATAGCAACCCACACATGCAACCCAAACAAATAGATAAAGAAAGAAGGAAAGAAAGAAAGAACAAAAGAAAGAGAAAAGAAAAAAGAAAGAAAGAAATTAAAAAAGGGGAAACTGTCATTGCAAAGCAATGTACATAATGTAATACAAATCAGATTGTAAGAATGAGAGACCATATCGTTTTACATAAATCTTTTTCTTTCTTTCTTTCTTTCTTTCGTTTCTTTCGTTCGTTCGTTCGTTCGTTCGTTCGTTCGTTCGTTCGTTCGTTCGTTCGTTCGTTCGTTCGTTTCGTTTCGCTCGCTCGCTCGTTCTTTCTTTCTTTCTTTCTTTCTCTTTTCACATGTGAAAAATTGCTCTGTTCAACTGTCATGACCAAAACTACATCTCGACAGTAGAAGATCCGTCGTTTTATACCTTGTGCACGTTTGTTTCATTAATGAATGTACGTGTGAGTGTAAATGGTGCATGTTTGAGAGGCGCGCGCGCGCGCGCGCGTGGTGTGTGTGTGTGTGTGTGTGAGGGGAGGAGGGAGGGGGGCGGCCACGAGTGTTTGCAGGTGCATGTGCGTGTATGGATGGATGTTTACTGTCCTACGACTTGCATTTCAAATAAGATTTTCCTGCTCATTCCCAAATATTATGCCTACATATATTTCACTGAAGACAGAATTCATACAAGACGGATTTTGTTGGATATTCTGTGTTGTCTTCTCTCTTTTCTCCATCCTGATTAAGTCACTCACACCCTCTACTCCATCACACCCCCACCATCACCCCTACCTCCACCCCCATCCCCAAACCGAATTGATTACTCTAACAAAGATTCATGAGATGTCTTTCAAGACACCCTGATCAGTGTCTGCAATGGATGTCTGCTGTTAACAGTTTTCTATTTCTTAGTGTAGCTTGTATTTTTCCACCTGGCACTCAGAGCAGCATCGTGGGCACTGACCCTTTCACGCAATTGATGGATTGGCCTGGTCAGATCTTCAGTGATGGGAGTGCCTGACTGTTTTAGTTGTCTGCGAGCTGCCAGGACCAGCCCTCTGTGTTTCCTGAGGTGGAAACGGAGCAGGCGGGGGCCTTAGTGTGTCAGCCAGCACGGCTGCTTTCCCTGACCGGTGGCCTTGGTGTGTCAGCCAGCACGGCTGCTTTCCCTGACTGGTGGCCTTGGTGTGTCAGCCAGCACGGCTGCTTTCCCTGACCGGTGGCCTTGGTGTGCCAGCCAGCACGGCTGCTTTCCCTGACCGGTGGCCTTGGTGTGCCAGCCAGCACGGCTGCTTTCCCTGACCGGTGGCCTTGGTGTGTCAGCCAGCACTGCTGCTTTCCCTGACCGGTGGCCTTGGTGTGTCAGCCAGCACTGCTGCTTTCCCTGACCGGTGGCCTTGGTGTGTCAGCCAGCACTGCTGCTTTCCCTGACCGGTGGCCTTGGTGTGTCAGCCAGCACGGCTGCTTTCCCTGACCGGTGGCCTTGGTGTGTCAGCCAGCACTGCTGCTTTCCCTGACCGGTGGGCTATTTCAATGTCCCTGGCGGAACGGGAGAATCTTGATGTTTTCAGAGAATACCTTGACGCATTTCTGGACACAGTCTGCTGGACACAGTCTTCCACCAACCGCGGTGACAGCCCTGATATGGCCCTTTGCGGTCGGCTGGGCTATAAGCAACGTTACCTTAACTTACCTTAGTCCTCCACCGACCCCAGCCCACCTCACCCCACCCCACGCCACTCCTGCTGTCTCCTGTATGCCATACACACGTTAATTCCACTGGCGTCTGTGTTGTCCTTGGCGGTGAAAGTGACGTTTAATGTGACCTTTTTCTCGGACCTGCTGAGACAGATGGCGTGCAGTCTTTTCCTTTTCCTGTCCTACGTTTGTCACTTCAGCTACCAGCTTGTCTCTGATGCCAACACGCTGCTTTGTATTTCTTTTTCCTTTTTTCATTCTAGTAATCAGCGATGCGTTTAATCCCTCTACTTCGCCTTTTTTTTTTTCCTGAATGTCCTTTTTTTGCAGCTATGTAGTTAAACATAATTAAAAAAAAAAAAAAAAGCTTCTGGTAGCGCCATGTCCTCATCGGTGAAAATGTTACTGCCTTGTCTGTGTTTCTTTCTGTCCGGCTTCATACAGCTACAAAGGGTTGCTGATGACCGTCGCCTAGGATGTCCGTTTACCCCTGCCCGCAAAAATATTCCTATGTAGGACTGGCCATATATCACAGTCAGTAACAAAGCCATCTCACGTACGAGGATGTTTAAAAAGAGGCACGGATTGCAGCCAGCCTACACTCTGCTCGCCTGTACACTGAAGTTCCGCCAGCCCATCACAAATGTCCACATGGCACTTTTGCCGACACCATTCTCCCCCTTTTTTTTCTTTGAAATTCAACTTTACCTTAACAAATGAAAAATAAACCGAGCAGCAAAAGCCTGCTATTCGCTCAGTGAAGACCTTTGGTACGGAGTATCACGCAGAGCGGCACCGAAGTACATCTTCCCTCCACGGAGAGCGAAAGTGAAGTCACCGTGAAGGGAGATTACCGTTCAAAACCTTATACATCAGTATGTCTTTGTCGATGAAATGTCTTTACTTGGTCAGCATGAATGAGTTTTTGGAGAGAACTTCGCAGAAATAGTTCATGTGTGAGTTTCCCACTGGAACTGGTTGTCTGTAGGTGGTCCTGAAAGTATACGTCCCTAGCTTTAATTGATTTAGTTGCCCCGATAGAGAAGCTGAAACAAGCCAAGCGAGAGAGAGAGAGAGAGAGAGAGAGAGAGAGAGAGAGAGCAGGAGGAAAACACGGGCAGACAGGGAGAAAGGGGGGGGGGGTAATATTCACGAAAAATGGTAGTGAAGGGGGGGAGGGGCGAGGAGGGAGAGAGAGAGAGAGAGAGAGAGAGAGAGAGAGAGAGTATAACAAATGGAAGAAGAGAGAGAGGTGGGGGGGGGAGCGGCTGGATGAGGAGGAATGGGGAGGTCCTGTCTGACACTCAATCAAATTTACAAAGACACAGGCACCTCACCAAATGCTCGTTTTTTCTTCCAGTTCGGGAAATAAAATTACGCTCTCAAAAGTTTGCAAAACTGATTTAAACAGTAGGTAATCTCTCTCTCTCTCTCTCTCTCTCTCCTCTCTCTCTCTCTCTCTCTCTCTCTCTCTCTCTCTCTCTCTCTCTCTGACAATGTGTTTCAAACTAAGTTCGATGAGCTGTTTGAATCATGTCATACATGTCCTTTCAAAAGATCTTCAACTCAATTTAATATAATGTAGTTGTTAAAATTCAGGAAAAGGAAAAGAAACGGCAGGCTAGACTACTGCAGCGCTGTTCTTCGAGGCCTCGAGTGTACCAGCTTTCAACGCTCCCCAAGGTCCACAGTGATGCTGTGAGGCTGGGTTTGCAATCCCCTCCCCCGAGGCGAAACATACCACATCTCTTTCTCCAACCATTGCACTGGTTTCCTATGCAGTGCAGCATTGTCTACAAATGTTTTCTTCTCTCATTCTTCTTGGTCTTCCTACCACGTCCCTTCCCCTACCTTCCTCTTTCGCCCACGCCTCCTCCCTCCTTTTTTCCGCACTGGATACTCAACATTCCATAAACCCTCCCTACCTCCACTCTCTGGGTTTTTTTGGTTTGTTTGTTTGTTTGTTTTTTGTTTGATTTTTTGTTCCTAATCAGACAGGAACCGCTTGAAAGTCTCAGACTGACGCAGTGAGCAAGAAGACAAAGCATTTGTCAGACAGTTCAGTGGGCGGTCCCCCCCCCCCCCCCCCCCCCCCCCCCCCCCCCGTTCCATGTGAACCTTTTGTTACATTCACCCCTTTTCTTTAAACTTTAAACACTGCTCCTTTTCACTTGAATGGCAGGCTGAAAACAGAGCGTCGACCGTTAACGTTGGTTGCTGTTGTGGCTGTTGTTGTCCTTGTTGTTATAGTTGTTGCTTTTGTTGTCCTTGTTGTTATAGTTGTTGCTTTTGTTGTCGCCGTTTTTTTTTTTTTGTTATGTCGTC
>CM065742.1:34408810-34421310 GCA_033310375.1 Conus canariensis
TGACACAGAAAGGAAGGCAGAAACCTGCAGAAAGGGAAGTCCGCGAATGTGCGGCGAGTTGACATCCTCTGCGCGGCGAGTTGACATCCTCTGAGCGGCGAGTTGACATCGTCTGAATGGCGAGTTAACAGCCTTTTAATGGCAAGTTGACACCCTCTGAATGGTGAGTTGACACCCTCTTAATGGCGAGTTGACATTCTCAGAATGGCGAGTTGACACTCTGAATGGTGATTTGACATCCTTTGAATGGCGAGTTGACACCCTCTGAATGGTGAGTTGACATTCTCTGAATGGTGAGTAAACACCCTCTGAATGGTGAGTTGACATTGTCTGAATGGTGAGTAAACACCCTCTGAATGGTGAGTTGACATTGTCTGAATGGTGAGTAAACACCCTCAGAATGGTGAGTTGACATCCTCTGAATGGTGAGTTGACACTCTCTGAATGGTGAGTTGACATTCTCTGAATGGTGAGTTGACACTCTCTGAATGGTGAGTTGACATTCTTTGAATGGTGAGTTGACATCCTCTGAATGGTGAGTTGACATCCTCTGAATGGTGAGTTGACATCCTCTGAATGGTGAGTTGACACCCTCTGAATGGTGAGTTGACATTCTCTGAATGGTGAGTTGACACCCTCTGAGTGGTGATTGACATTCTCTGAATGGTGAGTTGACACTCACTGAATGGTGAGTTGACACCCACTGAATGGTGAGTTGACATCCTCTGAATGGTGAGTTGACACCCTCTGAATGGTGAGTTGACATTCTCTGAATGGTGTGTTGACACCCTCTGAATGGTGAGTTGGCATTCTCTAAATGGCGAGTAGGCACACTCTGGAGTCGAGTTGACACACTCTGGAGTCGACTTGGCGCACTCTGGATGACGAGGTGACACACTCTGGAGTCGACTTGGCGCACTCTGGATGACGAGGTGACACACTCTGGAGTGGAGTTGGCACACTCTCGATGACGACTTGACACACTCTGGATGTCGAGTTGGCACACTCTGGATGTCGAGTTGGCACACTCTGGATGTCGAGTTGGCACATTCTGGATGTCGAGTTGGTCCTAAGCGTTGTGTCCCTCTATCAAGTGCCGTCGGAGTTTCAGAAAATGGCCAGTAGATACCCCGGCATCTCAGTCGGTCTTGGAAGAACTACGTTCATTTGAAAGAAAAAAAGACAGAAAAGAAAAGAAAAATAAAACAGAAGAAGGAAAAGGAGGGGGGGGGGGGGGGGGGGGAGGGGTGAAGGCATAGGGCAAAGCTACCCGTTGTGAGCTAGAATCTTACTCCGTTATTGACCACTTCCTTTGTCTTTCTCTTCAATGGAAATGGGGCAGAGAGAGAGAGAGAGAGAGAGAGAGAGGAGAGAGAGAGAGAGAGAAAGAGAGAGAGAGAGCGAGAGAGAAGGAGAGAGAAAAGAGAGAGAGAGAGAGCGAGAGAGAGAGAGAGAGCGAGAGAAAGAGAGAGAGAGAGAGAGAGAGAGAGAGAGAGAGAGGAGGAGAGAGAGAGAGAGAGAAGCTTTCCCATGTTTATTTTTTGAAGAACGTGACTGAAAAAAAATGGGGTCGACAAAATAGGAGAAAATTGTAAGGTGTGATTTAGGGGAGCCCCCCCCCCCCCCCCCCCCTCCCCTCCCCTCCCCCTTTTTTTTCCTGCCCTGTTCCAAGGAAACAGCAAAACTCATTTCTCACGCAAGATCTCGATTGACTTGTGTTGTGGGGATTATGTTTAAAGTATCAGCTGTCTGAAAGAATACAAAATTTTCTTGAACGTTCGCAGCAAGTACACTTCTTCCTCGCTATTTTCTCTTGTATTGTTATGTCTTTCTTTCGTTAATTTTTTTTCTTTCTTTCTTTCCTTCTGTCTATCTTTTTTCTTTCTTTCTTTCTTTCTTTGTTTTCTTTTGTTCCTTTCGTCTTTCTCTGTGCCTTCCTTTCCGCAGATCCTTTATTCTGGCTTTTTGGGGTTTTTGTTTTTGTTTTTTGTTTTTTTGCTCCTCGTTTCTCCTTTCTTTTGCTGCTTTCTTTTCCGTCCGCCCTTCTTGCTCGTTCGTTCTTCATTCCTTTTATCTTTCTTAACCTTCCTTCCATCTTTCTTTCTTTCTGCCTTTGTCTTTGTTCACGTTTTCCATTCCCCGCTTTTTTTGTCTTCATGATTTTCTGTTTCTCGCATCATCCTGGAAGCCGAGGTGTCAGCATGGATTGCTGTTTGTGCCGAGGTGTCAGCATGGATTGCTGTTTGTGCCGAGGTGTCAGCATAGATTGCTGTTTGTGCCGAGGTGTCAGCATGGATTGCTGTTTGTGCCGAGGTGTCAGCATGGATTGCTGTTTGTGCCGAGGTGTCAGCATGGATTGCTGTTTGTGCCGAGGTGTCAGCATGGATTGCTGTTTGTGCCGAGGTGTCGGCATGGATTGCTGTTTGTGCCGAGGTGTCGGCATGGATTGCTGTTTGTGCCGAGGTTGTCAGCATGGATTGCTGTTCGTGCCGAGGTTGTCAGCATGGATTGCTGTTTGTGCCGAGGTTGTCAGCATGGATTGCTGTTCGTGCCGAGGTTGTCAGCATGGATTGCTGTTTGTGCCGAGGTTGTCAGCATGGATTGCTGTTTGTGCCGAGGTTGTCAGCATGGATTGCTGTTTGTGCCGAGGTTGTCAGCATTGGATTGCTGTTTGTGCCGAGGTTGTCAGCATGGATTGCTGTTTGTGCCGAGGTTGTCAGCATGGATTGCTGTTTGTGCCGAGGTTGTCAGCATGGATTGCTGTTTGTGCCGAGGTGTCAGCATGGATTGCTGTTCGTGCCGAGGTTGTCAGCATGGATTGCTGTTCGTGCCGAGGTTGTCAGCATGGATTGCTGTTCGTGCCGAGGTTGTCAGCATGGATTGCTGTTCGTGCCGAGGTTGTCAGCATGGATTGCTGTTCGTGCCGAGGTTGTCAGCATGGATTGCTGTTTGTGCCGAGGTTGTCAGCATGGATTGCTGTTTGTGCCGAGGTTGTCAGCATGGATTGCTGTTTGTGCCGAGGTTGTCAGCATGGATTGCTGTTTGTGCCGAGGTGTCAGCATGGATTGCTGTTTGTGCCGAGGTGTCAGCATGGATTGCTGTTTGTGCCGAGGTGTCAGCATGGATTGCTGTTTGTGCCGAGGTGTCAGCATGGATTGCTGTTTGTGCCGAGGTGTCGGCATGGATTGCTGTTTGTGCCGAGGTGTCAGCATGGATTGCTGTTTGTGCCGAGGTGTCAGCATGGATTGTGTTTGTGCCGAGGTGTCAGCATGGATTGCTGTTTGTGCCGAGGTTGTCAGCATGGATTGCTGTTCGTGCCGAGGTGTCAGCATGGATTGTGTTTGTGCCGAGGTGTCAGCATGGATTGCTGTTTGTGCCGAGGTGTCAGCATGGATTGTGTTTGTGCCGAGGTGTCAGCATGGATTGCTGTTTGTGCGAGGTGTCAGCATGGATTGCTGTTTGTGCCGAGGTGTCAGCATGGATTGCTGTTTGTGCCGAGGTGTCAGCATGGATTGTGTTTGTGCCGAGGTGTCAGCATGGATTGCTGTTTGTTTATTTCTAAGCCCTGCAGCCGACTCAGGCTGTAGACTGAACGTGGAGGCTGATAGAATTCAAAAGAGTTCTACTGTTAGAATTCAAAAGAGTTCTACTGTTAGAATTCAAAAGAGTTCTGCTGTTAGAATTCAAAAGAGTTCTGCTGTTAGAATTCAAAAGAGTTCTACTGTTAGAATTCAAAAGAGTTCTAATGTTAGAATTCAAAAGAGTTCTACTGTTGCAATTCAAAAGAGTTCTACTGTTGCAATTCAAAAGAGTTCTACTGTTCGAATTCAAAAGAGTTCTACTGTTCGAATTCAAAAGAGTTCTACTGTTAGAATTCAAAAAGAGTTCTGCTGTTCGAATTCAAAAGAGTTCTACTGTTCGAATTCAAAAGAGTTCTACTGTTAGAATTCAAAAGAGTTCTGCTGTTATTCCAGGCCCTTGGCCAACATCTGCTCGTTTCTTTCTCTTTTGTGTCCGTGATTTTTCTCAGCAGTATTTCATCAAAATCATGTCAGTTGAATATGTTCTACAAATATGCTTTGAGGAAATGTTATTGAATGCGCCATTTTCAAATAAGCTTTTTTTTTTTTTTAAAGCATTTCTTTATTGAACAGATGTGTACATAAACAAATCATTGAACTGAAGCAACAACAAGCAAATGCTTATGATGTGCTCAGTGACCGAAAATTGAACAACAATAAACGCAGCAGCGGATTGCATAATCAACATTAATACGTAAGAGAGAAAGAAAAAGAAAGGAAAAGAAACGGGCTTTTCTTAAAACACATTCTTGTCTTGCGGCTTTCTTCTCTCCTCCACCTCCTCCTCCTGCTCCCCCCCCTCTCCTCCTCCTGCCCCTCCTCCCCCTCCTCCTCCTTCTCCTTCCCCTCCTCCTCCTTCTCCTGCTGCTCCTCCTCCTTCTGTTTTTTCTTTGACAACGACAATCATTGTGACATCGGCGACTGATCCAAACCGGCATTGTGGTTTGAAGATGCGGCCCATGCGTTCAGGATCACAGAAATACATGGACTTACACGAGGCACACGCTCCCGCATGGAAGTATTCATGTCTTGACATAGTGTGGCTTGCGCGATAACCCAGGTCTTCGGGGGGGGGGGGGGGGGGGGGACACTGTCTTGGAGGGAACCAGCCATACGTCCATTCGTCTCTCTTCGGCTTGATGGTCTAATTGTAGCGAGGGAGTTTCTCTGTGTCCCACCTTCTGGAAATTCTTCGAGCTCTGGTCGTTGCCATGGCTGATGGTCTGTGGTTTGAGTGGTTTCTTTGGCGGGTGCCTTTTGTTTATTTGCTGTTTCCATTATTATTACTATTACTGTTATAATTATTGTTATTATTATTATTATTATTATTATTGATGTTGTTGATATCGTCATTGTTATCATCATCATCATCATCATCATCATCATCATCATCATCATCATTATTAGTATTATTTTATTATTATTATCATCATCATCATCATCATTATTATTATTATTATTATTTTCATTATTATTATTATCATCATCATCATCATCTTCATGATCATCATCATTATCATCATCATTATTATTATTATTATTATTATTATGGCCATCACCATTATTATTATTATCATTATTTTTATTATCATCATCATCATCATCATCATCATCATCATCATTATTTGTTGGCGTTGTTGTTGTTCTTATTATCATTTTTGTTGTTGTCGTCATCGTTGTTGTTGTTGTTGTTGTTACTGTTCTTTTTTAGTCGGGTAATTTTGAATGACAGATGCATTTACAAAGTTGTGTTGTTGTTTTTGTTTTTTTTACAGGAAGAAGAACAAAAAGAGAAGAACTAGAAAATAAAAGTGAAACTTAGCACATGCCTGGGTACGCATAGTTGTGTAGGAATGAGTAATGCATGGGAATTCCCTGATGGACCTTGTGTCTGTTGCATACACAGTTGACAGCAACCAGGAAGTACAATAGTTTCATCGTAGTTAAATCTGCCCACCGATCTCGGTTTAGACTCAGTGGCAAGGAACTGAACTGTACAAAGGTAGTTCTGCACGGATGATGCGTCACAGTCCGTACATCGTGCCAGTGAAATGACTGCAAGTGATTCCAGTGAAAATGCTTTTATTTTCCGCAAGGTTTAGAAACACAAAGTATATTCATACCAAAACCAAGCATGATTTGTTTCTTTGGTGATAGTGAGTAAATTATCCAACAGTTATTTCCGTGATGAAACACGCACACAAAATAACACGGTATAATGCAATACAATAAAATACAATATGCCATGATATGATTATATCAGATGTACTAATACTATACTATACTATACTATACTATACTATACTATACTATACTATACTATACTATACTATACTATGATGTGATAGCTGTACTATGCTATACTCTACTACATAGCGATGCGAGGTGATGTGATGTGATATGATTGGATGTCATATGATGTAATGTAATACAACAATATAATGTAATATGATATAATGTAGCGTTATGTGATGTACCACACTGTACTATGCTATACTATACTATACGATATAATATATAAATTATAATATAATATAATATAAATAATAAATATATAATATAATATAATATAATATATATTGGGGCCAGAATAGCTCAGTGGTAGAACTCTGGACTCGTAATCTTGGTGATCCTGGGTTTCCGGGTTTGAATCTCTGCTGTTTTGGTACAGGGGGATTTTTCCCTCAGATTTAACGTTGGTTCTGACTCCATTTCCCATACAGTCCTTCGAATGAGACTATAAACTGAGGTTCCGTGTGTGAACATACGCATAACATCGTGCACACACGTAAAATCCCATCACCAACTTTCGGAAGGGAAGGCCAGTTTGGCCGTTGGTATGATGACACGTTATACACAGCACGCACCCTGCGTGAGAAATGGAAAGAATGAAGGAAGTAAAGAATTGAGTGAACGATATTGAACGATATTGACTGGATGACACGGGAACGACTGAATGAAGCGCCAGCTGGCAGCTCTTCAGTCGGCACTACACAGGTAGGCAGCCCGTTGTGTGAACGAGTGTGGATTTAAAGCGCTTAGAGCTTGGTCTCTATTGGAGGACAGGGTACTATAAGTATTCATGATAATAATATAATATAATATAATATAAATAATACATATAATATATATAATATAATATAATATAATATAATATAATATAATATAATACAACGATTATCATCTGCAAGACTAGAATCGTCGCCTTTCTCACGCACCCTCTGTTCATCCAGCGCCAATGACGTGTCAGACTAGATCATGCAGCCGTTACGCTCCGCTGATGATGAGGACGACAACCACTGGGACGGAACGAATGATAACATCTGGCCGATTGTATGGCGTCTTGTTCGCTTCAAAAGATGAGAATATCCGTTTGCCCTTCTTTGGGCTCGGTGGTCAGATAGGCTGGGTAATGGTGATACTTGAAGCCCTGTTGTTCACATAGAAACAGTCAGCTATCTGGGAAACCATCTGAAAACCCATTGTTTTCATGGATCTCAATTGGATACACACACACACACATACACACATGCACACACGGAAGCACGCACGCTCGCATGCTCCCACGCATGCATGCACGCGCGCATGCTCAGAAACAAACATTATGGCGTGAGGATAGAAACTTTCACATCAAAGCAATAATCTTCCATGGCTTTGACTTTGTTAATTTCATTTGTTAGTGGGATAAATTGAAAGTAAATAAAGTATGCTTTAAAGGGTCAGTTGGTTAACCACCAAACTGGTGATACTGGGGTAGCAGGTTCCAATCTCTGCTGGGTCATTTTGGGACAGGTGGGTTGTACCTTTGCAGCTAATGTGGTTCTGCATTCCCCAAAAAGTCCTTTGAATGAGACTGTAAAGTAAAGTTCTATGTGCGAACACGTAATAACATCTTGCTCTCGCATAAAAGCCCATCACCAGTTTATGGAAAGGAAAGTAATTTTGGTTGTTGGTATGGGTGACGTTTATACATGTACTATGCATCATCTGTGAAAAATCGAATTTTTTTTTTAAAGGAGTGATTAATATTCAACTGAATCTCTCTCTCTCTCTCTCTCTCTCTCTCTCTCTCTCTCTCTCACACACACACACACAACACACCACACACACACACACACACACAAACACACACACACACCACACACACACACACACACACACACACACACACAACACGAGTGAATGTGGCGCCAGCAGGCATCTCTTCAGATGACTCTACCCAGGTTGGCAGCCCACTGTGTAAACGAGGTTGTAGATTGTAAACAACTTAGACATTGAATCTTTAATCGAGGATGAGCATAACATAAATGCTCTCAGTAAACATAACAATCATAATCATCATCATGATTAGTGAATACATGAATAAATAAATAAATGATTAAATAAATAGATAAACAAATAAATAAATAAATAAAGGATAGTCCTCATGATAATGCCCAAGAGTCACGATTACCTCTTTTTATGAAAGAGAAGTATCTGTTTGCAGGAGGTATAATTTATCTATTTTTTGTCGACAGTGATCACGTTTGACCACCATGGACCAAAAAGGAAGGATACGAGTAATTTTGACTCAGCAACATTAGTGATAATGACTGTTCTCACGTGAAAGCATAATGATCGCTGATTGAAGTAAGTCATTCGTCATGAAAAATTCAGTTTCTGACCTGAGGTAACCTCTTCCTGTATATTTTGATGGCCACTGGTTCCCATCACCTTACCCCTTCCCCTTCTCCTCTGCTTCACACACCTACCCATAACGTAGCACTTTCTCTGTCTCTGTCTGTCTGTCTGTCTGTCTCTGCTTCTCTCTGTCACTGTCTCTCTGTCACCGTCTGTCTATGTCTTTCTGTCTCTGTCTCTGTCTCTCTCATGCTCTGCTTCTCTCTGTCTCTGTTTCTGTCTCTCTGTCATTGTCTCTCTCTGTCTCTGTCTCTCTGTCTCTCTGTCTGTCCTCCTCTCTCTCTCTCTCTCTCTCTCTCTCTCTCTCTCTCTCTCTCTGTTGTCTGTCTGTCTGTCTGTCACTCTCGGTTTTTCTCTTTCTCTCTATGTCTGTCTCTGTGTCTGTCTGTCTGTCTCTGTCTGTCTGTCTGTCTGTCTGTCTCTCTCTCTCTCTCTCTCTCTCTCTCGTCACCACCCCACACTCACACACACACACACACACACACACACACACACACCTCTACACACCCTCCCCACCCCCTTCCCGCTCCTGTTCAGCTAGTTCTAACGAGGTGTCAGGGCCGTCACGCTTCGCTGATGATGAGGACGATAACCGCTCGGGCGGAACGGATGATAACGCCTGACAGGGTCTGCAGCACAGAGAGAGAGAGAGAGAGAGGAGACGCCGCCATGGACGGCTCCAGGAGAGCCGATGGACTGGACGTCATCCTTCGGCAAATCGTTAGCGCCAAAATTCGTCATTACTTCTTCCACCAAGCAGGTTCATATTTTTGCTAGCTTTCGTTGGTCAGTCAGCCCCAGTACGCCGAAACTGTTGCACTGATGTTAGGAAACGTGGCGGAACGATGGAGAGTGGCCCCAGCACAGGTCTGTGAAATTCCAGTGGGGATCCGTGGTGGGCATCCAGATCAAGTGAGGATCCAAAATCCCTGTAGGAATATGACCACAAATGGTGCACAGAACGTTCACACTGAAGGTACTGTTTACGAATGGCTGGCTGGCTGTGGATTGAAGTACTCTGCTTGACTATGAGACGTTTTTATTGATATAAATATTGATATGTCTTGTTCATATTCTATTGAAACGAAGTACTTGGGAAGTACTTCTTTCAGTCTGTATCTACTCTCACTTCCCCTGGCGGACAATAATATCATTTACGCTCATTACCTATCTTGCTCATAGAAGTTTCAAGGGAGGGGGGGGGGGGGGATGGTGTGTGTGTGTGTGGGGGGGGGGGGAGTTACGATGGAACAAAAGTCTACGTATGGACCTTTTACTTCTCCTATGTTAAGTTAAACACATGATTTGTTGCCGTGCACTTTGATACAGACCTAGAGCAAAGGGCCTAGTCACGATCCGCCTGACATTGGCGAAGCACTGTACATTCCTGACTTGGTGTTTGTGTGACTGTCCTCGCTCATCTCGGCAGACTGAAAGCTGTGTCCTCATGCTGTGCCAGCCTGTGCTGGTCAGTGGCTGTGCTGTGGTGGGCGGACATTCTGCCGTCATGTCCACTGCTGGAGATGGCTGACCAGTCAGCGGCGCCCTTCACCACGTCTGCCTCGACGGCGTCTCTGCGACGTCCCGCGGAAAGGGCTTGACATCTTCATGAGAGGGAAGGCGGGGCGTTGCTGCCGAGCGTGGCGGTTTAGTTTCTGCAGGTTAAAGGTCACATCCTAGCGCAATATAGATCCAAAACCAGACAGACAACGAACCTTTTAATATTATAGCAAACTTGTATACTCCATTCATGTAATACTTAAAGAAAAAAAAAATTGGAAACTGACACACCGTGTGATTTTTACAACAAAAATGTTTCATGCTAAGTGAATTTTCGTTGTTTTATTCGTTTGTTTCTCACCTGAGGAAGACCTAAGAGGTCGAAACGCGTTGTGTTTTGTCTTGTGACTCGTTTGTCCACGTTTCTCTGGGCGGTTCGCTAACATTTATTTAAGATTTGTTAAGATTTCCGCCTGCAGTCGATTCACTCTGCAACTAGATAAAAAAAAATGTTTCAGTTAGAGAAAGGTCCTCGCGGGCTCAAAGTGACTTTTGTGTCCTTTCATAACTCGACCTCAAAACAATGCCATACCAAATTGTTTTGCTGTATAATTGACATGCAGATTCTCTCGAACTTACACTCCACTTTCACTTTTCGGTTTGACCTCAACAATGCTACAAAATACGTCATTATTTCAGAAAGACCTCACGTCGAATGGAATGTGTTGTAATCGTGCCCGTTCCTTCTCCAAACTCCAGACGTTCCATTGCCTTTACGCTCGGGAAAAACGTTGCTAACAAGAGAAGAAAATTAAACAAATATAGTGATTCACCTTTAAAATAGTTCGCCTTTATCGGAAAATTACGATTTTCTTCAGATCCCGTTTCATCAATGTGTACCGCATCTTGTCTGGAGAGTTGGCATTGCTATCATTAGCTTATCGTTTCAGTGGCTACATTGCATGTCATTAGCACACACACACACACACACACACACACACACATTTGGCTGGTAGCATACACCCTCGCAACGCCTCGATTTACTACGCGCTGTCCAGCCTCTTCACCGGGACTGACTGCTGATGTGGACACATCGTTTTACCGCCAGTTGGTACGGACTGATACAGTTACCTCTCCCTCTCTCTCTCTCTCTCTCTCTCTCTGTGTGTGTGTGGTGTGTGTGTGTGTGTGTGTGGTGCATTTAAGAATGGGAAAACATCCCAAATATCATCGTTGACATCCCATAAAAGAATGCTCCCTAATGATCGTTATTAATCCGGTGACAGTAACTTCACATTGCTCGTGTTCGGCGGAAATTTCGTAGTACTTTTGGCCGAACGGATCCTGAACCGGACATCTTATCCAGAAACGTACCGGGGGTCCGGACCAATACTTCTTGAAGTCGCTTGGGGGCGACATTGCGTCTCTCTTGCAAGCTTTGTCACCGTCGGTTGGGTAGTTTTTTGCCGTGAGACAGACAAACAGGCAATCAATCAAACGGAGCCCCTGCCCCACCCCCATCCTGCCACATATACACAAAACATAACGGGGGAAAAGGGGGGAGGGGGGGGGGAGGGGGCATGGCAGGTATAAAACGTCGGCGACCAAATCAAACCACCCACGAGGAGCCGAAGCGGAGCTGGCAGTTGGTGAAAAGCTGAGACATCAGTCAATGACGTGCGCCTGTTGTCTGGATTCCGATCGCAAGTCTGTCGACGTGTGAACCGGAAGACGTGCGAGCGCGTGTTCACCAAATGCGTCAGTGCAAGAGCGCGTACGCACACACATAGATCTTTCGAGTATTTGTTTCTGTTTGAATGACTGAAAGACGTTTGTACGCGCGCGCGCGCGCGCGCGTACACACACCCCCCCCCCCCCCCCACACACACACACACACCGAAACTGTACATGAATACTCTGTCTCGTCTCTGTCTGTCTGTCGTCCTCTCTCATCTCTCTCTCTACTCTCACTGTCTTTTTATAGTATTGATAATGATTTTAATGCATTAATTGATCTTATTTGTTTCTTTCTTGCCGGCTGGGTGGAAAAAGCTTTGTTGCTACTCATTACCTGGTAAATAAATTTCGTTCGTCGTTCGTTCGTTGTTCTCTCTCTCTCTCTCTCTCTCTCTCTCTCTCTCTCTCTCTCTCTCTCTCTCTCTCATATACGCATAGCCGCACATGCAGGTGGCAAGCGCATACAACACACGCTACACACAAAGCACAGACAGACAAGCACACAACACACAACACACAACACAAACACATACAGCACACAACACACTACACACACACACACCAACACACACACACACACCACACAGAACACACACAACACAGCACACACACACACAAACACAGAACACACACACACACACACACACACACACACACACACACACACACACACACACACACAATCTTCCCAGCATATGGTCATTTCAGAGCGTGGGGGGGGGGGGGGGGAGTTTTCAGATCCATCTCCGTCGTTGTTCGACACAATGCCCCGCTGATGACGTTGAACACAGGCAGTCAGGCGGAACAGCTGATACCGTCCCACACCAATGATGGGAACCAACTGCCCAACGTCGCCGTTTCTACCGACCAATCAGATGGAAGTTGACAGAATTTGGCGAATTGCAACGTCTAACACATATATTAGCTTTCACACACACCCACCACGCACGCACGCAGCACGCAGCACGCACGCACGCACGCACGACACCACACACACACACA
>CM065742.1:34426310-34428810 GCA_033310375.1 Conus canariensis
TCTCTCTCTCTCTCTCTCTCACACACACACACACACACACACACACACACACACACACACACACACACACACCGACCACAGGACGCCAGGTGTTTCTAGCTTTGTCAGGGTAGTGATGTTTATCTCTCGTCAGCCATACTTCGATGCCCATGATGTGATACACTCACACAGGCAGAACTGCTATGATAGTTCTGCAGCGACAAAAACGATGATACCCCATGGTAACGTCACGTCACGGAAACACACTGTCAGTAACAGACTCCAGTGAAGATTTTCATTTGAAAAAAAAAAAAAAGGGGGGGGGGGGGGGGGGCGGGGTTAAGGAAAAAGAGTGTCGGAGGAGGAGGAGGAGGAGGAGGAGGGGGGAAAGTCGTAGGAGTCCATGCTTTCGGGAAAAGAAAAAAAAAACACGATGAGAGTGCGGTGGAATATGATTTGTGGACAAAAAGTCAAGGCTCCTGTGAGTCAAGACTTCCGGTAAACAACAACAACAACAACAAAGTCTTATGAGTCAGAGTTTTCGCTTAAAGAAGATTTAAAAAAAGCCTTACAGTGCGATAAGTCAAGGCTTTCAGTTTTACTGAAAAGGAAGACGGGAAGAGGAGAGTCCTATGGGTAGAGGCTTTGGGTTAGGGAAAAACACCTCTGAGTGTCATATGTTTCAAGGCTTTCAGTTAAAAGAAAAAGGTAATCCTACGAGTTAGACTTTTTGTGGAGATATCCGGTAGGTCAAGGTTTTCTGTGATGATGATGGAGGTCGCAGGAGACAAGGCCTTAGGTGAAAAGACGAGAGTCCTACGAGTCAAGCCTTTCAGGTGAAAAAAGAAAAGCTTTCGGTAAAAAGTTAAAAGTACGTTGTATTAATGTTTTCGATTAAAAAAAGGTGAGTCGTATACCCCAAGGTTTTGATTTGAGAGCGAGAGCGAGAGAGAGAGAGAGAGAGAGAGAGAGAGAGAGAGAGAGAGAGAGTGAGAGAGATCTATGAGTCAGAGTTTTTTGGTAAAGGGTCAAGTCCTGTCAGTCAATGTTTTCGCAGAAATTAAACAAAAAAAGAAAGAAAAACAAAAAACGCCATGTGAGTTAGTTGCAAAGCGAGACGACTGCAGGCGGAAATCCAAACAAATTTCAAACGAATGTCAGCGAACCGCCCAGAAAAACGTGGACAAACGAGTCACAAGACAAAACACAACACGTTTCGACCTCCTAGGTCTTCCTAAGGTGAAATACAAACGAATAAAACAACGAAAATTCACTTAGCTTTGATCGCTTCAGATCGCTTCAGAGTTCAGCGAAAGGAAGAAGGCGTGTGTGTGTGTGTTTGTGTGTGTGTGTGTGTGTGTGTGTGTGTGTGTGTGTGTGTGTGTGTGTGTGTGTGTGTGTGTGTGTGTGCGTGCGTGCGTGCGTGCGTGCGTGTGTGTGTGTGTGTGTGTGTGTGTGTGTGTGTGTGTGTGTGTGCGTGCGTGTGTGTGTGTTTGCTGACAGAACTGTGACAAGAACAGGGATCCACATGGCAGTCCCCACAGCAATCTGTATTGCCTGCTTGGTGCATAGCCTATCACTTTATACAGTCACACACACAACACACACACACACACACACACACACACACACACACACACACACATGCGCAAATTCATGCACACAAAGAGAGAGAAGAGAGAGAGAGAGGAGAGAGAGAGAGAGAGAGAGAGAGAGAGAGAGGACAACAACAGGGCAAAAAAAAGCAAAGAAACAGATGAAAAAGAAAACTCTAGAAAGATCGAAAGAAACGGACTGAGAACGGAGACGCCAGTGTTCCACGTCTGGTCTTCTATGATGTTCCGAACAACGGCTTGTACATCATCAGTAGGACAGAAAAGACGACACTGCCCCAAAGAAAACTCTGGACAAGCAGCCAAAGGACAAAAATGTCGAAAACAGCTTCGACGCCTCGGGGTCGGCATAGCTCAGTGGTACAGCGCCAGTCGCGTAATCTTGGTGATCGTGGGGTTGCGGATTCGAATCTCCGCCGGGCCGTTTCAGTACAGGGGGATTTTTCCTTCGGAGTTAACATTAGTTCTGACTCCATTTCCCATACAGTCCTTCGAATGAGACTATAAACCGAGGTTCCGTGTGTGAACGCACACATAACATCTTGCACACACGTAAAATCCCATCACCAACTTTCGGAAGAGAAGGCCAGTTTGGCCGTTGGAATGGATGACACGTTACAAATAGCATGCACCTTCCCCGGAAGCTGGAGTATGGCTGCCTTAATGGCGGGATAAAAAAAAAACGGTCATACACACAAAACTCCACGCCCTTTGTTGGGTAGCCGGGATTAATCCTTGCTTGTCTATACAGGGAGTGTCCACAGGAGTATCAGCCTGCGTACGCAGAAGAAAGGAAAAAAAGAGAAAAAGCTTCGACGCCGCAGCCGAGCACAGAAGTTGAAAACAGTTTGTTGTTCTGTTAGTATCCTGAGGACAGGGAGCGTTGGACCACAGCCCTGTCGTCCTGT
>CM065742.1:34433810-34443810 GCA_033310375.1 Conus canariensis
CAGACAGATGTCCACTTGGTTTTGCGTTCTGTGGTAAGGTGGACAGTATGCTCATGAGCTTCAATCTTCGACAAGAGCCCATAAGAGCTTATTGAATCCAGGTGTACCAGTTCTTGTTTCCTGGCCGCCGCCATTTTGAATTCCTTACGCACGTGTGACAGGTCAACTCCCCGTCCAAGTCTGTACTAACGAGGCAAGTGAGCGTTCTCTGTCCGGATCACTGTGTGGTGTACACAGTGCCAGAGCGACGTGGTCGCAGACAGAGGCACTGACAGACACAAGACAAGACAAGACGTAGGATTTGTCGCCAGCAGCCTTATACGGTTTGAACACAATTTAACCAAGTCACCAAGATCACGGCAACGCAAACGTGGCGCTGATAAAAATGATTCCCAGTGAATCGGGGCATCAAGCGTAAGGCAAAATACAGTTTTTCTTCTGCATAAGGCAGATACAGTTTTTCTGCTGCATAAAGCAAAATACAGTTTTTCTGCTATCTGTCTATCTATCGCCTGGCTCCTGCACCTCTTCCTGCCCACTTCTCTCTCTGTCGCTGTCTCTCTGTCTCCGTCTCACTGTCTCTGTCTCTCTCCCTGCCTTTATTCTCTGTCTGTCTATCTGTGTGTCTCTCTCTCTGAAACACTCACCAACACACACACACACACACCACACACACACACACACACACACACACACACACACACACACACGCACGCACCACCCACACAACTGGAAAGCCCAAAACTTAGGGGAGGAAAAAAGTTCCGTTAACTCCTGACATGCAATTTCTCCAACGGCTTACCTCCAATGAGGAGCACCGATCGTCTGCTGTACTACCCACCTACCCTCACCCACATCCCCCTTCCTACCTACACTCTTCCTTCACCATCCGTACTTTCTCTCCCCCCCCCCACCCCCCCCCCACCCCCACTTCCCATTGTACCATTCGTGTGCTAGTGTACTGCAAATAAGTACATCCCCTCCTCCCTTTCTCCCCCCCCCCCCCCCCCCCCCAACACACCGGAATACCCCAACCCGCTTCTGCTTTCCCTCTTACTTCTCAAAACGTTCTCCTCCCCCATCCTTTCCACCCTCCTACTTCTTCATGTCGTCCTCTTCGTTCCAACAGACCGCTACGCCTTTTCTCCTGTCTCCTATTTCTTCAACCCCCCCCCCCCCCCCCACCCTCCATTCCCTTCCTCCAACCTCTTCTCTCGCTTTCTCTCGCCCACCCTACCCCCCACGCCCCTCTCCATTCACCATGTATTGTCCTTTTTCTGTCTTTGTTGTTTGTTGGTTGTTGTTGTTGTTGTTGTTCCTTTTAATATCTTTTTATGCTCGTTCTTTTGTAAATATTGATGAAGACCAACGCGCACCTAGGTAACTATTCGTTATTAAACTCTTGATTGTATTCCAGTGTCGATCCGCTGCCTGAGCATGTTGTACATTCTAATGCCACTTAGAGTGTAAGGAGTCCAGGGCCCAAACCCTACTCTCAGGGGGGTTTCTTCTCTGAAGACCTTCGCCCTTAGTCTTATTCCTACTGAACCCGTTTTCAGGGCAAGACGGAGCCGGATGAATACAGCCATAAAGCAATGTGTGCGCATGCTTTTGTCTCTTGGCCTTAAAACAATGAAGGTTCGTCTACTCTTCCTGCCCCTTGTCGGTCTTCCCCTCCTCCTCCTTCTTCTCGTTTCCTTCCTCTCTTTCTCCTCATTCTTTCTCTCCGACCACTTCTTCTCCTTCTCCATCCTCCTCCTCTTCCTCGTTCATCCCTCCTCCTTCTCTTCCCCTCTTCCCCCATCTCCTCGTTCATCTCCTCTCCATCTCTTCCTCCTCTTCCCCACCATCTCCTCGTTCATCTCCTTCTCCTTCTCTTCCCGCTCTTCCCCCATGTCCTCGTTCATCTCCTTCCTTCTTTCCCCCCTTCGCCACCATGCTCCTCGTTCCATCTTCTCTCCTTCTCTTCCTCCTCTTCCCCCATGTCTCGTTCTTCCCTCTCCTTCTCTTCCTCTCTCGTTCCTTCCTCCTTCTCCTCTTCATCTCTCCGACCACTTCTCTTCCTCTCCTCTTCCCCTCTCCTCGTTCATCTCCTCCTCCTTCTCTCCCCCTCTTCCCCCATCTCCTTTGTTCATCTCCTCCTTCTCTTCCCCTCTTCCCCCATCTCCTCGTTCATCTCCTCCCTTCTCTTCCCCCTTCTCTTCCCCCATCTCCTCGTTCATCTCCTCTCCTTCTCTTCCCCCTCTTCCCCCATCTCCTCGTTCATCTCCTCCCTCTCTTCCCCCTCTTCCCCCATCTCCTCGTTCATCTCCTCCTCCTTCTCCCTCTTCCCCATCTCCTCGTTCATCTCCCTCCTCTCTTCCCCCTCTTCCCCCATCTCCTCGTTCATCTCCTCCTCCTTCTCTTCCCCCTCTTCCCCCATCTCCTCGTTCATCTCCTCTCCTTCTTTCCCCTCTCCCCCATCTCCTCGTTCATCTCCTCTCCTTCTCTTCCCTCTTCCCATCTCCTCGTTCATCTCCTCCTCCTTCTCTTCCCCCTCTACCCTCTCTCGTTCATCTCCTCCCTCCTTCCCTCTTCCCCCATCTCCTCGTTCATCTCCTCCGTCCTTCTCTTCCCCCTCTTCCCCCATCTCCTCGTTCATCTCCTCCTCCTTCTCTTCCCCCTCTTCCCCCATCTCCTCGTTCATCTCCTCGTCCTTCTCTTCCCCCTCTTCCCCATCTCCTCGTTCATCTCCTCCTCCTTCTCTTCCCCCTCTTCCCCATCTCCTCGTTCATCTCCTCGTCCTTCTCTTCCCCCTTCTTCCCCCATCTCCTCGTTCATCTCCTCGTCCTTCTCTTCCCCCTCTTCCCCCATCTCCTCGTTCATCTCCGTCCCTTTCTCCTCTTTTTTTTTCCTTCTCCTCCTACTTCTCTTTCTCCTTCTTCTCCTCCTTTTTCTTTATTCTTCCTCTTCCTTCTCCTCAGTTTCATTCTCCTCTCTCTCTCTCTCTCTCTCTCTCTCTCTCTCTCTCTCCTCTCCCCTCTCTCTCTCTCTCTCTCCCCCCTCTCTCTTCTCTCTCTCTCCCCCCCCTCTCTCTCTCTCTCTCTCTCTCTCTCTCGTTCTCCTTTCTCGTCTTTCTCTTTCCCTCCTCGTTTTCTTCCTCCTCCCCCTCCTCCTCCTCCTCCCTTCTTTCTCTTTCCCCTTCCCTTCATTTTATTTCTCTTCCTTTTCGTTCTCCCCAAACTCCTCCTTCTCTTCTTCTTCTTCTTGATGTCCGTCATCCCCAGTTCGTTTTTGTCCTCTCTTTCTGCCCCCCCCCCCCCCCGCCCCCCACTCTTCCATTTTCTTCTGTTAGTCCCTCCCCACTTCGGCCGTTCTCTCTCCTCTCCCCCCCCCCCCCCCCCTTCCTCCTCTGTCTAACCATTTCTCTCTCTCTCGCCATTTCCCCTCCTCTCTCTAACCATTTCTCCTCCTCTTCTCAACCATTTCTCCTCCTCTCTCTAACCATATCTCCTCCTCTCTAACCATTTCTCCTCCTCTCTCTAACCATTCTCCTCCTCTCTAACCATTTCTCCTCCTCTCTCTTACCATTTCTCCTCCTCTCTCTAACCAATTTCTCCTCCTCTCTAAATTTCTCCTTTTTCTCCTCCTCTCTAACCATTTCTCCTCCTCTCTCTAACCATTTCTCCTCCTCTCTAACCATTTCTCCTCCTCTCTCTATACCAATTCTCCTCCTCTCTATAATCCATTTTTCTCCTACTTCTCCTCTCTAACCATTTCTCCTCCTCTGTCTAACCATTTCTCCTCCTCTCTAACCATTTCTCCTCCTCTCTCTAACCATTTCTCCTCCTCTCTAACCATTTCTCTCCTCTCTCAACCATTTCTCCTCCTCTCTCTAACCATTTCTCCTCCTCTCTCTACCAATTCTCCTCTTCTCTACAACATTTGTTCTCCTCTCTCTAACATTTCTCCTCCTCTCTCTAACCATTTCTCCTCCTCTCTCTAACCATTTTCTCCTCTTCTAACATTTCCTCCTCCTCTAACCATTTCTCCTCCTCTCTGTAACCATTTCTCCTCCTTCTCTAACCATTTCTCCTCCTCTCTAACCATTTCTCCTCCTCTCTCTAACCATTTCTCCTCCTCTCTAACCATTTCTCCACCTCTCTCTAACCATTTCTCCTCCTCTCTAACCATTTCTCTCCTCTCTCTAACCATTTCTCCTCCTCTCTCTAACCATTTCTCCTCCTCTCTCTAACCATTTCTCCTCCTCTCTCTATAATCATTTGTTCTCCTCCTCTCTAACCATTTCTCCTCCTCTCTCTAACCATTTCTCCTCCTCTCTCTTACATTTCTTCTCCTGCTTTCTAATAATTTCTCCTCCTCCCCTCTAACCATTTCTCCTCATCTCTCTAACCATTTCTCCTCTCTCTAACCATGTCTCCTCTCTAACCATTTCTCCTCCTCTCTCTAATCATTTATCATCCTCTCTATCCATTTCTCCTCTCTCTAACCATTTCTCCTCCTCTCTCTAACCATTCCTCCTCCTCTCTAACCATTTCTCCACCTCTCTCTAACCATTTCTCCTCCTCCCTCTAACCATTTCTCCTCCTCCTCTAACCATTTCTCCTCCTCTTCTAAGCATTCCTCCTATCTCTAACCATTTATCCTCCTCTCTCTAACCATTTCTCTCCTCTCTCTAACCATTTCTCTCCTCTCTCTAAGCATTCCTCCTATCCTCTAACCATTTATCCTCTCTCTCTAACCATTTCTCCCCTCTCTAACCATTTCGCCTCTCTCTAACCATTTCTCCTCTCTCTAACCATTTCTCCTCTCTCTAACCATTTCGCCTCTCTCTAACCATTTCTCCCCTCTCTAACTATTTCGCCTCTCTCTAAGCATTTCTCCTCCTCTCTCTAAGCATTTCTCCTCCTCTCTCTAACCATTGCTCCCCTCTCTAAGCATTTCTCCTCCCTCTCTAACCATTTCTCCTCTCTCTAACCATTTCTCCTCTCTCTAACCATTTCTTCTCTCTACAATTCTATCTCTCTTAACCACTCCTCTCTCTAACACCTTCTCTAACCATTCCTCTCTCTCTCTCTCTCTCTCTCTAACCATTTCTCATCCTCTCTCTAACCATTTCTCATCCTCTCTCTAACCATTTCTCCTCTCTCTAACCATTTCTCCTCCTCTCTCTAACCATTTTCATCCTCTCTCTAACCACTCCTCTCTCTAACCACTCCTCTCTCTAACCATTTCTCTTCTCTCTCTCTCTCTCTAACCATTTCTCATCTCTCTCTAACCATTTTTCTCTCTCCTCGCTCTCTCTAACCATTTCTCCTCCTCTCTCTAACCATTTCTCATCCTCTCTCTAACCACTCTCCCTCTCCTAACCATTTCTCATCCTCTCTCTAACCATTTCTCCTCTCTCTAACCATTTCTCCTCTCTTCTGACCATTTCTCCTTCTCTCTCTAACCATTCCTCCTTTCTCTAACCATTTCTCTCCTCTCTCTAACCATTCCTCCTCTCTCTAACCATTTTCGCTCCTCTCTCTAACCATTCCTCCTCTCTCTAACCAATTCTCCTTCTCTCTAACCTTTCTCCTCCTCTCTCTGACCATTGCTCCTCTCTCTGACCATTTCTCCTCTCTCTAACCATTTCCTCTCTCTAACCATTCTCCTCCTCTCTAACCAATTCTCCTCTCTCTAACCATTCCTCCTCTCTCTACCAATTCTCCTCTCTCTAACCATTCCTCCTCTCTCTAACCAATCTCCTCTCTCTAACCATTCCTCCTCTCTCTAACCAATTCTCCTTCTCTCTAACCATTTTCCTCCTCTCTCTAACCAATTCTCCTCTCTCTAACCATTCCTCCTCTCTCTAACCAATTCTCCTCTCTCTAACCATTCTCCTCTCTCTAACCAATTCTCCTTCTCTCTAACCATTTCTCCTCCTCTCTCTAACCAATTCTCCTCTCTCTAACATTCCTCCTCTCTCTAACCAATTCTCCTTCTCTCTAACCATTTCTCCTCCTCTCTCTGACCATTTCGCCTCTCTCTCTAACCATTTCTCCTTCTCTCTAACCATTCCTCCTCTCTCTAACCATTTTCCTTCTCTCTCTAAGCATTCCTCCTATCTCTAACCATTTATCCTCCTCTCTCTAACCATTTCTCCTCTCTCTAACCATTCTCCTCCTCTCTCTAAGCATTCCTCCTATCTCTAACCATTTTCCTCCTCTCTCTAACCATTTCTCTCTCTAACCATTTCTCCCTCTCTAACCATTTCCCCCTCTCTAACCATTTCGCCTCTCTCTAACCATTTCTCCTCTCTCTAACCATTTCGCCTCTCTCTAAGCATTTCTCTCCTCCCCTTCTCTAAGCATTTCTCCTCCTCTCTCTAACCATTTTCTCCCTCTCTAACCATTCTCCTCTCTCTAACCATTTCTCCTCTCTCTAACCACTCCTCTCTAACCACTCCTCTCTCTAACCATTTCTTTCCCTCTCTCTCTCTCTAACCATTTCTCTCCTCTCTCTAACCATTTCTCATCCTCTCTCTAACCATTTCTCCTCTCTCTAACCATTTCTCCTTCTCTCTAACCATTCCTCCTCTCTCTAACCAATTCTCCTTCTCTCTAACCATTTCTCCTCCCCTCTCTAACGATTTCTCCTCCCTCTCTAACCATTTCTCCTCCTCTCTCTAACCATTTCTCCTCTCTCTAACCATTTCTCCTTCTCTCTAACCATTTTTCCTCTCTCTAACCAATTCTCCTTCTCTCTAACCATTTCTCCTCCTCTCTCTAACCATTTCTCCTCCCCTCTAACCATTTCTCCTCCTGTCTCTAACCATTTCTCCTCTCCTAACCATTTCTCCTTCTCTCTAACTATTCCTCCTCTCTCTAACCAATTCTCCTTCTCTCTAACCATTTCTCCTCCTCTCTCTAACCATTTCTCCTCCCCTATCTAACCATTTCTCCTCCTCTCTGTAACCATTTCTCCTCTCTCTAACCATTTCTCCTTCTCTCTAACCATTCCTCCTCTCTCTAACCAATTCTCCTTCTCTCTAACCAATTCTCCTCCTCTCTCTAACCATTTCTCCTTCTCTCTAACCATTTCTCCTCTCTCTACCATTTCTCCTTCTCTCTAACCATTTCTCCTTCTCTCTGACCATTTCTCCTTCTCTCTAACCATTTCTCCTTCTCTCTGACCATTTCTCCTTCTCTCTCTTTCTCCGTCTTCTCTTTTCCCCCGTGCCATTCCTTCCATCTTGCTACTATTCTCCACCTGTCTCTGTCTCTGTTTGTCTATTTGTCTGCCTGTGTGTGACTGTCTCTGTCTCTGTCTGTTTGTCTGTCTGTCTGTCTGCCTGCCTGTCTATCTGTTTCTCTCTATGTCTGTCTGTCTGCCCGCCTGTCTATCTGTCTCTGTTTGTCTGTCTGTCTGTCTGCCTGCCTGTCTATCTGTTTCTCTCTATGTCTGTCTGTCTGCCCGCCTGTCTATCTGTCTCTGTTTGTCTGTCTGTCTGCCTGCCTGTCTGTCTGTCTCTGTCTCTCTCTTCCTCTCTCTATCTCTTTCTCCCCCCCCTCCCTCTCTCCACCCCTTCCCCCTCTCTCCCCCCCCCCCCCCCCCCCCATTCTCTTTTTCTTTCTCTTCCTCGTGTATATTCTGAAGAGTTGGCAATCTAAATCAATAGAGTGGATCTCCTGTCGCTCAGACTGCGGGCTTGTTCTGCATCCCCTTCCAAGCCTGCCCCTTCTGCTCGACACAGAGAGAGAGAGAGAGAGAGAGAGAGAGAGAGAGAGAGAGAGAGAGAGAGAGAGAGAGAGGGTGGGTAGAGAGGGGGGGGGGGATTGGGGGCGGATCGGTAAGGGGCCTCAACCTTTCAGCTCTCGAAGTCCTGCAAATTGGGAGGTAACGGCAAGTGCAAATTTGGTCTGGATATGTCTGTGTGCTGATGTGTCTTTGTGTCTGTTCTGGTCTGTCTGTCTGTCTGCCTGTCTCTCTGTTTCTCTCCTCCTCTCCCCTGCCCCCCCCCCTCCTCTCTCTCTCTCCTCTCTCTCCTCCTCCTCCCATGTCTCTCTCTCTTTCCTTCACACTCTCTTCCCCCTGAACTTGAATTTTCTGTCATTGTTTCCTGGTGTTTCTTTCTTTCTTTCTTCTTTCTTTTTCTTTCTTTCTTTTTTTTCATTAGTGACTGCTTTTGTTGTAAACATTTTGAATTTTTGAGATGGTGGTGGGGGGGGGGGGGGGGGCATAGCGCAAGGAAGCGTGTAGTTTGTCTATTTATCCTCATTAACATTTGTGTATTCTCTCTCTCTCTCTCTCTCTCTCTCTCTCTCTCTCTCTCTCTTCTCTCATATATCCCCCTCCCCTCCCGTCCATCCTACCCTACCCCCTGCCACCAACAGGGAAGTGAAGGGTATATTTGTGTTATCTACAAGCAACTCTTAAACCGGTGGTTCCATCTTCCATTTCCCGAATTTTAATGACCGTGCGAAGGAGATAGCAAGAGTTTTGTAGGATGGCGGAAGGGGAGAGGGGAGGATTGAAAGGGGGGGGGGGTAAGAGAGACGGAGGGAGGAACTGTGAACGAAGGAGTCTGAGACTGGATGACAGGGCTGTACTCTACGCATTAACCAGGCCCGAGAGATTCAGACACCTGCAGTATTGGCAAGAAAATGTGAGCAACACTCTTCGAGTCGGATCCATTCAGTAGTTGAACTTGACTGTGTGGCTCCGGACTTCTCAGCTGAGCCCATAGCAAACTTATCTTTGGGCAGAAAAAAAAATCTCAAGTAAATGGCTGTGATGGGAATGGAACCCTGACCTCCTCGCAGGGAGCCCGCAAAGCTAACCACTTGGGCATGGTGCTGGTTCATTTTGATTAAGTTCTGACAGAGCTGTTTTGGTAAAGATGTAAAGTTAAAACTGGTAGGAGGGATGTTTTCGTAAAGTTCTAATAGTGTGTGTGATAAAGGTCTGTCTCAAGTGGTTTGTTTTTCGTTCCGGTAAAGGTGTTCAGCAACGTTCTGATAAGAGTGTTGTATTAACATCACTGTGCAGGGTGTTTTCATGAACTGCTGCGGGAGGTCTCTTCAAAATTTCTGATACAAGCATTTTGGTAAGCGTCCGGTACAGGTACTGAGTGAGTTCCTGGTTGGGGAGCTTTTGTAAGATTTCGGTTCGTAGTTTGCTAACGTTCTGGTAACGATTTCCAGGAAGGTGTCAGGGACGGTTTGTAAACATTGTGGTAAAGATGTTTGGTAAAGTTCCGGTAGAGGTGTTTTGGTAAAGTTCCGGTAGAGGTGTTTTGGTAAAGTTCCGGTAGAGGTGTTTTGGTGGAGTTTTGACAGAGGTGTTTTGGTGAAGTCCTGGTAGAGGTGTTTTGGTGATGTTCTGATAGAGGTGTTATATATATATATATATATATATATATATATATTGTGTGTGTGTGTGTGTGTGTGTGTGTGTGTGTGTGTGTGTGTGTGTGTGTGCTCACACGCACACACGCACTCATTTTCCCACTCCTCTCAACCTGCTCGCCTCTTTCCCACATGCATAAACACACGCCCTTTCCCACATACATAAACACACGCCCCTTTCCCACATACATAAACACATGCCCCTTTCCCACAAACATAAACACATGCCCCTTTCCCACATACATAAAAACTCACCCCTTTCCCACATATATAAAAACTCGCCCCTTTCCCACATACATAAACACATGCCCCTTTTCCACATACATAAACACATGCCCCTTTCCCACATACATAAAAACTCGCCCCTTTCCCACATACATAAATACATGCCCATTTCCCACATATATGAAAACTCGCCCCTTTCCCACATACATAAACACATGCCCATTTCCCACATATATGAAAAC
Source organism: Conus canariensis (assembly GCA_033310375.1). NCBI lineage: Eukaryota > Metazoa > Mollusca > Gastropoda > Neogastropoda > Conidae > Conus > Conus canariensis. The sequence continues at coordinate 34,443,670 of CM065742.1, forward strand.
TCGCCCCTTTCCACATACATAAACACATGCCCATTTCCCACAAACATAAACACATGCCCATTTCCCACAAACATAAACACACGCGCGCCACATACAACAACTACTATGGCTGACCGGTGACCTCTGACCGTGTGATGAAGG
>CM065742.1:34448810-34456310 GCA_033310375.1 Conus canariensis
TGCTGTCTGGAGGTGCTTCTCGTCCGTCCACGTCCCTGCTGTTCTTCAACACTTCCAGTGTTAAGCCAACGGTCTCTGAGCCTCAGAATGACTGGGTGACTCACTCCAAGCCGTCGACCAATCTCCCTCAAGCCAATACCTTCTTGGTACCATGCTATCGCTCTTCCTCTGTCGGTGTTGCTTAGTCGTTGTCTCGCAGGCATGGTTAAATCTTCCTAAATTTCGCGACTTTTTATACCCGTCAAATGTGCTAACTGATTGCAATTCTGCTCAGAAAAGACCTTGCTTTCACGTGCATCACATTTTTTTTTCTTGCTGTGTCTGTGTCAAAATCTGGGAGCGACACAAGTTCGATAATTTCTCGGGATTTTTTTGCCTCAGATGCGACGCGGTAGATAACTGCTGACCGACTTTAACATAACAAAAATGCACGAGGAGTAGTATTTGAGAACCGGGTAAGCTTATCCAGCAGAATTTATTCAATTATCAATATTAATTGGTTTATCAGAGCTTTTTAAAAATTGCATACAAAAATTAGGGGTGGTACTTCAATTGTTTTGAGTAGTATATATATATACACATATACATATGAGGATAGCAACGCTAGAAACAAGCTTGTAGATTTTAATACTTCATTTTAAAAAAATATTTTTTAACAAAATATATATATATATATATATATATATATATGTAGCTATATATATAGCTAGCGAAGGGCTTCTCATATTTATAATATATTCCCCCGATTTCTTCATCTTCAATTTTATTTTATTTTATTTTTTTTTTTTTAATTATAAAGTTCAAATCTTTGCCAAGTCATTACTATAACGACTGAAGAATTGTTAGCCTGCACTTGTTTTCCCCCCACTACTTAATTGTTCAGCATTATATTGTTTGGTCAATCAGTGGGAGATTGCATCTCTTAGGAGATCCAAGTAAAGGTTGTTCTGTACAATTCTTAGCCTCTCACAATGCTTGGGTTATTGAACAGCAGAGCTGACCACTCAGACTGTTCCGTATCTTTTGATCTCCCTTGCATCCTTGAATGGATCCTCAGGCATAGGCTCAAAGATTGTCCCCTACATTTTATACTGTTTGAATAATGCTTTTAGTTTTTCAGCAACTTTTTTCCTCTCCACACTTTTGTTTTGTTCCATTTACTACCCTTCGCTGGCTGCTTTGAGGGTGCTGTTGGATTCTTTTTTAACCCTTGGTGGTGAGAACACCACAGAATTATGGACTGTGGTGTGTCTCTATTTGACACCAAGAGCACAGACACAATCAGCCGTGTCTCCCTGATGAGTCCGATCCAGCGGACGAAAGGCCTAGGAGCAGGCGTTACGAATAAATGTGCCTTTGAGAGGGATTACGATGGTTCCCTCAGGTAGCTAGCGAAGGGCTTCTCATATTTATAATATATTCCCCCGATTTCTTCATCTTCAATTTTTTTTTTTTTTTTATTATAAAGTTCAAATCTTTGCCAAGTCATTACTATAACGACTGAAGAATTGTTAGCCTGCACTTGTTTTCCCCCACTACTAATTGTTCAGCATTATATATATATATATATATATATACACATACATAGAGTTATGGCCGCTTGCTGTTGAAGTTTGAGTGGTCAAAGCCTCTGCGTTTGAATGCTTCATTGTGCTGGATTGAACGAGTGTTTTGATGTGAAAGTTTATGTGCAACGTCGTAATGTGGGACGCTTTCGTGTGGTGGGTATTTTATGCCCATTTCTGCTTTCGATTGCTCGTGCTGAGCGCAATTCTCCCTTCCATGCTTTCAAATTTGAACTGTGTGTTTCCGCCATTAAACTCGCCTATGCAGTGTGTCAGTCAACCTGTATCCGGGTCAGTTCAAGTTGAGCGATGTGATGATGCTTCACTCCAATACAGTCGCGCTCAACTGCTCCAAGTAACACCTGTCCGTCTGACTTCGGAGCTTACCTCTCGTCTTCGTTTGTTGAAGATTGGTGTGGGTTTGCCGAGGAAAAGATATCCACGCAAAAGGACAGGCAGCAAACAAACACTAAGGGTACTGCTTCTGAACTGTCAGTCATGTCGCAATGTGGCTGCCGAAATCCACGAGACTCTAGTTGATTTGAAAACAGATATCTTTGTTCTGACAGAGACTTGGCTCTATCCTCATGGTGATGAGGCTTACATACAGACTTTGACTCCTCCTGACTACGTTTTCCATTCGTTTCCTCGCCTTGGTTCCAGAGGAGGTGGTCTAGGCGTCATTGTACGCAAAACACTGTCTGGCTGTATTTCTTTTACAAGAGAAAATCGTGCTTCTTTTGAGTGTGTTGAGCTGAAAATACAGTCACCTACTGCTACTGCTTCCTTGGTGTGTTTATACCGGCCGCCGCCATGTAAGTCCAACAAACTGTGTAACTCTACTTTTCTCTGCGAATTTCCTGAGCTTTTAGCTTCTTATGCTGATTCTCGCCATGATGTGTCGTTCATTGGGGACTTTAATTTTCACTTCGATGACTGTTGTGATAATCAGGTTAAACAACTGAAAACGCTTTTGAACGACCGCAACTTATCACAGTTTGTTCAGGTCCCAACACATGAACATGGACACATTCTTGACTGGGTGGGACTGTTAGGCCAACTGAAAAATGGTTAATACTGTGTAAACCTCACTTAGCAACTCTTAATACTAAAACAGAAATAGTAAATAACTGCAGGCACAAATGGAAATCGTTGTTAGTGAACACACCCCGTACAACAACCTGAAAACCCAAAAAACACGTGCAACCAACACGCACGTGAAAACAGCTGCAACCGGGCCCCACACACTATAAACACCGGCGGTGGGCAACCCAAACTCCATCCTGACGATAGCCAAGCGCTAGAAACAAATTTGTAGATATTTTAATACCTCTTTTAATACTTGTCTTATCTAATATTGCTCCCCAAGGGTTGAGCACTTGTAAAATTACTCTAGGCTTTTTAACTACACTGATCTCTCTCTCTCTCTCTCTCTCTCTCTCTTCTCTCTCTCTCTCTCTCTATCTATATATATATATATATATGTGTGTGTGTGTGTGTGTGTGTATGTGCGCATATGTGTGTGTGTGTGTGTGTGTGTGTGTGTGTAAGGGAAAGTGGACGCAGGAGTGGCAATGGCGTAGAAGGGAGGTTGTGGTTGTGTCAGGGAAGTAGGCGCAGGCAGTAAAGCACCCTGCCCAAGTCAAACTGGCCTGCTCACTGTGGCTGCACACCGAAGATGAATGCGCCAAGGCCTTACTCAAGAAGCCGACTATTTATATAGACAAACAAGATTAGCTTTGAGAATTGTAACTGTGTCTGAAAGTTGATTTCTCTTCTTTCCTTTCATATGCCCATGAAAGTACATACCATGTGTTTGCAAGTAGACAGATTGAAATGAAAGGAATGGGACTATTTGGGAGGGGAACCACCTGACGCAAAGGTAGGGTCACGAGTGAGGCCTGAAGGCCTGAAATGTGACGGGGAAGGTAATATATTTCAAAATTGGGAATGACTTCATCTGTGGAAATCACCCCCCCCCCCCCCCCCCCCCCCCCCCGCAAAGAAGTGATATGATTGGTTGGGGTTGTTTTGTTTAGGTCAATTATCAGTTTAATATCAAATGCTAGCTCAAACTTATTCTCGGCCTCAAAACCCTTAACTGGTTTATACAGTCGTTTAGAGCGAACCCCTCATTGTGGAGTGTAGCCGGCGCGTCCAGACCTTTCACATTACTCATACGGAGGGATGCACATGGGTTTGTCTTCCCACACAGTACGTCAACAAGCTGGTTTCTCCTCTCTGTCTCTGTCTCTGTACCCCCCCCTCTCTCTCCCTCTCTCTCTCTCTCTCTCTTCTCTCCTCTACGTGTGTGTCTGTCCCCCCCCCCCCTCTCTCTGTCTCCCTCTCTCTCTCCTCTCTCTACTCCCGTCTCTCTCTCTCTTCTCTCTCTCTCCTCTCTCTCTCTCTCTCTCTCTCTCTCTCTCTCTCTCTCTGTGTCACCGTGTGTCTGTTCTGTCCCCCTCTCTCTCTCTGTCTCCCTCTCTCTCTCTCTGTCTCCCTCCCTCCCCTCTCTCTCTCTCTCTCTCTCTCTCTCTCCCCCAAACCCCCATGGTTATCTAAAGAAATTGAAGAAGCCATACATATAAGGAATAATCTCTTGAAAACTAAGCAATTTGATGAATATAAGAAACAAAGAAACAAGGTTACATCTATGTTGCGATATTCAAAAAGGAATTATTTCAAAAACTTAATCTTCAGCTGTCCCCAGAATAATTCCAAACCTATTTGGAAAGCCATAAATATTCTTACCAATAAATGTATTGACAAGGCAACTGTTATTCCTAAGGAAATGTCTGCCGAGATTCTAAACAAACTTTTTTGTAATATAGCTGATATCACAATAAAAAATGACAAATCAGACAATAATGATTTGAAACTTCTCTCTGATTTCTGTAACTCTAAATCAATAGAAACGGAATTAATCATTCCTCCAATATCTCTATATGATGTTTATTTTTCTCTTATACATATGAAGCAAAATGGAACTCGAGGTCTTGATAACATAGATGGTGTCATTTTAAAACTAAGTGCCCCAATTATTTCTGATTCACTTACGTATTTATACAATTTGTGTTTAAATAAATGTTATTTTCCTGATATTCTTAAGAAAGCTAAAGTCATACCTCTTTTTAAATCTGGAAATAAAATAGACCCCTCAAACTACAGACCAATTTCTATCATTTCTCTTCTATCTAAACCTCTTGAAAAACACATCCATAAACATTTGTCTTCCCATTTCTTTAAATATAATCTAATCCATCCCAGCCAATCTGGATTTCGATCGAATCACTCTTGTCATACTGCATTAATAAACTTAGTTGATCAATGGCTAGCGGCTATCAATAATTTAGAATTCACTGGAGTCCTCTTTGTTGATTTCTGTAAAGCCTTTGATGTCATAAATCATCATCTATTATTACGTAAACTGGCTCTTTACAAAATCGCTGACCCTGTCCTTTCTCTGATTAAGTCATTCCTCACTAATCGACAACAATCAGTTCTCATTAACAACACTCAGTCCAGTTGTTTACCCCTAAAATTTGGTGTACCACAAGGGTCAGTACTCGGTCCCCTTCTTTTTTTAGTCTGTATAAACGATCTCCCTCTGCATATTAATGACTCATCTCAACTTTTTGCAGATGACACATCAATTAATTCAAAACATACTGATTTGAAACACTTATCAGATAACCTGCAAGAAAATGTAACTCGACTAATTAACTGGACAGAATTGAATCACATGTCCTTAAATGATCAGAAAACAAAGTACATGCTTATTACTTCTCGTCAAAAAAGACCAAAATTTAAGTACTCCAATGCCCCCTATATTTATTAATAACAACAAACTAGAAGAAGTTAGCACTCATAAAGTTTTAGGTGTCACTATTGATAATAATCTTTCCTGGTCGCCACATGTTTCCAACTTAAGCAAACGAGTTTCTCAGAAAATTTTTCAGCTTTCTAAATTAAAAAATTTCCTAGATATAAACTCTCGTAAACATTTCTATCATGCATATATCCAGTCCTACATTGACTATTCTTCTACTCTCTCTGATTCTTCCAGTGCAGTCACGTTAAAACCGTTGCGCAGGGCCCATAAGCGGGCTATCAAAACAGTACTTCAAAAAACATCAACATTAACTACTCAAGATTACCTCGAAGTAGATATATTGCCCCTTTCTTATAAATTTGAATATAATAAAACAATAATGATGTTCAGAATTATGAACCAATTGGCACCCTCAAATATATCTGCAAGATTTCCAATCAATCAATCAAGATATACTAATAACATAATCATACCGAAACCAAGAATCGATCTTTTTAAAAGTAGCTTAGTTTACTCTAGTGGAACACTTTGGAATTCAATGCCAACATATGTTAAACAGAAGAAAAGCATAAATTCGTTTAAAGTTGCGTATAAACGCCTTCTATTTGAAAAAATGAAAAACAATTTATTTTAACAGTTCTCTAGTATACAGTCTGAGCTAATATCACAAGTATAAATGTCAGCAACTGTTGTTATTCAGAAATTGAACCCTGCATATTTTATCTTTTTACTCATTATTTCGTATGTGTGTACTATTTTCCATTATCATTGGATCAATCTTTTTTTTTTTTTTAAATTCACGGTTAAACTAGCATTTGTTCTGTCTTATTCTTTTCTTAAATTGATCACCGAATTACCTCCTGTGGCCTTGTCAGTCGTGTAAATAATTGGCGTAGACTATATTGTGCATTTATGTTTCTCATACTTTCTTCTTCTTTCTTCTTCTTCTTCTTCTTCTTCTTCTTCTTCTTCTTCTTCTTCTTCCTTCTTCTTCTTCTTTGCTATACTTGTTACATATATAGACAATTTACTTTCTGCACTATTGTTGTGAATTTTTGTTCAGCCTCAGGGCTGAGTGTAAAAAAGCACGCTTGTATGCTTATCTCATATCCCTGAATAAACAAAATTTCGTTCGTTCGTTCGTTCCTCTCTCTCTCTCTCTCTCCTCTCTCTCTCTCTCTCTCTCTCTCTCTCCTCTCTCTCTCTCTCTCTCTCATATAGAAATAAAACCATTAAGCGACACGTCGTTTTATTGTCAGAATGCGCTTTTAGAGACCGAGGAAAGAATTGTATAAATCAGGGGAACTCGAGGGCGAAGAGAAGAAGAAGAAGAAGGAGAAGAAGGAGGAGGAGGAGGAGGAGGAGAGGAGGAGGAGAGGAGGAGGAGGGGAGAGAAGTAAAAGGAGGAGGAGAAGGGGGAGGAGGAGGAAGAGGAGTAGTAGGAGAGAAAGAAGGACAAATTGAACAGAACCCTGTGGGAAAAGAAAAACGAGAGGAAAAGAGAAAGAACGTTAAACAGAAAAAGGAGGACGAGATAGAAGAAGAAGTAGAACGAAGAAGAAGAAGGAAAAAAAAAACAGAAAGAAAAAAGAAAAGAAAGAAAGAAGAAGAAGAAAACACAAGACAGTTTGTTATAAGTTTATGGATGGAACTTAAATGGTTACGAGAGAGGTGTAAAGTTGAGGCTAGGAGAGAGGTGTGAAGGTGTGGCTAGGAGAGAGGTGTGAAGGTGTGGCTAGGAGAGAGGTGTGAAGGTGTGGCAAGGAGAGAGGTGTGAAGGTATGGCTAGGAGAGAGGTGCGAAGGTGTGGCTAGGAGATAGGTGCAAAGGTGTGGCTAGGAGAGAGAAGTGAAGGTGTGTTTAGAAGAGAGGTGTAAAGGTGTGGCTAGGAGAGAGGTGTAAAGGCGTGGCTAGGAGAGAGGTGCAAAGGTGTGGCTAGGAGAGAGAAGTGAAGGTGTGTTTAGAAGAGAGGTGTAAAGGTGTGTCTAGGAGAGAGGTGTAAAGGTGTGGCTAGGAGAGAGGTGCAAAGGTGTGGCTAGGAGAGAGGTGTAAAGGTGTGGCTAGGAGAGAGGTGTAAAGGTGTGGCTAGGAGAGAGGTGCGAA
>CM065742.1:34466310-34471310 GCA_033310375.1 Conus canariensis
ACCAGGAGAGAGTTTTTTGCCATATGATGGCAAGCAAACTACTACACAGAATGATCATTCATCAGTTTGATAAATGTCACTAAGTATTTGTACAAAGTTACAATATTAACCCACACGGCATACATAAAATCAATACAGGTTCCAGCTCACTTTTTCTTGGGAATGAAACAGTGGTCTTAGACTTGAGATCAAGAAGTACCAGGAGGTTACCAGGCCTTCTCTCTGGTCGTCCCTTTGTCTTTCACTGTTCTGATCTACAGGCAGTCTTCAGGGGTCAGTGAAGTCGCGAACCTGTGTGTCAGGTATATGTATTCTTATCTGCCAAATCAGGTTTCTGCTCTGGCTGACAAGGTGTCAGTCAAACACCTGGAGTGAGAGGGGGAGGGATCTATTCTTACCATCGGAAACCGTTTGAAGTTAGCGCCGAGTTCCGTGGCCAAGAAATTTATGCACATGTAGACTGCGAATCTTAATTCAGACATCGCGGGTAAATGCAGTGACATCATTTTCTAGAGGTCCGCAGCACGCAGACGGTAGATATGAAAGAGGGGGGGGGGGTGGAGAAGGAGGGAGGGTTTGCCGGTTACTCTTTGTGTCAACTAAGGCCGCACGTGGCTCAGGTGGGGGGGGGGGGGGGAACATGCCTTCATGTCATAGGATAGGAGGGGGGGTGAAGGTAGCGCTGGGAAGGGGGGGGGGGGGAGACGGGCAATTGTTACAATGCACTGTAAATTTTTCTGCCGCGTCAGGTGCTCCATGTGGGAGTGAAGGAGGGTTGAGAGGGGAAGTGAGGTAGGCCGATAAGAAATAAGAACAACGCGGAGCGCGGCATGACGTAATTTTCTCTTGTAAGAGATAGTGTAAATCGGGCAGCTCGCGCGGTTCTAAGAGAGAGAAAGGGGAAGGGAGGGGGGGGGGGGGGGGGGGGTTGAAAGGGGAGAGTGGGCATAGATTTGAAATCTATTCTTTGGTTTGGGGTTTGAGTGGGACCGATCGGATGGGTTTGTCAAGCATTTCGTTACAATTACTGACGGTCATTTCCCCAGATTTCAGACAGTGTCTCACAGGAGGGCATTCATCAATAAAATGTTTTATTACATCAAAGATTTCAGGACAGGACAGCAATGTTGTGCGAATATCCACTCCCCACCCCCCCCCCCCTTTTTTTTTTTTAAACATTATGTGGGATGAAGGTAACGAAGAATTTTCCCATTGCAACTTATGCAGTCGCACATTTTCCTTTGCTTTTTTTTTAACCCCTAACTACATTTGTCGATTACACCATCTCATTTGTCTGCCAGAATTTGACAGCGTGTGCTGTGGCTGCCTCAATATTGATTCAGGCATTGTCTTATATAATCAGGTTTTCTTTGGAACAAGCTTGCCTCTGCTTCGTGCACAGCGATGTTTGTTATACGTCTGTCTGTCTGTCTCACCCATTCCCTATGGACGACATTCACTGGCATGTTATACTGCAAAACTGTAGCAGCTGGATTTGGGTTCACACATCCTTGGGCTCCATCAACAGAAAGCAGCCAGTTTCCAGTCAACGTCACTGCATGTTTGTGTAGGTCTGCCTCTTGCCGCTATGCGATGGGAGGGAGGGAGGGGGGAGGGTGCACCAGCTTCTTGTTCCAATATTGAATGATTACATAATGAAAAAGACCTAGTGGCAACAAAACTATTTGTCATTTGAAATTTCGTTAACATAATTCTTGATTTCTTGTTTAGATATGCCAGTAAAGTTTCTGGCCAAACCTTGCTCTTGATTGAAATGTTCCTTTCCAATAAACTCTCTGCTAGAGCAGTTTATTTTGAACGGCTTATTACTCCCCATACCTCTGTTGAAATGCTATTCAAGTTCATATGTCTAGCTTTTTTTCCTCGTACAGTTTCTCCATCCACAGCAAGTAGAAGACCTTGAAGTTCACCATTTCCACCCACCTTCGGTAGAATTTTCTTCTATGATTCTACGTTAGAAAGCTCTTTTGTTGGACATCCTTCGCCGCCAACAGATGTTTACAGCACCGAGTTTATTTTGGTTAAAAAAAGAAAGCCCACTGACTGCATTACATTCATGAACTAACTTCTTACAAAGGAACTTAGATCAAAATTCTCTTATGGATACTAAGGCCCCCTTTCTTCATCTGTCTGATCAATTTGTGTCAAATGCTCTTTCTCATCAAGCAGTTTTCTTTCATATCCTGAGTCAAAAAAAATGTCTGGCAGACAATAGAGAAAAGGATGAAGGGGGGGGGGGGTTCAAGTCGATTGTGACTGCACATAAAACCAACAAAACATTGTCTCAGAGACAGACCTATGGCAAACGCTCTGAACTGTCTGTGAATTTGTCTCAAAGAGGGCCGATGCTCTGTCAGACTGAACATACAACTTGGAGTGTAATCCAGAAAACATGGCTTCGCGTCCTGATCCATTTCTGTGGACTCGGACCTGAAAGAGAGACACCTGGTAAGACGGAACAGTCTTCAGCAGCAATTTGGGGGCCGTGTTCCACCTCCCTTCTGTCACATCTCCACTAACGTCTGTCCCTCATCTTCTGTTTACTCCCCATCCCATAACACACAGAGTGTAACCCTTCTTCTCTGTGCCAATAGGCTATCCTCGTCTGGTTCCCCAGTTCCTTTGTTCTCTTGTTCTGCCCCCCCCCCCCCCCCTCCCCTGTTCCACACTTCCCCCATTCCACTCTTCCCCCGTTCCACTCTTCCCCTGTTCCACTCTTCCCCCGTTCCACTCTTCCCCTGTTCCACTCTTCCCCCGTTCCACTCTTCCCCCTTTCCACTCTTCCGCCGTTCCACTCTTCCCCCTTTCCACTCTTCCGCTGTTCCACTCTTCCCCCATTTCACTCTTCCCCTGTTCCACTCTTTCCCTGTTCCACTCTTCCCCCATTCCACTCTTCCCCATTCCACTCTTCCCCATTCCACTCTTCCCCCATTCCACCTTCCCCTGTTCCACTCTTCTCCTGTTCCACTCTTCCCCTGTTCCACTCTTCCCCTGTTCCACTCTTCTCCTGTTCCACTCTTCCCATATTCCACTCTTCCCCTGTTCCACTCTTCCCCTGTTCTACTTTCCCTCATTCTGCTGTTCCCCCATACACACAAACACATGCACACCCAAATCTCGTCTACTGTGTTTACAAACATCGGTTTCTGTGTTTACAGACATCGGTTTCTGTGTTTACAAACATCGGTTCCTGTGTTTACAAACATCGGTTCCTGTGTTTACAGACATCAGTTCTTGTGTTTACAGACAGACGTCAGTTCCTGTGTTTACAGACAGACGTCAGTTCCTGTGTTTACAGACAGACACCGGTTCCTGTGTTTATGGACATCAGTTTTTGTGTTCACAGAATCAGTTCCTGTGTTTACAGACATCAGTTCCTGTGTTTACAGATAGACACCACTTCATGTATTTACAGACATTATTATAAGTAGTAGTAGTAGTAGTAGTACTATTATTATTATTATCATCATCATTATAATTATTATTATTATTATCAATACTTATATAGCGTGTATCCTCGGCGAGAGACCAAGCTCTAAGCGCTTTACAATCCACACTCGTTTTGCACAACAGGCTGCCTACCTGGGTATTGCCGACTGAAGAGCTGCCAGCTGGCGCTTCATTCAGTCGTTTCCCGTGTCATCCAGTCAATATCGTTCACTCAGTTTCCTTACTTTCTTCATTCTTTCCATTTCTCACGCAGGGTGCATGCTATGTGTAACGTGTCATCCATACAAACGGCCAAACTGGCCTTCTCTTCCGAAAGTTGGTGATGGGATTTTACGTGTGTGCAAGATGTTATGCGTACGTTCACACACGGAACACCGGTTTATAGTCTCATTCGAATGATTGTATGGGGAATGGAGTCAGAACCAATGATAACTCTGAGGGAAAAATCCCCCTGTACCGAAACGGCCCGGTGGAGATTCAGATCCGCAACCCCAGGATCCCCAAGATTACGAGTCCGGAGTTCTACCACTGAGCTATTCCGGCCCCATCAGTTCCTGCTGTGTTTACAGACAGACATCAGTTCCTGTGTAAACAGGCAGACATCAGTTCCTGTGTTTACAGACAGACATCAGTTCCTGTGTTTACAGACAGACATCAGTTCCTGTGTTTACAGACAGACATCAGTTCCTGTGTTTACAGACAGACATCAGTTCCTGTGTAAACAGACAGACATCAGTTCCAGTTCCTGTGTAAACAGGCAGACATCAGTTCCTGTGTTTACAGACAGACATCAGTTCCTGTGTTTACAGACAGACATCAGTTCCTGTGTTTACAGACAGACATCAGTTCCTGTGTTTACAGACAGACATCAGTTCCTGTGTAAACAGACATCAGTTCCTGTGTTTACAGACAGACATCAGTTCCTGTGTAAACAGACATCAGTTCCTGTGTTTACAGACAGACATCAGTTCCTGTGTAAACAGACAGACATCAGTTCCTATGTTTACAGACAGACATCAGTTCCTGTGTAAACAGACAGACATCAGTTCCTGTGCAGACAGACAGACACCAGTTCCTGTGTTTACAGACAAACATCAGTTCCTGTGTTTCCAGACATCAGTTCCTGTGTTTACAGACAGACTCAGTTCGTGCTGTGTTTGGAAACATCAGTTCCTATGTTTACAGACAGCGAAAATGACCATATGTTCTGTATAATTAAAATCTTTCACTGTTTTGAACGTGGGAGTTCCAATTTGGCTAACGTCTGCAGTGTGGTGACGTTGAAAGTAGCCCTGGTCCTTATCCATCCCAGAGCAGAGACCACATGAAGCAGACCCGGCTGGCCTGGGAGAGAACAGCGAGTCGTAGGCCCACCATGGAGAGACCTGGTCATCCCCACGACGGGGCCTCCAATTCACCTTCGCTTATTACTGATGAACCCTTACTTGGCACAATGAAATATCCCATGTATGTGTGTGCCCATATACCTCCAGAAGGCTCACCATATTATTCCTCATTTTGACAAGGAA
>CM065742.1:34483810-34486310 GCA_033310375.1 Conus canariensis
AAAGCCAGACTTACAATGATACACGATTCGTTAGCAACCAATTCCAAATGAATTCCAAGCTTGTTCGTCAAAATGGAGCTGGAACTAAAAAATCTTCTTAGTTTCTAGTAAATGTAAAAAGAAAAGAAAAACTACTCGTTTTACTGATAACAGTTTTTAGTGTTCATTTGAAACCCAGGTGCCCAGGCAGGTTACCGTACTTGAAGCGCCTGAGGGTTGGCATCCTCAAGCCAATAGGGCTGACCCTCTTTGCATGCTGGGCTGAGGGAGTTGCCCACTGCACAGTCTACGCTGGTAGGGGGGGGGGGGGGGAGCGGGGGGGGGGGGGGGGCAGTGGAAACCTTACCACTCCAGTGAGCAGGGCTGTCGGAAGTCATGTGGAGAATGTGTAAGTTTGGTGGGTGGTGGTTTCCAGTGGATGGGACAGTGCGTCGTCAAAACCTGTCACTGTGAAACACCTGTTCTGATCCTGGAGTGACAAAGGGAGAATCAGTTTGATTGGGGAAAAGAGCGAATGAGCTCCATGTTTGTGAAAACATTTTACGTGACCCTCTAGATAGAAAGAAGACAGACTTGAAAGAGTGGGGGTGCTCATGTTTGAAACCTGGGCTGCATTCAGCCAGGAACAGCCGCCTTCTTTTGTGATGACAGCCTCACGGCCGCTGCGCACAGACTTCCCAGACTGCAGTACCCATAGGGAAAGCGGCTGGTTGGCCCTTCATTGTGTTTGGAAGCCGGGTGAGAGACCTTTCTGTGGTGTTTTGGAAACGGCACTCAGACTGTGGGACTGAGGAAGTGCTGTAACAGTCTGCAGGCTGGAAGATTCCTAACTTGCACAGCCTGTGAATGAGTGACGTCATCAGGCCGCGATAAAGCGATGGTACATCCCTTCACTTCTCACCACCCACCTCCAGTACATTTCTTTGTTGTTAAATACGATTAGAAGGAAAGCCCCCACCCCCACCCCCTTCCATAATAACTTTATAGAGGCTGATGGTGAGTGTATTTTGTGGGCCCCTCTGAGATGCATATGCCTGCGTTGGTCCCAAAGGCACCTAACTTGTATTGACAGATCGTCGTTCCGTCTACATTCACTGTTGTGTGTGAGCTTGTGGCTCATGAAAAGTAAATTCATACGTAATATTTAATCTACGGTTTTGTGAGCAACCAAATCCTTTATCCTTGTCGTTAGACTTTGGTTGCGGGAGAACTTGGTGTAATCTTTGCCATGTTTTCTTTGCCGCCCGTGCCCCCCAAACGCATGAAATCATCATTTCTCTGGAACTATTGAATTCTTTTCAATGGAAGTTGGGGTATGTGTCAAACCCTGTTAAATGTCTGTCTGTCGGTGTGATGGCCTATGTGTTTTAAACGGGAAAGAGACAGTCAGCTGCGTCACCTGAACCATTCCCTGCTGCTGCAGTGCCGTGAGGGGGAACCCATGAAAGAGCGGTGATCGGATATGGCTGCACCTCGAGTCTGGCTCGTGGTCTAACGGCTACATCAGTTAAAGTCTGTGCTCTCATACTGACTCATTAATTGGTAAGCGTCTTCATGACCCGTATTAGTATCGTTTGAAGAGGAATAGGTGTTACACACACACACACACACACACGCGCGCGCGCGCGCGCGCGCGCGCCGCGCACACACACACACACACACACACACACACACACACACACACACACACACACACACACACACACACACGAGACTCTTTAGTGAGTAAAGGTGGAGTATTACCCGTATTACTATAATCTGAAGAAGAATAAGTGTTGCGCGCGCCACACACACACACACACACACACACACACGCGCGCGCGCGCGCGCACTTACACACACACACACACACACACACACACACACACACACACACACACACACACATGCATACATACACAGACACGCACACACATATACACACACAAACACACACACACACACACACACACATACACACACACACACACACACACACACACACACACACACACACACACACACCAACACACACACATACGTGCGCGCGCATGTTTACACACACAGACAAAGATACAGACACACGAGCACACGCACCCCCCCCCCCCCCCCCCCCCACGCACACACACACACACGCACATGGACGCGCGCGCGCACACACACACACACACACACGCGCACACACACATACACACACACGAACACGCACACACATATTCAGAAACACATGTAAACAGACACATGCATGCACGCACGCATGCACACGCACGCATGCACGCGCACGCAAGCACGCCACCCCCCTCCCCCTCCCCCTCCCCCTCCCCCCCCCTCCCACACACACACACACACACACAAAAAATCTTATGTAAACCATATTGGTCGTGGGTGGCCTGCATCACGGAGAGTGTTGTTTTATAGGAACATCCGGTAAAGGTAATTTTTTTTTATCTTTCCGCCCTTGGTCTGACAGACACACCTTGCTTTACAGACATCCAGACACTCTATGCCAGAGAGAGAGAGA
>CM065742.1:34488810-34491310 GCA_033310375.1 Conus canariensis
GGCGTCCCTACTCCAGATCCCCAAATTCAGTTCCATACTGGAATATAGGCTGTACCTTGGTATCAAATAAATTAACAGAATATGTCACGGACTTATATTCAAACTCGTACAATGAAAAAGGAGGTAGTCATAACAGATCCGTTCCCTCTGCCCACCAGATCTTTGTAGGCAATTGAAAAACTGAGTATCAAGGGGAAAAAATGTTTGCCCGATACTTGTAGCATTTGTAGCCACGAATCTTGAATTTCCATAAAACCATCTTTCACGTGATACCAATACCAGCTCTTTCAAAAACTATGACATTTACCATTAGGTCTAACCTATTAGAACGCGGAGTACAAGTTGTTCAACTGGTTTTGAAGGCTGTAACAGCTTGAGATAAAAAAAAACAGTATCATCTGCGTATAGTAGTATGAATACTTCTATAATATCAAAGGAAGGAACATGACTTCCTTTCACGATAATTTCTACAGCTAGTTGACTGTTAAGTGGAACACAACAGGACTCGGAACATTGGCAGTTTATCACCATGTGCACCTCCAATATACTCACTGAACTTTGCACAGCTTACGCATCGTCATACTTGCTTTTCACACACATATAGGGTTTGTCTGTTACACTACTTTTGCTGATATTGCCATAAATTCTCTCGAAATCGAATCAAAGGCCTTTTAAAAGTCAATAAATGCAACATGCGACTTACGATTCTCTCTCTCTCTCTCTCTCTCTCTCTCTCTCTCTCTCTCTCTCTCTCTCTCTCCTTCTCTCTCTCCTCTCGCTTTATCCCATCATAAAGATGATTTGAATTGTGATCTGGTAGGCACACAGATTAACTTGGAGTTGGGGCTGCCGTAAGGAGAGGCATACAGATCTCTCTCCAGTTTCTGGTGACTGGTGCACCATTTGTAGGCCAGCTGGTTGGTTGGTTGTCTAAGTGACTACGTCATAGCCTGGATTCTTGATTCTCTGTTAGGCCAGTTGTCATGGGTGCACCAGTTCTCTGTTAGGCCAGTTGTCATGGGTGCACCAGTTCTCTGTTAGGCCAGTTGTCATGGGTGCACCAGTTCTCTGTTAGGCCAGTTGTCATGGGTGCACCAGTTCTCTGTTAGGCCAGTTGTCATGGGTGCACCAGTTCTCTGTTAGGCCAGTTGTCATGGGTGCACCAGTTCTCTGTTAGGCCAGTTGTCATGGGTGCACCAGTTCTCTGTTAGGCCAGTTGTCATGGTGCACCAGTTCTTGTTAGGCCATTCATGGTACACATTCTCTGTAGGCCATTTCATGGTGCCAGTTCTCTGTTAGACCATTGTCATGGTGCACCAGTTCTCTGTTAGGCCAGTTGTCATGGGTGCACCAGTTCTCTGTTAGGCCAGTGTCATGGTGCACCAGTTCTCTGTTAGGCCAGTTGTCATGGGTGCACCAGTTCTCTGTTAGGCCAGTTGTCATGGTGCACCAGTTCTCTGTTAGGCCAGTTGTCATGGTGTGCACCAGTTCTCTGTTAGGCCAGTTGTCATGGGTGCACCAGTTCTCTGTTAGCCAGTTGTCATGGTGCACCAGTTCTCTGTTAGGCCAGTTGTCATGGGTGCACCAGTTCTCTGTTAGGCCAGTTTTCAGGGTGCACCAGTTCTCTGTTAGGCCATTTTCAGGGTGCACCAGTTCTCTGTTAGGCCAGTTGTCATGGGTGCACCAGTTCTCTGTTAGGCCAGTTTTCAGGGGTGCACCAGAGTCCCATGGTCTGTGGAGATTACAGAACCTGGTCTGTCGAAGAGTATCTAAAAGTCTGGCTTGACGAGTCCACACACTTGCCCTCTGCCTTTCAGGAAAAGTGTTTGGTCTCAGCCGACAAAAGTAATACAAACATGAATATATCAGCCGTAATTTTTAGTCTTCACTTTACTTCTTCAGTCAGGTTTTTAGTGGATTTTAATAAGTGGCATGAGACTGTAAGAAACTGCTAAACGATTGAAGGGAAATCACTCTCCAAAGTACTAAAATACAGCAGTAATGTAATTAAACACTTAGTCAAGTACACATGTAAATTTAGACTACAACTACAAAGCATTAAGATAATCAACAGCATTCATAACTCATCTCAACAGGTTTTACCACGTTTTTGGATTATTTTGTCAAAATGTGATATTCATTAATCATCTTAAACACTTAGTCAAGTACACATGTCAGTTTAGAGTCACCTACTACAAAGCATTAAGGTAATCAACAGCATTCATAGATCATCTCAACAGATTTTACCAAGTTTTTGACTTATTTTGTCAAAATGTGATATCCATGAATCACCTTAACGGATTTTACCAATACTGGTATACAGTTATCATGTTAAAATATAAAACATAGATACATACAATGCACAGTCTCAAGACGTAGCAGCTAGCTTCAAATTTATAGTTCTTCAGGAAAGATCTTGGAAACTTGTCACAGGATCTCAGAGTAGGAGAGAAGAACATTCCCCTCTCTGGCTTACACCAGTGTTGAGATTTACACACCG
>CM065742.1:34496310-34498810 GCA_033310375.1 Conus canariensis
GTTTTATGAGGGGAGAGAGAGAGAGAGAGAGAGAGAGAGAGAGAGAGAGAGAGACAGACAGACGACAGACGACAGACAGACAGACAGACAGACAGACGAGAATTCACACACTACATAAAACGTCATAAAAGACAGTCAAGACAGACACACAGACAACCAGAAAAAGACAGAGCGAGCGAGAGATAAACACGGAGAGGAGACACAGAGAGAGAGAGAGAGAGAGAGAAGAGAAGAGAGACAGACAGACAGACAGACAGACAGACAGACAGACAGACAGACAGACAGACAGACAGATAGCAAGGGGTTGTAGTCCTGCTGTCTGATCTTG
This sequence comes from Conus canariensis, assembly GCA_033310375.1. Classification (NCBI taxonomy): domain Eukaryota; kingdom Metazoa; phylum Mollusca; class Gastropoda; order Neogastropoda; family Conidae; genus Conus; species Conus canariensis. Next base: position 34,496,639 of record CM065742.1, read on the forward strand.
TAATATCCGTTCGTTAATGACACACTGATTTGAAGATGGGATTGGATTGAAACGGATTTCTTCCTCCCCTCTGGTTTCTTTTATCCATCCGCCACATGTAATTGCTTGGCTGGAATACACAAGGAGAGCTTGGAATGGAATAAGGGTGAGGGAGAAAGGGGAAAGGGTGAGGACGGTGGGTCCCACTCGGGCCAGGAACGTAGGGGTGAAGCCCAGCCAGTTCGTCATAATTTCTTTTATCTCCATAAGAAGGCCAGAGGAGAAGAGGCTTTTTTTTAATACGGTGGCGGCGATTCCAGTCTAAATGGCTGTTGCGCTGGTCTTTGTCTCGGGAAATTAGGTCGCTCTGCTGTCGGGAACCGAGCTACAACGCGGCAGCTAGTGTGTGAACCTTTCGTTGGCGAGATCCTAACGAGTGGAGTGTGTTTGGTTACACCACCACCCCATCCCCCACCTCGCTCCCCCTCCCCTCCCGCCACACCCTCATCACATTGAAATCCATCGTCTGCAATGAAGTGAAGTCTAGAAAAGGAACTATCGCGGCACCAAACAAGCTTTTGTAAACAGGTGGTTAATTATGAATATATGCATATACATTATTCACTGAGCGACGAAAAGCTACATGGAACTTTGATTGCACTCTGATCAGAAGGCCAAATGTAAATGAAAATGTGAAAAAAAAGTGAATGAACAGTGAAACGCAGAACTGTCTTACGATGACAGAATGTGAACAGTGTCCATTATTCCCCAGAGATGCCGACGTTGCCCAAGCGCAGTGGTCGGACGATCAGGAGGACAAGGCGTTGGGTGGGCATGGTCTGCGCGCTGGCCTTTGCCAGTCGGTAGATTTGCCGGTGCTCCTTACCATGCTTCAGGCCCAGCCCTGGGTGTGGCTTGGGCTAGAGCACAGGTAGTCGTGGACCCCTGACAGGCGGTTTTGCTGATCGGAGGAAGTGGACCAAATGTGCTGGGCTGTGTTCTGGTTTCCTGCCACCCAGCTGGAGCTGCAGACCGGGATGGCGCCTGTGGGCATGACGCTTGTGTCTCCTTGGTCGGCAGCAGCACCTACGTGGGACTGGGGTATGCAGTGCAGCACTCAGGCTGCCGATGAATGGATCTACAATGATGGATGTTGCGTCTTGTCACCTGGCCACTTGACCCGATGCTGCTTGTGGGCACTCCTGGCCCAGCTCCAGCCGTTGGACAGAGGAAGTCAGGGAGATCAGGATGTGCCAATCTGCGGCACGGTGACAGGCGTGCAGTGGTGGTCGTCGTGGATGAAGAAGCTGGCCTGGTGGCGGAGGCTACCGCAGCTCCTGCTTCAAGGTGACGATTTCAGCGTTCCGGGCCAAAAGCATCTGTTAAAGAGAAATCACACTATTATTTATGACTAGATTATATTGTTCCATGCCAGTTTGTTGAGAATATGATGATACTAGTTTTTTCTTTACGCTCATATTCAAAATCTTCATGACTACAGTCTAACACAACGGAGAGAGAGAGAGAGAGAGAGAGAGAGAGAGAGAGAGAGAGAGAATGAATGAATGAATAAATAGTTCACTGTGGTAAGCTTTCACAAAGCCCATTCACAAGGGGGTGGGGACTGTGCATAAACAAAAATGAGAAGTAATCATAATCGTTACATAACAGGAAAGTTCATGGTGACGAGAAATCCAGATCACGGAAAAGCATAAAATTCAGTTATCGACACCGAACATTAGTAATAACAGTCAAAATCTCAACACGTATATGAACGATAGCGACACTACAGGAGTCACGATGGACCGTCAGGATGTCGGTGTTCGTCCTCTGTGTTACCTGTGGCGCTGTCTTTCACTTCTTCCTTCAGGGTACACAAGCGGTCATCCATGGTCCTTGATGTTTCTTCCAAACATGTCATGATGTCTTTCTATTGTAATTTTGTCCATAGTTCTCTCTCTCTCTCTCTCTCTCTCTCTCTCTCTCTCTCTCTCTCTCTCTCTCTCTCTCTCTCTCTCTCTCTCTCTCTCCAGCCCATCGGCTGCCGGTGACTTACTGAAATCAGAGGAAATCTTTAAAAGTCACAGCTACTGTTTTTCATAGACAGGTTTGCATCTGCAACAAAGGCTTCAGTTGCGCGCTGTGTTGAAATCTGTGTTGTTATTACTGATGGACTGTCTTCACATACTGCTT
>CM065742.1:34506310-34513810 GCA_033310375.1 Conus canariensis
CAACAACAACAACAACACACACACACACACACACACACACACACACACACACACACACACACACACACTCACGCGCGCGTGCGCGCGCCAGAAACTCCCTAACATCTAGTAGACCAGGAAGACAAGTATTAACATTCAATTACCCTGAAGGAAAAAAAAAACTCAAGAACGGGGACTGAAAGACTAACGTTGCAATTAAACCAAAACGTAAACAGCAAACAAGGCATATCTATATTCAGGCCGCTGGTTTTTTCCCCTTGGTAGTGAGAACATCACAGAGTGACAAAAGGCGTATTGCACTGAGTGGTGAGAATCACAGAATGGCAGAGGACATATCTGCACTGAGTGGTGAGAACATCACAGAATGGCAGAGGGCATATCTGCACTGAGTGTGAGAATCACAGAATGGCAGAGGGCATATCTGCACTGAGTGATGAGAACATCACAGAATGGCAGAGGACACATCTGCACTGAGTGGTGAGAACATCACAGAATGGCAGAGGACACATCTGCACTGAGTGGTGAGAACATCACAGAATGGCAGAGGACACATCTGCACCGAGTGATGAGAACATCACAGAATGGCAGAGGGTATATCTGCACTGAGTGGACCGACCAACACAACCAGAAAAATCGTTCCGCTGATAAGAACAACGTCGACTATGGGCAAGCGATAGTAATGATTTGGTTTTCAAGACAGCCATTGATAGCTTCCATATGCAGCTTGCGGAAGGTCTAATCATGCAAGACAGTATCCTCTTATTCATCGCCGTTCTCTCTCCCATCCCCACCCCCACCCCTACCCCCAGCTGGACGAAGTATTGCAACTGTGATGAAACGTTTTCTTTTTTTCTCAAATGTCGTTCGTCATATTTTACGCTGCATTGCAGGAACGGTAATTTGCCAACGACTTTAAAAAGTAATCAGAACATAAAGATCCCTGCTATTATCTTGCTAAAACATGACACGATTTAGAAAATATCGACACCGTCCTGATTTACGCTGGAACGAACATTAACAAAGTTCTAATAAGTTGATAATGTGGCAAACGATCACAAACTTCTACAAATCACTTAGTCGTTTTATTTCATTAGGACATGTCGAATATGTGTATAATTAAGTGAGTTTCAAAGCAAATATGCGCCCATGCATAATCGCTTCAATTTGTGGTGTTTTACAAGTTAGTACCTATATAATAAGCATTTTAGTGACACAACGAATCCCAACGTAAACCAATCCAAAACTCCATTCTTTCACTATCCATATCCTAGAAACAGCAAAAATGCAATACCAGTAACAGCCGATATTGCTTTATAAATTATTTGTCATGTAAACCAATTTACTCAGCACAGATGAAAGCAGGTCCCATCCTATCGGAAGTTGTTTCCTATTTTTGACAGGTGAGAAAGTGCCGACTTTTGAGACGCTGTGTTCAGAAACCGGACATTAGAGCCAGAAATATCACACACGCACGCACCCACCCACCCACACCCACACCCACACACACACCACACACACACACACAGAGTTTTGAGACGCTGTCTTCAGAAACCGGACATTAGAGCCAGAAATATCACACACGCACCCACGCACCCACCCACTCACACACACACACACACACACACACACACACACACACACACACACACACACACACACACACACACACACACACATGAGAGAGAGAGAGAGAGAGAGAGAGAGAGAGAGAGAGAGAGAGAGAGAGAGAGAGCTTATTTCAGTGAATTAAGAAAATAAATGAGATACTTAAAAAAGATATCATTCTGTCCACAGACCAACATTCCTAAGCAAAAGTAACGTGTGTGTGTGTGTGTGTGTGTGTGTGTGTGTGTGTGTGTGATATTTCTGGCTGTAATGACCGGTTTCTGAAGACAGCGTCTCAAAACTCTGTGAGTGTGTGTGTGTGTGTGTGTGTGTGTGTGTGTGTGTGTGTGTAATGTAAAAGAGCCTTTCAGTCACACAGACTTTTCGTCCTTGACGCCGCCATTGCGCCATCTGACAACTCACAGATACAATGGCTGATGTACTCTGAAGAGGTCCCGGCATTGAAAATATCTTTTTCGTTTTAATTCTGTCTCTTCTCTAACAAATATCGAGTCGAGAGAGAGAGAGAGAGAGACAGAGACAGAGACAGAGACAGACAGAGACAGACAGTGACAGAGACAGAGAGAGAGAGAGAACTAGCAGGTAAACGACAATGTATTACAGCCAATAGTGGACCAAACTGACCACAGGTGGCGTTTGTTACTAGTTACTTTGAATCAGACTTTCAGCGTCAATGACTTCCAAAATGCCACTGCGCTTTTAGCTTGTACTGTCTGTTTCAGTTACTTTTGACCGCTTCTGTGTCGTCACAAACGGTACTGGAGGACGGCAGCCTCAAACCTGTATGATGATGTCGTTTCCGGAAACAATGTTTAAAAAAGAAGAAAAAAAAAGGGGAGAGAGAGAGAGAGAGAAGAGAGAGAGAGAGAGAGAGAGAGAGAGACAGAGAGACAGAGAGACAGAGACAGAGAGAGAGAGAGAGATTGCCAGCGAAAAAACAAAAAAACAAAAACAAAACAAAAAGCCCACCCAAAACCAGACATCTTTTGTCGGAAGGTAACTGTCGGGCACCTGTCTGGCAGGGCGTGTCATTAAGTTCAGCAGACTCCGGCTGAGGACAGAGCTCCGGGGAGAAGTGTGTGTGTGTGAGTGAGAGAGAGAGGCGGGGGGGGGGGGGGGGGGGGCGACCAGGGGGGCAAGAGACTGGCAGACTTCACGTTTCACACGAGGCAGCCTACATGATGATTGATGACCGGGGGAAAGGGGGGGGGGGGGGGGGGGGGGTACTGACAGGCGCCGGAACAAGGGAGTAAACTGCGGCCTATTGAGAAGGGATGACTGATGTTCTCTCCCTTTCCCCCCCCCCCCCCCCCCCCCCCCCCCCCCCCGTGCAAAGAGGGAATCCCACTCCGCCCCCCCCCTTCCCCCCTCTCCTTCCCGTCCATTCTTTGGGATTCTGATAAACATGGAAACAGTCATGTTCGAGCACCTGTTGTTTATGTGCACCCTCGGCTCCTGACGTGGTGTGTGTGTGTGTGTGTGTGTGTGTGTGTGTGTGTGTGTGTGTGTGTGTGTGTGTGTGTGTGTTTCCAGGATTAGAGAGAGAGAGAGAGGAGAGAGAGAGGACCTAAGAGTGTTCTTCAGTACGGCCATTGGGTCATCTAAAGTGGAATGAGCACAAGCATTCACATTACAGATAAAAAGCAAATCAGCTATCAGGGAAAAAGAAAACAACAATCAAACAAACAAGAACAGCGACAAAGACGTCACTGTTTCTCTGATCTTAGACGCCTTAAACAAAAACATACCTAAACTCGTGGTAATAACCTAAACTCGTGGTAACCTTATAACAGTGACAGCAAAGCAGTAGCTGTAACCGAAACGTACATGAGCGCCTATGTTTCTGTGGGATATGTTTTTGACGAATATCTTCAAAAGCTGGACAAAGGAACATAAAATGCACATCTTTTTTCCTCACCATGCATACACAAGAGTCACTTTGCATACACAAGAGTCACTTTGCTTAGTCACTTTGCTTATGTTGTCTGTAATGAGTCCCTGTTTCAAAAACACCATCTTTAAACTTAGTAATTGATCTTTTCAAACATATGTCCACAACGAATCTGAAATAAGGATAAATACAATGAAAAATAAAACAATTGCTGTACAAATCATATCGTGAACTAGTTTGGATACGATCTTCCAGCATTTGCCACCTACAATCAATCAACCTTTGTCAGAAAAAAAAAAAAAGAAGAAACGAAAAACAGAAAAAAAGCGCGAATAAACTGATTTTGATTTCCAAGATCCCGAGTCAGCCAAACATCCCCAAATCCGTGCTTCGACAGAAACAGACGCACATTTAAAACGCAGTTCGTTTTTCCGTTTACATCCAGTTTGAACACCCTTTCATAAGACTTAAGAGTTAATCCGCGATGATCCACGTGTAAAACATGTCGCCGATACCGAACACACCTAACGGCTGAAGTGATGAGCAATGGATAATTACTGGACTTCCCATACACCAAATCATTAGAGACACGTCTGTCGAGACCTACAAACGTCTTCAAAACAAATAAATGCAACGTCTCGGAATGAACAACGATATTATCTTAACCCCAGATTTCAGCCCCACACATCAAAATAGTCTGTAATCTTTTAGGAGAATATCTCAAGCGAGTTATCGCTCAAAGCATGTGATCTTTTCATTACGGTTATCAAAGCATTCTTTGCCTTGCGTGCAAGGTCTTTAAATGCAAAGGTTAAACTTAGACGTGTAGAAAAATTATACAGATCTCCAATCATATACACATTCAGCACAGTTACAATAAGTCCATCACACATCCATCTTTCTCTTTTCACTGAATAACCTCCCTTTCGTAATACGATGATGTTGCTTTTATTCATGTTCACTTTCAACTCTAATGAGGGAGCAGCCCTGTTCAGATTATTCAGCTGACGCTGTAGGCCAACTATCGTTTCTGAAACCAAAACAATGTTATCTGGTAATAGAAGGATAAATAATTCTATAATCTCGTCTGGAAATCGTCCATCATGAAGGCCATTATTCATAACCCCAATGGGAACCTCGTTAATGAACATAGAAAATGCTACAGGGCTACAGACATCACCCATCACCTTGCCTTATTCCAGCCACACAGCTGATATACTTTTTCAGACTTGAACCACTTCTTAATCTCGTCTGGAAATCGTCCATCATGAAGGCCATTATTCATAACCCCAATGGGAAGCTCGTTAATGATCATAGAAAATGCTACAGGGCTACAGACACCACCTTGCCTTATTCCAGCCACACAGCTGATATACTTTATCAGACTTAACCACTTCTTCCCCTTGTTTTAATTACTTTGTACATGGCTCAAATACAACTGAAATTTTAAGTAATACTGTCCATAATAGCTTATTATCAAGTCAAAGGCGTTTTTTGAAAGTCAAGAGATGCAATATAAAATCTGCGATTTTATATTGCGTTTATTGACCCTTAAAGAGCATTATTTTTTCAAAAAATATAAGAAGAATATAAACATTATTGTCGGTAGTAGACTAATCCTTTTTTTTTATCCCAGCTCGATGTTCTCACGTGATTTTATTACAGTTAATCGACTCCTGTAATCTGTTGTTAGCAATAGTGCTTTACATGTTACTACTAACGTCAACCAAAGAGATACCTCTGTAATTATTAGGATTATTTAATCGTCTTTCTTGAATATGGGCTAAGTCACAGATTCTACCCAGTTTTATGGAAAGATACCATCAAAAAATTCTATTGAAAAGAGCTAGTAGAATGTCAACAACTTGAGCTCCAACATACTTCAACAATTCACCAATGATAGAATTAGGCCATGTCGTTTCTTCTTTAGAAATGGGGCAATTACACTACCTTTTCTGTTGACAGAGCTATAAGCGACAAGCTTGCACGATAACAATGTGTTTATAACTTCCTATATATATCTAACCAGATATAAGACCAGAAATAAGGATCGATCTTTTCATGATGAAGGCAATGACAATAAAAATGTTCATTACAGCAAGCGAATTACATCAGTGCGCGCGCGCGCAGGTGTGTGTGTGTGTGTGTGTGGTGTGTGTGTGTGTGTGGTGTGTGTGTGTGTGTGCGTGCGTGTGTGTGTGTGTGTGTGTTTATAGTTATACTTATTTACTTTTTTCTGTCTTTTTGTCTGCTTATTTATTTCATATTTATCTCTTTATTAAATTTCAATTATTTACTCATTTATTTCAGCGATTATTATATATTTATGTAGTTGTTGTTTAGAGAGTTATTTCTGTTTAGAGAGTTATTTCTATTATCTTTTTATTTGTATGTTTATTCGTACCTTTGTTAATAAAGTTGACTTTAGTTCAGGAAGACTTACTATGTTGTTGGTAACCGTGGGATGAATTGTTTATTGTCTGTGGTTCTTCTTTTCCCGATGCGAAAAGTAAACTTCAAGAAGGTGATAAACGTTCATGGCTACATCCATTTGCACGTATAATCGGCAATGACACAAAATGGTTTAAATTTTCATTCGATTTTATTTCCCTTAAATCACGTGCCTGTGGCATGCAAAGACATTTTTTTCCATCCCCCCCCCCCCTATCCCCAACCATATTTTCCTGACCAGCTGGCAAGATCGGCCGGTTTTCTGCCAAGGTAGTCCGAAAGAAAACACCTCTGTCTGTCTGTCTGTCTGTCTGTCCTGTCTGTCTCTTCTCTCTCTCTCTCTCTCTCTCTCTTTGTTGAGTTTGTGTATGTATTCTGAGAGAGAGAGAGAGAGAGAGAGAGAGAGAGAGAGAGAGAGAGAGAGAGAATTGAAGTAAAAAGGCAAACAAGAAATGTAAACATATATAATCCAATATTTCGAGCGGCTGCTCTTTTCCAAGGACGACAGACATCCATCTTTAGGCCAACTATCGTTTCTGAAACCAAAACAATGTGATCTGGTAATACATACATAGATACATAGATAGATAGATCTGTCAATGTTTCCAGATACCGGAACAGTCCAGGATTCTGTATCAGGTTGGTGCTAAACTCAGGATTAAGTAGATCCTTCTGAAAATGCTTTTTCCCTCCTTTTTAAGTTTTAAAAAAAAATAAAAAAATAATAATAATAATGTGACGTCTTTTTTACACTGATGGAGTGTTCTATTATGACGTCAATGGTATTGATGTCATTTCAGCCATGGAGATGAAAGTGCGATCCAATTAACTCCGTGGGAGGTGTTGACGACTTATTATTCATCACCATATATACATATAAATATAATATATATACATATATATATTTATTTATTTATTTGTGTGTGTGTGTGTGTGTGTGTGTGTGTGTGTGTGTGTGTGGAGCATATCACTATCTGTCACAATATTCATGAACTATATGTTTTAGAAAAAGAAAAAAAAAGGGAGGGGAGGGGGTATTGCATGGTCTTGGAAGTCTGAAGAAATAAACACATGTCGTCATTTGAACGACATCGCACTGGTGTCAGAAATTTACACGTGCGGGTCGACACATATATCAAATACAGCAAAGTGCTTCCGGTGTTACCTCCCTCGGTTCAGAGGGACTTTGAAGACATCAGTCGGCGGCACCTGTCGTCTGTAATAAAGCTGACTTCACGTACGTGATCCGTACTATTTCAATTCCTGAAAGTATTCGTAACGTGGATTCTAAAACTGCCTGATAAAAAATGCGGGGTGACCGTTCCAGACCAGCGTCGCAACAGTAGAGTTTTGACAGTGTACATGACGAAATTTAAGGATATTGTGGCACCTCCTTTCCGATCTTTCAGGCCCCGGCACTCCACGTTTGAGGGAGCGATCAATAATTTGCCGTCATGAGAGAACCGACTGTAGCAGCCACTGGGGGTACTGCGTCCGAGTCACTTCAGTGGTAAATTGCCGCGAACCGTTTT
>CM065742.1:34518810-34533810 GCA_033310375.1 Conus canariensis
CTTGTAATAAACGTTTCGGCTGTTTTCACGAGGTTCCAGGGCTGGTAATAAACGTTTTTGCTGTTTTCACGAGGTTCCAGGGCTGGTAAGAAACGTTTTTGCTGTTTTCACGAGGTTCCAGTGCTGGTAATAAACGTTTTTACTGTTTTCTTCTTTTTCTTCCTTCACTCAAAAACGAGTAGGTCACCAGTCACGAGGTCCCAGGGCTGGTAATAAACGTTTTTGCTGTTTTCACGAGGAAAAAACCGGTCAGCGTCATTCATGAAAACAAGTGCGCGGGGTGATGACGCAGTTGTCATCACATCACTGTTTTCCCTTGGAAAACACAATTATCTTTCACGAAAACAGTCGTAACGGGGAACTCACTGTGAACGGTGTTTTCTTCAGGAAAACAACTATCAGCCATACTGTGAACGGTGTTTTCTTCAGGAAAACAACTATCAGCCATGGTGTAAACACGGACGATAAGTGATTTCTCGGGTAAACAGATCGGCATGCATCCCTTTCTATTGACTGATAGCCACTGATGTCCGCAGAAAGACAAGAAAGTAGCATGAGGTAAAAAAAAAAAAAAAAAACGTGTAGGTTCTAATGCCGAAAGTATCATGGGATAGTAAAGTTAGTAGGTTCTTATGTTGAAAATAGCATGGGGTAATGAAGTTAGAAGGTTTTGATGGAGAAAATAAGATGGGGTAATGAAATTAGTAGGTTCTAACGTCGAAAATAGCATGGGGTAATGACGTTAAAAGGTTTTGATGTAGCAAATAGCATGGGCTAAAAAGGTTAGTAAGTTCTAATGTCGAAAATAGCATGGGTACTGAAGTTAGAAGGTTTTAATGTAGAAAATAGCATTGGGTGATGAAGTTAGTAAGTTCTGATGTCGAAGATAGCATGGGCTTATGACGTTAGTAAGTTCTAATGTCGAAAAAAGCATGGGGTAATGAAGTTAGAAGGTTTTAATGTAGAAAATAGCATGGGGTAATGAAGTTAGAAGGTTTTAATGTAGCAAATAGCATGGGGTAATGAAGTTAAAGGTTTTAATGTAGAAAATTGCATGGGGTAATGAAGTTAGAAGGTTTTAATGTAGAAATTTCATTGGGGTAATGAAGTTAGAAGGTTTTAATGTAGAGAACTTGCATGGGTAATGACGTTAGAAGGTTTAATGTAGAAATCTGGGATAATGACGCTAGTAAGTACTTATGTCAAAACAGCACTGGGTAATGAAGTTACAAGGTTTTGATGTAGAATATAGCATGGGGTAATGAAGTTAGAAGGTGTTAATGTAGCAATGAAGTTAGTAGGTTCTTATGTCGAAAATAGCTTGGGCTGATAAAGATAGTATGCCGATACTAGCATGTGCGTGCGCCTGTGAGCGCCTGAGCTTGTGCGCGCGCGCGCGTGTGTGTGTGTGTGTGTGTGTGTGTGTGTGTGTGCGCGTGCGCGCGCGCGTGTGTATGTAATCGTGTGTTTATGGTAATGGTGAGTGCACTGTTACGTTATGGTGGACCAGTGTTTGTTGAAGAAACAGCAGGGGGGGGGGGGGGGGGGGGACCTCCAATCATTTAATTTCACAAATCAAGGCTTTTAAATGGATACTCCAGGACCGGTAAACTGGAATAATAAGCGAGTTACATATGCATGAGCTTCTTTGCTAAAAGGTTAGGTTGGACAGAATTAAAACGCACTAGAAAAGTCAAAGAACATTATGCAAACAGTCTCTCTCTCTCTCTCTCTCTCTCTCTCCTGCCAACCAAAACTGGCTTGTTCCCTTTATGCAGGTGGCAAATAAGAGCATGGCCCCAAAGGAGCACACCGGACTATTTTCCCTGACTCCCGCCTTTCAGTTCGGATTCTGTGTTTTTACATCATCATGCGTGCTTTCCGTGTTTGGCCAGAATTTTTTTTTTTTTTAGAACGGCAGTGTGTGTGTGCGTGTGTGTGTGTGTGTGTGTGTGTGTGTGTCCGGGCGTGTGTGTATGTGTGTTAGCGTGCGTAAGGGCGCGTGCGCGTGTGTTTGTGTGTGTGTATGTGTGAGAGGAGAGGAGAGAGAGAGGAGAGAGAGAGAGAAGAGAAGAGACAGAGAGAGAGAGAGAGAGAGAGAGACAGAGACAGAGAGAGAGAGAGAGAGAGAGGAGAGTTATGCGTAGATGCGGCAGCTGCGTGCGTGATGGCAGGCACGGAAAGGGAAGTGTTGTTGTTGGTGTTATTGGTGGTGGTGTCGGTGGTTGTGTTTCAATGTAGGGAGATAGAAGCCAGCCAGAGAAGATAGAGCGAGATAGCCTGGTGAAAAGCTGGGCGGGTTGAACGTGTTTAATGAAACATGATTTTTAATGGTCTCCTAAAGTCTCCCATATCATTTACATTCATTGGCATAAAAATTAATTGAGCCCGCCGACCCTTTTCAGACCATATCGATCCATTCCTACGAGAGAGAGAGAGAGAGAGAGAGAGAGAGAGAGAGAGAGAGAGAGAGACAGACAGACAGACAGACAGACAGACACAGAGTTAGAGAGACACACACGCGCGCGCGCGCGCGCACGCACGCGCGCACGCACGCACGCACACCACACAAAACACACACACACACCACACACACACACACACACACACACACACACACAGAGGGTATAAATGTGTGACTGTGTCTGTGTTGAGTTGGTCTGCACGTGTGGGTGTTGTCCTTCGCCCACAGGGTAACAGGAATTTCTTTTATGCTTTTTTCCTTTTCAGTTTGATGAGATAAAAGCCAGGAAGGAGACCCGGAACTAGATGAGACAGTAAAAATCTGATAGCTGAATGGGTTTAATGAGGCTTAAGTTTTAAGGCCTCATGAAATCCCCCGAATCAATTACATCCCGTATCATAAAAGTTCGTTGAGCCACTCGGCTTTTTTTTGTATTAGACCGATTAGATGAACCCCTGACGTACAGACAGAGAGAGGAGAGAGAGAGAGAGAGAGAGAGAGAGAGAGAGAGAGAGAGAGAGGCGGAGGTTAGAAGGAGGGGAGAGAGATGGAGTGGTATGACAGGTCAGGGCAGTGGCGAGAGCACGGCGAGGTACCGATCCCTCTACACCTGTGTAAGTATGATCATTCTTCGTCAGGAGAAAACAGTAGCGCAATCTCCCAGCGCGTTGTGTACAGCCTACTGCCAACATCAGTCCGTCTTCGACCACTGTAAACTATAAACATGTCCATGTTTTTAAGACTTCGCTTAGTTTTCGTGGCTTCCTGCAATACCTTCTGAATCAGTCGCGTGCGAAATTTTTTTGGTGTCAAGGTGAAGCTTGAGTATTTTTAGCTGTTGTTTACTTCTTTTTTTTATTTATTTATTTATTTTTTTACTTTTCTTTGGTTAAACTGTTTTTTCTGCCCCCACTCACCTCCTCACCCCCACCTCTGCCCCCTCCGCCAACACACACACACACACACGCACGCACGCACGCACGCACGCACGCACGCACGCACACACGCACACACACTCACGCACACACGCACTCACTCACGCACGCACAAGCGTCACACACAGAGACAGAAGCTCAAAAGACTCAAGACTCAAAGGATGTACTGTGTTATGAGCTTCCAGCCCATTGAGAATTGGAAAAGAGAAGGTGGGGTGGGATGGATGGGTAACGGAAGAGGTGGGGAGAGAGGAATGGGGGAGGACGAGGGGGAAGGAATGGAAATGAAAATCGATTTGATAATATATTCATACCACAGCATGAAGACACATTCTACGAGACACGGGATCGATATTATATTAACTTGGCACACAATACGAGACACGGGATCGATATCATATTAACTTGGCACACAATACGAGACACGGGATCGATATCATATTAACTTGGCACACAATACGAGACATGGGATCGATATCATATTAACTTGGCACACAATACGAGACACGGGATCGATATCATATTAACTTGGCACACAATACGAGACACGGGATCGATATCATATTAACTTGGCACACAATGTGAAATGTCTAAGCATTCTTCAGATGTAATACAGTACACTTGCAATAGTGATTTTTTTTCACTTAAAAAAAAATCATTTAAGATCATTTTAAGAAGTGTCCAAATAAGAATTCACTTCATTCCCAGCACACACACACACACACATACACACGCGCGCGCGCGCGCGCGCGCACGCACGCACAGAGAGAGAGAGAGAGAGAGACACACACACACACACACACACACACATAATATATATATATATATATATATATGTATACACACACACACACACACACACACACACACACACACACACACACACACACACACACACACACTGCTTCTGTCTTTTCTGTATTGGCGAAGACGGGCGAGAAGACCGTCCATCGTGTTGGCGTTGTCTTTAAAAAAAACATGTCTATGTTCACTCCCATATGTTATTCCAGTGTTGTTGTTTGCATGATGGATGGTCAGTCACTGTGTCAGCGCTGATCTCATTGTCAGCATGAGGCGCGTTGTCTTTCGTGCACTGTGTCAGTGTGTCACCTGGGTGTGTTGACTGTGTCACGTTAATTAACTGGCACACCCCGACTCACAATGTCGAAATATTCACTAGTTGGGAGCACACTGTCACTGTTAGTTGGTTTACACCAAAAGGGTCGTGCTTGCAGACTGACTTAACATGCAGTTTTTCAGCAGACGCAATCGGCTTATCGTCTCCAGACGTGTCCAGTGTAGTCGTATTCTCTTTCACACAAAACAAACTTGGAGGAGTCGGAGAAAACGAGGGCGGATGGGAAAGAGGATGGACTTGCCTTATGCCGCAGAGTCACAGGATTCCTGAGTGGCTTTGCTGTCCTACTATCTCGAGAGACTTATGACGTCATTGGCGACGATACAACACAACGTCACTTGGCAAAGGCCGTGAAGGTGACGTCACTCAAAGGGCGACTACCGTGGGCTTCCCTCTGCCTTCATGGTTGAAGAGAGACAATGACAATTCCTGCTTCAGAATGTTCAGGACACTGTCTAGTGGGGCAGTGAAACCGTGCACATGGGCAGGTTCTTCACAAGAAATTGTAAAAATCTTTCTCCCTGCTGTTTGAACAAAAATCGTCGTGCTTGAGCCACTCACAGAGAGAGAGAGAGAGAGAGAGAGAGAGAGAGAGAGAGAGAGAATCCACTGACCATCGTGAATTCGCTACATTTGTACAGCTTACAAGACAGGCCTACGTTTAAGGCCTGGTCCCACATGTCCTGACTCCTGCCTCCCGACCATTCTTCATCCTTCTCTCCTCGCTGTCCCGTTTGAAAGCAGGCACTCCCCGCACCCCCTCCCCCCCCCCCCCTCCCTCACCACCCACTTGGACTCCAGTCGTCAGAGTTCGTTACCCACCGACACCCCTTTGATCCCCGCCTCCCACTTCTCTTCCCTGTCCCAGTATTCTCTCACACCCACCCCTCATCCCGTTCCTCCTCTTTCATGACTATAGTCATTGGCAGTGTTGGTGGACGTCGAGAGACAGACAGAAAGAGACAGCAGGAGATAGGGAGAGGGAGGGTGCAACGAGGGGAGAGGGGGGGGGGGGGGGGCTACACGGCAGGCGAAGCTGAGTGAAAAATAAATTAGAATAAAATGAATTTGAAGAAAAAAAAAAAAAACGCCGGTGCCAAATGTTTATGTCTACCCCCTGCCAAATCTGGCATTGAAATAAACACTGGCATCAGGGGGGCGGGCACGGCCTACTGCAGGTAGGAAGCCGCACGGAAATAGAACGGACAAAAGGAATGGTGCAGCCAGAAATACATTAAACGCCAGACTGGAAGCTGATGACGTTCCCAGACAAGACTACCGTTTAAGAAGCAGGCTTCCCATGCGGGCCGGTTTCTAACTAAGAGGTGGATTCGCTTGAAATTCCCACCGCCCAGATACGCGCTTGTTACTGTGTATGTTAGTGAGTGTTAGAGAGAGAGAGAGAGAGAGAGAGAGAACGTGTGTGTGTGTGTGTGTGTGTGTGTGTGTGTGTGTGTGTGTGTGTGTGTGTGTGCGTGTGCGTGTATGAGATGTACACTTGTATATTTCAACAAGAATTGTTTATGCTTTTATCCACAGTGTGGAATTTCTGTACGTATTCGTTGTTTTTTTTTTCTGCTCCACGCTGATATGGATTTCAAACCAGTCGACATTATAGTACCATTCATGCAGATGACCTCAGCACTTGCATCCCAATGTCAGTGAATGAACCTATCGCCCCTTTGTTCATGAATGAACCTATCGCCCCATTGTCCATGAATTAACCTATCGCCCCTTTGTCCATGATATGAACCTATCGCCCCTTTGTCCATGAATGAACCTGTCGTCCCTTTGTCCATGAATGAACCTATCGCCCCTTTGTCCATGAATAAACCTATCGCCCCTTTGTCCATGAATGAACCTATCGCCCCTTTGTCCATTTTTGTCGTCCTTTTGTCCTGCCGCTACCCCTGGGGTGTCTGGTAGAGGTGGTATTTCCGGTAGGGGTGTTTACCAAGTCTTTCTTGGGGCTGTACGTCCATCTTTGGTCCTCACTCGTCACTCAGCTCTCACCTGTGGCACCCCATAGTTGTTAACGTGCGACATCAGCCACACCCCGGGCAACAGCTTTGGTAGGCTGGCAGAACCAGGTGCGGGTAGCCCACGGGTCTCAAAGCCTCTGCGAGGTAGGCTTGTCTACCTAAGCATGTGAAGACTGAACTCAGCAGACTGCGCGAAGGAAATCATCAAGTGATTCAACAGGCAGAAAGGTGACCCCCAACAATGCGCTGTGGAGTGCACAGAGCATGGTGAGACATGAAGAATATCATGGTCATCCACTGCATCCGCCTCCAGCCATCCTGACCCTGTCTTTGCTGCTGGACACAGATGGGTTTGGTCGAGAAATTTGGTCGACCAGTTACGCAACTCCTCACTTTAAATAAATTCACGGCGCAAGTCACTTCTATCATCATCATCCACCCCTATTCCTCTTATCTCCATGTCCGAAAGCGATGGACAAGTGGTCCTTGGCTCGTAGAATGTGCACACCCTCCTGGATAGAGACGATGCTAACAGACTCAGAGAAGAACAGCTCTAACTGGAAAAGAACTTGCCTGGTGTTAATACAGGCAGGTTCTTTTCCAATTAGAGCTGTTATAAATATCACAGCCTGAGTGAGACCTGGCTTGTGGAACAGGGTGAACCTTTTTTTTTTAGCAGAAGAGGAAGTGCAGAGTGACAAGAGGCTGAGGCAAGCTAGCTGGACCTCCGACGGGAGTGAACGACAGGCTGGATGATCATGATACTTCCCCGGTCACTTTGAAAGAAGCACCTGACAATCATCAGCGCCTTTGTGCCGATCATGAACAACCAAGACAACGTGAAGGACAAATTTTGTACAGCTCTTCACTCTGTCATTGCTGCTGTCCTGAAAGTAGA
Source organism: Conus canariensis (assembly GCA_033310375.1). Taxonomy (NCBI): domain Eukaryota; kingdom Metazoa; phylum Mollusca; class Gastropoda; order Neogastropoda; family Conidae; genus Conus; species Conus canariensis. The sequence goes on from CM065742.1 coordinate 34,526,228, forward strand.
CAAGCTGACCATACTTGGTGCTTTCAAGATTTCGACGCTAGAGTCGGTTCTGACAGCGACTCTTGGGAAGGTTCATTAGCAAACACAACATGGGCCACTGCAACAGCAGCAGTCTGCTGCTAGTCCACACCTGTGCTGAGCGTGGACTGCTGATCACCAACACAGTCTTCTGCCCCGCTACCATTACTAAGACATCATGGATGCATCCCGCCCCAAGCATTGGCATCTCATTGACTACATCATCGTCAGGAAGAAGGAAAGGCAGGATGTAAGAGTCACCAAATCCATGTGCAGCACCGAATGCTAGACTAACCACCGTCTCATAATCAGCAAGCTCAACATCCAGATCCAACCGAAGAGATGCCTGCAAGGCAAAAGGCTCCAAGATTGTTTAATGTTACCAAGCTAAAAAAAAAAAAAAACACCAGAACCAAGCAGCATTTGTAGATGCTCTGGAAGAACGCCTACAATCCACCTGTCTTGAGAAATAGACCTTCAAACAACTGCTATAGAGGTTCTGGGTCCAGCAGCCAAGAAACACAAGGGCTAGTTTGATTAGAACTGCGGTGACATCCAACAGCAACAGGATGAGAAACTTCTGCACAAAGCTTACCTCAGTGACATCAAGTACACCTCCAGAAAGGATGCATTCAACAACATACGCAGAACAGTTCAAGAGAAACTATGAAATGTGCAAGACACATGGCTGAACAACAAGGCTGACGAGATCCAAGGATATGCTGACAGGCATGATATGAAGAACTTTTATGATGCCTTGAAAGAAGTTTATGGACCTACATCATCAGGATCATCCCCTCTGCTCAGCACTGATGGAAACACATCGACCATTGCCAGGAAAAAAATCTCGAAACTCTGGGCAGAACACTTCAACAGCATATTGAACTGCCTTCAACCATCAGTGACACAGTCATTGACCAGCTTCTTCAAGTGCCCATCAACAAAGAAATGGATGATCCATCAGCCCTCCTGGAGACCCATTTGTACAAGCGCAAAGGAAACATCCAGGTTTGGACAACCACCAAGGCATATCCCTCCTTTCCACAGCAGGCAAGAGTTTTCGCTAAAGCCAGTGTGGCCTCAGGAAAGAAGAGGAACCATTAATATGTTATTTGCTGCAATACAGCTTAAACAAATGTCAGCAACAAAATGCCGACCTGTTCTTCAATGTCGACCACACCAAGGCCTTCAGTGCTGTCATTAGAGAGGGCCTGTGGAGGATCATGGCCAAATATGGATGCCCTCTGAAAATCATCTCTATGGTGCGGCAATTCCATGATGGCTTGCAGGTCCGAATCCAAGACAAAAGAAAGACATCTGACCATTCCCTGTCACAAAGGGCGTAAGCAAGTCTGTGTTCTGGCACCCACTCTGTTCAACATCACGTTCTCTGCAAAGCTGACTGACGCCTCGGTGCTGGCTTAGAAACTGACATGCATTGCTGCATTGACAAGTTTTTTGTAGCCTGCGCCAACTTCAGTCTCACCATAAATACATAGAAGATGGAAGTTCTGTATCAACTCGTGCAAGGCAGACCCTGTGCTGAGCCTAACATCACCGTCAATGGTGTGAGACTCACTGCGGTGAGTACAGTCAGCTTCCTTGGCACCACACTGTCCCAGAACGTCACCATCAACGATGAAGTGAGCGTCAGAATTGCAAGGTAAGTGCAACTTTGGCAGACTGCACTCCAACATTTGGAATAAAAGAGGCATCAGTTTAAAGCCAAGCTGAAGATGTACAGAACAGTTCTTCTCCACATACTTCTCTATTTCTCTCTTCTGAAAATGCACCAACGTCATGCCAAGAAGCAGAATCACTTCCACACAAGCTGCCTCAGAAGATTGTTAAAAATCAAACGGCGGGACAAAATCCCAGACACAGAGGTGCTTCCCCAAGTAGACCTGCCTAGCATCAACACCATTCTGATGCTGTCTCAGCTCCAATGAACAGATCATGTAGCTCACATGCCAGACCACCGACTACTCAAGAGATTCCTCTACGGTAAGATGCAACAAGGAGGGTGTTCCCATAGAGGTCAGGAGAAACGCTTCAAAGACACTCCCAAAGCATCCGTGATAATGTGTAACATCAACGCTGACACATGGGAACAAACTGCTGTGGATCGAAGTAGATGGCGCTACGATATCCACAAAGGCGCCAAGTCATGTGAAGAAAAGACAGCTGCAGTGCAACAAAATAGACAAGCAAGGAAAGCCCATGCCAGCAATCAAGTGGACGACTCTCACATTCCATGTAGAAAGAAACTCGTGGAGAGCGTGGCAGCAGAGTCCTCAGAAGAGAAGCCCCCTTCAAGCAAGTGTTTCGGCCCTTATCTCCTGACACTCTAGGGGGGTTGGGCCACACCCGGTTCATGACTCCGGATGTCCCTCTGCTGCCCCTTTTTTTCCCATCTTGGGACGAGCCATGGCTGGGATTCGAACCCATGACCCTCTGGACATGCTCATTTTCCACTTAATGACTCACACTCTAACCACTGAGCCACTGGGGCACCTGCTATTTGTAGGGAAATTTAAGCCTTATGAAGTTCACTTTTGTTCCTCCTTGACCAGATCCAGCTTGAACACCTCTCTGCCGCTTCTGCCATTGCTTTCAGGGCTCTGGGTTTTTCCCTCCCTGCAACTGAGAGCTGTTTCATGAGGCTGTATACAGACGTTCCTACAAACCCCCTAGCTCCAATTTCTGCAGTGAGGACTTTGACCTGATAGCCTTCTCTTCTCAGGCTGTTTGCCAGATCAGCATACTTTTCAGTCTTGTAGATTTGAGCTGCCTCCATTCTGTTCTCATATGGCACCGTGAGCTCGATCATGATCAGCTGCATGGTTGACTGAGAGTGGACTACTATGTCTGGTCTCATGCCACTCTTGCTGATGATCTCTGGGTGACTCTTCCATTCTGGGAGGTCTGCAGTGCACGCCCAGTCATCAGCCCCGTCCAGCAGACTCTGCCTGCATGTTCCGAGTGGCACTGTTGTTCTTGGCCATGATTTGCTACCTTCTGCCGTGAAGAATGTTGCGGGTGCTTTTGGAGTCCTGATTTTCCCTTTTGTGGTGTTGGTACTAGCCCAGACTGCTTGTACAATCTCTTTGAACACTTGGTTGTGTCTCCATGTGTACCTTCCTTGAGCCAGGGCTACTTTACATGAGCTTAGGACATGCTCCACTGTTTGTTTTTCATGGCAGAGGGGGCATGCAGGATCGTCTGTTTTCCCCCACTTCACCAGGTTTGCATTTGAGGGCAGAAGGTCATATGCAGATCTGAGAATGAAGCTGATCCTGAGAGGGGCCATGTGCCAAATGCCATTCCAAGTGAGACTCTTTGGAGTGCATTCTCCTACGTTGTCCATTGCCCTTGCTGGCTCTGCTGGACTGCTTTTGGAGTCTTTTTTGGTCTTCTTCTTTTCTCATCTCCTGAATCATCATGTCTCTTTGGCTTTTCCTTTGGCCTTTGACCACCATTCAGTTTTGGTCACCCCCAGTCCTTGTCTGTTGGTCTGTGTGTGTCCTGTTATTTCTCTGATCTTGAGACTTTCTTTTGCAGAATCCATCGCCTCTTGAACTTTCCATTTTCTGCCTGTCTTCAGCTGGGGCTTGATTGCTTCTACCACCTTGTCTCCTGGATCCCCCAGCATGCTTTGAAGTCTGATCTTCCCTGCTTTGTATTCCTCCAGGATGGATTTCAAAGGTAGTTTCAGCTTTGCTTGGCGAGAGTACAGCGCTATGTCAGTCAGACAGGGGGGGACACCAAGCCATTTCCTTGTGAACTTGTTGATTTTGGCTTCCAATGCCTCCACTATGCTGGTGCAGATGTCGTATATCATCAGAGGCCATAGGAGCTTTGGTATCAGCATGAACTGCAGACACCAAACCTTGTATTTGCCAGGGAGCCCACACTGGTCAATGGTCTCCAAGCCTTCTTCCGACATCTGTTTGGTTTCTTTTGCTCTTTGTGTGTCTTTCAGGGTATCATCATACCATCTTTCAAGGCTCTTGACTGGCTCTTCTGTGACTGTTGAAATGGCCTGGTTGGCAACAGTGAAGACCACAGATTCGGCCACTTTTCCTTTCCTCAGTGAGAGACTCCGTGATTTCTTTGGCTTGAACTTCATTCTGGATGAAGCAATTATGTCGTCCAGCCTCTCCAGCACTGACGTGTCTCGTCTTCTCTGGATGAAATCACTGTAGTGTCATCCATGAAGGCCTTGAGAGGGGGCATCTGGTATCCATCGCCAAGGTCTGTTTGTCTTGCGTTGCTTGTTGCTGCTTTCAAGATGACTTCCATTGCCAACACGAACAGTATTGGGGAAATTGCACAGCCCATTGCAATGCCCACTTCCAAGTTGATCCAATCTGTTGTGTACTCCTTGGTGGAGAACCGCACTGAGAAGCCATTGAAGTACTTCTTGAGCATGTCGCGGATGTTCTTTGGCACATGGTACATGGTACATTTTACACCTCCCCCCTCAACCGCAAGATGACTGAAGTGGTCTTTGTCGACTCGATCGACGAACAACAGCCCTCTTCAGCCCTGCCCTCCTCCCTCTAATCCCCTCCTTTTGTCACCCCTCTTCTCAAAACCACTTTTCACGGGCTCTCTCCTCTTTCTACAACACCCTTTACCAACCCCTTCGTTTCACTGTGTTTTAGTTCATCATTTGTTAAGGGAACCATTGTTTGTAGCATAAGAATGGAATATCGACTTGTGTGTGTGAGTGAGTGAGTGAGAGAGAGAGAGAGAGAGAGAGAGAGTGTGTGTGTGTGTGTGTGTGTCCGTGCGTGCGTGCGTGTGAGTGCGTGTGTGTGTGTGTGTGTGTGTGTGTGTGTGTGTGTGTGTGTTTGTTTGTTTGTGTGTGTGTGATATCATGCATGAAATATAAATGCTGAGCTTGCCTTGTAAACTTCGCAATTTTTTTTTCCCAGAAGAGTCTCTGAAAACAAAGAAAGAAGCAAACAAACTTACACGTGATTAAAAGAAAAGCAAACAATCTTCCACGTGATCTTCTATGTGCCACCAACGACAGAGCTAAGCCCATTTGTGTTTCTTTCTTGCTTGCTCATTCACTTCCACGTGATCTTCTATGTGCCACCAACGACAGAGCTAAGCCCATTTGTGTTTCTTTCTTGCTTGCTCATTCGTTTGTGTGTTTTTTCTTTCTTTGCTTTCTCTGTGCGTTTGTTTCCGGTGTTTCCGTCATTATTGCATGTGTGTACCTACTTCTCTTGTTTACCGTATTGCGCTTTGTTGTTGCTGTTTTCATTATTGCTTTTGTCCTTCTTTCTTTTAACTTCTTTCTTTCTTTCTGTTTGTTCTTTTCCTTTCTTCCTTCCCTTGTTTTCTCTCTCTCCCTCTCCTTCCCTCCCTCCCCCCCCCTCTCTCTCTCTCTCTCTCGCTATGTGAAGGGGACAGGTGGGGGTTGTGAGGGAGGTCACTTTGTTTCTCTTTTGTTTTCTTACATGTTGTGGTTGTCATTGTTGTTATTCTGGATTTTTCTGTTGCTGATGGTACTGTTGTCGACGTCTTTGTTGATGATAATGTGTTGCTGTTGCTGCTGTTGTTGTTGTTGTTGTTGTTCTTGTTCTTGTCGATGATAAAGTTGATAATGATATTGCTGTTGATATGCTGCCGATGGTTTTTCTTTTCCTTTTCCCACTTTTGTTCTTGTTGCTGATGTTTGTTGTTTTTTTCTGCTCAGCGTTTCTTCTCTTTCTTTCTTTCTTTATTTTCGTTTTTTCCCTTTGTCCTACATCTTTTCTTCTTGTTCTTCTTGTTCTTCGTCTCTTGTTTATTAATCATTATTTTATCCCCAGCAGACTACGACTCTGGATGTTTTATATGGCTTGTCTGTATTACGTAGCAACATACGATATATGCCTGGGAATGTTATCCTGCCAATGGAATGTTGTCTGCGTTGTTTTCACAGAGTTGCTTTTGTCTTCTTTTTCGCTTTCTTTCTTATTGGTGTTTTCCTGTTTCAAACATCCTCTACCCTTTCCTTTCTTCTCTTGTTGTCCTTCTGTCACTGTTTTCCATCCTTCTATCCTTCACTGTTTGTTGTATCGTGTCTGTGCATGTTTCAGGTACAGTGATAGTGACACGATCCCAGCGATACTGACATGATCTCCTTTTGAAACCTACCCCTCGCTAAGAATGTTGGCACGCATATATTTTGACTGTAAGCTGGGCAATATCTCACACTCAGTAAAGCCAAATAAAAAAGAAACAAACAAACAAAAAACGAGTGGGATATAATCTGTGTTGAAACTTGTATAACTTGGCTAAGCATGCACGCTTGCTAAGAGCTGAACGACTGTTTGAGAATAGCACACACAGGGGAGAGGGAGATAAAAAAGAATATGGATGTGATAGTGTGTGAGCTCGTAATTTGGGATATGTATTGTGGAGTGGCGCTAGTTCTTTACTCTGACCTATTCCCAGTCGAGGCTTCACTGTCTCTTGTACATAAGTCATTACTCACAATTTGGTTGTCGAATGATCGCTTCTCTCTCTCTCTCTCTCTCTCTCCTCTCTCTCTCTCTCTCTCTCTCTCTCTCTCTCTCTCTCTCTCTCTCTCTCCCTCTCTCTCTCCCTCCCACCTCTCTCTCCCTCTCTCTATGCCTCTCTCTCCTCCTCTCTCTATCTCCTCTCTTCCCTTTCTCTCTCTCTTCCCCCTCTCTCTCCCCCTCTCTCTCTCCTCCCCCCTCTCTCCTCCCCTCCCTCTCTTCTCTCTCTCCTCTCTCTCTCTCCTCCTCCCTCTTCATTCTCAGTGTCTGTCTGTCTCTCTCTCAAGAGTTACACTACTGTTCCTTTCTTTTTCGTGTTCTCTTCGTGTTCTCCTCCTCTTTTTTCCAGGAACGAAAGGAGGGGGGGGGGGGGTGTATACAAGGGCTGGGGGATGGAGCGGTAAACGTGAGGGTCTGGAATACCTGAAACCACCCATCAATCCTCACCGCCCTTTTCTCGCCCTCACCATCCCCTCTTGTCCCCTGTCCACCGCTCCGTCCTCCAGGACTGTCAGCTGTCCTGCAATCAACATCTCCTGTTGTCCCTGTCCACCGCTCCGTCCTCCAGGACTGTCAGCTGTCCTGCAATCAACATCTCCTGTTGTCCCTGTCCACCGCTCCGTCCTCCAGGACTGTCAGCTGTCCTGCAGTCACCCTGTCCACCGCTCCGTCCTCCAGGACTGTTAGCTGTCCTGCAGTCACCCTGTCCACCGCTCCGTCCTCCAGGACTGCGAGCTGTCCTGCAATCAACATCTCCTGTTGTCCCTGTCCACCGCTCCGTCCTCCAGGACTGTTAGCTGTCCTGCAATCACCCTGTCCACCGCTCCATCCTCCAGGACTGTGAGCTGTCCTGCAATCACCCTGTCCACCGCTCCGTCCTCCAGGACTGTTAGCTGTCCTGCAGTCACCCTGTCCACCGCTCCGTCCTCCAGGACTGCGAGCTGTCCTGCAATCACCCTGTCCACCGCTCCTCCTCCAGGACTGTTAGCTGTCCTGCAATCACCCTGTCCACCGCTCCGTCCTCCAGGACTGTTAGCTGTCCTG
>CM065742.1:34538810-34556310 GCA_033310375.1 Conus canariensis
CAACACCAGAGCTACCCCACATCCCTCTTTTTCAATTTGTTTTTATTTTATTTTATTTTATTTTATTTTATTTTTAGGTATTTTGAAGTGTGTTTGGAGAAGGGCTTTGGGCATGGGGATTTGAGTCCGGGGCTGGTTGAAAAAGGTTTACTGAACTTGGGGCAGCTTCTGGGTCAGCTTCTGGGTCTCCTGTATGGTCCTCACCAGATAAGTCAGAGTTAGATAGGACAGGATGGGGTTACATGCCTGGATGGGTTGGTGAGGTTGCTCTCCACTTTCGTTTCTGTCAGACATGCTGAAGCGAGTTGGATGTTGTAGGAGAGTTGGAGGATGGGTGGGAGACATCTTGTTTCGCCGTGTTCATGGTTCCTGCCGTTTTTGTTTTCCATCGTCTTCATTCCGCAAGTGATTATGGACAGGGCGAAAGCAAACAGAACGACACAGAAGCTCCCCGGTGATGGAAGGCTAGGGGACAGCACGTCACCATTCTGACTGTGAAGGTCGCCTCTTTTGCGCACGTGTAGATGGCGTTTAGGAAAGGAAGGACTGAGGAGAAAGTGGGTGAGTTGGGTTACATGAGTTGAGGGAAGGGGTGGTTCGTTTGCTGGTCTTTAAGACCAGCGTGACCTTGGTGCCTTTCAATCTTCAACCTTCCTGACATCATCCTTATCAGAGTCGCGGCTTTACGGCAACTGGGGTGAGGCGCTTTTTTCTTTAATTATGTGTAAGCTTCGGGTCGTGGATGAGTGTGTGTGCCTGACACAAGGAGACAGTGAATGTTGGAGAGGAGGAAGACGGGGTGTCCCGTACAGCTATCGACTATCGTTCTGATATCTGGGGGCAACTCTTTTAAAGCATTTCGAGGTGAGTTTTTGAAGAGTGGGTTTGTGGAGTCAATGTACATGTTTTGGGTTGGTTATGCCGCTTTGTTCCACTGTTCGATGACTGTTGACCATAGGTCTGAGCACCAAGGGGCAGGTAGGGTGTGATAGGATAGGGGATAAAGGGAGCTGGTCGTGGGTGGGTGGGACTCGAGAGTGCTGCCATTAGGCCTTTTGTGGCGTGTTTGTCAAGGGCAGGGCGTGGCAGGGTTCCACTCCATTCGTGTTGTTGACAGCACAAATCACCGCAGGGGGGGCCATCTCCACATTTCTGGATTATCGACCGATTGTGTGTACGGGGCAAGATGGGCAGGGGTGGTTTGTTGTTTGCTCACTTGATTGCTTTGTGGGTTGGATGGTTGGAATGTTGGTTAGTTGGTTGGTCTGTTACGTTTGTTTGCTGGTTCTCGTTTCCAGTGTCATGGTTGTTGGTATTGTCGTTATAAAGGGCGAGTTTTGGTTGCTGTTGTTGATGCGGTAGTGGTCTCTGTTCTTCTGGTTGTTGCTGTTTTGTCATTGTTGTGACGGGTGCTTCTGTTCTTACAGTTGTCTTTGTTGTTGTTGTTTCGGGTTGCGTTGTTTGTTTGCTTGTTAGTGGTTCCTCCGTACTCCTGCGTTTCTCTCTTCTTCTTCTTCTTTTTATGGACCCCCACTCCCCGTCCTTTTTTCCCGCCCATTAGGCTCTCTCTCTCTCTCTCCTCTCTCTCTCTCTCTCTCTCTCTCTCTCTCTCTCTCTCTCTCTCTCTCTCTTATTTACTATCGAACAAATATTACTGTCGTCTGAAAGTCTTGCTGTCCTCGTATTATGATGCCTTGAGTTTGTGTCCGGCGTTATTCCCGAGCTCAAACGTTCAAGATGCACAATGGAACAAGTCATTCAGTGTCAGAATCATCACCAATCAGAGCCAACACAAAGACAAAGCGTGCACACTCAGCAATGCTAGACAATACTTCATTAGTTTTCTAGGGGATTTTTTGTTGTTTGAAGCAGAATCTCACGGTATGGTTTACTACATCCATATTTACTCATACGAGCACATTTTTAGCGAGTAATGTAAAATGATCGACACAGGTCCTGTCTTTTTCTTAAGAGTCCACAGCCACAATTCACGAAAGGTTCATAGCAGTCATATCCACACTCTTGCTCTTATCTGAAAAGAGAAAGAAAAAAAAAACGTTCTCATACATATGCACTTGTTTTTCAACAATGAAGAAACATTGGCTTCAATACTATGTATATTTACTGTCGTTTGCCACGCCAGTTTTAGATCAGAATGTAGCAGCAGAATTCTCTGATTCTACGTCTTCTAGTGGTCAAATTCGTGGTGAGCGCTGGAGGAGATCTTATGTGGTGATAGAGGAGGGTGTACGTCCATGCCTCAATCCACAATCTGCCTCAAGATCGTTTGAAAGCCAGCAACCTACGCAATGGTTTTGCTTGTCAAAAGAGCTTTGTGGGGATATATATATATATATATATATATATATATATATATATATATATATATACTCATATATACATCTCTCTCTAAATATATATATGTGAGTATATATATATATATATATATATGTATATATATATATATATATACAATAAACTAATAAATTCCAAGGATAAGTACCGAGGACCATTCCAGCAACTTACAGAGCAGCTTGGTGTTGCAATGGCTGCAAGAAATATTCAGGAGAAACAATCAGGTTTCGAAATATCGGTATCTGACCAGGGGTTATATGTTAGTGAGTTTTCTCCCTATTGGAGATTGTCTCCCCCTTGGAGACTATAAGCTTGCTGAAGGCTCGTTTTGAGAAGCATTAATTTTATTTTTCCCCATTCACCCACTCAAGCACATACTGTTAGTTAAGCAGAATTATCTACCACTGCAAATATGTATGCTTATCTCCCCCTATTTCTTCAATCTAAGACATAAGAGCAAGCTTTGTTTATAATTGAATATTTCTTGCAGTCATTGCAACACCAAGCTGCTCTGTAAGTTGCTGGAATGGTGCTCGGTACTTATCCTTGGAATTTATTAGTTTATTGTAATTTAGTCCCTTGCGGATTCATTCCAAGAACTGGCCCTCAGCACTTGTGTCTAAGAGGTTACCTTTTTATATTTTCTACTTTTCACAAGAAAATGTAGCTTGTTTTGCTCTTTCATGATTTTCTTTTGCTTCTTAGGTGGCACCTTTGGTTGTTTTTTTGTAAACTCAACAAACATACTACGGTATTGCACACCAGCCTTTTTCTGGGATAGCATTCCTCTTAAAACCGAAAAGGCAGAGGAGTCGAATTACCACTTTCCGCGGTCACTGAGGAGAAACAATCAGGTTTCGAAATACCGGTATCTGACCAGGAGTTATATGTTAGTGAGTTTTCTCCCTATTGGAGCTTGTCTTCCCCTTGGAGACTATAAGCTTGCTGAAGGCTCATTATGAGAAGCATTTATTTCATTTTTCCCTATTCACCCACTCAAGCACATACTGTTAGTTAAGCAGAATAATCTACCACTGCAAATATGTATGCTTATCTCCCCCTATTTCTTCAATCTAAGATATAAGAGCAAGCTTTGTTTATTAACAAACTTGTTGATTTTTTTCCATTCACATAGCTATATATATATATATATATATAATGTGAAGGGAAAAAAACAACAAGTTTGTTAATTTGTCCCAATATTTCGACCACTATATATATATATATATACTCAACACTTGAACTAAATGCTGTTTGGAAATACTATTGCACGCTTTTTCCAATCCGGAACAAGTATAGATTGAAATTAATCAGTTGTTGATGTCGTCCAAATTCGACGTGGTGTTTTGACGTTAAGTATAGCTTACTTGATCCTGATTAACAATCGCGGAAATGATGTTTGTGACCTGTCTGGAAAATATGTTGCTAACAATATTGGACATGTGTGTTTGTTTTATTTGTTATTCTTTTCTTTTCGTCTCTCTCTCTCTCTCTCTCTCTGTTTTCAAACAGAAATCCATAATTTCTCATTCAAATGACTTTTTGGCAGATAGTTTCCTTTTTATTGCTGGTGTCGTAGAAAGATTTTCTTCTCTTTCCGTTGTCGTTAATGTTGATTTTGATGTTGTTTTGATTGTGGATGCCATTTAATTTAGTCGCGTTATTGTGATGGTGGTTTCCGTTGTTTTTGTGATTGTTGTTTGTTTTATTTCTCCGGCCGTTGTCGATGGTGTGGTTGTTGTTTTTGCTGTCCCATTTATGGTTGATGTTGTGGCTGAATGTCTTGGTGCTCAAAATGTGGATGAACTTATGTTTGTTGTTTATCTTCTTCCAATTGTGTTGATGATGTGGTTGTGTTTGTTGTTCCAAATGTTGTGGATGTGGGTGGTTAATGTGCCAGGCGTTCTGGAGGGTTTTAATCCTTTCAGCAGTTGACGTTGATATTGTAGTTGTTGTTATTGTTTCATTTGTTGTGCTTATTGTTTCTGTAGTTCCAAATTCTAAAAGGAAAGGGTATTAGTTCCGCCAGACAATACAGACAAACAGATTACAAGACAAAACACAATGCATTTGTTACAGATGTTTTGGACATTTGTTGCACAGTTGCTAGGGATGGTTTGGTTATTGATTCCGTTGTTCTAGTTGTTACAGATAGTTTGGTATTATTGTTTCTGCTGTTCCAGTTGTTACGGATGGTTTGGTTATTGTTTGTTTTGTTCTAGTCACGGATGGTTTGGTTAATGTTTGTTTTGTTCCAGTTGTTACGGGTGGTCTGGTTATTGTTTCTGCTGTTCCAGTTGTTACAGAGGTTTGATTATTCTTTTTTTGTTCCAGTTGTTACGGATGGTTTGGTTATTGTTTGTTTTGTTCTAGTCACGGATGGTTTGGCTATTGTTTCTTTTATTCCAGTTGTTACGGATGGTTTGGTTATTGTTTGTTTTGTTGTAGTTACGGATGGTCTGGTTATTGTTTCTGTGTTCCAGTTATTACAGATGGTGTGGCTATTGTTTCTGTGGTTCCAGTTCTTGCAGATGGTGTGACTATTGTTTCTGTTGTTCCAGTTCTTGCAGATGGTGTGGCTATTGTTTCTGTTGTTCCAGTTCTTGCAGATGGTTTGGTTATTGTTTCTGTTGTTCCATTGTTGCAGATGGTTAGGTTATTGTTTTTGTTGTCCAAGTTGTTGCAGATGGTGTGGTTATTGCTTCTGTTGTTCCAGTTGTCAGATAGGTTGGTTATTGTCATTTTTGTTCCTGCAGCTGCTGCAGACGGTATAGTTATTGTCTCTTTTGCTTCCAGTCGTTACAGACGGCTTAGTTATGGTTTATTTTGTTTCAATTGCTGTTGATTTTATGGTTATCGTTTCAGTTGTTCCAGTTGATGTTGTTTTTGTTGTTTCTGTCGTTCCATTTGTTGTATACGTTATTGTGTTGTTTCGTGTGTTTTTTTCCAGTTGTAGTTGATGTTGTGGTTATTCTTTTTGTTATCGCAGTTGTTATTGATATTATGGTTATTGTTTCTGTAGTTCGAATTGTTGCGATTGTTGTTTTTGTCTTTCCATGTGTTGTTGATTTTGTGGGTGTTCTTTTCTGTCGTTCCACTTGTTGTTTATATTGTTTGTATTGTTCTACTTGTTTATGTTGTGGCTATTGTTTCCGTTCTTCCAGGTTTTTCTTTCTTTCTTTTTTTTTCTTTCGTGTGTGTGTGTGTGGGTGTGTGTGCGTGCGTGCGTGCATGGGTGTGCGCGCGTTTGTTGTTTCATTTGTTCCGGTTGTTAATTTTTTTTTAATGTTATTTCTACGGCTTTCTACTGTTTGAGTTGTTGTTGATGTTACAGTTATTGATTTTGTTGTTCCGTTGTTATAGGTACAGTTGCTTTATTTCGTTTATTCCAATGATTGACGTTCTGGTCGCTATTTATGTTGTTACAGTGTTGTTGATATCATACTTGTTGTTTTTTGGTGTTCCAGTTGCTGTTGAAGTTGTGGCGGTTTGTTTCTGTACTTCCAGTCGTAAATGATGTGCGTGGTTGTTGTTTTCGTTGGTCCTGTTGTTGGTGTTGTGTTTTGCTCTCTCTTCTCTCTCTCTCTCTCTCTCTCTCTCTCTCTCTCTCTCTCTCTCTCTCTCTCTCATACCTTATATCCTTCCCCTCTTGCTGACCTGTTTTTGGTGCACTTTCGTTTTTTTTCTTTTCTAGTGTTTTTCCTTTGTCTACCCCTGTCAGTGAATTCTTCCTTGTATTAATTGAGCTGTATAACTTGTTTTTCACACGACTGGCTTGCGAAACTCGAGCTGCTGTCTCGTGGGAGAGGGCGTCGCCGTAGTTCTTTTCTCTGTTTCTTTGTGTTGTTTTCTTTTGCTTTCCTCTCTATATGCTATCGCTCTAGATCACACATTTGGTCTATGAGCAGTTCTCCTTCTTTCATTTCTTTGGTTTCACCCTTCTTTGTTCAACTCTTTACTCTTGTCTCCCCTTATTTTTGTATTCTGTTCCTTTGTCCTGTCTCCTTTTCCTTGTTTGATGTTTTCCTCTTCCTTTCTTTTTCTGTTATCCTCTCTCTCTCTCTCTCTCTCTCTCTCTCTCTCTCTCTCTCTCTCTCTCTCTCTCTCCTCTCTCGATAACAACAGAACGATCTCTTATTCTGTCTGTGTGTGTGCTGAGTTTTTTCTTCTTTGTAACCCATTTCTTTATTCTTGCTCGTTTATTCTTACTTTAAATTCATCTACGCTTCAGTGTTAATGGAGGAACAGCTCATCAACTTTTTAATGCATTTGTGACGATATGTGTGTTTGTTTACGATGATGATGATGATGATATGATGATGATGATATAATGATGATGATATGATGATGATATGATGATGATGATATGATGATGATGATATGATGATGATGATATAATGATGATGATGATGATATGATGATGATGATATGATGATGATGACGATGATGATGATGATGATATAATAATGATGATATAATGATGATGATATGATGATGATGATATAATGATGATGATGATATGATGATGATGATGATATGATGATATGATGATGATGATGATGATGATGATATATGATGATGATGATGATGATGATATGATGATGATGATGATGCGATGATGATGATGATATGATGATGATGATGATATGATGATGATGATGATGATGATGATGATGATGATGACAGTGACGTGTACAAGCTAACCAGACAGGAGAAAGCCGGAGGGAAGATAAAAGAAGAGCGCGGGAGTGGGAGGGGGCGGCGGGAGAGGAGTGGGGGCTGGGATTGGTAGGGACATTGTTCTGCAGTGTTGTGTAAGGTTGCAGGTTGAAGGTTCAAGTCCCGCAGCCTCATGGCCATAGCGGCAATGAACTGTAAGGGTTTTATCACGTGTGGGGCACCACATGACGGAAGGGCCAGCCCAACCCTCTCCCTCCGCAGCCTTAACCGACTTAGAATGGAACCAGGGACAGTGGGTGAACAGAATTGGTTCTAAAGCCACGTGCTTCTTTCTTCTTCAATAACCCATTCTTGATCACATAATATACAAACACGCACATGCACACGCGCACGACATACACTGGAGCACACACATGGGCCCGCGCCCACAAACCCATGTATGCACATAACGTATACACTCACCACACACACACGCATACAATGATACTAATGGCACAACCAGTGTTAGGTAAGTACTCAAGGTCTGACCAGCGCGTCGGGCTAATACGTAGGACAGATATCTGTAAAGTCGTAGCTATGAGACCTTACATTCTCTGATCTAAGTAATGAATTGATTCACCCATCAGCTTTAAATCATGCGCAGTGTGGTCTTAAAACTTGGTGGATGTGGTGTAGCGTATATGGACTAATCCACACGCAGTGACACCTTCTTGAGGGAACTGATCTGAACTTCTTCTTCTTCTCCCTCCCTCCCTCCCTCCCTCCCCCTCCTCCTTCTCCTCCTCCTCCTCCTCCTTCTCCCTCCCTCCCTCCTCCTCCCTCCTCCTCCCTCTCCTCCGCCTCCTCCTCCTCTTCCTCTGCCTCTTCTTCTGCTTCTTCTTTATCATCATCATCATCATCATCATCATCATCATCATCATCATCATCTTCTTCTTCTTCTTCTTCTTCTTTCTTCTTCTTCTTCATCTTCTTCTTCTTCTTCTTCTTCTTCTTCTTCTTCATCATCATCTTCATCTTCATCTTCATCTTCTTCTTCTTCTTCTCTTCATCATCATCATCATCATCATCATCATCATCATCATCATCATCATCATCATCATCATATCTTCTTCTTCTTCTTCTTCTTCTTCTTCTTCATCTTCATCTTCTTCTTCGTGGCGTCTATTTCTCTGTCTTTTAATGAGTAGTTCAGGGTGATTTTAAAACCTGGCAAAACGATTGTGTAAATTTTGCCAAACGAAAAAGAGAAAAGTTGACATAAATTTGTATGGGTGAAGAAAGGAAGAACGGAGAAGAGTTGTCGCTATAAAAAGAACATATCACACACACACACACACACACACACACACACACACACACACACACACACACACACACACACACACACACACACACACTCGCTCACAAGGAGAGAGAGAGAGAGGGGGAGGGCAATTCTGTATGTCTGCCTCTGTGTGAGTGTGAGTGTGTGTGTGTGTGTGTGTGTGTGTGTGTGTGTGTGTGTGTGTGTGTGTGTGTGAACACAAAGGTCTAAGCCTCGGTGGGGGATGGGGGCTAGAGGTAGGGTGAAGGGCGATGTTTATGTCACTTTACTCCTGGAGTCTCTTGAACCCTAATGAAAAAAACCTCCATGCTTTCTCTGGGTTCTTCTTACATAGGGGATGGAGGAGGACGTGTGTGTGTGTGTGTGTGTGTGTGTGTTGTGTGTGTGGAGAGAGAGAGAGAGAGAGTGTGTGTGTGTGTATGTGTGCGTGTGTGTGTGTGTGTGTGCGCGCGTGCGTGTACGTGTGTGTGTGTGTGTGTGTGTGTGTGTGTGCGCGCGCGCGCGCGAGTGTGTGTGTATGTGTGTGTGCGTCTGTGTGTGTATGTGTGTGTGCGTGTGCTCGTGTGTGTGTGTGTGTGCATGTGTGTGTGTGTGTGTGTGTTGCGCGCGCGCACGCGCGCGCGAGCTTGCGTATAGGATAGCGGGGGGGGGGGGGGGGGGGGGGGGAGGAGGGGAGGGGGATAGGCGGGAAGACGGTCGGGTATCTCTCGGAGTAGAGAGTGAAGATATGAGTAAGGGAGAATGGAAGAATGTGCGCTTGTCTTTCCTGTTTGTGTTTAGGCGTGTAAGGTATGAGAAGGCGATGAGAACTACGTCTTGGGACTGGGGGGTAGGAATGTCAGCGTGGGGAAGGATGGTCTGTACGGAACTCTTCTGACCACATTAGATTGTTCACATGTAAGCCAGTATATGTTATGAATGTCTGTATCTTAATAACAGTGTGAGCCATGTTTTAATCCGTTACGTTCTGATGATTGTGTTAATGTCATCATTACTTATTTTCTTTATACTTCAGTGATGAAATGTGTCAAGCCGTATGTATACCCCCCCCCCCCCCCCTCCCCGCCTTAATGGCTTGGTAAGCTGAAGACAATAAAATCGTCAAAGCATGAAAATGTGCCTCTCTCTCTCTCTCTCTCTCTCTCTCTCTCTCTCTCTCTCTCTGATACGGATTTTTTATTCAATGATAAGCCATTGCCCCTATTGAAGGGGGTGCAACAAAAAAAAACAAAAACGTTCCAAAAGAAATGTAATACAACATAACTGATCAAAATTGATACATTAAGAAACAAATACAGAACGTAGCTCAAGCGCTTTATATAGATAGATGGACAGATTTCTAGTTGTTCTTTCAGTATTTGACGATAGAAGTAAACCAAGACGAAAAACACTCGGATATTTATAGTACTTTAGACGTATGTATCTTACTTTTAAGTCCTTTAGAACGGGACAGCACAAAACAAAATGCACCTCATCTTATGTCGCTTGTTTGCACAATGGACAAATTAAATCAACAGGTGTGTGTTGTTTGTAACGAAACTTACGGACATCGATTTCTGAAACGCCAAGTCGCAATTTTGTTGTAATGATTTTCAGGTGCCTGTCTAAGTTCCATTTCAAATGCGTTTTATCAGCAGCTATTGTGCAAAAACTATTATAGAAACTAAATGTTTCACTGTTTTTAATATGAAAATCCCATTCTTGCCATCTACAAAAAACCAACCTTTCCTTAAAAGCAGTAAGGAACTGATTTACTCCCTCAGCGCCTTGGTTAAGCCATACATACCCAAAAACAAATTAATACAACTTTCAACGAATATTAGATACCCAGTTGGTTTGTCACGAGAATCCAGATCGAACAACGTACAATATGCTTTTCGTGGTAATCTTGTCTGATCCAGTCTTGTCAGCTTTAGCTAGTATCGTACTCACCCGACTGCAGAATTTATGTAAATGGGGTATCTGTTTGTCTCTCCATATATCAAATCATTTGGTGTTTGCATTTGAACACCTAGGAACTTTTCAAGAGCAAACAGGTGTAACTTTTCACAGTGTCGAGCTGCACTACTTAGTCCCCACAATTCAGCCCCATATTGAACAACTTGTGTGTCAAATAATTTTAGATATACAAGAAGGGAACTACAGTTTAGTCTAAATACTTTCTGCAATATACTTGACATCGCATGTTTTGCTCTGCTGGCAAGATTTTGACACGACATAGTAAAACTCAATCTTGTTGAAAAATGAATACCTAAATACTTATAAACATTAACAACGGATATAGGGGTTCCATTGTAAGACTAGTGTTCTCTCGCTGCTAGGTATCCACCTTACCTGAAAACGACTATATCACTTGTATTCATATTCAGCTTCAGATGGAGTCCTGATGCCGCTCTGTATAGGCTGTTTAACTGTGTCTGTAACCCAACTATTGTTTCAGACAAGAGAGCCACATCATCTGCCAAAAGTAATATAAATAATTCAAAGTCATCATAGTAAATGTAGCACCGTGTTTCCCATTTCTGGTTACTTCCAACGCTAATTCGTTTAAAATAAAGTGAACACGATTCTCAGCGTGCTTTAACATCTCCCCACCAATTCCGTCTGGACCAGCCGATTTGCCATTCGTTAACTTCCTTATCGCTAATAACACTTCTTCTCTAGATATTGGGCGGTTTGTGGAACCGTCATCGTCATTCTCGTCATTATTATCATTAGTGGCACTAGTATCATTGGTATCATCGTCGCAGTTATCAATTATACAAGAATCTTCTGTTTGTAATTTGTTTCCGGTAATTCTTTTAAGTGATTATATCAGTCAGCCATTGTTATATGGTTACTTTCTTTTCAAGGAGACTCTATGCACATTTTCCCAAAACTGGTTTTGATCATTAACTTATGCAATTAGCGATCTTAAGAATGAATCATTATGTTGTTTTTCTTTTAATTTTAGGAGCTCTTTATGCTCTCTTCTGGCTATACAGTAAGCAACGCGATCAGTAGCATCCTTCGTCCGCAGAAATGTACTCAGCAATCCTTTAGCTTTTGATGTACTTATTTTACACTCATCATCGTACCAGTCACTTTTTTCATTCATTTTGTTCTAACAAATTCGCTTTTTCAGACAACCAGCTTGAGTTTTAAGACATGTAACAAACATATTCAAGGCTTCATTACAATCACGATCAATTATATTTACAGCATCGTCGAGTAATGATAATACCTCAACCGACTACATTGTATGGACGTACGTTGGTTCAAAAGAAGGATTCCACACAAACTTTTCTTTTTTCTTTTTTTTTTTTTCTTTTTTTTTTTCTGTCCCAACTTCTGCGCCACCTCGGAGGCAGTACACCCATGCCGCTCATTCCGACACCCCGTCCACAGCCACAGCCCGGTCGGCCCCGCCGCAGCCCCGGCACCAGCAATCCACAGGGAGCAGTCAATGTCAAGTCGTCAAGAGGCAACCCACCGGAGGAGACACTGCACTGCTGCCGAGTCACTTCGGTGGTGTTCAGTGGCGCCTGTTCTGATCTAACATACGCAGGACACCACCTACTAAGCCCCCTACTGACAACAATAATTGCTTAGTCGCGGAGCCAGCGTGAGTGAGCTCTCCCTCCGGAGGGCGCCACCACGTCCGTCCAACGACAAGCCCCCATGGGCTCGCCGATACCGGTGACCCCGACGGAACCAAACGAAGGCCACAGACGTAGAGAGGACAACGGAATTGAGGTCACCATGAGAGTAGGGCATGAAGGGCCACAGAATTTGAGACATTTTTTTTTAATGTTGATCAGTGAGAATGAGGATGATTAAGATGATGCTACGAATTGCCATTTCGGTCTGAGACTACACGACAGGGCTGTACTCTACGCTTCCTTTAATAATATATCCCGGCGTCAACCAGGCCCGAGAGATACAGGCACCTGCAGTGTTGGTCAAGAAATTTGAGCAACACTCTCAGAAACGCATCCATTAAGTGGATGAAACACGACTGTGTGGTCCCAGTCTTCCCAACTGAGTCCGCAGCAAACTCAACTCTGGGTAGGAGCCGGTCGGTCCAGAAAAACCCACATGACTCTGATGGGATTCGAACCCACGACCTCCCAGCCGGGAGTCCGCGACGCTAACCACTTCGCGACGGCGGCTGGTCACACAAACTTTTCAATCACCTCACAGTTGATTTCAACACTTAAACACAGCACTAAGATTAGGCATTCCAAAATGAAATTCGACAGGTAAATGATCAGATTCTAATCTCTCTGAAACAACTAAATTACAAGAAGGCAAAACAACTGATAGTAAATTTCGAGAATCAGAAAATAGTCGTTTACACTACACCCAGAGTCTGAAATGTACGTATAGTGCCCATCAAGATCACTACTACATACCCCGTTTAGTATGTACAATCCCAGCGAGGTACACATATTTAACAAACATTTTCCATAATTATTGAGTACATTATCTGAAGATTTCCTTTCTAAACAATCAGAGCAACTACCAGATTCAAAATCATAAGTATCATACATCTCAAAAATATTTTGAGAAACATTAGCTGTTCTGCTGTTCAGATCACCAGACACGATTATATGCGCATCATTCAAATCAAGCATACAATCAGTAAGACATTCTTCAAGAGAAAGAATACCATCGTCAACGTCAAAGTAAGCATAATATGGTGAACCCTCAGGCGGCATGTATGAACAAACATATAACATATCCTCTGTTAAACCAAAGTCTTGTCAAACAAAACAAAAAGAGCATTAGAACAATTCATTTGGAGCTTCTAACATAAGGCACAAAATAACATCATTCTTAATCAGACACAACAAGCCCCTCTGCCTTGACTTGAAAACTTTTTTTTTTTTTTTTTTTTTTTTTTTTTTAGCGGGTCTCATAACACTGTTTTTAATTCGGTTTTCCAGACTTGAACAGCTGAGGGGAAAAGGGGGATGGGAGTGGGGCTGGAGAGAAAAAAAATCACCTGGAAAAGACCTCTGTCTAAACGAAAATAATGTTAGTAACAGTACCTGTGGGAAAAAAAAAAACAAACAAAACAAAACAACACCAAATTAATCAGAGACGGTCATATTAAGAGTCCTAAACTTAGCACATCCGGCGGCAGGATTCCTGTTTTCCAAGTGGACAGCAACATGTGATAACTGTACATTGAAAAGATACTGAAGAGTTAAAACAGAGAACAATAATAAAATTTAGTACCCGCAAACAGCAAATGATTTGTGTCCGTTAGGTTCAGAATAGTTATATCTCGCTAAAATCTTAGGAAAGCAGTAGTCATACCAAAAAAAAAAAAAAATGTAACGATTGTTAACATTGTTTGTGCGTGCAACATTGCTCCCTTCGCCTAATCTCTGACCCCTGCGCCTCTACTCTTTCAAAATACAACCACCACAATGTGTACTGGAGTCAACACGTGAATATACACGGCTGCCGCTACCAATCGCAAAGAGGGTAACAGAACTCGGCGAATCATGTAGTTCGACATAACTGTAATAAATAAAGGAGGCAGAGATGAAAAAATGAAAATGAAATTTAAACAGTCCGGTCTAGTTTCCAGTGCATCTTCTTTCAATTTATAATTCACTTCATCTTTGATTCAAACGTGATAAATGTTACCTTTAAGAGAAAATGTCTAATGATGTTCAGCCATAACTTTTTTTTTTGTTGTTGTTGTTGTTGAAGGTTTCAGTTTATTCACAAACGGACCATAAGGGGGGTGGGGGTGGTGGTGGGGGGGGGGGGGGAGGGATGGAACAATACAAAAAATACAATCAAATTCAAGCACGTTAGGTCGTCATGAAGCCACATCGAGGAAATACAATAATTTCATGATCAATCTGCTAATGCACAGTAACAAACGCTTTACAGTCCCTGGTCTATATAAGTTTATGGTACCATGAACATAAGTTCAAATGATGATAATAAATTTTACAGTTTACAATACATGAATACCAAGCTTTCCTTTATAACAAGAACTTTGCTCACAAATTTAAATGATGACTGTATAGTGATTAAGTCATATTTTGAACAATTAAGTAGTGGGGGAAAACAAATGCAGGCTAACAATTCTTCAGTCATTATAGTAATGATTTGGCAAAGATTTGATCTTTTAGGGAAAAAAGTCATATTTTGAGCAAGATTTCCTTTTCAGCCACACTGATGTCAGAACATTAGTAATAAGGAAGTTCGTGATAGTTAGGTTGCTTCTAAACGAAGACTCCCATTGCAACCAGCACTCGTATCACATGTCTTTTTTTTTTCTTTTTCTTTTTTTATATGAAGTTTTTCTTTAATCTGTAATAATAAAGGGTATATACGATTCCCATATTTTTTCAAATCGTGTCAGGCAATTAATTTTGGCTATATATTCTTCAATTTTAATCTTTCCTTATGGTCGTTTCCTAAATACACTGCACATTGGAACACATTTGTTTTGTTTACATTGAAAAATAAACCATTTCGCAAACAGAATCATTCTTTCAAATGCTTAGTCATTTTCAATCTGTTTATCAGTACCTAAAATTACGAAATTTTCGGTCAAATTTAACGTCATTTTGCATTTTTCATTAATTTCTTTGATGAGTTTAGTCCAGAATGATTTGATCATATTACATCCCCAAAATAAGTGTCTTATACATTCCTTTTCTGTATGGCAAAACGTACAAGAGTTATCGCCAACCACACCCATTTCTTTCAATATAATATTTGTACCAAGAATTTGATGTACGATCCTCATTTGAAACCATTTCAATTTCACTTCAGAAATTTTGTGTATCTTTTTGAAAACATTTTGCCAAACTATTTCGCCTTCCAATGTATTATTCCATTTTTTTACAACAGTTAGGAGCTGGGCTATCGTCTATTAATATGCGATAATAAAGGTTCATACCTTTACAACTCGATAAAATCGTTTTTAGGGCGCATGGAAGGTCAGACTTGCTATTATTTTTTAAAGCTATATTATGTTTAATCATATATTGTCGAATACATGATAGATATCCACCGTACGTCAAAAAAATCAATGCTGACCTGGAAACGACGGTTGAATTCAGCTAAAGACAAAAATCTTCCGTCTACATTCACAAAACCTGCAATGCAATGAACGGCATTTTCTATCCAGTTCGTTGATTGAATAACTTTGTTTCCACGTTTAAAGCGTTCATTGTACAGGAATGGTTCGGCTAGTAAATCTGTACTTGTTTTAGGCTGTACTTTCTTCCAAAACAGTTGATATGCACTGAAAACATGTTTCCAAAATAGGTTATCTGTTTTTTTAAGATTAACACACAATGGTCCGTACATATCTAGTTTATTTAATATGGGATATAACTGGGTACAAATACTTTTCCAGTTATGCTTAGAATAATACAATTTTCGTATCCATGTGATTTTAGCAGACATTAAATATGTTTTAACTTCAGGTACATTCAAACCACCATCTTTTACACTTTTAACTGTTGTCTTCCTGTTAATTTTGTCTTGTTTTCCATTCCACACAAATCTGAAACACACTTTCTGAAGATCTGCCATGAAATCATCGGGTGGGTTAGGCAACAAAATCCACAGATGTATCAGTTTTGAAAGAATCAAAGATTTCAGAACAGCCACCCTTCCCAGCGGAGTAATATTTCTCTTGGACCAAATTTTAAACAGTGCTATCACTTCTTCAAATTTATCATTATAATTAATTGCCTCGCAATGCTTTAGATCGCTTGTTAGCCAAATTCCCAGTATCTTAAAGCTGTCTGAGTTCCAGTTTATTTTCAGATGTGGTAAATACCTTTTAGTTGATTTTCTCATGGATCCTAGCCATATTGCTTGAGTTTTATCTACATTGACGTGTAATACAGAGTACTGTCCAAATATTTCCACCGTTTGCATACTTTGTTCAAAAGATTTTCTGTCTCCTATGTTCATTAACTGAGTGTCATCAGCGAACTGACAAATTTTATGGTCTGTTTCATTAATAAAAATCCCCTTTATATCTTTGTTTTCACGAATCATTATTGTCATTATCTCAGCACATAAAATAAATAGATAAGGAGAGATGGGGTCCCCTTGTCTACATCCGCGTTGGACAGTCAACCATTCCGTTACCTGACCATTGACTATAACAGTCGACTTTGTGTTTTTGTAAAATGTTTGAATCCACCTTAATCCTTTCTCAGAAAAGCCAAAAGCTCTAAGAACTTTATACATAAATTCCCAATTTAAAGAATCAAATGCCTTCTCAAAATCTAAACAAATCAACACCCCAGGTAAGGATTTAGCTTTCAAATAGTGAATTAGATCACAAACAAGCCTTACATTATCACCAATATAACGGTTTGCCATAAAGCCTGTTTGATCCTCGTGAATGATTGAAGGTAATACAGCTTTAATTCTATTGGCGATACAAGATGAACCAATTTTATATATAACGTTAAGTAAGGAAATGGGTCTCCAATTTTTTATATATTGTTTAGGTTTGTCGTCCTTTGGTATGCAGACTATTATTCCTTCTCTCTGGGTATGGGAAAGTTCCCCATCTTTCAAACTATCATTTAGTGCTCTCACAATAAAAGGGCCAAGGTCTTTCCAAAAGAATTTAAAGAATTCAGCATTGAATCCATCTGTCCCTGGACTTTTATGATTTGCCATATTTTTCAAAGCAAATGCTGCCTCAGCAAGTGTAATGTCACCTTCCAGTGATTGTGCTTCATCTAGTGTTAATTTAGGTATATCATTAATTAAATTCTCAATTTGACATTCTTTCACTTTTCTTTCGGAATAAAGTGTTTGAAAAAAAGAATGCACTTCCCTTCGTATTTCACATTGGTCTTGCAACACATTCCCATCTTTATCCCTTGAAAACTTGATTGCAGGCTTATGAATTACAGTATAGCCTGTAAACACGCTAAATTCAAGATTTTCCTCAAACATCTCAACGAGACAGATATGGTCAAAGTGAAACAAATATGAGAGAAAATTTATATTGTGACTTTTTGAAAGAATTCCACCTATATTCCAGTGCAAAAACTTGAAAGATTTTGAATATGTATTATTTACATGATTTTCATCAACATGCAGAGCAGGTGTACTTTCATTACAATTTTCATCACCACTTCCGTGTACATA
>CM065742.1:34561310-34563810 GCA_033310375.1 Conus canariensis
TCGTGAGGAAGATGACGTCACGAAACAGTGGAAAGGGAGGAGAGACAGACAGAGTGCAGCACATGACGGGCCTCGTGAGAAGATGACGTCACGAAACAGTGGAAAGGGAGGAGAGAAGACAGAGTGCAGCACATGACGGGGCCTCGTGAGGAAGATGACGTCACGAAACAGTGGAAAGGGAGGAGAGACAGACAGAGTGCAGCACATGACGGGGCCTCGTGAGGAAGATGACGTCACGAAACAGTGGAAAGGGAGGAGAGACAGACAGAGTGCAGCACATGACGGGGCCTCGTGATGAAGATGACGTCACGAAACAGATGAAAGGGAGGAGAGACAGACAGAGTGCAGCACATGACGGGGCCTCGTGAGGAAGATGACGTCACGAAACCGTGGAAAGAGAGGAGAGGGCAGACAGAGTGCAGCACATGACGGGGCCTCGTGAGGAAGATGACGTCAACTGGACTCCGCACCTCTTCCTTACAAACCTCTTTCGCTGTTCTCTTCTCACACTCTCCTCCTCCTCCTCCTCCTCCTCCTCCTCCTCCTCCTCCTCCCCGTCCTCCTCCTCCTCCTCCTCTCTTCTTCTTCTTCTTCTTCTTCTTCTTCATCTTCCTCTTCTCTTCCTCTTCTTCTTCTTCTTCTTCTTCTTCTTCTTCTTCTTCTTCTTCTTCTTCTTCTTCTTCTTTTCTTTCTTCATCCTGGTGTCTTTTTCACTGTCTTTTAATGAGTAGTTCAGGGTGATTTCTGAAGGTGCCAAAACGCTTGTGTATGCTTTGCCAAGAGGAAGACAGAACTTTCGCCATAGATTGTGTGGATAAGAACTCAGTCTTTCTTTCTCAGCTTGTCTTTTACACCTGAGACCTTCCTGCCACTTGTGTCGCCCAGACCACGTTTCTTTCTACCCTATCTGTCCTGCTCTCTCTCTCTCTCTCTCTCTCTCTCTCTCTCTCTCTCTCTCTCTCTCTCTCTCTCTCTCTCTCTCTCCCGAGTTGTCGTTCTCTCTTCTCTCTAAGGTGGTGTTGTTCTTCTGTTCTTCCCCATGATGTTGTTCTCTTCTCTCTTCCTGTTCTCCCTCCAGTTTATATACGGATGGAAACAAAGGATTTCCCTTTGGGCCACGCCTTTGTCCATGTTGCTTCTCTAACACCTTGGTCACATACACAATGACTTCCCCTCTAGCTACATTTTTCCACACATCAGCACTTACACAAATCCCTACAAAACAGCCTAGCGAACAACCAGTTCGCACCAAAATGGACATCGAAAATTCCCAATAACTTCGGGGGTCACTTTCACACAATAATTATCCACAGAAAGCTGTGACAACGACGTCCACACGCCTTGGGTGCCAACTACCACGTGTCTGTTACCTGACCACTTCAGCCTCCTTGACACGGTTCAACCATATGCGCTAGGTGAGAGCGCTACTGCTAATTGGTCTGTTACCTTTTTCTCCATCACGCGCGGAATTCTTGTCGTCAAAAGCGCCTAAGGCCGTTTGTGAGAGGGGGTTGCTCCCTTGACATCAAGATACCATTTTTTTTGTTTGAGTGTGTGCATCTCAGGGCACGCTTGCCATATATATTAAGCATGCATGTGACTGGTGGTGTGTTTTTCTGATACTAACCTTGCTTTTAAAGTTACCTCTTGTTTGATCTACAGTCCAGTTGGGTATTTACGTTAATGCATTGGCAGTCTCTCTGTGATTATCTATATACAACATTATATGCACTACTATATACTCACACATACACGCACGCACGCACGTACGCGCACGCACACACGTATATAAGGACGAATGCTCTCTCTCTCTCTCTCTCTCTCTCTCTCTCTCTCTCTTCTACTATCACATAATGTTGCGTCAGCACATAAAACAATGCTACTACTACTACTACTACTACTACTACTACTACCTGCTATCGCTGCTTTCTACTGCTGCTGCTGCACACACACACACACACACACACACACACACACACACACACACACACACACACACACACACACACCACGCACGCACGCACGCACACACACACTCTCTCTCTCTCTCTCTCTCTCTCTCTCTCTCTCTTTCACACACACACACACACACACACACACACACACTCACACATACACACACACACACACACACACACACACACACACACACACACACGTACAAGCACACACACACACACACACACACACACACACACACACACACACACACACACACGTACAAGCACACACACACACACGCGCGCGCGCGCACTCACACACACGTACATGCACACACACACACTCACTCACACACACCACACACACACACACACACCACACACACACACACACACACACACACACACACACACACACACACACACTACAGCACCACACACACACACACACACACGCGCGCGCGCGCCGCACTCACACACACGCACTCACACACACACACACGTACATGCACACACACACACACACAACACACACACACACACACACAACACACATACTC
>CM065742.1:34571310-34621310 GCA_033310375.1 Conus canariensis
TTCTGTTTATTTGTATTAAGGATTTGCTTTTACTACTGTTATCATTTTTGTTGTTCCAGACAAACCTGAAACACGTTCTTTTTAACGAAGCAGTTTTGGAATCAGGAGGACTGGGTGGGAGGATCCATATTTACACTCATTTTGAGAGCACTAATGATAAAAAGCACTGCTGTTCTACGAACTGTTTCTGACTATCCTTTGAACGGATTTTGAACTTCTGAGAATTTATCTGTCATGTTGATCTATGTCATATCTAACGTACTACTTGAAAACCACAGCCCTAGTATTTTGAATTTTTGTGGATTTCATTCCATTTTACAACAGGGTAAATATGTTTGTGGACCTTTTTTTTCAGAATGCCTAACGACACTTTAAAGGTTTGTTTTCGTTGTTTAAATGCGCGTATTTTTTCAGGTTCGTAGGAGTTTTTAAACAGCTTTTTAAATGACTAGTTATCTCCTAACGTAAAGGTGGTGTCGTCTGCAAATTGATTTATCGTGGTTTTCGTATTTTCTATCCGTGTGCCTTTGCTGTCCTTATTTTTGCCTGTTTAGGTCGGAAGTACTTCAGCTCGCGAAACCAACAGATATGGAGATACAGGACCCCCTTGACGGCAGACACTTGAAGACACATTCCCGTTCATTATTACATGACGTCATCATGACGTCATCTGTTCATTATGTTGTTATCTTCCTTTTCCGAAGCTAGACATCAGACCTTTAGTCGGAAATGGCCACTTAACTGATTCGAAAGCTTTCTCGAAATAGATAGAAACTAGTAATCCGGGCAGCGATTCACCTCTCAAATAATTAATTATACCGTATATTGTTTGCAAACTGTCATCTATGCATCTATCGGGAATAATCCTGAGTGGTCCTCGTTTATGGGTTTTGGTAAGGTAGGGTTTTGGTGAAGTAAGGTTTTGGTAAGGTAAGGTTTTGGTAGGACAGCTTTTATTCTACTTGCAGTGAAGGATGATGCAATTCTATAAGTTTATAAGTTACGTTTGGAAGTGAGATATGTCTCCAATTCTTCAAAAATTCTCTTTTTGGAAGACCAAATCTTATTCCTTCTATTTGTGTCATGTGTACATTTCACCTTTATTGTGTCCCTCGTTTAAAGAACGGCAATAACATCTCCTCACTGTCTCCAGGAGAATTCTTAGCGGTCAACTGGCATGCCACCTGTGACAGAACTTTTATCATTTTTCCGTATTTTAGGACTTTGGTAGCTTCTTCTGAAGTGATTGATCCCTCCATATGGTTAAATACTAATCAACTTAGTTTTGGTAGATTATATGATATTTTCCAGTTTCACCCTTGGTGGTGAGAACACCACAGAATTATGGACTGTGGTGTGTCTCTATTTGACACCAGGAGTGCAGACACAATCAGCCGTGTCTCCCTGATGAGTCCGATCCAGCGGACGAAAGGCCTCGGAGCAGGCAATACAAATAGATCTGCCTTCAGAAGGGATCACGATGGTTCCCTCAGACAGGTAGTGAAGGTTTCTCATATTTATAATATATTTCCCCCATTTTCTTTATCTTCATTTTTTTTTTTTTTCTCTCTCTAAAAGTTCAAATCTTTGCGAAGTCATTATTATAATGACCGAAGAATTGTTAGCCTGCACTTGTTTTCCCCCACTACCTAATTGTTCAGCATTATATTGTTTGGTCAATCAGTGGGAGATTGCATCTCTTAGGAGATCCAAGTAAAGGTTGTCCTGCACAATTCTTAGCCACTGACATTGCTTGAGTTATTGAACAGCAGAGCTGACCACTCAGACTGTTCCATATCTTTTGATCTCCCTTGTATCCTTGAATGGATCCTCAGGCATAGGCTCAAAGATTGTCCCCTACATTTTATACTGTTTGCATAATGCTTTTATTTTTTCAGCAACTTTTTTCATCTCCACACTTTCGTTTTATTCCATTTTACTATCCTTCGCTGGCTGCTTTGGGGTGCTGTTGGATTCTTTTTTTAACCCTTGGTGGTGAGAACACCACAGAATTATGGACTGTGGTGTGTCTCTATTTGACACCAGGAGTGCAGACACAATCAGCCGTGTCTCCCTGATGAGTCCGATCCAGCGGACGAAAGGCCTCGGAGCAGGCAATACAAATAGATCTGCCTTCAGAAGGGATCACGATGGTTCCCTCAGACAGGTAGTGAAGGGTTTCTCATATTTATAATATATTTCCCCCATTTTCTTTATCTTCATTTTTTTTTTTTTCTCTCTCTAAAAGTTCAAATCTTTGCGAAGTCATTATTATAATGACCGAAGAATTGTTAGCCTGCACTTGTTTTCCCCCACTACCTAATTGTTCAGCATTATATTGTTTGGTCAATCAGTGGGAGATTGCATCTCTTAGGAGATCCAAGTAAAGGTTGTCCTGCACAATTCTTAGCCACTGACATTGCTTGAGTTATTGAACAGCAGAGCTGACCACTCAGACTGTTCCATATCTTTTGATCTCCCTTGTATCCTTGAATGGATCCTCAGGCATAGGCTCAAAGATTGTCCCCTACATTTTATACTGTTTGCATAATGCTTTTATTTTTTCAGCAACTTTTTTCATCTCCACACTTTCGTTTTATTCCATTTTACTATCCTTCGCTGGCTGCTTTGGGGTGCTGTTGGATTCTTTTTTTAACCCTTGGTGGTGAGAACACCACAGAATTATGGACTGTGGTGTGTCTCTATTTGACACCAGGAGTGCAGACACAATCAGCCGTGTCTCCCTGATGAGTCCGATCCAGCGGACGAAAGGCCTCGGAGCAGGCAATACAAATAGATCTGCCTTCAGAAGGGATCACGATGGTTCCCTCAGACAGGTAGTGAAGGGTTTCTCATATTTATAATATATTTCCCCCATTTTCTTTATCTTCATTTTTTTTTTTTTTCTCTCTCTAAAAGTTCAAATCTTTGCGAAGTCATTATTATAATGACCGAAGAATTGTTAGCCTGCGCTTGTTTTCCCCCACTACCTAATTGTTCAGCATTATATTGTTTGGTCAATCAGTGGGAGATTGCATCTCTTAGGAGATCCAAGTAAAGGTTGTCCTGCACAATTCTTAGCCACTGACATTGCTTGAGTTATTGAACAGCAGAGCTGACCACTCAGACTGTTCCATATCTTTTGATCTCCCTTGTATCCTTGAATGGATCCTCAGGCATAGGCTCAAAGATTGTCCCCTACATTTTATACTGTTTGCATAATGCTTTTATTTTTTCAGCAACTTTTTTCATCTCCACACTTTCGTTTTATTCCATTTTACTATCCTTCGCTGGCTGCTTTGGGGTGCTGTTGGATTCTTTTTTTAACCCTTGGTGGTGAGAACACCACAGAATTATGGACTGTGGTGTGTCTCTATTTGACACCAGGAGTGCAGACACAATCAGCCGTGTCTCCCTGATGAGTCCGATCCAGCGGACGAAAGGCCTCGGAGCAGGCAATACAAATAGATCTGCCTTCAGAAGGGATCACGATGGTTCCCTCAGACAGGTAGTGAAGGGTTTCTCATATTTATAATATATTTCCCCCATTTTCTTTATCTTCATTTTTTTTTTTCTCTCTCTAAAAGTTCAAATCTTTGCGAAGTCATTATTATAATGACCGAAGAATTGTTAGCCTGCACTTGTTTTCCCCCACTACCTAATTGTTCAGCATTATTTTCCAGTTTCAGTAATATTTGCTTTCTTTTCAGCGTATGAATTTTCATAATCGCTCATTTTTTCTTTTAACATATCACCTGTTTCCGTTACAGATTTTCCTTTGTCCGTGACACGTATTAGCATTCTTTTGCTTCCGATTTTTTCCCAGTGAGCAGAAATATTTGTTGTTGTTTTTTTCCCAAAGAGCACCCATTTGGCTCTAGATCTTACTAATATTCCGCCCATCTTTATTCTCCTTAACTGACTCAGTTCTTTCTGTATCTTTCCACCAAGATCTCCAAGTCCATTTAAAAAAAAAAGACAAAATTCTTGCCTTCCAAATCTTGTATTTCAATTTTAGTGTGTTTTTCTATTTCATTTCTTTTTCTTCATCTCCTCTTCCTCCCCCTCCTCCTCCTCCTCCTTTTCTTCTTCTTCTTCTTCTTCTTCTGTCTCTGTCTTTCAGCCTCTCTCTATCTCTGTCTGCCTGTCTGTCTGTCCGTCTCTCTCTCTCTCTCTCTCTCTCTCTCTCCAATTTTAAATGTTATTGTTTATGCCCTTGAGTTCGTGATCGGCGTTTTCGCACATAACTGGTCTGACTTGGCTTTTATTTTTGGTACTGAGCAGTTAGCTGTCAAAACACCTTAAAACTGACGACTGTGATGCGTTCAACTGAAAGGGGGATCTGTGATGCGTTCAGATAAATGGGGGAACTGTGATGCGTTCAGCTGAAAGGGGATCTGTGATGCGTTCAGCTGAAAGGGGGATCTGTGATGCGTTCAACTGAAAGGGGATCTGTGATGCGTTCAGATAAATGGGGGAGCTGTGATGCGTTTAGCTGACAGGGGGATCTGTGATGCGTTCAGCTGAAAGGGGGATCTGTGATGCGTTCAGCTGAAAGGGGGATCTGTGATGCGTTCAGCTAAAAGGGGGATCTGTGATGCGTTCAGCTAAAAGGGGGATCTGTGATGCGTTCAGCTGACAGGGGGATCTGTGATGCGTTCAGCTGACAGGGGGATCTGTGATGCGTTCAGCTGACAGGGGGATCTGTGATGCGTTCAGCTGACAGGGGGATCTGTGATGCGTTCAGCTAAAAGGGGGATCTGTGATGCGTTCAGCTGAAAGGGGGATCTGTGATGCGCTCAGCTGACAGGGGGATCTTTGATGCGTTCAGCTGACAGGGGGATCTGTGATGCGTTCAGCTAAAAGGGGGATCTGTGATGCGTTCAGCTGAAAGGGGGATATGTGATGCGTTCAGCTGAAAGGGGGATCTGTGATGCGTTCAGCTGAAAGGGGGATCTGTGATGCGTTCAGCTGACAGGGGGATCTGTGATGCGTTCAGCTGACAGGGGGATCTGTGATGCGTTCAGCTGACAGGGGGATCTGTGATGCGTTCAGCTGAAAGGGGGATCTGTTATGCGTTCAGCTGAAAGGAGGATGTGTGCGATTTTAAATCTTCGTTTATCTGCTGATGGCACTACTTTGTTTCTGCAAGACGTCAAAGTAGCTCTTTATATATTTGCTCTCTTTTTGTGCACATATCCGGACTTGAAATAAACAGAAACAGTTTTTATATATGCCAGTGATCCGTTCGATATCCTAGCAAAACATCAGCACACTGTGTCAGTGATGAAAGTGTCAGACACTAGAAAGAAATCGAGCAAACAGTTTTAGTTCTTTTTTCCATGTGTATCGCCACGTGTCTCAGCTCAGCTCTTTGGATACACCAACTAGTTCTAGTCTAGACATTATTTCCCTTACCTGTTCTTGCGCGCGAGAATTATTAACAGGTTTATAATTGTGACAGTCTTTACTGGGGTTAAGGACCAAATTCCAGTCCCCAGCTTTTTTCACCCCTCCCCTTACCTATTATTTTAACACATCTGTTTTTTTTTTTCGTTTTTTTTCTGTTACTTTTTTAAAGTGGGGCCTCCGTCCTCCTATCCTCCCCCCCCCCCCCCCCCCCCTCCCCTTTTTCCCCCTTCTTTTCCACTGACGGTCGCTTACTATCTAAGTTCGTGTGTTCTGTTTATTGATGGACATTCGCACGCATGCAAATTTCAATATTTTAGTGTTTGATACACATCGGCTGGGTTTACTTTTGTATTAATGTTTGTGTACCCCTGCTATCATTATTTGGGGATATTTGAATCTCCTGGTATTAATTCTATGTCTTCAAAGGACGGTTCATTTTCATTTGGTCCAAACATATTCGCTGATGCTAAATCCGTCCTTGTTATATTAATAGTTACTGTTATGTAATTACCCCGACCACCTTTAATATTTTCTTTACATTGGATTCAAAATTAATTATCATTGAAAAGTAGTGAAACACACACACACACACACACACACACACACACACACACACACACACACACACACACACACACACACACACGTGCGCGCGCAAACAGAGACAGAGAGAGAGGGGAGAAGGAGAAGAGAGAGAGAGAGAGAGAGAGAGAGAGAGAGAGAGAGAAACTGATACGTAGTAGATAGATAGGTAGGTAGGTAGGTAGATATAGATAGATAGATAGATAGATAGATAGATAGATAGATAGATAGATGATAGACATAGATAAACATTCAGTCTCAGTTCCGGAACTGATCTGTGTATGTTTTCATTTACTAAACTGGTGGTAATCTCTGAAAACAAACAAACAAACAAACAAAAATCCTCTAAATGTTTACAAACAAGAATAGGTTACTTTGTGATGCGTCGCATCACATATATTCCATAACGAGGCTTTTTTTTTTAATTGTTTTTTTCATCGGGGTGTACAGAGCTTGATGATACATTGTCCTTGTCTGGCTGTTTGACGTCCCTCCGTCCGTCTGTCTGCCTCTCACCGTCTGTCTGTCTGTCTGTCTGTCTGTCTGTCTGTCTGTCTCTCTCTCTCTCTCTCTCTCTCTCTCTCTCTCTCTCTCTCTCTGTCTGTCTCTGTGTTTGTTTCTCTCTCTGTCTCTGTCTCTGTCTCTCTCTGTCTGTCTCTCTGTCTCTGTCTCTCTCTCTCTCTCTCTCTCTCTCTCTCTCTCTCTCTGTCCGTCTGTCTGTCTCTGTGTTTGTTTCTCTCTGTCTCTGTCTCTGTCTCTCTGTCTCTCTGTCTCTGTCTCTGTCTCTCTGTCTCTGTCTCTCTCTCTCTCTCTCTCTCTCTCTCTCTCTCTCTCTCTGGTGAAACATACAGCAAGTCCCCACATTTATCGTCATCGTGGCTTTCTCCTGACACTGCTATGGTCCCACACACAGCAGCTGGTCAGGGTCTGTGCAAGGGTCTGGCCTCCTCCACATGTGACGTCAACGCTTGTCCAGAAGCTTGACCCATCCTGAGCTCTCCTCCTCCCCCATCCCCCCACCCCCACCCCCACCGCCTCCCTCACCTTGTCCGCTCTCTGCAGACCGGACCAGGGAGCCCATTGTCCAAAACTGAAGGGCCCTCCAGGGGCGGAGAGAGAGAGAGAGAGAGAGGAGGTGGCATGGCCAGGGTCCACCACTCCTACAAGAGAAGCGAGACGGGTCCAGGGAGGTTGTAAGGGGGACAACCCATTGTATCAAGACCTCTACTTTCCGATAGGATGGCATCAGAACAAAAGATGGGGGGGGGGGGGGGGGGGGGGTGCGGGGAGGCTCTTGGTCATCGTTGCCGATCCCCATTATGGACAGACAGTTAGCTGGGGACAAGGGAGGGGTGGGGGTGGGGGGGGTGGGGGGGGGGGTGCGGGGAGGCTCTTGGTCATCGTTGCCGATCCCCCATTATGGACAGACAGTTAGCTGGGGACAAGGGAGGGGTGGGGGTGGGGGGGGGTGGGGTGGGGTGCGGGGAGGCTCTTGGTCATCGTTGCCGATCCCCCATTATGGACAGACAGTTAGCTGGGGACAAGGGAGGGGTGGGGGTGGGGGGGGGTGGGGTGGGGTGCGGGGAGGCTCTTGGTCATCGTTGCCGATCCCCCATTATGGACAGACAGTTAGCTGGGGACAAGGGAGGGGTGGGGGTGGGGGGGGGGTGGGGTGCGGGGAGGCTCTTGGTCATCGTTGCCGATCCCCCATTATGGACAGACAGTTAGCTGGGGACAAGGGAGGGGTGGGGGGGGGGGGGGGGTGGGGTGGGGTGCGGGGAGGCTCTTGGTCATCGTTGCCGATCCCCCATTATGGACAGACAGTTAGCTGGGGACAAGGGAGGGGTGGGGGTGGGGGGGGGGTGGGGTGGGGTGCGGGGAGGCTCTTGGTCATCGTTGCCGATCCCCCATTATGGACAGACAGTTAGCTGGGGACAAGGGAGGGGGGGGGGGGGGGGGGGGGTGGGGTGGGGTGCGGGGAGGCTCTTGGTCATCGTTGCCGATCCCCCATTATGGACAGACAGTTAGCTGGGGACAAGGGAGGGGTGGGGGTGGGGGGGTGGGGGGGCAGCAGGGAGTGGGGGAGGGAGGGAGGGAGGGACGGACGTGTTATCTTCAGATTGTGATTGTGTGGTATACTGCTTTGCTGTTGTGTTGTTACTGTGTAGGGTACTGCACTGCTATTGTACTATGATTGTGTAGTGTACTGCATTGCTATCGTATTGTGATTGTGTAGTGTACTGTATTGCTATTGTATCGTGATTGTGTAGTGTACTGCATCGCTTTTGTATTGTCATTGTATAGTGTACTGCATTGCTATTGTGTTGTGATTGTGTAGTGTACTGCATTGCTATCGTATTGTGATTGTGTAGTGTACTGTATTGCTATTTTGTTGTGATTGTGTAGTGCACTGTATTGCTATTGTATTGTGATTGTGTAGTGTACTGTATTGCTGTTGAATTGTGAGTATGTAGTGTACTGTATTGCTATCGTATTATGATTGTGTAGTGTACTGCATTGCTATTGTATTGTGATTGTGTCGTGTACTGCCTTGTTCTAGTGTTGTGATTGTGTAGTGTACTGCATTTCTATTGCATTGTGATTGTGTGGTATACTATATTGCTATTTTGTTGTTACTGTTTTGTGTACTGCATTGCTTTTGTATTATAATTATGTAGTGTACTGCATTGCTTTTGTATTGTAATTATGTAGTGTACTGCATTGCTATTGTATTGTGACTGTGCAGTGTTAGTGCATTGTGGTTATGTAGTGTTATTGTATTGTGATTGTATTGTGTAAAGCATTGTTATTGTATTGTGATTATGTGGTTTACTGCATTGCTATTGTATTATGACTATGTAGTGTACTGTATTGCTATTGTATTGTGATTGTGTAGTGTAGTGTATTGCTGTTGTATTGTGATTGTGTAGTGTACTGCATAGCTATTGTATTGTGATTGTGTAGTGTACTGTATTGCTGTTATATTGTGATTATGTAGTGTGCTGCATTGCTGTTGTATTGTTAGTGTGTAGTGTATTGCATTGCTATTGTATTCGGATTGTATAGTGTACTTCACTGCTATTGTATTGTTATTGTGTAGTGTATTGTTTCCGTTTTCTACAGAACTAAGTGATTTTTGTGTTTAATTGCATTGTATTATTGTGTTGAATAGTACTATGTCATTTTGTATTGTATTGCATTTTATCGTGGTAGTGTATCGCACTGTGTAGTTTTATACTGCAATGTACCGTGGTATTGTATTGTATTGTATTGTATTGTATTGTACCATATTATTTGTTGCATTTGGTCCTTTGGTATTGTATTGCACTTGATCATGGTACTATGTTGCAGAATATCATTTTGTAGTGCATCGCTTTGCGTTATTGTATTTTATCGCATGTTAGTATTGTCTTGTATTGCACTATGTTATTTTTGTACTGTATTGCGCTGTGTTATTTTATTGTATTGTTTTGCACTATGTCATTTTGTATTGAACTGCGATGCCTTGGGTTTTTTTTCCTTTTTTTTGTTCTGCATACTTTATGTATTGCCATGTAATGTGTTGTATTACATCGTGCTGTAATACGTTGTGTGTGTTGCATTGTGTTACACCGTGGCTGTGTTTGTACTGTACTTCATTGCATAGAGTTGTACCGCACTTCGTTATTTTCTCTTGTACTGTGTTGCGTGACATTGTACTGTACTGCGTTGTGTAGCACTATATTGTGTTACACTGTGGCTCTGTTGCACACAAAATGTTGTTTAGTCTTGTGTTGCGGTGTGTTGTACTGCATTGCATGGCATGACGTCGTTATGTCTTGCATTGCACTGCATTGCATGGCATGACGTCGTTATGTCTTGCATTGCACTGCATTGCATGGCATGACGTCGTTATGTCTTGCATTGCACTGCATTGCATGGCATGACGTCGTTATGTCTTGCATTGCACTGCATTGCATGGCATGACGTCGTTATGTCTTGCATTGCACTGCATTGCATGGCATGACGTCGTTATGTCTTGCATTGCACTGCATTGCATGGCATGACGTCGTTATGTCTTGCATTGCATGGCATAACGTCGTTATCTCTTGTATTGCACTGCATTGCATGGCATGACGTCGTTACGTCTTGCATTGCACTGCATTGCATGGAATGACGTCGTTATGTCTTGCATTGCACTGCATTGCATGGCATGATGTCGTTACGTCTTGCATTGCACTGCATTGCATGGCATGACGTCGTTATGTCTTGCATTGCACTGCATTGCGTGGCATGACGTCGTTACGTCTTGCATTGCATGGCATGATGTCGTTATGTCTTGCATTGCACTGCATTGCATGGCATGACGTCGTACGTCTTGCATTGCACTGCATTGCATGGCATGACGTCGTTACGTCTTGCATTGTACTGCATTGCATGGCATGACGTCGTTACGTCTTGCATTGCATTGCATGGCATGACGTCGTTACGTCTTGCATTGCATGGCATGACGTCGTTACGTCTTGCATTGCACTGCATTGCATGGCATGACGTCGTTACGTCTTGCATTGCACTGCATTACATGGCATGACGTAGTTACGTCTTGCATTGCACTGCATTGCATGGCATGATGTCGTTATGTCTTGCATTGTACTACATTGCATGGCATGATGTCGTTATGTCTTGCATTGCATGGCATGATGTCGTTATGTCTTGCATTACATGGCATGACGTCGTAACGTCTTGCATTACACTGCATTGCATGACATGATGGCGTTATGTCTTGCATTGCATGGCATGACGTCGTTATGTCTTGCATTGCACTGCATTGCATGGCATGACGTCTTTACGTCTTGCATTGCACTGCATTGCATGCCATGATGGCGTTATGTCTTGCATTGCGCTGCATTGCTTGGCATGACGTCGTTATTTCTTGCATTGTACTGCATTGCATGGCATGATGTCGTTACGTCTTGCATTGCATGGTATGGTGTCGTTATGTCTTGCATTGCACTGTATTGTGTTGTAGTGTATGGAACTGCTTCTACAGCAATGCATTGTATTCCATTGTCGTCTATTGTATTGCGTTGCTACTGTATTATGATGTGTTGTACTGTAATGAATAGTACGGCGTTGTGTTGTAATTACTATTAAGTTGTATTGTCTTGTATTGTGTTGTGTTTTACTGTACTGTATTGTGTTATACTGTACTGTATTGTCGTGTATTGTACTGTATTGTGTTTTACTGTGTTGTGTTACATTGTACTGTATTGTCTTGTATTGTACTATATTGCATTGTGCTGTACTACAATCGTTTTGCATTTGATTTGTGTTGTACTGCATTCTGCTGTAATTCAGTATGTAGCATTGTATTATATTGTACTGTAGTGAGTTGTATTTTACTGTGTTGTAGTGTACTGTAGTGTACTGTGTTGTAATTTACTGTGCTGTATTGTACTGTACTATACTGTGTGTGTGTGTGTGTGTGTGTGTGTGTGTGTGTGTGTGTGTGTGTGTGTGTTTATTACTGAATTGTATTGACTGCACTGCATTGTATTGTTTTACATTTTATTGTATTGTATCATACTGTATTGTATTGTATTTTACTGTGTTGTACTGTATTGTATTGTTTTTGTACTGTTTTGTTTTGCATTGTCTTCTGTTGTATTCCATTCTGTTGTGTAATATTGTATTGCATTGCACTATTCTGTATTATACTGTAGTTTACTGTATTGAACTGTATTGTTCTGTATTGTGTTGCATGTTAAAGTATTGACTTGCGTTGTACTGCATTGACTTGTGTTGTTTCGCATCGTCTTTTATCATGTTGTCTTGCATTGTCGTGTGTTGTACTATGCTGTTTTGCATTGTCGTGTGTTGTACTATGCTGTTTTGCACTGTTGTGTGTTGTACTATGCTGTTTTGCACTGTTGTGTGTTGTACTATGCTGTTTTGCACTGTTGTGTGTTGTACTATGCTGTTTTGCACTGTTGTGTGTTGTACTATGCTGTTTTGCACTGTTGTGTGTTGTACTGTGGTTTTGGCATTGTCTTGTGTTGTACTATGTTGTTTTACATTGTCTTGTCTTGTACTTTATTTTTTGTGCATTGTCTTGTGTTGTACTATGTTGTTTTGTATTGTCTTGTGTTGTACTTTATTTTTTGTGCATTGTCTTGTGTTGTACTATGTTGTTTTGTATTGTCTTGTCTTGTACTTTATTTTTTGTGCATTGTCTTGTGTTGTACTATGTTGTTTTGTATTGTCTTGTGTTGTACTTTATTTTTTGTGCATTGTCTTGTGTTGTACTATGTTGTTTTACATTGTCTTGTGTTGTACTATGTTGTTTTACATTGTCTTGTCTTGTACTTTATTTTTTGTGCATTGTCTTGTGTTGTACTATGTTGTTTTACATTGTCTTGTCTTGTACTTTATTTTTTGTGCATTGTCTTGTGTTGTACTATGTTGTTTTACATTGTCTTGTCTTGTACTTTATTTTTTGTGCATTGTCTTGTGTTGTACTATGTTGTTTTGTATTGTCTTGTGTTTTACTGGGGGGGGGGGGGTAATTGTCTTGTATTGTACTATGTTGTTTTGCATTGTCTTGTGTTTTACTGTGGGGGCTTTTAATTGTCTTGTATTGTACTATGTTGTTTTGCATTGTCTTGTGTTTTACTGTTGGGGCTTTTGATTGTCTTGTATTGTACTATGTTGTTTTGCATTGTACTGTACTGTGTGTTTTTTCATTGTCTTGCGCTGTGCTGTGTTGCTTTCCTCTTTCTCATGTTGTACTGTGTGTTTGGCGCACTTTAGCACTCCAGCAATACCACCTAGGCAATAAATTGTAACGTTTGCGGAAAGCTTGCTGATGGTCTTTAGAATTCTAGCAACACCCTCATAACCAGGCAATACTTTAACAGATTGTTACTTGAGCAAAAAGCTTGCTTGAGTCCGGAATTCCGGCAGCACCTGACAATCAGGCAAGACTTCAGTAGGTTGTCTCCATTGCTGTGCCCTGGCTGATGCTCTCTTGAATTCCATCAAGACCACACAGTCAGAAGATAATTCAGTGCATTGTTACCGTTGCAAAGAAAGACTGGTGACGCTGCTTGAAATTCCAACAGCCTCGCACTCGGACACTCGGACAATACTTCAGTATGCTGTCACATTTGCAACACCAACAGAAACTGCATGATCTGGAAAAAGGAGCGCGTACAACTACATTCACCTGCATACAGAGCAAGGCATAATAACACCTGACATGCAAATCGACCCACCTCGTTTACCTCTATGATTGTTGCTGATGGCGTGACACCCAGTACAAAAGAGACACGTGTATGACACTACAAAAGACACTCTATAAACAGAGGTTGGACATCCTCATGAAGCAAACAGCACTGGTAACCACAAACTTCCTCATCCCAAAGCCCACAGTGGAAGATGTGGCAGTAGCTGACCAAGCCACGCCCGATGATGACACACTACACAAGGGCAGGGAGAACTGCTACGGTCACCTGCTGAAAACACTTCCCAAACGGCCTCCTGTTTCATCATTCTGATCCCCATCGTTACGCATGGCATCACACTGGACTTCTGTGTTGTACAGTAGTGACATAATGCTTCATCATACCGATCCCCATCGTCATGCATGGCATCACACTGGACTTCTGTGTTGTACAGTAGTGACATAATGCTTCATCATACTGATCCCCATCGTCATGCATGGCATCACACTGGACTTCTGTGTTGTACAGTAGTGACATAATGCTTCATCATACCGATCCCCATCGTCATGCATGGCATCACACTGTACAGTAGTGACATAATGCTTCATCATACTGATCCCCATCGTCATGCATGGCATCACACTGGACTTCTGTGTTGTACAGTGGTGACATAATGCTTCATCATACTGATCCCCATCGTCATGCATGGCATCACACTGTACAGTGGTGACATAATGCTTCATCATACTGATCCCCATCGTCATGCATGGCATCACACTGTACAATAGTGACATAATGCTTCATCATTCTGATCCCCATCGTTACGCATGGCATCACACTGGACTTCTGTGTTGTACAGTAGTGACATAATGCTTCATCATACCGATCCCCATCGTCATGCATGGCATCACACTGGACTTCTGTGTTGTACAGTAGTGACATAAGGCTTCATCATACCGATCCCCATCGTCATGCATGGCATCACACTGGACTTCTGTGTTGTACAGTGGTGACATAATGCTTCATCATACCGATCCCCATCGTCATGCATGGCATCACACTGGACTTCTGTGTTGTACAGTAGTGACATAATGCTTCATCATACCGATCCCCATCGTCATGCATGGCATCACACTGGACTTCTGTGTTGTACAGTGGTGACATAATCACAGTATTCCCCTGGACTGATGCACCTGGAATTATTCTATCACTGCTCCATCACTGACCATTTTCCCATCACTGATCTATCACTGACCATTGTTGATTACTGCTGCATCACTGACCATTGTTGTATTACTGCTGCATCACTGACCATTGTTGTATTACTGCTGCATCACTGACCATTGTTGTATTACTGCTGCATCACTGACCATTGTATTACTGCTCACACTGACTTTGTTGTATTACTGCTGCATCACTGACCATTGTTGTATTACTGCTGCATCACTGACCATTGTTGTATTACTGCTGCACCACTGACCATTGTTGTATTACTGCTGCATCACTGACCATTGTTGTATTACTGCTGCATCACTGACCATTGTTGCAAGGCATTGCTCGTTACTGTATTGTCCGCGTTGTTTTGTGCTTTTCTGTATTCTACACTATCATCTTTTTCTCTCAGCTATACGAGAAGTCGTCTAGCAGCTGCTGCGTTATTTTGGTCATCACTGAAATGCGTGGCACTTCAGTGCACTTTCCGAGACTGCCGCGCTGTGTAGTGTTTTACCAGGACTGTGTTGCAGCTGCTGCCTTATTTTGATCAGCATTAAAGAGCGTGGCACTTTACCGGACCGCACTGCAGTGGTAGCTTTTGCCTGGTACGTAAGACTGTCATGTTGGTCCCTAAGGCTGCCTGTATCTGGAGTCGCTCTATTGCTGTTTATATTACACTTAGCGTCACTGACCTGCATTGGCCCCACTGACTGCATTGGCCGATTGAACGCTTTGAAGTGGACTTCACAGTGTTGACACGTGCTGTATCTCACTCTGCATGGTCCTGTCTCTCTTTCCCCAGGGCTGGCTGTACCTGGACTCCTTCTACTACTGCTTCATCACCCTCACCACCATCGGCTTCGGCGACTTCGTGGCGCTGCAGCAGGACAACATGCTGTCCAACCGCGTGGACTACGTGGCCTTCTCCATCGTCTTCATCCTCTTCGGCCTCACCGTCATCTCCGCCGCCATGAACCTGCTCATCCTGCGCTTCCTCACCATGAACACGGTGGACGAGCGCCGCGAGGAGATGGAGGCGGCGGCGGCGGCGCGCGGGGCGGTGCGGCTGGAGGGGGACGTCATCACGGGGCAGGCCAACGGAAACGTGGTCTCCGGCGCCCAGGAGATACCCGAGTACCACGACCTGGTGTCCGTGTGCTCCTGTTCCTGCTACAACTTCCGGGGCGGTCGACGCGCGGCCGCGGCCTACCCCAAAGCGTTGAGCGGGGGCGGCGGCAAGCCCAGGTATGCCGTGACGCGCGGGCCGGGAAAGATCACGCACTTGCTGCCGCTGGTCTCCTCCGGAGGGGGGTCTTCGAGCAGAGGGGGGTCCGGCAAGGAGCAGGACGGGGTGAGCGTGATGGATGAGGACAGCTCCTTGTTTATGGCGTGGCAGCAGCAGCGGAACTCCAAGCGAGCTTCTATATAGCACTCTGTGTGTGTGTGTGTGTGGTGTGTGTGTGTGGTGTGTGTGTGTGTGTGTGTGTTGTGGGTGTTGTGTGCGCGCAGGAAGACCATGTTGAGTGCCGGGTTATAGGGAAGTGGTCGCGCTGTATCAAGGACGGGTGTGTGTTTGTGTTGAAAGGATGGGGGGTGGGATGCGGGTCCTTTTTTTTTTTAAACCGTTGAAAGCCCCTTGTCATGGTCATGGAATATGAATTTGGGATTTAGTGAGGAGAGGGAGGGGGTGGGTGGGTGGCAAGAAGCAGTGATAGTGTGTAGAAGTGGCTTTGTGTGCTTGCAAGCTTGTGCCCATGTTGTGTGTGTGTGTGTGTGTGTGTCTGTG
This sequence comes from Conus canariensis, assembly GCA_033310375.1. Taxonomy (NCBI): domain Eukaryota; kingdom Metazoa; phylum Mollusca; class Gastropoda; order Neogastropoda; family Conidae; genus Conus; species Conus canariensis. The sequence continues at coordinate 34,587,508 of CM065742.1, forward strand.
TCTGTGTCTGTGTGTGTCCGCTCGAACTTGCATGTGTGTCTGTCTTCATGCATGTGTATGCAAGCTTGTAGGAGTGTGCTCTGTGTGCACGTGCGAGTGTGTGTGTGTGTGTGTGTGTGTGTGTGAGAGAGAGAGAGAGAGAGAGAGAGGAGAATATGTGTAGGAGTGTGTATTTGTGTGCACAGTGTGTGTGTGTGTGTGTGTGTGTGTGTGTGTGTGTGTGGTGCGTGCGTGCCGTGCGAGCGTGCGTGCGTGCGTGCGTGCGTACGTGTGTGTGTGTGTGTGTGTTTATTTGTTTATTTGTGTGTGCGAGTGCTTGTGCGCGCGAGAACGTACAGAGACGAATGACAGCGCGTACGGGGCTGTAAAATATATACAGATCACTGCACGGCCTGTTTCAAACCCTGGGTCAGAGAGGACTATGGTTCGTGTTGAAACTGAGTACGAATCAGACCTGTGTCACTGTAGACCGGCCTTTAAACGTTCCGAGTGCGCCGATTCAGGCTGGCCCCTTCTCAACGCAGCAGGACCATTCAGAGCCTTGATCAAGAGGACGGTCCCAATATCTTCCCCTTTGGCTGGTTAGAGGTAGCTGAAGATCATCCTCCTCCTCCTCCTCCTCCTCCTCCTCTCCTCTCTCTCTCTCTCTCTCTCTCTCTCTCTCTCTCTCTAACACACACACACACACACACACACACACACACACACACACACACACACACACACACACACACACACATTTGCCAGCGTACGTGGTTATCTTCAAGGACTGCCTAGACAACTAAACATCACACAACAGGCGCGTGGTGAAGCGACGCCCGGAAGTAGACAGTGACCAACAGGAGCGAGGGGGACGCTAACCTTGACGAACAGTGGCAAAGCCAGTGGAGGCTGTCCTCTCCCCACGTGACCTGTGTCCAGATGGCCGCCATCCTCCGACCAACCTGTCAGACTCTTCATCCCACAGTGGCTGTCCAAACACAGAGGCCCATGTCTACCTTGCAAAATTTGTCGACAAGATCTTCGCAGCAAGAACATGTCCAGCGACATTGCGTTGAGAGTAAGGACGTTCTGTGGAACATATCCACACGAAGGAAAAGACGGGCACCTGTCGCCCGCTGTTGACAACAGTTCCTCTGTCTTTCACGTTGACCTGTGGCTGCAGGCCGGTCTGTGTCCTCAGTCTGTTCAGTAGCTGGCCAGACGTGGCCGCCGTCCTGTTGTTTCGCGCCCCGGCATCACCCCACGTCTGAAATCATTGGCCAGCGGATGAGAAAGGGCATATACTCAAACTCTCCACTTTCCTACCTCTCACCCCCACCCTTCCCCACCCCCAGGGAGTAGACACGACCTCTCTGTCACGTAGGGCACACCATGGGATGCTTTTGAACCATGACCTCAATCATTCTCTGGAAAGGGGTTTGGGAACAGGTTGGGAGGTGGGGCGGTTGGGGGTGGGGGTTAGAGGGATACTTCAGGATCAGGACCAGGTTCAGAATCACTGCCCTTTCAACCTCAGGTACAATGCGCTTCCATTGATGGGTTTTCTCGTTTGAGAAACCAGGAACATTTCAAAGGAGGGTTTGGTTTAAGGAAGAAAGGGGGAGGTCAGTCTTGATTACTTCCCTGGGAGGGGGGAGGTGGTGGTGGTGAGTTTTAGTATATGCCCTTTGTGACCTGCTGAAATGATCTGGGGCATGGGTTTATTACAGAACGTCGCACCATGTCTCTGAGAACTTGCTGACGTTTGTGATGGGTACTATCACGCTCAGGGTCATGGTTGTTCTTTAGCACAACAAAGATACGCGTAGCACATGTTTTTTAAGAAGAAAAAAAAATAACAAGAAGGGACAGATCTGAATGATTTACTGTATATGTGAAGATGAGGGTGTTATTTTTTATTTATTTGTTATTCATTTAATTTATCTTTTTGTCTATCTACTCATTTGTTTATTTATTTATTTGTGGTTTATTTATTTATCTTTCATTTACGTCAAGGAAATCATTATAACGGAGTTGTTGGTTTCAGGTGTCAAATTCATTTTGGCAGAAAACAGAACGCTTACAGAACCAGCCAGCAAGTGTTCACCCCAAGCAGCGAAAGAAACAGCATGGAAGGGAGGGCCCTAACTAAGCTGTCCCCTTGTCAGATGATTCCACGGCGGCGTTTTCCATCTGCCTATTTTAAGACAGAATCCAAGCCTCTGGCGATAGCTTTTTTGACTACATGACGGTGTTAACCGTGGTAGACTCGAGCGTGAAATTCGAGCGCACATGGGGTTTGTACCCACCTAACTAGCAATGCGAGAAGGGAAGAAATGTTGGACAATGCTATTTTTGAAGTGAACTTGGGTGTATGCAAAATTGACATAACTATGTCAGCACGTGTGTGCGGCAGCCAAGAAGGACAAGTCAACAGCTTTTTTTAAACCTATTTTCAGTTTGAGTTCGCCCACAATTCACTGCCGCTGCACCTGTCTGGAGAACCAACCGTTTAATCAATAACGTGGACGGTCAGCTTGTAAAGGGACGCAACTGGTGACAGCGCGTGTTGATTGGAAGACGAGAGTGGCTTTACAGCTTGTCTCCCTTTATACACTTGGGCTCTGCCTGCAATCTATTGTCCCCTCCCCCTTCTCGTCCCTCCTCTCTCTCTCCTCCCTCTCTTCTTCTCTCTCTCTCTCTCTCTCTCTCTCTCTCTCTCTCTCTCTCTCTCTCTCTCTCTCTCTCTCAACCTGTCTCTATCGTGTTATTTAGAGTCTTTAGTAACATCGTAGATGAACCGACTTTAACCAGCCATCCAGAGGCAGACGGGAATCTGCCTACATCAGGATCCATCCAGCTATTTTTAACCATTCGGCCCAAAACGGATCTTGTGGCCAGTCTTGATGACGAGGTCTGGCCCTGCCTTCGCTGCGGTCCAAAGCAGCTTCCGTGTATGTGTGTGTCCCAGTGTGTCTGATTGTGTCGGCAAGTTGTGGGAGCTGGTGAGTGTGTCTGCACCCATTCATATGTGTGTGTGTGTGTGTGTGTGTGTGTGGTGTGTGTGTGTGTGTGTGTGTGTGTGTGGTGCGCGCGCGCGCGCGCGTCCTGTAGGTGTATGTGTGTGTGTGTGTGTGTGTGTGCGCGCGCGCTCAAGAGAGTGGTGTGTGTGTGTGTGTGTGTGCGCGCGCATGCGTGCTTGTTTGTGTGTGCGTATTTATGAGTGTATAGGTCTGTGTGTGTGTGTGTGTGTGTGTATTTATGAGTTTATGTGTCTGTGCGTGTATACGTGTATGTGTACGCGTGCGTGCTGCACGTGCATATGTGTGTGCGTGCTGCGTGCGTGCGTGTGCGCGCGCGCCTCTGTGTGTGTGTGTGTGTGTGTGTGTGTGTGTGTGTGTGTGTTATTGATAGGAACTTACGTCAAAGTTATCAATATTCCCGAATGTAAAGGTACTGATGTGATGGGTGTTTGCATGCGTTAATTAATTTGTTTGTTTACTTACTTATTCATTCATTTATTTACCTATTGAGTTAGTTGTCCCTTACTTATATTTTTTTCATATTGTTCACCGATTATCAGTTTGATCACATCACTGAGTTGGGTGTTGTGTGTCTCTGGTCCATATTTACCTTAGCTTGTTGGTTCACAAACTTTTGAATGTCACGTTTAGATTGCATGCGTATTGTTTGACTGAACGGTGGTACAACTTGAAGATGTTTTTCTACTGAGCTTGGAGTTTGGGGGTTGTGCTCTCTCTCTCTCTCTCTCTCTCTCTCTCTCCTCTTCTCTCTCTCTCTCTCTCTCTCTCTCTCTCTCTCTTCTTCTTCTTCTTCTTCTTCTTCTTCTTCTTCTTCTTCGTCTTAAGCGTCCCATTTTGTGGACCGAAGTGTGGTTAATTTTTGTCATGTATTATCAAACCAGTTCTCGCAATGAGCTGATGCACATATTTTGTACAAAATGCAGGAATACGGGAAGAATCTTTTTGAAGCATTGGTTGCTTTTCTTTTTCTGATTGTTTGTCGCGAGTTTTATCTTCGTGGAAGACGTTAGTTAATATTTACATTCTTTCAAAACCATGCAGGAGTTTCTCTCTGAATACTTTGTGTTATTTCACGATTTGCAAACTTTTCTTGTAGATACCAATTTATATAGCGTGGTAAGTGCAAGGGAGAGGCGTGTCTGTGCGTCCGTGCGTGCGCGCGCGCGCGCGCGCGCGCGTGTGTGTGTGTGTGTGTGTGTTGTGTGTGTTGTGTGTGTGTGTGTGTGTGTGTGTGTGTGTGTGTGTTCTTTTATATGAAAAAACGAAACCTTGACCGAAGGTGTTTGAACCAGTGTGTGTGTGTGTGTGTGTGTGTGTGTGTGTGTGTGTGTGTGTGCGTGTGGCGTGCGTGCGTGTGTATGTGTTCTTTTAATTAAAGTGTGGTGGTGTAGCAACATAAACCTGCCATTTCTGATGACCTCTGTGGACACATAGAGGATCATTCATACATTGGTGATTGGCTGGTAATTCATCATGTTCACCAATCAACTGGAATTTCGCTCGCGCGCTCACAAACACACACCACACACACACACACACACACACACACACACACACACACACACATACACACACACACACACATACGCACACACACACACGCGCGCGCGCGCCTGCGAGAGTGAGTGAGAGAGAGAGAGAGATAGAGAGAGACTGAAACTGAAACTGGGTGATAACATCCCTCAGTCTCACGCGTGAGTCAAGAAAGGCCAAGTCCAAGAGTGAACTTAAGGCTGAAGAAGGTCGGGGATGCCGGTGGAAACGTGTCCCGACGGACTATGAACCCCCTTCAGCAGTCAGTCAACCCCACGGCTGAGCACTTTGGATCATTGCACCTGAAATGGTGGTCTGAGTGCTAGTCTCTCGGGGGAAAGAAGAAATTTAACTGTGATCCCGTTAACAGTATGGAATCTTCTTCTGATTAAAAACCCAACAATAAGAGAACTATGTCTGGCTGAATTGTGCTTAAAAAAAAAAAAAAAAACAGGGAACAATGCAACAGAATGACATGCAAGTTTTCTCAAAACAATGCAAGACGACACTATACAATGCAGTGCAATACCATACCATACAATGCAGTGCAATACCACACCATACAATGCATTGCAATACCATACCATACAATGCATTGCAATACCACACCATACAATGCAATGCAATACCACACCATACAATGCAGTGCAATACCACACCATACAATGCAGTGCAATACCATACCATACAATGCAGTGCAATACCATACCATACAATGCAGTGCAATACCACACCATACAATGCAGTGCAATACCATACCATACAATGCAGTGCAATACCATACCATACAATGCAGTGCGATACTACACCATACAATGCAGTGCAATACCACACCATACAATGCAGTGCAATACCATATCATACAATGCAGTGCAATACATATCATACAATGCATGCGATACTACACCATACAATGCAGTGCAATGCCACACCATACAATGCAGTGCAATGCCACACCATACAATGCAGTGCAATGCCACACCATAAAATGCAGTGCAGTGCCATACCATACAATGCAGATAGGTTTGCTATTGGCTCAGCTTGTAAGACTGAAACCGCACAGTCGAGTTTTGTCCACTTAATGGGCGCATCTCACAGAATGTTGCTCAAATTTTTCCTGGCCTAACAGCAAGTGTCTGTATCTCTCGGGCCTGGTTGACGCTGGAATATACTTTAACAACACTGGTAGAATACAGCCCTGCCATACAGTCTTAAACCAGTATGGTACATTACAGCATCATCTTTATTATGCTCATCCCCAATAAGAAGCATTAAAAAACTGAATATAAAACAATGTAACACCAACACAGTACTCCACAATATAACACAGTCCATGCAGTACGATGCACACCTGCATAACAAAATGTAATGCAATACGGCACAGTGCTTAGCAACAATACATCAGTACTTTACAACAAGGTGCAACGCAGTACACTTCAACACAATGCAGTCAAGCAGTTTTATATAAGACAGTGCAATACATCGCAACCGCAACTGTGCACATACAACACAAAACACAATACAACCCAACACAAAAGAACAGAACAGAACACAATGGAATGCAGGTCAATACTATGCAGTACGCCGCAACACTACACAACACAACACGACACGACACGACACAACACAACACATCACGACACAATTCAACCCAATCCAATCCCTGTCGATACAATAGAGTACAGTGCAACACGATGCAAAGACCATCAGTTATAGTAGGTATATGTTGCTACCAGTTGATTCGTTTTCCCAGTGCAATATTTTACATTCTTACCAGGTTTGGGTTTGGGTTTTTTTTTTATTCATCTAATATTGATTTAGTGTAACATAACCTTTTATATTCTAAATTTATTCCTGCTTCTCTCACAAGCCCTGTTTCTGGTTCAGTATCACACCCAGATTTTTATTCTAATCTTTGAGTTGGCTGTTGAGAAGGTTTGGTTATTGACTATGGAATCTCTGGACTTCTTTCATGTACAATCTGCTGACATGTTGCTGTTTTTCTCTCCTCGTTTTATAACGAATAAATACGTGATAAAAAACAAAACGAAATAAATGAATAAAAAGAAATGAAATCTTTATCATTGAATCGGTTAATTGTACAGTTGATGTTTGTGTAATGTTATATTGCTTGTTGCTGTTGTTCTTGTTGTTGTTATTGTTGTTGTTGTTGTCTCTGTCTCATCTTTCTTTGACACTTATTGGCGTGACATTCACACCGCTGTCCTTGATGAAGTTCCAGTACCACAGTCCGCAAAGAGCAGCCAATGTACGGTCGTCATGAGACACGCCCCCCCCCCCCCCCCCCCCCCCCCCCCCCCCCCCCCCCGCAGAGGAGGACCCGCACTACTGACTTTTCACTGAAGTGGTGTAGCGATGTGCTTGTCCTGAGGCAGCAGCATTCGCCGGGCACCATCTGCCGAGACCCTTTGCTACCCCCAAGATTGGCCTAGTCACGCAGCCACCGTGAGTGCGCACCCCTCTCCCTCCTCCTCCCCTCCCACTCCTCGTCCCCTTCCCTTAGGAGGATGCCGCGTCCGTCCGGTGACAGCCCGATTTGTCTACTTCCGGTTCCCCTCTACCCAAAGCGCTGATCCCCATCTGCCTATTCCACGTTCGCCGATGTGCTGTATAGTCTAAGAGCTGCTCCTAGAAAGACGACTGGTGAAAAAAAAAAAAAAGACACAAAAACACGCCCTTTACATACGCACGCACACGCCATGCATGTATGCATGTCCACACATACACACTGTTCAGTTTATGTCTGTGGAAGCTTGGGGTGTTTAATTGTTTATCAAATCTCATTAATTAAAAAGCAGCGAACAGCAGCAAGTGCCAATCTTTCTTTTACAAATAAAGTACGTCGATAGGGTTAAAAAATAAAAAATAAAAAAGAAAAAAAACTGGACAGCAAACTTTCTATGCGCGCATGTGCCCCCCCCCCCCCCCCCCCCTCCAGCACACACACACGCGCGCGCGCGCGCACGCACGCACGCACGCACGCACACACACACACGCGCGCGCACGCACGCACACATACACACACGCACACACGCATGCATGCACGAACACACACACACACACACACACACACACACACACACACACACACACACACACTACCTTGAGTGTGATTCAAACTCGCAACCCATCGATCCCTAGTTCTTACTGGACAGGGACATCTTATCCAAACTGATAGTGAAACCCCGGTGTAACGTCTCATCTCGTCCCCCTCCCGCGCATGTCCCCCGGGGGACCTATTTGTGTCCCAGATCGTCCCCCAGGGGACCTACTGGTGTCCTAGATCGTCCCCCGGGGAACTTTCTGGGCAGCCACCCCCCCCCCCCCCTCCCCCTCCTGCTGTTCTGCTCCCGCCTGAATTCACAATATGCCTATCCCAGAAGCTCCCCCCCCCCTCCCCAACCCCTTCCTGTAGTACTCTTGTAGGTGCACGTCAGTCTATATCTGTCTGTCAGTCTCTCTGTCTCTATCCCCGTGTCTGTGTCTCTGTTCCTCTCTCTCTCTCTCTCTCTCTCTCTCTCTCTCTCTCTCTCTCTCTCTCTCTCTCTCCGTCTCGCACCCCCTTCTCTGTCTTTCTCTCTGTCCCTCTGTTTGTCTCTTCTCTCTCTCTCTCTCCCTCTCTTTGTATCTGTCACGCACTCTGTGTGTGTGTGTGTGTGTGTGTGTGTGTGTGTGTGTGTGTGTGTGTGTGTGTGTGTGAGTGTACCAAACAGTAATAAGAAATCGGAAACCACGCGCACACACACACACACACACACACGCGCGCGCGCGCGCGGGCGCGCGCGCGCACACACACGAACACACTCAAACACACACACATAAAAAACCACACACACACTCTCTCTCTCACATACACAAGGAGAGAGAAATAGAAAGAGAGGGAGACAGACAGACAGACACATAGACAGGCAGAGAAAGAGACAGACAAACTGAGAGAGAGAGACAGAGACAGAGAAGGGGTGGGAGAGAGACAGAAAGGGAGACAGAGTGAGAGAGACGGAGAGAGAGAGAGAGAGAGAGAGAGAGAGAGAGAGAGGCAACAGACAGAGAGTCAGACAGAGCGAGAGAGCTAGACAGAGAAAGAAAGAGAGAGATGCAGAGTGAGAGAGAGGAACAGAGACACAGACACGGAGATAGAGACAGAGAGACGGACGGACAGACAGACAGACAGAGAGAGAGGTAGATGTGCACCTACAAGAGTACTACATGGGGGAAGGGGGGAACCTTCTGGGACAGGCATGATAGTGAGTTCAAGGGGGACCAGAACAGCATGGAGGGGGGGGGGGGGGGGGACTGCCCAGAAATTCACCCGGGGGATGATTCTGGACACTGATTCGTCCCCCCGGGGGACGATCTAGGACACCAGTAGGTCCCCCGGGGGACGATCTGGGACACCAATAGGTCCCCTGGGGGGACCTGCGCGAGAGGGTGACAAGATGGGATGTTACACCGGCAAGGTTCCCTTCGTTGTCCGGTTTCCAAAAACCAGAATTAAAGTATTTCCAAAAGCCAGAAGTAAAGTATTGCCAAAGGTCGGAATTAAAGCATCTAATGATAAGCTCATGACGTGGACTGTGACAGTCAACCAGTGTACAACGACACTTAATGGCGGGATGGGTCAGCATGGCTACAGCTGCTAAGTTCCTGTACGATTCCCGCTCCGGCCCTTGCCCCCACTCCCCGTTCCCTCTTTAATCCTGCAATTTAACCCCCTTCCCTCTTCCAGTTTTGTTGTTGTTGCTTTTGTTTTTAAGCAACTACATCACACAGGTAGATCTTCGATTTCGTCATCTGCTTTTCCATTGCGTTCCCTTCTAAGCACGTGACGTCAACCTGTCACTGATGGGGAGTGGCGCTTATGGAGTGGTCGGCAAACAGGCATACCTCTTCCGTATCAACAGAACCTTTTTTGTTTTGTTTTTGTTCTTGTTTGGTTGTTTTGTTTCTTGAAGGAGTGGCCGAGTGCTTGGAATACGGGGTTCCCCATCACGGAGACGCCACAAAGCGCGGAAACCTCAAGTCATTTTCACCTATAAGTTTTCGTTGCTTCTAGTCTAGGAATATCAAATTCTAGCTTCGTTTCTTTTCTGGCATTTCCGGCTTTTTCATTGTCGCATATGAATTTTTAAACATCTTAATTTGATCAGTAAGAAATCCAGAAAACTACTGTCAGAAAAGGAAAACGTTAGCTCTTATCAGGCATATCAAAAGTTGCATCTGTCGCATGCTCCGTTATTACATCTCTTATCTCACTAATCTCTAAGAAAATGAGAATAATGATAATTATGATAATTATGATAACAACCACAGCTCCTTATTTCAGTTCAACCAGAATACACCTCAAGAAACTTTTAACCCTCCCTCCCCCCCCAAAAAAAAAAAAAAAATCCACAAAAATGCACATGTGAGAGATGGATTTCCCCTAGAATCTATGTGAAAACAAAGAAGAGAGAGAGAGAGAGAGAGAGAGAGAGAGAGACGATGAGAGAGAGAAGAATGAGAGAGAGAGAATTCACCATTGGCCAGTCTGCTTTGAAAGAATGAAGCTATGGAATACATGGGGCTGTCAAACATTGGTTCACTTGAGACGGGAGTGTCAATTCCCGTCCCTCTTCAAACAGACTGCATGGAAAATCTAAGGCTAATGACACATAACACTCTTTGCACGTGGAAAATCTAAGGCTAATGACACAGAACACTCTTTGCACGTGGAAAACCCAATCGAAAAGAGATCCACTCCATTCATTGCAATGGAACTTTCGAACCACTTTTTTTGCTGCTGCTTACTATAAGACACGTCAGACGGTTTCACACCTAAAATACAAAGCCAATCATATAAGCTGTCGCATCGAACCACCGGCTGCTCAATCAATGCACACAACATTAAGTATTGATGAGGTCCGCCCGCTCCTCTTTGCTATCAGTTTCCTCCAGTCTCCTGTACGGCGCCCCGCAAGTACGGCGGTAATACAACAAGATAAGGTAAGAGTCAGACACCAAGCCTCATTCAATTATTATCTCAGCGTAACATTAATGTAGTATCCTTTTAACGTTCCATTAAAGACCAAGGAACACAGTTCTGAATGAATGACGTACGGCACTTACGTGTCGACTTCGTTCAGAAACAGGATTAACGTCAGTGTGTTCCGATCATTGGAGAGGCGGGGTCATCCCGATAGATCCCCGCACCGATAGATCCCCGCACCGAACCGATAGATCCCCGCACCGATAGATCCCCGCATCGGTAGAGGGTTAGGGTTAGGGATCTATTGGTGTCGGGAGCTATCGAGGTGCACCCGGAGAGGCCAGGCTCTGCCAGTCCTCTTCAACTCTGACCATTGGTTGTGGATACACAACTGTGTGGGGCTGCTTAGAAACTGGGAAACGGTCAGAACGGAGTTCGACGTGGCGTATTCAGGAGCAACATTTTGAGCCCTCTCTAGAGTTCCAAGGCTGCTAACCAAACCAGAGTCTCCCTGTCAGCAAACGACGTCCTGGAGTCTAGTACTCTCTGGTGGAGTCCATCCAGGAGCAATCAGCCGTGTGATCCAAGACTGAAGCAGTGACTGGGCGTAGAGAGTCAAAGTCCGGCCATACGTCCAGTCCACTACAGCGCCGCTACCCACGCCGGGACTTCACTACACCAGGAACGGCCAGGAGGAACGGCCAGGAGGATCTGTCCCTACTGGCAGAGAGGAGACACATTTCCAGAGTCCTCCAGAGAGCCAGCGACCGTCCTTTCCAGGACCAGTCCAGACGAAGTTTCTCTGATCACTGTCAAAACTACAAGCGGTCAAAACCTCAAGCCATCAAAGCTTTAAGCAGTCAAAACTTCAAGCCATCAAAACTACAAGCGGTCGAAACCTCAAGCCATCAAAACTACAAGCGGTCGAAACCTCAAGCCATCAAAACTACAAGCGGTCGAAACCTCAAGCCATCAAAACTTCAAGTCGTCAAGGCTTCAGCCGACAAGCTTCAAGACGTCAAAGCTTCAAGACGTTAAAGCTTCAAACCGTCAAAGCATCAAGCCGTCAAAGCTTTAAACCGCCAAGGCACAAGTCTATAGGCGATACCCATACTCGACGTCAAGTCACGACGTCAGCGATCGTCGTAGGACGCTGGTGGTCCATTTCGACGGAGAACAGGCCAGCATATTAGTATGTGTGAATGATGTGCAGTGTTCGTCTAAGTTTAGTTTAGATTGTATAAAATTTCACTTGTGAATGTAGGAAATCATATGTTTTTGAATTTTTATTGATCTGTTTATGTGACTGGATTGATTGAGAAAGTCACGGCGAACCCAGTAATGAACTCTTAGGCACCCTCTAAACACTTTATAACAACTGCCGAATTTTAGCGCCTAACAGTGAGGGAATGTTGCTTATAGCCAGACGACCGCAGAGGGCCATATCAGGGCTGTCACGTTGAAGTCAACGCACGAATCATTCATTCACAAAAACCTTTAAAATACAACCTCTAAAAACACACCGGAACTTGTGTTAAAAACTCTTTCTTGTGTAAATCTCAGATCAAATGAAAAAATGTTAATCTCTTTCAGAAATTCAAAAATCACATCAGTTGGAACATCTCTGAACAAGGTTTTCATGGAGTCTGCCGTAAAATGTTTTCTCACATCATGCAAGTCCCAACACTCTAAAAAGAATATGTTTCATTGTGAGTGGTGCATGACATGGCATGCACCACGGAGCTTCTTCCCTCTATAAAAGGAACGAATGGGCTGAAAACGAGTGGCCGGTGTGCAGCCGGCATAAAACCGTTTCTTTTATGCTGCCACCAGAGGTAGATGAGAGAAACTCTTTTAGGTTTGGACTGATCTGGAAAAGTTTGTTATTCGCCTGTGTATTCCATTCCTCCTGCCTCGATCTCCGATAAAATCATTAACTTTCGGTTTATCAGAAACAAAATGTGTAATACGTTAAGTACTTTGAATGATGAAGTCTCGACAGCGCCGGGGTGCTGTCAAATGACCATCGTTTTATCTCACGACGGTACTCAACTGCTGTCGCACGTGACAGATTTGTATTCACAGCATAAGCAGCATTGGTGGGACTGAACGGTTGCGAGTGAAATACAGTCATTTTCACATTGATTACTTCCCTTAAATCGTGTTTCCATCGGGGATTCGAGGTTGGATTTTACCGAATTTCCGAGGCACTAAGCGTCGATGTCTGCGTATCATTTTCAACATGGCGAGTTCATTTTCGAGTTCATTGTTTGTTTATTTATGTGGGGGGGGGGGGGGGGGGGGGGGGGGGTTTACAAGTTTTTACCGGTATATATGGCTATTTCCAACCTTCATGCCAATACGTCTGAGTAGTTTTAGAGCTGTGACCACTGTGCTGCGATTAATTAAGAGTGGTGAATCATGTGGTTCAAAATTTGATTCCCGAATGCTGGCTTGGCTAAAGTATTGCAAGTACTCACTCTTGGAATTGAGAATCGAGGCACTGATGGGAGTAGTTTTGAATTCAGTGCACTAATACCTTTCCTTTGCAATTTATCATTTGTTTCTAAATTCTCTAGTTATTTTTTGTAGCACTTTTTAAAATAAAGAAATTGCCAAAACCGTGCGAGTTCAGGAATCGGCAAGCACAGTTTGACTGCAACATCCTTCAGTCATTAAGCTGGCCTGTCTGACTCTTCACTGCAACTGAATTGTCATGCGAGGCGTGGATGCTCTCTCTCTCTCTCTCTCTCTCTCTCTCTCTCTCTCTCTCTCTCTCTCTCCTCTCTCTCTCTGTGTCAGTAGTACTTTAATTTAACGTCTCTTCACCCTCAAGTGACATTAGAGTCTGTGTCAGTGTGTATCTGTTTATGCGTGTATGTGCGCACGCGTACGAGCGCGCAAATGTGCGGATGCGCGCATTGTTAATGCTGTTTCGCTGCTGCTGCTGCTGTGACCAATATGAAAATGTATTCTGTTCTAGCATTGTCCAGTATCGTATACAGGTATAGGCACTGGCACGCATGAGCAAAACCATTCTTCGATTTTACACATCACTTCTCGCATGCAAAAGCTTGCTCTCTCTCTCTCTCTCTCTCTCTCTCTCTCTCTCTCTCTCTCTCTCTCTCTCTCTCGTGTGGTTGCATCAAGACGAACATTTTACTTCTTTTTTTTTTTTTGCTTCTCTTTGCAAGAAAGCGTGTGGAAATGCTCGTGGGAGGTCTCCATCGAACTGAGAAGGTATGCTGGACGCCGTCCTGCGCGATATGACATTGTCCTCATTGCAAATTGAAGGCAGGGATAATTAGACTGTTGTGACTCTTAGGCTGACAACAACGTCCGGCCATTCCCCTGTTACGCGACCCCCAGTTCACAGTGCGGTGTTCAGAAGAAAAATGTCTGTTACAAGTCAACAGGGACAGGAGGAGGGCCGAGGAACACAGGGAGCGAGAGGCAAGTGGAAGTGTTCCATTCCCATCCATCTACTTCCACCACCAACCCCTCCTTTGATTTGCCATGGCGACAGAAGTGACAACAACAATGGCGTCTCCTGTGCTGTCATAGTTCAGTATTCACACCAGCCCCTTTCCTCTCCACCTTTGCCTGCACCGAGTTCACTGTTCTCTGATGGACACAACACATCGACAGTCCATTATGCAGAGTTCACTGTTCTCTGAGGGACACAACACATCGACAGTCACTGTGCAGAGTTCACTGTTCTCTGATGGAGCAGAACACATGACAGTCACTTGCAGAGTTCACTGTTCTCTGATGGCAAACACATTGACAGGCACTGTGCAGAGTTCACTGTTCTCTGATGGACACAACACATCGACAGTCACTGTGCAGAGTTCACTGTTCCGTGATGGAGCACAACACATCGACAGGCACTGTGCAGAGTTCACTGTTCCCTGATGGAGCAGAACACATCGACAGGCACTGTGCAGAGTTCACTGTTCCCGGATGGACCACAACACATGGACAGGCACTGTGCAGAGTTCACTGTTCTCGGATGGAGCAGAACACATTGACAGTCACTGTGCAAGTTCACTGTTCCTGGATGGAGCACAACACATCGACAGGCACTGTGCAGAGTTCACTGTTCCCTGATGGAACACAACACATCGACAGGCACTGTGCAGAGTTCACTGTTCCCTATGGAGCAGAACACATCGACAGTCACTGTGCAGAGTTCACTGTTCCCTGATGGAGCAGAACACATCGACAGTCACTGTGCAGAGTTCACTGTTCCCTGATGGAGCAGAACACATTGACAGGCACTGTGCAGAGTTCACTGTTCTCTGAGGGAGCACAACACATCGACAGGCACTGTGCAGCGCAGACAGTGGGTCAGTGACAGTTCTTCCCAACTCAGACTTGCCATCTGACACGGATGTTGACGAAGATGATGCTGGTAATTCTGGTGCAGTTTGTGAATAATTCATCTGTAACTAATTCTACGCAACAAGGAATCAGAACAATCCTTTAAGAAGCAAATCCGTGTGGCAGGCCTACAAACAGTAGTAGGGATAATGCAGGTACCACTAATGTTAAAGAGCAGCCATCCCATGCAGACGTATTTGGAGGAAACGATAAGGAAAATAAATGATCGTCTGTAGGAACTCAACGAAGAGGTGAAAGGCAGCCGGCCCTGCATTGCAGCAACGTGCAGAAAACTGAAATCTTAACGACCCGTCGTGACTATTGCACTGTTGGAACTGTTGGTAAACATCTGGAAAATCTGATTGACAGCTAACTGTGTACTTGTTGTATTCTATTGGCTTTACAATTCCGCGATGGGGAATGCACATCGCAAATTGTCTTCTTCTAATGTAACATCGGTGATATTTATTTATAATTTTTGTGTATGGACAGTCCCCCACACCTTGTTGAATGGGCTTTGTATAGCTCACCACAATAAATCATCATTCATTCATTCATTCTCTCTCTCTCTCTCTCTCTCTCTCTCTCTCTCTCTCTCTCTCTCTCTCTCTCTTCTCTTCTTATTGCTGTGTTTAATTTTGTCAAATCGACGTAATTTTTCCTTTTGGTTATTGTCATTTTGAGGGCATAGTGTAAAAAAGCTTCCAGCTTATCTATTCACCCTCATTAAAGATTTCGAGTTTCTCTCTCTCTCTCTCTCTCTCTTCTCTCTCTCTCTCTCTCTCTCTCTCTCTCTCTCTCTCTCTCTCTCTCTGTTGTCTGTCTGACTGGCTGTCTCTGTCTGTCTGTCTGTCTGTCTGTCTGTCTGTCTCTCTCTCTCTCTCTCTCTCTCTCTCTCTCTCTCTCTCTCTCTCTCTCTTTCTCGCCATATACATTAGTCGACATGGAACACATATTACATAAATCTGCGCACGAATTCACTCACTATGAGTGTGCATTCACGCCTGTGCATACGCTCCTGTGCATGAATAATTATATGTTTAGACATGTGCTCGTACAAATGTATGTTCATAGGTTCTGAAATGCAACACTGTATGCTACGCATACACAAATCAAGATGCCAAAGTTCAACCAAGATCACGAAGCAGGAGTTTCATTGTTCGGCACCATTATATTCAAACAAAGCTTCACAAACATTCAACTCCATGTCGAATTCCATTCGGTTATCTCTCATTTTCCGACATACTTGTCCACTTAGTACGTTGTTTTCAGTTAATAAAGAAGAGTTGAGGGTAATGGTATGCAGTTCTGAATATGACAACGGTTGAAAATGTCATTCCGCCAGTGGAATTATGAAACGAAATATACCATTACTACGCATTTCAAAGAACGCAGTTTGCCATAAATGAACGATTTCCAGCAACATTCCTTAAATAAATCTCCCGAAAATGTTCTGTAAAAAACTATATGTCTTTAGGCCTGCAAGCTTTGTGGTCTACAGTATATTTTTCAATGTTACAAAAACTACATTTCTAACGCTTAAAAATTCCTGATGGTTCCAATCCTACATCTTAGGTAGTCTTTCTCTGAATAATTGTCATTTACAGCCACTTCAAAGTAATATGCTTAGCAAGAAGAATCTTCAGGAAACAGACGGCTTCTGCAGTTTGTCCAGGTAATTTCAAACATCTTCTAGCTTCATGACATCTCTATTGAGTATTTTGTAATATCTGAGTACTTGTTGTAACTGCATATATTCATGTGAGTGTTCTGTCAAATCCAAAGTAGATTCTAAATGTTAAATTTGAGCTTGGTGAACGCTGAACCGAAGTGGGGGAAATTTCAGTGTCAGTTTCATAATGGTGGTGTACTCTGAACTGGCAATTGCATAGACGTAATACCACATCTGCTTAGTTTTGAGACAACGTCGCAGGATTTACAGGTGATGGATAGATGAATTAATGACCAAGGATTTCAGACGACAATCTCATGGATCATTAATGACTAAGGATTTCAGACGACAATCTCATGGATCATTAATGACCGAGGATTTCAGACGACAATCTCATGGATCATTAATGACTAAGGATTTCAGACGACAATCTCATGGATCATTAATGACCGAGGATTTCAGACGACAATCTCATGGATCATTAATGACTAAGGATTTCAGACGACAATCTCATGGATCATTAATGACCGAGGATTTCAGACGACAATCTCATGGATCATTAATGACTAAGGATTTCAGACGACAATCTCATGGATCATTAATGACTGAGGATTTCAGACGACAATCTCATGGATACGACCTAGCAGACGTCTGACCTGCACTTTAGCCCAGCGCGTTGCTCTGACCTCCTACCTACCCAACATTGTCTGTGCCGCTGTAATCATTGTGTGTGTGTGTGTGTGTGTGTGCGCGCGCGCGCGCGCGCGCGTGCGTGCGTGTGTGTGTGTGTGTGTGTGCTTTCGTTTGTGTGCACATGTGTGCATGGGTGGGTGGACTCGAGCCCGTGTGTGTGTGTGTGTGTGTGTGTGTGTGTGTGTGTGTGTGTGTGGTGTGTGTGTGTGTGTAGCGCACAAGACAGCCAGGTCATTCTCACCGTCCATCAATACCTGCACACCCACAGGCATGAAACACCCACAGTTACCAAACTGAGATCCCATGAATCTGTGACGTAGCCCAGTTTGTGTTTCTTTCATAGCATATCACCAAGGCATCACCCGATACAAATCAATAAACGAACGGATGAATCAATAGATCTATTAAACAAAAAAGTGGGGTAACTCTTGCCACCATGATAAAATAATTACAGGCCAGAGAGCAAGAGCCACCCGACTTGTTTCTTATTTATTGTTTACTGTTACCTGCCTCGTTTAAGATATTCTTTCCTATTAAACAAAAAGCAACTGTAGTTACGTGTTCCCAAAACACACCACACACACACACACACACACACACACACACACACACACACACACACACACACGCACACATTGATGCATGTGTGTGTCAGATCTTAAGACACTCCATATCACACATTTGCATCGCTACATTCGTGGACACTTACCAGTGCACATACGTTTCCAGTCAAATCTGGTTATCCTCAGTGGATGTATGTCTTGTCATTTGGTTTGCCATGGGAAAGGCCCGGTATGAGTCTGTAGCAGCCTTTGCAGCTGTGACCTTGATATTATTCCAATATTTGGTTGGTTGTTGATATTTCTTGCTCTCTCTGTAAGTCTAGATGTGTGGCCACTTCCTCTGTTGATGGTGAGCTCTGCAAGTTGATCTATGCTATGGCGGTTTTGATCTTGTTTGTTGAGGTGATTTCTTACCGTGTCTTATCACATGAGACTGGCCATCTGCAATCCGGTTCTTGGCATTGCCTTGCCTGCCATGTGACTGCTCTCGTATTTCCTTTGACACCTCTTTGTCCTGGACAGTGAGTCCACATGAGTCTCTGCAATGGAGGCTGCACAGTACTTCATGCCAAGCGAGGCTTCTTGTTCCTGCTTTTAAAGCAAGTTGTTGGAGCCAGTCAGTGTCATGATTTGTTAGGTTCTGAGCTGGTCTGTTTATGAGCCAGTCGAGTGGATGTGTCACTGCTTCTGTCTTCATTGTTACGCTTGAAAGTAGTAAGGTTTGAGCACTTCCAGGATGGTGTGGCCATTTGCTTCAGTGTGTATCCCTAGCCTGACCTACCTTTGGTGACCGAACTAGCAGTGTACATGACGATGTCTTCTATCATGCAGAGGTTTTGCTCCTGCATCTGAATATCTGCGTTGATTTTACCCTCTGGCCATTCTCGACAGTGTCTTACAAAGTTTAGCGCGAAGGTAGCTTGGTAGAGGTGTTTCAAGTGGCCTGGACATTTTTCCCATTCCTTAGTTTCTTCGAGTTCTGATAACTGGGACACAAGTCAGATAATTGTCTTTTGACTGTCCCATCCATGCTATTCCACGTCCTAGACGAGTGCCTTTTATTTCCTCGACCGATACATGTTGTGGAGGGGTCGGCCCGCTATTGCGTGGGGCCGCTATTGCGCGGTGACTACTTGTCATTCAACCAGTCTCTCAAAACAGTGTAACAGAAATAGCCAAAGCCAAGAGACGCAGCCTAGAGAATACTGTGCTGACAATCATTCAAACGTGTTCCAAGTCGGTTTTTTGTTAAATTCTCTCAGATGTTCTTTCCCTTGACTACTTTAGTTAAAACTACCTAATTTGCAACCAAAAATACCGACTTTGTGCGGGAATCCGGAATAAGGTATAATATACGGGGTCGGCCCGCTATTGCGCGGGGCCGCTATTGCGTGGGGCCGCTATCGCGCAATAGCGGACCCGCGCAATAGCGGCCCAGCCCCGTTGTGGATCGGGGCGATTTTCAAGTGCTAATAAATATGCCTTCTCCTGTTCTAGCTTGTGCCTTCTCCTGTTCTAGCATGTGCCTTCTCCTGTTCTAGCATGTGTCTTCTCCTGTTCTAGCATGTGTCGTCTCCTGTTCTAGCGTGTGTCTCAAATGCATTGAAGGAAGGACGAGAAGCACGCCCTAGATATCCTCGACGCTGAAGGCTTCACAAAGCTCAAGACAGATGAGGAGAAAGGGTTGGCCCTACTGAAACGGTTAACAGAACAGAGCAGAGGAATTTGGAGGAAAATAAAAAAAAATATTTGACTGAATTCAATCAACATCTGGTGCAAACTGGCATTGATGATGATGAAATTAGATCCCAAGATAAAGTAATAACTAAATGCACCGAAGTTAGTGCTCCAGGTCCAGACACAGTATGTTTTCCAGATTTTAAACAGTTCTCAGAAGAAGCCAGAACTCATGCCTTCGGCATCCACCAGGACATATTTGATAAAGAAAACTGGACACACAGTTACCGAAAAGCTGAACACAAACCAAGAAATGATCATCATTGGCTGATGCATACCGACCATGCAAAACACAGCGGGAAAACTCATGGAAAGCATCAGAGCCAGAACACTTGTGGGAGGTCTTAAAAATCAAAACCGACAAATCCTCCCTCCCAACCAATGGGGCTAAAGAACAGGTTAAGTACACGAGGAAAATGCGGCCATTTTGTCTATGTAGTGTACGAAGGATTCCAAAGAAGGAAGAGATACTGGCAGTAGCAATAGACCTGGAAGATGTTTTAAACAAGGCTCAGTTCTCGCTTCTCATGGAACTACTCCATAACTAAGGAGTCAACAGAACACGTACACGATGGATAGCAGTAGCACTTCAGGACGAGCCGTCATCCTGCGATTTGGAGATTGGTTGTCTGAACCACCTAGTCTTCCCATGGGGTTGCCGCAAGGTTTTTCTCTCTCCCTTTTTGGTGTAATGTTTATATAAAAGCCTTGCAGACCTGAATAGAAACAGAATTGCTCAAGTGTGACACTAGCAGACGACGATCTGATTTACAGCTCACCAAAGAATGCTTAAGAAAGCACAAAAACAGTCTAGCAGCAACTGAACAACGTTACTCAGTGGTGTCAAGAACCTGGATTGTCCATCAACTGCACAAAACGCCAGACACACTCTGCACTCGTAACAACAAGACTTAAGAAAATTACCACCCAGCAGTTTTCATCACTGGAGTACAAATCGAATCTACTGACAGCTTACGCTATTTAGATATAGGCTATGATAGAATGTTGACCTTTACAGAACTTGTTGAGAATATTCTTCTAGGTATAGGCTATGATAGAATGTTGACCTTTAGAGAACATGTTGAGAATATTCTTCTGAAATGCGTGAGGGGCCTGTTTGCCATGAAAGCAATGGCAGTTCAAGGCACTGAACAACGCCATCTTTACTGATTGTCCCACGCTACTGCACTCAGGCTGATTGATTATCCAGGGCTTACAACCCTTGTACCATACTGCACTCAGGCTGATTGGTTATCCAGGGCTTACAACCCTGTCCAAGAGCAACTGAATATACAGGGCTTACAACCCTGTCCAAGAGCAACTGAATGTGCAGGGCTTACAACCCTGTCCAAGAGCAATTGAATATGCTGGGCTTACAACCCTGTCCAAAAGCAATTGAATATGCAGGGCCCTGTCCAATTGCAATTGAATATATAGGGCTTAAAACCCTGTCCAAGAGCAATTGAATATGTAGGGCTTACAACACTGTCCAAGAGCAATCTCCTTAATTTAGATTTACTTCAAAATGAAGCAATGAGACTGATCTTCGCAACTACGGAGGAGACTGAACAGTGAATAAGGAACACTATTACTTTCGGTCTAACTCCAAACTAATACTGCTTGCAGAACCCATTTACCTAACACACATGAAAGCACGGGGCACACAGAACAACAAGGATATTTTGTTATAGTTGTTCCATCATTAGAGGAAAAGTCCCCTCCCTCCTCACCTGTTAACTTTTTTACGTGGTAAAAAAGAGACTATAGAAATCTCACTGATGGGTACCACTATTCGTTTCAGGCTGAAATCAGCTCGTGATTTTAGAGACCAGCAGGATCTCAACTGGCTAATACCATTAAAGAAAATAATTGTGGGGAATTTGGGCCCGTATTTCTTTTTTCTTTTTTCCTTTCTTTCTTTCTTTATAAACAACACAGATGTTTTCTGACACGTGGAAACAATGAGAGTGGAAAACAACAACAACGTGAAGCGAGATCCCAAAAGTTGGGAGAATGATAGGCGCGTTTGCAGACTTCCAAACGAAGAGAAGAAACATGTTACTGTGCAGAAGCATCACGTTTCGACTTCTTAGTCCCTATACGCAAGTCTCATCAAGACGCGTAAAATTAATATGGTTTCGTATAAAGATGTACACGTGTGTGTGTGTGTGTGTGTGTGTGTGTGTGTGTGTGTGTGTGTGTGTGTGTGTGTGTGTGTGTGTGTGAGTGCGTGTGTGTGAGTGCTTATTCCTCTGTGTGTGTGTGTGTGTGTGTGTGTGTGTGTGTGTGTGTGTGTGTGTGTGTGTGCTCGCTCGCGCGCGTGCCCATTCTTCTCTCGCTCTGTGTTGTGTGTGTGTGTGTGTGTGTGTGTGTGTGTGTGTGTGTGTGTGTGTGTGTGTGTGTGTGTGTGCGTGCCATCCCTGTATGCGTACATGTATGCGCGCGCGTGTGTGTGTGTATGGGTGTGTATATGGTAATCAATCGTTCAGTCTCTTAAAAGGCTTAAGAAAGTGAAGGAAATAAGGCACACGAACATTAGAGACAGACAGACAGACAGACAGACAGACGGAGAGACTTAGAGGTAAGACATTCATTCACATATAGAGCAAATGGCTGTTACCCTTTGAGCCAAAATGTCTCCTCAATATCCTGTGGACGAAGGTATGTTCTGCAGCACCGCTCAGAATCATACAACTCTACCACGAGACTATACAGGAGCGTCCCAAGCCTCCACAGTTGACTCATCCTGTCTTGGACCATGACTGTCACACACCCATGTTTGTGAACATACACACTTGCATTCACAAACACAGTATGCTTACTTCGTACACAACACGCAGTCACTCCATTCACCCAAAGGAGAACTACCACAATTGAACTGAGTTTTCTATAAAATGCTCCCTTTACTCACAAAGAAAAGGGTTTTAATTATTCTTTGCATTTCACTGCATTTCCCAACAATTATTTCTTCTCTTCACAAGATAATTCCCCACATAGAAACAATAATGCAATATTCAAAGTTTTACCAAAAATCCAACACACTCACACACATGTTACACTATCAGTTCTTATATTAAATAGTATCAATAAAGACAAGTCATCTTGACTTGTCTAGGAGCTTTCTTTCACTTGGCTGTACCACCTCTGGACCACCACAGCCTGGACTCTCACTAGGCTCGTACAGCTCAAGCCTGGACCACCACTGGACCACCACTGGACCACCACTGGACCACCACTGGACGCTGAGGGATTCTGTAACGAAACCCTAGGTCCAGGGTTAACCTCTAAAATGAATTTTATTTATTCTTTCTCTTTCTCTTTTTATTCATAGCTCCTTTTTAACTCCTTTCACATTCACTCCAAGATCAATATAGAATACTCACATGAGTCTTGTTCCGCCAACCTATTCCTACCTACAGTTGGGGTACAGAGAGAAATCTTTATACAACAATATTTTATTTATTTATTTTTCAATTTTCTCTTTTCGCGTTCAACGTTCATCTTTCTCTTTTTCCCAAATAGCGCAATATCATCAAATCTGTATAATTATCAAACTTCTGTTATCATTACAATTACACCTTTACTGTAATTGCTTTAACCAGTTTACAACCCCAACTGGTACTTACCTTCTAGGGAATAAGCGACAAGCCTACCCTAGTAGACTTCCAGTCTACATCTACACTCTATACTCGAGTGAACTTGCCACGCCAGGCATATTACACCCACCAAGGGTTAAGCACACCCAAACCAGGGTTGCATCGGACAAACCAGTCCAATAATATAGCACACCCAACCCAGGGTTGCATCGGACAATCCTAGTCCTATGTTAAACCCAAAGAGGGTTACAATCAGACCTCCTATGTCTGTGTCCAGAGCTCCTCTGAAGTAACAATCATCTTCCACCCTTCCTCACATTGGGTGAACACACTTCACAATCCACTCAGCGTCCTACTCTTCCGCATCACTGGCGGTTGCACTCCATGAATACAAAAAAGCATCAAACCCGTAGGTTCCATTCCACAATTGCAAAAATTACAAAATCTCTTAATTGATATGAAACTTTTCCATTCACATCACTTTTTCCTCATTCACATGACACCCCCCAACCTCCGATAAAAAAATTTGATTCATCAAATTTTTTCAAAGAAGAGTATAGGAGTTCACAAAAAAATACACCATTGACAGTATTCTGAAAAAATACTTTCCCAAAATGACATGAGTACATGCGAACAGAAAAATGTATATTTATAAAAACATTGTTTCCAAAAAAAAATTATCCAAAGCCAACATCAATGCATCAACTATCACTACCGCAAGTAATCAATATTGCACACAACATTCCATTACTCAAATACAAACATATAAATTCAACTTTCAACAGCAAACTTGAAAACACACACTGCTTATTACTGTCGAGACAAAATGTCAGCAATCACATTGCTGGACCCTGAAATTGGATCAACCCTGAAACTATATTGCTGGATCGCCAAAGACCACCGTAATAGACGGTTATTCTTTGTTCTTGATGTCTTCAAAAACGTCAGAGGTCTGTGATCCGTCTGCAGGACAAAAAACCTGCCTGTCAAGAAACGCTCAAATTTTGCAAGTGCCCACACAATCGCTAAGCATTCCCGTTCAATAGTAGAATACCTCGACTGTGCATCAGTGAACTTCTTACTTGCAAACTGTACTGGATGCAATAAATCTTGATGTTCTTGCAAAAGAACAGCGCCCATTCCTGTTGAACTTGCATCAGTCCGGAGGACAAAATCTTTCTCCAAGTTGGGCAGAAGTAAAACAGGAGAAGAATTCAAAACCTTTTGAACTGCTTCCAAAGCATTCTGACAATCTACAGTCCAATCAATAGATGAATGCTTGGAACCCTTTGTCAACTCAGTTAATGGAGCTGTAAGAGTTGCAAAGTGAGGGACATAACGCCTGTAATAAGATAAGAGTCCAAGAAGTGAACGAACCTGTTTCTTTGAACATGGGGTTTTGATTGCCAAAATCTTTTCCATTTTCTTCTTTTCTGGCTGCATCGAACCCACAGCAATTGTATGCCCCAAAAACTCCAGTTTTTGAAAACCCGCCATGATTTTCGATGGCCTTGCTGTCAATCCAAAAGAACGGAGTCTTTCAAAAACACTTTTCAAACATCTCAGCAGATTACTCCATGTTTGTGAAGCCAGCAAAATATCATCAAAAAAACTTACAGCAGACATTTCATGTAACCTGAGTTGTCTCATCATTCTCGCGAAAGTTGCCGGTGCATTCTGCAAACCAAAAGGCATTCGCAAAAAATGAGAAAGTCCAAATGGTGTTTGAAAAGCTGTTTTTTCTTTATCAACACACATCGGTATCTGCCAATAACCTTTCGTGAGATCAATTTTCACAAAATACTTGGCTTGACTCAGTTGACAAAACAAATCCTCCACATCAGGAATTGGTTCAGAATCAAAAACAGTCAATTTATTCAAAGCCCTGTAATCAATACAAAATCTGACTGAACCATCTGGTTTTGAAACCAGCACCACAGGGCCACATATGGAGAACTTGACTTTTCAATGACCCCAAGATCCAACATGATCTGTACCTCTTCAATAATTTGCTTTTTTGCAAAAGGTAAAGGATACGACTTCATTCGTACAGGAACATCTGTTGTCAACCGTATTCTATGAGGTTCAACACCAACTGCAGATCCTGGTTTGTCTGTAAGTACATCTGTATAATCCTGTAGTAAACACTTTAGTTGAGCCACCTGAGATGGTTTCAAGTCCTCGTTGATCTTGACATCCTCGTATGTTTCACCTTTTAAGGATAATGTAGGCAGTTGAATAACATCATCACCAGTGTTCTGAACTACACCAACAGCAGTTTCATGAATTACAGGCACCTTGTGAAACAGAGGTTTGTCAAGACGTTGCAAATGTTCTGTCACACAATCCATTCGTAACAGACATGAAATGTCACATGCCAATGCTGAAATCTTATCAGGGACAGCAACCTTGTTGATCATAACATCAGACCTGTGAAAGTACTTTTTCAACATGTTAACATGGAAAATTTTCTTCACACCATTCATATCAATTCTGTAATTAACAAGAACATTTTTCAGTGACGACGAATGGTCCTTTCCACATCACATGCATCTTGCTCTTGTCATCTGTTAAAAGCACCAACACATTGTCACCCACAGAAAACACACGCATCTTTGCCCCACGATCAGCATACTTTTTATGCGTAGTTGCACTGTTATAAGCATTTTCTTGGGCAATACGACATGCATCTGCTATACGATTTTGTAAAGTAAAAACATAATCAAAAACATTTTTTTCTTCTTGAGACACATTGTCCCCAGACCATGACTTTGACAGGATGCTAATAGGTCCTTTTGGTGAACGATCAAAAAGCAACTCAAAAGGAGAGAAACCTGTGCTCTCATTTGGCAATTCCCTGTAGGCAAAAAGTATGGCTGGAATGTATCGATCCCAGTCTGATGGTCTTTCCTTAGAAACTTTCTTCAACATCATCTTGAAAGTACCATTAAATCTTTCCACAAGGCCATTCGACTGTGGATGGTATGGAGATGTAGTACATGCAGAAATTGAAAGTAAACGAAATATTTCTTTCATGAGATCTGACACAAACTGAGTACCCAAGTCAGATAATATTTCATCAGGAAGTCCCATTCTGGAAAAAATAGAATAATGCTTCTGCCACAGAAATGGTATCAATCTTTTTCAAAGGTACAGCTTCAGGATACCTGGTAGCAACATCCATGACAGTGAGCACATAACGAAAACCAGAATTGGAAACATGAAATGGACCAACCAAATCAATACAAACACGACTGAATGGTTCAGTAATGACTGGCATTCTTTGCAAAGGTGCAAATGGTATACGACCTTTGGGAATTGTTTTCTGACAGACATCACATGATTGACAATATTTTGAAACTTGCACACTAATACCAGGCCAAAAAAATGAAGACAACACACGTTGAAGAGTACGTTTGACTCCACAATGACCCGAAAACATGGAATCATGTGCAGTATGCAAAACAGTATCACGTAAAGACATAGGAACGACAATCTGCTCCACCACCTGTTCATCTTTAGGAAAAAGACGGTATAAAAGATTATTCTTTTTTATGTACATGATATCAGTCACTTTGTCAGGTACCTCAGGAACAACTTTCTGAAACAAATGAGTCAATGTTGTATCTGTCTTTTGTAAATCACTCAAATGTTCAGGAGTCACATCCAATTTTGGGACATAGGGAACAACCAGGGGTTTTTGACCTTGCCTTTCTTTTTCCTCTTGTGAACGAGTGCTTACCATAGAAGGCACAAAAGAACCACATTGTCCTCCACAAGACGTGGAAACACCCTTGAGATTTCCAAGAATGAGGTCTGTCACAGGATCATCAATGACACATGCTGTTATTTCACCTGTAAAATAGGGAGTACAAACATAAACACATGCCAAAGGAAATGATTCAATTTTGCCACCAAATGTACGACATTGCTGATGTGTCCCAGTGTATTGTTCTTTTCTGACTAAATCTTTGCGTACACCAGCAGTAGTACACCCAGTATCCCTCAACAGTGTAGCACCAAACCCATTGACAGCACACGATTCAATGTGTAGACCTGTAACATCAGTGTCAGACACTAAAACATGCTGAGTATCTTTAGCAGTTTGCTTGGGATCTGTTGCTAAGCACACATTACCCTGTGCTAGAAAAGGACAGTCTTTCTTCTTGTGAAATATACAGGAACAGTGCCAACAACCATTGTCCGCACCAGATACTGTATTTGGTACTGTACTATGATCAATACCACCACGGTTTGAAAATTGTCCATGGCCACGAATAGCTCTAAACTGACCAGTCCGTCGAGAATTGGTATATCCTCTTGGATTTGGATTACCCTGTGAAAAAGTTTGTCCAGAATTATTCTCTTGCCAGTTATTATAGGAATGTACATTATTCCTGTTTGTATTCTGTCTTTGAGAAAAACTCTGGCCTCCTCTATGACCATATCTCCTGTTTGGTTGAGAACGACCCGGACCAAACTGGCCTGTTGAAGCAACATTTGCCTCAAACACATCACGGTCAGATTTCCTGGAAAAATGCTTTTCCGGATGAGCAGTCCGATACTGATCTGCCAGCTTACAGATATCCTCTGCAGTTTTACAAGATCTCTCTTTTAGAAAAATAGCTAGGTCTTTGGATACGCTTTGTAAAATCTGCTCACGTAACAACAAGTCACGCAAATCAGCATATTCTTTCTGTGTTTGGGACAATTCAACCCAACGATCAAATAAATGACTTGTCCTAATAAGGAAAGCTGCAAATGATTCACCTTTTTCTGGACGAACTGAACGAAATTTTTCTCTAAAGCCTTCATCTGTATATTGAAACTTCTTCAAAAGTTCAGCTTTCAGTTCTTCCCATGTGAGAGAATCACGAACTGCCAAACTATGATAGAGATAATGCGGTGCCCTTGAATAGGGAAGCAGCATACAATGTCCATTTGTCCTTGCTCCAACCACATGATGAAGCATGGTTTTCAAACCTAAAAAGAAAAGAGTCTATGTCATCACGATTCTCATCAAAAGGGGGTAATTTGGGAATGTAGGAAGTCTTACCTGCACCCTGAACAGGAACAGCATCAGTTTGAGAAACATTTACATTTGCAGATTGTTGAACAGCCTGTTGCTTTAACTGAAGTTCCACTCGTTTTTGTTCAAGTTCCAATCTTCTCATTTCAAGTAAATTAAGACTTTCTGTTCTTTTCATTTCAAGTTCATGCGCCCTGATTTTTCCTCTCTCTCTATCTGTGCTTGTCTATCCTTCTCTTCTTTCTCTAACTGTACTTGTCTATCCTTCTCTTCTTTCTCTAACTGTACTTGTCTATCCTTCTCTTCTTTCTCTAACTGTACTTGTCTATCCTTCTCTTCTTTCTCTAACTGTACTTGTCTATCCTTTTCTTTCTCTAACTGTGCTTCTGCTTGCCTAATCTTATCTTCTTTCTCTGTCTCTTTCTTCTCCTCTTTCTTTCGCTCTGTGCGCACGCTCTTCACACTGATCAATGTAAGCCATCAACGCATCACCAGACAACTGCAATTTCTGTCCCTGGGACAAAAATCGGTTGAAACGAACCGTTTCCTCATCCTCCTTCACAAATAAGGATTGGAATTCCTCTTTTGTTGATCATCTACTGTATCAGTCATGTTGTATGAGAGTGTAGATAACGCTTAAAGAAATCCCACAGCGTGCAAATGGGGTAGAGAAATTAAGATGTGAAATAAAAACAAATATTTAAAATAGAACAACAATTTAAACTTACTTGGCACTCATTACTAGAATACAGAGCTCAAAACATTCAAATTTGTAAAGAACCAAAAAAAAACAATGACGGGACAGAAAAGAATATTTTTTTCCAGTAAAATTTGATTGAGTATGGAAATGCACCCTCACTGAAAAAATGTTTTATTTAAGTTAATTTAGTTGGCCAAAAAATGTGAGAAGTAAATTTAGAAATGGCTCTGAAAGACTGAATTGTGAGAAAGATTTCCGAAATACCAAGAAAAGCTAAGAATTTTTTTTTTTTTAATTATTGTTTTAAACTAAAGCAGAGCACTGTTTTCAAGAAGGAATCCAAAAGAATGTGCCAGAAAAAACACAATTTTACAAGAAAGATTTTCAACTAAACCTTACAACATTTAAAATAAAGGGAGCATTTACACACACTAATCAGAAACCCTATTTAAAATAGCAAAACAAAACCCGCCTAAACTTGAAACTAGAGAGGAGCTTATTGTAAAGAATATCAAGAGAATTTTAATTAGAATAGAGACAGAAACCAAGAGAGGCGAAAATTTGAAAAAAGTAGGAAAAGTAAGACCGAGCAAAAGAACCCTTAGGTAGCCCACTAATTGAAACTACCCCCGTAGAACTGGAGATGGGAATACTAAGAACAAGTTACATTACATAAACAATTGACACACCATAAATATAGATAAGAAAAACAAAATTGAAAATGCCAATGAAAATGAATAAATATAACAATTATTCAGCAATGCAGAGGGGAACAAAATAGTATCTTTATAATTGTAATTTGGCAGAGTAATTTTAC
Source organism: Conus canariensis (assembly GCA_033310375.1). Lineage (NCBI taxonomy): Eukaryota > Metazoa > Mollusca > Gastropoda > Neogastropoda > Conidae > Conus > Conus canariensis. The sequence continues at coordinate 34,617,243 of CM065742.1, forward strand.
TTCTATTTTTCTTTTTTTTTTACAAAGGGGTTCAAAACAATATTTTAGCAGCAGTACTCACTCAAAAAACTAAATCCTATTAAACTCTAACCTAAATTCAAAGACGGGGTCACCACTGTCACACACCCATGTTTGTGAACATACACACTTGCATTCACAAACACAGTATGCTTACTTCGTACACAACACGCAATCACTCCATTCACCCAAAGGAGCACTACCACAATTGAACTGAGTTTTCTATAAAATGCTCCCTTTACTCACAAAGAAAAGGGTTTTAATTATTCTTTGCATTTCACTGCATTTCCCAACAATTATTTCTTCTCTTCACAAGATAATTCCCCACATAGAAACAATAATGCAATATTCAAAGTTTTACCAAAAATCAACACACTCACACACATGTTACACTATCAGTTCTTATATTAAATAGTATCAATAAAGACAAGTCATCTTGACTTGTCTAGGAGCTTTCTTTCACTTGGCTGTACCACCTCTGGACCACCACAGCCTGGACTCTCACTAGGCTCGTACAGCTCAAGCCTGGACCACCACTGGACCACCACTGGACCACCACTGGACGCTGAGGGATTCTGTAACGAAACCCTAGGTCCAGGGTTAACCTCTAAAATGAATTTTATTTATTCTTTCTCTTTCTCTTTTTATTCATAGCTCCTTTTTAACTCCTTTCACATTCACTCCAAGATCAATATAGAATACTCACATGAGTCTTGTTCCGCCAACCTATTCCTACCTACAGTTGGGGTACAGAGAGAAATCTTTATACAACAATATTTTATTTATTTATTTTTCAATTCTTCTCTTTTCGCGTTCAACGTTCATCTTTCTCTTTTTCCCAAATAGCGCAATATCATCAAATCTGTATAATTATCAAACTTCTGTTATCATTACAATTACACCTTTACTGTAATTGCTTTAACCAGTTTACAACCCCAACTGGTACTCACCTTCTAGGCAATAAGCGACAAGCCTACCCTAGTAGACTTCCAGTCTACATCTACACTCTATACTCGAGTGAACTTGCCACGCCAGGCATATTACACCCACCAAGGGTTAAGCACACCCAAACCAGGGTTGCATCGGACAAATCCTAGTCCTATGTTAAACCCAAAGAGGGTTACAATCAGACCCTCTATGTCGTGTCAGAGCTCCTCTGAAGTAACATATCTTCCACCACCTCACATTGGGTGAACACACTTCACAATCCACTCAGCGTCCTACTTTCCGCATCACTGGCGGTTGCACTCCATGAATACAAAAAAGCATCAAACCGTAGGTTCCATTCCACAATTGCAAAAATTCAAAATCTCTTAATTGATATGAAACTTTTCCATTCACATCACTTTTTCCTCATTCACATGACAATGACCATGTTGAATTGACCTTGTGGAATGGACACATGCATTCAGAGACGATGGAAATCGCTGCACGTGTTTCATAGGGCAGACTTACACAAACTGGATCTCCTTCGCCGTTGAAGACAAGCCTGATCGAAACCTGACTTGCACTATCTTTCAATGTTACTGGTAGTACAAGCAGAAGGTCAAATTATTTTTTTTCCATATATTTCTGTAATGTCCCCTGAGCTTGTTGATCTATTGTGTAGGACACTGATAACGTCTCTCTGGAAACTAGCATCTGTGTACAAAGCCAAACTGACACATTTACTGTTTTGACATGTGAATGACTGATTACCAAGGATGTTTTTCCTATTCATACAACGAAACAAACAGGCAAATAAATAAATGAATAAATAAATAAACAAACGAACAGGTAAAATGGTACTCGACATAAAGCGTCCCTTTGAAAAATCCTTAGTTTAGTATCTGAGGAGAGAGAGAGAGAGAGAGAGAGAGAGAGAGAGAGAGGGGGGGGTGGGAGGGGGAGAGAGAGAGAGAGAGAAAGAGAGAGAGAGAGAGAGAGAGAGTTGAATTCAATTTTTAATGACGGGATCAAATCTCTAATCCAGTCAAACATTTCGAGGTGGATTCGAAGTCATTGACAATACAGTCTAAACACACAGAAGGGCAGCGTAGGGTTTCTTCCGTTATGTGAGCAGAATGACATATCAAGCCGTGCAATAATCATACTGTCCATCGAAAGATTATAAATAGAGTATTATTCTTTTGGTGTGTGTTTTTTTGTTTGTTTGTTTATTGAAATAATGATGCTTTAAGTGCCAGGATGAAGCGGGTTGAAAGCTAGTCATCTACACTTTTCTTTTTCTTTTCTTTTTTTCTTTGATCTTCTTTGGGACATGTTACAATTCAGGGCTAGTTGAATCATGTATTGAACAGATACGTACATAAAACCCAGCTGGAGCCACGCGAGGACCTTTTTCTCTGCCTTAGCCCTTTGGCTTGCTACCCAACTCACAGTGCCATGTTCTACACGGCTACACACCCACGGAGTTTACCTTTCTGAACTGACAAATCCGAGTACACATTTTGTGTGTGTGTGTTTAGGCAGCTTTGCCTCAACGTCCAGGAGTGATATTGATATGAACTGGTTGATTTACACGACTTTTGCTCTTTGAAAACATTCATTTTACAAGCTGTCATCCATCGGTTGTTCGTCTTCAAGATCTTTAACACTTATTTCTCAAAGTAATCAATAGTTGACAAAATCCAGCTATCATTCCAGGCAAAGAAAAGATGACACGTTATGATTGCATAGCGTATAAACCACGTAATACTTTAATCCTTTACGTGGTCTTGAAGCTTAAACATTCTATTGCCATTTAAAAATCACAGGAAACTCGAATCCAACATTTCTATGTGGAATACAGAAATTCCTTAACAGCACAAACGTCACAATCACCAAGCACATCACCTTGCCAAGGAAGCATCTGATGCCCTGTGAATTATGAAATGAAATCTCAAAAGAGGCATGGAACTAGCGAGCAATTTGGATAACTATTGGTCCTAATATAACTCAAAACGAATTCTCCTGACGACACCAAATCCCCTAGCAGAGATGCCAACACAGAGCACTCAGGACATACAAGGAGAATCTCCAAAAAAAGGGTGTTCCAAGCTTGCTCATGTGCCATGTATCTGACACATGTACTTGCAGCAGCATGAAGTGAACTGAAGAGAATAATTCGGCAGTCTGGGCGGACACACACTACTACACTCAACTCTGAAGTCCCATAGGGAATTCATGATAATAGTTGTCATCTTGATTAAGTGAAAACTAAACTAACAGTTCACAGTTTAATCACCATCTCTGGGGTGATTAAATATAAATGAGCACGCGTGTGAAACACTATTATTGTTACCTCCACTTGGAGGGTGAAACAACAAACAGTTAACAAAATAATGGTACAATGTCAGTACAATTACCATCATTGGGGGAACAACAAACTGTTCACAACATTATATCATCAAAGCTTATGTGGAAGACAGTCTTCAATACGGTTGTCATTACAAAACGGAAGAGCAGTAAACAGTGCAAGAAAACGCTTTTGGGCGACACACTTGAGGTGTGCTTACTATTTGTGTTTTCTCAAACCAGCCTGTCTTCAAACTCTTCAAAAGCCTACAATTCTTTTTCAAAAAGGTGACACTTCCCTTCAACTGCCACTTGAACACCACCTCCCATGCCTCCTGGCGCAAAGGTCACTGTGCCCAGAATCGACGAGTTCTTTTCCACCCCACCCTCCCTCTTCTCCACCCACACCAGCCTCCTCCCTACGCCACTGAGGGGGAGTTCATTGTCCAACACCTCAACGTCCTCACGCCATTTGTAACCGTGACTGGCTACCATAACATCACGCCAAAATCTGGTAAGTCCTTCCAAGTACAGGGCTTCTTTACACACACACACACACACACACACACACACACAAACATTGTGGGAAGAGCTCGAATAGCAAACGCTAACTGCCATCCCTTCTTTCCCTTCCGGTTTTCAACCCCCCTATAGCCCGAGGGGTTAAACCGGCAAATGTTTGAAGAGAAGTAACTTTCTTGAACGGAACATTAATGAGATATTGGTTAGACCTGACGCAAATTTGACGTTGAAAATGTATCATTGTGGGGACAG
>CM065742.1:34626310-34676310 GCA_033310375.1 Conus canariensis
GCGTTGTTCTCTGATGTGCATTGCCCATTATGCCTGTCTCTTCCAGTTAAAACCTGTTTTGTTTTCAATGAACCTAATGGTACTAAACACTCTCTGCATCAAAGGTATGATGGTGCAGAGATTACAAGATGGGATAACAACAAATGTAATGAATATAAAGAACATTTAGCAAATTACAATGTTGATGAAATTGTAACTTTATTTGAACAAGGCACAATATCAATCAGTGAAATGAATAAGCGGTTTTCGTCAATTCTTGTTGATTCAGCGAAGGATACATTTGGTACTTACTCTAATACTTACAATAATAGATATTCAATGAGGCAGAATCAAAGCTGGTGTGATAAGGAGTGTAAGGTTTCTCGAAGCCAGTACTTTAAAGCAAAGCGTAAAGTTAAATGTTCAAATACTGTGCCTAATCTAAATAATCTTGCTGCTAAAAGCAAAGAATATAAAAATGTTTTGAGACGATCTGAAAGAAGAGCAACGAAAAAATGGCATAGAGAATTGCGAGCTTTAAAAATTAGAAATCCAAGGGATTATTGGAGGAAAATTAAAGGCAAAAAAGCTTCATCGTGTCCTATACCTCTTGAAGAGCTTAAAAATCATTTCCAGTCCCTTAATCAAAATACTGGATGTAATGATATCATTTTTAGTAATGAAGTATCTGAAAGAAATATCAATCTAGACATTCTAAATGATTCAATTACTGAAGATGAAATTGAAAGAGTCATTAAATGTTTAAAGAATAATAAAGCAGCAGGAGTTGATTTAGTAAGGAATGAATATATAAAGAATAGTGTTCCTTATATGACAAAGTTTTATTGTTTATTGTTTAATCATGTTTTGGATTCTGGTATTATACCAGAAGATTGGGTGACAGGGTTAATTGTACCACTCTATAAAGGCAAAGGAGATCAACAAGACTGCAGGGGGATAACACTGTTGAGTTGTGTAGGCAAATTATTCACGTCAATTCTAAATAGCAGACTTACTTATTTTGTTGAAATAAATGGACTTATTTCAGAAAACCAAGCAGGTTTTAGACACATGCATTCAACGCTTGACCATGCTTTTGTTCTTAAATCATTGATTGACATGTTTGCAATCAACAATGGAAAATTATACTGTGCTTTTATTGATTACAGAAAGGCATTTGATTCTATTTGGAGGCATGCTTTATGGCACAAACTGATGAGTCAAGGCATATCTGGGAAAATACTGCACGTTGGAATCAATATGTATGATCAAATAAAATCGTGCATTTTTCTAAATGGTCAAAAATCAGAGTTCTTTGGCAGTTTTAGGGAGTTCGTCAAGGAGAAAACCTTTCACCCTTATTGTTTTCATTATATTTGAATGATCTACAACAGTTCCTTATTGACAATAACTGTTCTACTTTAGAATATGATTTAACGCAAGAGTTGAAACTTGAACAGTTTATTAAATTGCTTGTATTGTTATATACTGATGATACAATTTTATTGGCAAATTCTAAATCAGCTTTGCAAAAAGAACTTAATGCCTTACATATATATTGCACGCAATGGCAGTTAGAAGTAAATCCAAAGAAAACAAAAATAGTTGTCTTTCATGGTCGAAATAGTATGCGTGAAATTTTTTTCTTTGGGAATGAAAAAATAGAGGTTCTTAATTCAATGAAATACTTAGGCATCGAGTTCAGCAGAACAGGTTCTTTTTACAAAGCAAAAAAATGTGCTTATGATCAGGCTCTCAAGGCAATGTTTTCATTATTACAAACTGCAAGAAAACAGAAATTGCCAATTGATGTTTGCATACAATTATTTTATTCCATAGTTGTACCTGTGTTGTTGTATGGTTGTGAAATTTGGGGTTATGAAAATGTTGATATATTAGAAAAGTTACAGTTACGTTTTTTAAAGTATCTATTTAGATTAAATAAAACTACAATGACTTCAATGATTTATGGTGAAACCGGAATCTATCCTTTATCTGTACTGATTAAAGTGAGAATGATAAGGTTCTGGGCTAACTTAGTTGTTCCTGATTCTAAGAAGCATTCAAACAAAGTATATAATATCTTACATGAACTATATACAAAAGGAATTTTCGTTTCACCATGGCTTAGTTATGTTAAAAGCATTTTATTTGAAACTGGTTTTGATGGTGTTTGGGAATCTCATTCATTCACAAACAGAAGTAACTTATGTAAGTGTGTTAAAAAGGAGTTGCAAAATAATTATGCTCGTGATTGGCGTAGTTCTCTTGAAAACAGCAACAAGTGTGTATTCTATAAAAGTGTAAAGACTGTCTTTGGAAAAGAACATTATATTTCTACCTTACCAGATATTTATGTTATATCTTTATTTAAATTTAGATGTAGTAACCATAAATTGCAAATTGAAATTGGAAGACACCATAATGTTCCAAGAGAATTGCGTATTTGTCGTAACTGTGAAATGGGTGAAATTGGAGATGTAGAAAGAAACTCGTGGAGAGCGTGGCAGCAGAGAGTCCTCAGAAGAGAAGCCCCCTTCAAGCAAGTGTTTCGGCCCTTATCTCCTGACACTCTAGGGGGGTTGGGCCACACCCGGTTCATGACTCCAGATGTCCCTCTGCTGCCCCTTTTTTTCCCATCTTGGGACGAGCCATGGCTGGGATTCGAACCCATGACCCTCTGGACATGCTCATTTTCCACTTAATGACTCGCGCTTTAACCACTGAGCCACAGGGACACCTGATATTTGTAGGGAAATTAAGCCTTATGAAGTTCACTTTTGTTCCTCCTTGACCAGATCCAGCTTGAACACCTCTCTGCCGCTTCTGCCATTGCTTTCAGGGCTCTGGTTTTTTCCTTCCCTGCAACTGAGAGCTGTTTCATGAGGCTGTATGCAGACGTTCCTACAAACCCCCTAGCTCCAATTTCTGCAGTGAGGACTTTGACCTGATAGCCTTCTCTCCTCAGGCTGTTTGCCAGATCAGCATACTTTTCAGTCTTGTAGATTTGAGCTGCCTCCATTCTGTTCTCATATGGCACCGTGAGCTCGATCATGATCAGCTGCTTGGTTGACTTAGAGTGGACTACTATGTCTGGTCTCATGCCACTCTTGCTGATGATCTCTGGGTGACTCTTCCATTCTGGGAGGTCTGCAGTGCACTCCCAGTCATCTGCCCCGTCCAGCAGACTCTGCCTGCATGTTTCGAGTGGCACTGTTGTTCTTGGCCATGATTTGCTGCCTCCTGCCGTGAAGAATGTTGCGGGTTCTTTTGGAGTCCTGATTTTCCCTTTTGTGGTGTTGGTACTAGCCCAGACTACTTGTACAATTTCTTTGAGCACTTGGTTGTGCCTCCATGTGTACCTTCCTTGAGCCAGGGCTACTTTACATGAGCTTAGGACATGCTCCACTGTTTGTTTTTCATGGCAGAGGGGGCATGCAGGATCGTCTGTTTTCCCCCACTTCACCAGGTTTGCATTTGAGGGCAGAAGGTCATATGCAGATCTGAGAATGAAGCTGATCCTGAGAGGGGCCATGTGCCAAATGTCATTCCAAGTGAGACTTCTTTGGAGTGCATTCTCCCACGTTGTCCATTGCCCTTGCTGGCTCTGCTGGACTGCTTTTTGGAGTCTTTTTTGGTCTTCTTCTTTTCTCATCTCCTGAATCATCATGTCTCTTTTGGCTTTTCCACCTTTGACCACCATTCAGTTTTGGTCACCCCCAGTCCCTGTCTGTTGGTCTGTGTGTGTCCTGTTATTTCTCTGATCTTGAGACTTTCTTTTGCAGAATCCATCGCCTCTTGAACTTTCCATTTTCTGCCTGTCTTCAGCTGGGGCTTAATTGCTTCTACCACCTTGTCTCCTGAGTCCTCCAGCATGCTTTGAAGTCTGATCTTCCCTGCTTTGTATTCCTCCAGGATGGATTTCAGGGGTAGTTTCAGCTTTGCTTGGCGACAGTACAGCGCTATGTCAGTCAGACAGGGTGGGACACCAAGCCATTTCCTTGTGAACTTGTTGATTTTGGCTTCCATTGCCTCCACTATGCTGGTGCAGATGTCGTATATCATCAGAGGCCATAGCAGCTTTGGTATCAGCATGAACTGCAGACACCAGACCTTGTATTTGCCAGGGAGCCCACACTGGTCAATGGTCTCCAAACCTTCCTCCGCCATCTGCTTGGTTTCTTTTGCTCTTTGTGTGTCTTTCAGCGTATCATCATACCATCTTCCAAGGCTCTTGACTGGTTCTTCTGTGACTGTTGGAATGGCCTGGTTGGCAACACTGAAGACCACAGATCCGGCCACTTTTCCTTTCCTCAGTGAGAGACTCCGTGATTTCTTTGGCTTGAACTTCATTCTGGATGAGGCAACTATGTCGTCCAGCCTCTCCAGCACATGACGTGTCTCGTCTTCTCTGGATGAAATCACTGTATGTCATCCATGAAGGCCTTGAGAGGAGGCATCTTGTATCCATCGCCAAGGTCTGTTTGTCTCGCGTTGTTTGTTGCTGCTTTCAAGATGAGTTCCATTGCCAGCACGAACAGTATTGGGGAAATTGCACAGCCCATTGCAATACCCACTTCCAAGTTGATCCAGTCTGTTGTGTACTCCTTGGTAGAGAACCGCATTGAGAAGCCATTGAAGTACTTCTTGAGCATGTCGCGGATGTTCTTTGGCACATGGTACATCTCAAGAGCCAACTGTATCATCTCATGGGGCACAGATCCATATGCGTTTGCCAGATCAAGCCACACTACGTCCAGGTCTCTCTTTTCTGTTTTTGCTTTTTGGATTGCGTCCCAGATCATTGCGGCGTGTTCTACACAGCCCGCCACGCCTGGGATGCCACCTTTTTGGACTGACACATCCAAGTACTTGTTTTCCATCAGGTACTTGGTCAGCCTTGCTGCCATGACAGAGAAGAAGATTTTCCCTTCGACGTTCAGTAGTGATGTTGGCCTGAACTGGCTAATGTCACTTGAGTTTTGCTCTTTGGGGATGTACACACCATCTGCCGTCATCCACTGGCCGCTGATCTTCTGGTTTCTCCAAGCCGATCGCAGCAGCCTGTGGAGCCACTCCAGCACCTTGGGACATTTCTTGTAAAGCTGGTAAGGTATTCCGTTTGGCCCTGGTGATGATTTGGCTCTGGCTTTGTCGACCACCTTCTTGATTTCCGCCAACGTTGGAGGCTTGCCATTGAACTGTTCCTCAGGGTTGGTTGGCCACACCAGACCTTGAATGTCGAGTGGTGCTTTGCTCTGTGGGTCAGAGTATGTTTTCCTCAGATGCTGCTCAAGAACTCCTTTGTCCACACTTAGGGTCCCAGATTTTGGCTGCTCAAACAGTGTTCTGGCAAACTGGAAGGGGTCTCTGAAGAAGCGCTCTTGTGTCTTCTTCTTTTTGCTCTTCCTCTTCCTCGCAGATTCCGCTTTGCTGAGGGCACTGTGTTTTTCTTTCAGGTCTTTCCACAATTTTTCCAAGCCTTGTTTTTCAGCTGGCAGTGCGGTCTTCATTTGCATCTTGAGGTTTTTCTTTTGGACCCTGATCTTGTCCATCTTTTCTTGGCGTCTGGATTTCTTTGGAGGTGTTTTCTCTTTGGGTAGTTTTGCTCCATAGGCGTCTCTACATGTGGCATACACAATGTCCCCATATGTGGCTAGTTTGTGTTCCAGGGTGCTTTTCCCTATCAGTGCATCGAGTCTTTGGACGATTTTTGCATCCAGTTTCTCCCAATCTTCAGTTTCGTTTGCTCGTGGCAGGTTGAGTTTCAGGCGCCTGGCATCGAGGGCCTGTGCAAATTCCTCATCCGAACCAACAGCGTGGATGTCCTTGGCACTGTGGTTTAAATCCTGGCCTTGGTCTTCCGACGTCTTATCTGCTGATGCAGTGCGCTGCTGCTCATTCAGATGAGTCTTCACACATCCCATCTTTGTTCTGTGGATCTTCATGCCACGGGTGGTAGCGAAACGCTTTCCACAGACACATGGATATTCCATTTGGTCCATGTTCATAGTCCGTTTGGGATTTGCAGTCATGATTGGTTGAGCACCGATGGATTCATCATTCTCTCCCCCTTTCGGTGAATCCTGGGAGCATCTTTTCCTTTTATTTTTAGTAGCCACATGTTTAAGGCAAAGTGGGGAGCCAGCCCACAGAGCCCTTGGTTCTGGTCTTTCCCAGTGTCCTCCGGTCTTTCCCGGACGTCCTCCGGCCTATTCCCGGAAGTCAATGGTTTACCCATGCATCAGTAGAAAGAAACTCGTGGAGAGCGTGGCAGCAGAGAGTCCTCAGAAGAGAAGCCTCCTTCAAGCAAGTGTTTCGGCCCTTATCTCCTGACACTCTAGGGGGGTTGGGCCACACCCGGTTCATGACTCCGGATGTCCCTCTGCTGCCCCTTTTTTTCCCATCTTGGGACGAGCCATGGCTGGGATTCGAACCCATGACCCTCTGGACATGCTCATTTTCCACTTAATGACTCGCGCTTTAACCACTGAGCCACAGGGACACCTGATATTTGTAGGGAAATTAAGCCTTATGAAGTTCACTTTTGTTCCTCCTTGACCAGATCCAGCTTGAACACCTCTCTGCCGCTTCTGCCATTGCTTTCAGGGCTCTGGTTTTTTCCTTCCCTGCAACTGAGAGCTGTTTCATGAGGCTGTATGCAGACGTTCCTACAAACCCCCTAGCTCCAATTTCTGCAGTGAGGACTTTGACCTGATAGCCTTCTCTCCTCAGGCTGTTTGCCAGATCAGCATACTTTTCAGTCTTGTAGATTTGAGCTGCCTCCATTCTGTTCTCATATGGCACCGTGAGCTCGATCATGATCAGCTGCTTGGTTGAATTTCATTGCATCATGGAATGTCCAAAATATAATGAACTTCGTGAAAAATTCATCCCTAAAAAATATCTAAAACCAAAGTTTTCAACTTTTGTAATTTATTTCAAAAAGGAAGACGCATTTGTTTGAATATTAGTAAGTTTCTAAAAAATGGGAAGATTGTTTAATGAGATCATTACAGTTCACCAGAATTCAGCATTTCGCAACTATGTTCACACATTGTTTTGAGTGAGTTTCGTATTTCTCTTTGTTACATTTGTATCCTCCATGCCCCAACAGGGGTCAAAGGATTAAATTTGAATTGAATTGAATTGAATTGAATTGTGTGTGTGTGTGTGTGTGTGTGTGTGTGTGTGTGTGTGTGTGTGTGTGTGTGTGTGTGTGTGTGTATTGTTGTTGTTGTTGTTGTTGTATATTATCTTCAATTTAAAGTCTTTCCACATTAAGTTATGTTAGACGAGTGTGTGTGTGTGTGTGTGTGTGTGTGTGTGTGTGTGTGTGTGTGTGTGTGTGTGTGTGTGTGTGTGTGTGTTGCACATAGCTTCTTCGTCTTCTTCTTGTTACTGCCTTCCTCCCCCCTGGGCACTGTTGTTGCTGCCTTCCTCCTCCCTGGGCACTGTTGTTGTTGCTGCCTTCCTCCTCCCTGGGCACTGTTTTGTTGCTGCCTTCCTCCTCCCTGGGCACTGTTGTTGTTGCTGCCTTCCTCCTCCCTGGGCACTGTTGTTGTTGCTGCCTTCCTCCTCCCTGGGCACTGTTGTTGTTACTGCCTTCCTCCTCCCTGGGCACTTTTGTTGTTGCTGTCTCCCTCCTCCCTGGGCACTGTTGTTGTTGCTGCCTTCCTCCTCCCTGGGCACTGTTGTTGTTGCTGTCTCCCTCCACCCTGGGCACTGTTGTTGTTGCTGCCTTCCTCCTCCCTGGGCACTGTTGTTGTTGCTGTCTCCCTCCACCCTGGGCACTGTTGTTGTTGCTGTCTCCCTCCTCCCTGGGCACTGTTGTTGTTGCTGTCTCCCTCCACCCTGGGCACTGTTGTTGTTGCTGCCTTCCTCCTCCCTGGGCACTGTTGTTGTTGCTGTCTCCCTCCACCCTGGGCACTGTTGTTGTTGCTGCCTTCCTCCTCCCTGGGCACTGTTGTTGTTGCTGTCTCCCTCCACCCTGGGCACTGTTGTTGTTGCTGCCTTCCTCCTCCCTGGGCACTGTTGTTGTTGCTGTCTCCCTCCACCTTGGGCACTGTTGTTGTTGCTGCCTTCCTCCTCCCTGGGCACTGTTGTTGTTGCTGCCTTCCTCCTCCCTGGGCACTGTTGTTGTTGCTGCCTTCCTCCTCCCTGGGCACTGTTGTTGTTGCTGCCTTCCTCCTCCCTGTGCACTGTTGTTGTTGCTGCCTTCCTCCTCCCTGGGCACTGTTGTTGTTGCTGCCTTCCTCCTCCCTGGGCACTGTTGTTGTTGCTGCCTTCCTCCTCCCTGGGCACTGTTGTTGTTGCTGTCTTCCTCCTCCCTGTGCACTGTTCTTGCTGTCTCCCTCCACCCTGGGCACTGTTGTTGTTGCTGTCTCCCTCCACCCTGGGCACTGTTGTTGCTGCCTTCCTCCTCCCTGGGCACTGTTGTTGCTGCCTTCCTCCTCCCTGGGCACTGTTGTTGTTGCTGCCTTCCTCCTCCCTGGGCACTGTTGTTGCTGCCTTCCTCCTCCATGGGCACTGTTGTTGTTGCTGCCTTCCTCCTCCCTGGGCACTGTTGTTGTTGCTGCCTTCCTTCTCCCTGGGCACTGTTGTTGTTGCTGCCTTCCTCCTCCCTGGGCACTGTTGTTGCTGCCTTCCTCCTCCCTGGGCACTGTTGTTGTTGCTGCCTTCCTCCTCCCTGGGCACTGTTGTTGTTGCTGCCTTCGTCCTCCCTGGGCACTTTTGTTGTTGCTGCCTTCCTCCTCCCTGGGCACTGTTGTTGCTGCCTTCCTCCTCCCTGGGCACTGTTGTTGTTGCTGTTTTCCTCCTCCCTGGGCACTGTTGTTGTTGCTGTCTCCCTCCTCCCTGGGCACTGTTGTTGTTGCTGTCTCCCTCCTCCCTGGGCACTGTTGTTGTTGCTGCCTTCCTCCTCCCTGGGCACTGTTGTTGTTGCTGCCTTCCTCCTCCCTGGGCACTGTTGTTGTTGCTGTCTTCCTCCTCCCTGGGCACTGTTGTTGTTGCTGTCTCCCTCCTCCCTGGGCACTGTTGTTGTTACTGCCTTCCTCCTCCCTGGGCACTGTTGTTGTTGCTGTCTCCCTCCTCCCTGGGCACTGTTGTTGTTACTGTCTTCCTCCTCCCTGGGCACTGTTGTTGTTGCTGCCTTCCTCCTCCCTGGGCACTGTTGTTGTTGCTGTCTCCCTCCTCCCTGGGCACTGTTGTTGTTGCTGTCTCCCTCCTCCCTGGGCACTGTTGTTGTTACTCCCTTCCTCCTCCCTGGGCACTGTTGTTGTTGCTGCCTTCCTCCTCCCTGGGCACTGTTGTTGTTACTGCCTTCCTCCTCCCTGGGCACTGTTGTTGTTGCTGCCTCCTCCACCCTGGGCACTGTTGTTGTTACTGTCTCCCTCCTCCCTGGGCACTGTTGTTGTTACTGCCTTCCTCCTCCCTGGGCACTGTTGTTGTTACTGTCTCCCTCCTCCCTGGGCACTGTTGTTGTTACTGCCTTCCTCCACCCTGGGCACTGTTGTTGCTGCCTTACTCCTCCCTGGGCACTGTTGTTTGTTGCTGTCTTTCTCCTCCCTGGGCACTGTTGTCGTTGCTGTTTTCCTCCTCCCTCGGCACTGTTGTTGCTGCCTTCCATCTCCCTGGGCACTGTTGTTGCTGCCTTCCTCCTCCCTGGGCACTGTTGTTGCTGTCTTTCTCCTCCCTGGGCACTGTTGTTTATGCTGTCTTCCTCCTCCCTGGGCACTGTTGTCGTTGCTGTTTTCCTCCTCCCTCGGCACTGTTGTTGCTGCCTTCCATCTCCCTGGGCACTGTTGTTGTTGCTGCCTTCATCCTTTTGGGGCACTGTTGCTTCTGGCCTTCCTTCTGCCTGGGCACTGTTGGTGTTACTGCCTTCCTCCTCCCTGGGCACTGTTGATGTTACTGCCTTCCTCCTCCCTGGGCACTGTTGTTGTTACTGCTTTCCTCATCCATGGGCACTGTTGTTGTTGCTGTCTTCCTCATCCATGGGCACTGTGGTTGCTGCTTTCCCTGGCACTTTCGTTTCTGTCTCCCTCCTCCCTGGGCACTGTTGTCGTTGCTGCCTTCTTACTCCCTGGGCACTGTGGTTGCTGCTTTCCTTCTCCCTGGGCACTTTTGTTGCTGCTGCCTTCTTCCTGTCTAAGGTCTCTCTGACCCCTTTGGGGCAGCTTTTTCCGAAGCTATCTGTTGATTGCTTTGCCGGAACATGCAAGCCAAGCTTGTCAGACAGTACCCTCTAGTTACTTTGCCGGGAATGTGCATGGGCTAATTTAGCTTTCACACAGCCCTTGTAAAGTGTCTGAGGTCTCTATTACTTTATCTTTATGCCTGAGTAGGTCTCACTTGCAGGGGAATTATATGGGGGATTTTGAACTCAACTATTATCGCGTCATCTCCCATCCATTGAAACAGATTTTTAGGATCATGGTTTCAATGATGGGGGTGTCTGCTATGTCCATGTGTTAGATCACCATGAGTTCCATCACGGCCTTTTCCATTTACTTTAATCTTGTGGATGTACATTGTGCGCATTTGTAGCCTACCTGAAATATGCATTCTGACATTTTCAAACCATCCTGCAACTTTGTGCATACTGATTTGACATAAGTGTTGTGGATGTTCTTGGTCGACATGTGCCTTGTAATGGTGAGCTAAATATCTGTCCGAGCGTCTTCGTTCTAATTTGAGATTCATCAAGCTTAGATGGATACCTTGTGTTTCAATGCCATTTTATCTCTACAAAACGAAGGACTTATATCATTTTCTTTTGCATGTGTGCGTGTGTGTGTGTGTGTGTGTGTGTGTGTGTGTGTGCGTGCGTGCGTGCGTGCGTGCGTGTGTGTGTGTGTGTGTGTGTGTGTGTGTGCGTGCGTGCGTGTGTATGTGTGTGTGTGTGTGTGTGTGTGTGTGTGTGTGTGTGTGTGTGTGTGTGTGTGTGGAATTGAAGGAAATGTGTACTTGCGGTGAATGTCACTAGATTCGACTCATTGCCAGCCAACCGTAACCCGTTTTCGTTTTGGGTGTGGCAACAATGATGGACATGTTTGCATACAGTTTCAGTGAATACATTTGACACTTGGGTTCTGTGCACGGTGTTTGCAGTGTTTCTATTTTTGGAAATTTATAACATAAGGGGATTAATATGAGATCTGTGCAAACTTTGCTTCTGATCTTTTTTTTTTTTGTCTAGATATTTGGAATGATGAAGAGGACAACTGCCCACATGTACTGGTTGATGTGCTACTGTAAAAGACAACAACGAGAAGTAATCCATCGTAGTGTCAGCACCAAACAAGAAAAGAATGTGCCGTAAAACTATCGTTACTACAACCTTCAAGGAGTCATGCCCTTGGCTGGAACATACTGACGCAAGTCTCGTGTAGTTATGATGTCGTGTGCAATTATGAGCGATGTGTACTCCTAAGAGTGATGTTGTGCATCATCATGTGTGACAGTCTTAATGCTATGTTACTGTGTGTGTTTGTCTGTGTGGTTTTGTCTGTTGCAGCGTGTAATATCATGCCTTGTTATGCGAGATTATGTCATGTGGTATTGTGTATGAGATTCCGTGGGGGTGTTATCGCCTTTCTCAGTACGGTTTCCCTGCCACCTGCAAGTTCACTGGACCGCAGAGGATAAGCCTGAAGAGACATTGGCAAAGCAATATTGGCTATACATTCACTACCTAAAAGTTTGGAAAAGCTGGCCAAAAACCTGGTTCTCCTCAATCTCGCTGTGCGGATCTTGAGAAGAAGTTAGGAGAGCTCAGCAGTAATCGACGTGTGACTAGTGAGAGGAATGTAGGTCCAAGGCAACTGCGGAGACTTCGAGAATAGAAAGCAGAGAAATGAAGTTCAGTAGAAGCAAAGGATTCGCTTCAGGTGTGGCTGGCGTGGGTAGTATGCAATGTTTTGTCAGAAAAAAAAACCCTGGAATCTTATATTGCAGTAAGTCGAGTTACATGGGGAAATAGCCACGACTAACCGAACTGGCTGACAGGGGAATGTCCTGTGGCGACTGTCAGAACAGGACAAAAGGAGACCCAGGCAATGATTGACAGGTTCACAGGTGACACTGATATTATAGAGGACCTTTAAAAGACTCTGTGGCACAGGTGTCACTTTGCGCTCAGCTGCAGAGCTTTAAGCATTGCAGCAGCAGACGGAATTGGCATTCCTTACCCAAGATATTAACGTGTTAACTGAAGGAAATGTTGCCAGAGACAGAGTGATCCTAGTTAGGAGGAATGTTACCTATCACCTATCACCTATCCTGGATTCTGGAATACCGTTGGGACGCCACAGAAGACTTTGCACTGTTCCTTGTACAATGGTTTTGGGAAGTCCTGTTGATCTTGATACACTACCTTACCAAAAACGCCCACCTGTCGCCATACATGGTGACCCATTTCACATATATACAAGGGCCGAGATGTTATCAATGAACCCTGCACCGCTGACCCCTGACCTGACCTCTCGTTTGCGACAGGCAGGAATTGGATTTGCCTTGCCCCGAAGGAGACTCAAACGTGGAGGAAGACGGAAGCGGGAACTATTTCAGTCATTGTTTCTCCTCATTCATCCACTGAGAAACATAACCCACAGACCGACTGTCTTCCCTGAACACTGAATGCTGTGATGGGGAATTCCCGGTCGACGCCACTCCCCCCTCACACACCAGAGACGTCAGCCACCGTCATCGTGGTCGTCTGACGGCACCATGCGGACATGCTGGCACCGCCCCTACCACTGGATCTCCTGCCCCACGCCACTGCTCTACTAAAAGACGTCTAGAGAATGGACATTTACAGAAAGGAAACTTAATCGAAATTCGACCGAACATTCCTTGCCATGTGTCTCAATGTATAAAACTCTGTTTGTTCAATGCCCAGTCTATCGGGAAAAAACTGAAAAGAGGAGCGATTTCTGACTTTATCATTGAAAATGATGTTGATTTCATGTTTCTTACGGAGTCTTGGTTAAAAACGCATGGTGACGAGTCCAAGTGTGCCGACATCACCCGCACAGGTTACGCGATGAAATCCTTTCCTCGTGTTTCACGTGGTGGTGGTCTGGCTATCATTTTAAGAGAGTCTTACAACACATGTGTTACTATTACAAATTCTTTTCCATTTGTGCATGATAGTTTCGAACTTGTTGTCATGTCACTGTCGCTGTCACAATTACACATTAACTTCTGTTTGTTGTACCGCCCCCCTCCAAGCAAAACCAATAGGATGACTGATGCCCTCTTTCACCAACAGTTTCCAGACTTCTCGCCTATTGCAACGTGAGCAGGGGAAAGTCTGTAATCCTAGGGGATTTTAATTTTCATTACGACGTAGAGCAACAGGTAGCCAGGTTGAAAGGCTTGTTTACACAGTTCGATCTGGTACAGCTTGTGACTGAACCCACACACAGGTCAGGTCATATCATTGACTGGGTTGTTGACAGTCAGTCTGACCCCCTTGTTCAGTCGACTAGTGTCTCCCACTACCTCACCTCAGATCACATGTCAGTTGTTTGTGAACTTAATATTAAAAAGCCTGTATTCCCCTCCACAGTAGTTCAGCGCAGGAATATTCGTGGCATTGACAGATCTCTCGTTTAGGTCTGATCTTGAGAATACTCTGTCCGACACCCGTGACATTACAGTCAGTGATTATAACACACGTCTCAGCGCATTGCTTGATAGACATGCCCAGAGACCCCTAAACGTGTGCCCACCAACAAGAAAGCTAAACCGTGGTTCACTCCAGTGCTGCATGAAGCCAAGCGTGCTCGTCGATGTGCGGAGCGTGCCTGGCGGAAGTCTGGTCTCACAGTACACAAGCAGATTTTCACATATAAGAAGGATGAGGTAAACTGTTTACTTCTTGAAGCAAAACAAGATTTCTATTCTTCCAAAATCAATGAAAGTCAGACTTGTAAAGAACTGTTTGCGATAACTAACTCTCTGCTGGGAAAGATCAACACGTCCCCCCTCCCTAGCAACATTCCTCATACCGAACTTGCCCAATCGTTCAGCGACTTTTTCAACAGCAAAATCCAATTAATCAGACAGAACATTGGCAGCATGCAGACTTCTCATGTTCCCACAACCTGTCCTGATGTTGAAACACCCCTTGCTTTCTTTCACCAGTGTCTGAAGACACAGTGAGTAAGATCCTGAAAGACATGCCCCACAAAACTTGTGAACTGGATCCGATACCCACGTCACTTCTGTTTGAGAACTCGGATCTCTTCATTCCCGTTCTTACCCGCCTTGTCAATGAGTCTGTTCAGTCTGGTGAGTTTCCAAAGGAACACAAGCTCGCACTTGTCAGGCCTTTACTGAAAAAGGCTGGTATGGACCCAAATCAGCTGAAAAGCTACCGTCCAGTCTCAAATCTTCCCTTTGTTTCCAAACTCATAGAGAGAGTTGTTCTCTCACAGCTCCTATCCCATCTGGAGATCAACTGTCTTCAAAATCCCTTTCAGTCTGCCTATCGTGCTGGTCACAGTACCGAAACTGCTCTTCTTCGCGTTGTAAATGATCTCCTTGTCGCTGCCGATGAACAAAAGGTCTCTATCCTTGCTCTACTCGATCTATCCGCTGCTTTCGACACAATTGATCACTCCATTCTTGTGCAACGTCTGCAGCACTATTTCGGCATTACAGGAACAGCCCTTCAATGGTTCAAGTCATACCTGTCAGACAGACACCAGTCAGTCGTTGTCAACAACGTCAGATCTCGTTTAGCCAAGCTGGAATCTGGGGTTCCACAGGGCTCCGTCCTTGGACCTGTACTCTTTGTAATGTACACGCATCCTCTCTCTCAGATCCTTGAAACTCACTCCTGTCCTCACCAGATGTTTGCCGACGACACCCAGCTAAGACGCTCGGGGAATGCCTCTGATGTCGACCAAATGAAGGGCGAATTGTCTGAATGTGTGTCCGTCGTTCGGGACTGGATGGCTGAAAACAAACTTCAGCTAAACCATGACAAAACTGAAGCCTTACTGTTCAGCTTACCAGGAGCAAAAACACCCGCTCTTTCTGTAAATTCTTCACTTCTGATCTGCAGTACTGTTATTCCCTTCTCAGAAAAGGTTAAAAACCTTGGTGTCTTTATCGACAGCGATCTTGATATGAAGGCACAGGTGAACCATGTCTGTAAAATATGCTTTCTGGAAATTAGACGTATAGGTGCTATCCGACATCTCCTTACCACTGAAGCAACCAAAACTTTCACCACTTCTCTCGTGCTTTCGCGTCTCGATTACTGTAATTCTCTGCTAGCAGGCCTTCCCGACTACCTCACCAAAAAAACTTCAGCACGTTCAAAACTGTGCAGCTAGGTTAATCCTCAAAGCTCCCTTCAAAGAACACACCTCAACTATTATTACGCAGACTTCACTGGTTGCCGGTCAAAGCCAGGGTGACATATAAAATCGCATACCTCTGTTTCAATGCTGTTAAATCTGGAACTCCAGCCTATCTGTCCGACCTTCTAAACTCATACTGCCCAGCTAGAACCCTTCGCTCGTCTTCTGACTCGGTGCTCCTGGTTCCTCCCAGATTGAAATGCAAAAGAAGGGGGGATCGTTCCTTCTCCTTCCTGGCTCCAAAAACTTGGAATTCTCTTCCACACGACATCAGGCACTGTGACTAAAAACCCATCTTTTTACCGTCTATTTCGGCTGATAATTCAAAAGTCCCGGTCATACTCAGATGTCAGTTTGTGTTAGTGCGTGTGTGCGAAGGTGTGCCTGAGTGGTTGTGCGTGTCTGCTTTCCCGTGTGTGCTGTGCGTATCTGCTTCCCCGTGCCTGAGTATGCGGTTTGTGCGTGTGTGTGTGTGTGTGTGTGTGTGTGTGTGTGTGTGGTGTGTGTGTGTGGTTTTGGGCGTTGGTGTGTGTGTGTGTGTGGTGTGTGTGTGTGTGCGTGTGCGTGTGCGTGTGTGCGTGCGCGCGCCGCGCGCGCGCGTGTGTGTGTGTGTGTATGTGTGTGTGTGTGTGTGTGTGTGTGTGTGTGTGTGTGTGTGTGTTTTGTGTGTGTGCGTGCGTGTTTTCGTTAGTCCTTGTATTGTAAAGCGCTTAGAGCTAATCTAGGATTTGCGCTATAGAAATATTCATTATTATTATTATTATTATTATCTTATCAACAGATTCTCGTATGGTCCAATGGCGTGCCTTATTGTGGTCTGGACCTCCAAGTTGGTAATGTAGTCTTTGTATGAGATGCCAAGGATCTTCCGGAAGTACGTCTCACAGGCACAGAGAAATATTGTAATGACCAGGGAGCGCATCCGTCTGATCTTGGAAGTGATCGTGATGTCTCTGTCATTCCAGATGGGTCTTAGTCTGGCTATCACTGCTGTTGTTCGTGCAACTCTGGAGAGCACTTCCTGGATTTGATCCATCATCTGAAACAACTGCCCCGGGATACTTGAAGTTCTGAGCTGTCTCTAGTTTTTCTCCCTTGACAGCGATGTTAGGCTGACGCCGTTGGTGTTGGTGGTCATAAGTTTTGTCTTTCTGGCGCTGATCTCCATGTGAAATGCAGCAGAACATTTGTCAAGGCACTTTGCCAGGCTGCTCAGTTCCTGCTCTTCTTCTGCTAGCCCGTCAGTGTCATCGGCAAAACGTAGGTTGTTGCTATCCTGCCACCAGTGCTTACTGAGCCTAATGTCCTTCCAGTGCGTCAGTCACAATTCTCACCAGGTAAATGTTAAAAACGTGGGTGAGAGTAAACAGCTTTGCCTCGCTCAAACAGTTGTCTTGAACCAGTCTCCTATGGTGCTACTGAGGAAGTGTGAACTGGTGGCTTTATCGTAGAGGCATTTTATGGTCCTGATCAGGTTGGCGTTGATTTTGTACAACCTCATACTCACCCATAAGGCTGCATGCCACACCCTGTCGAAGGCTTTTTTGAAATCCACAAAATGTGGTACATAACCTGCTGACGCTAATGATATCTCTCACACATTATCCTCGAGTTGAAAATCTGTTTGATTGTACTGTGACCTGCTCTAAACCCTGCCTGTTCTTCAGCAATGATCTTCTCTGCTTGTGGCTTCAGTCCGTTCAAAAGGGATCTTCAGCATCTCCTTTGCTTCGTGACTGATCAGACTGATGGTTCGGTAATTTTGGCAAAGTTATAGCCTTTCGTGGGGAGACTGATCATCAGGGATTGGGTCCATGGTGTTGGCCACTCACCAGGCTGCCAGATCTGGTTACAAATGAGGGCACTGATCATGGCATCTCCTTCTCTTCACTAAGTCTGCAGGTATGTTGTCAACCCCCGCTGATTTTCCCAGTTTCAAGGAGCTAGAAGAAGGAGGGATGTACAATCCCCTAAACCAGGTCATCCTGGGGATGATTTTTGTGAGAAAAGTGCGTCTTGAGACAACCTTCTTGTCATCAAATGTGTCACTCTGTGATTGTCAATGCCCCAGGACTTTGACATGATTGATGTTGTGTTGGGGTTGTTTGAGGTGGAGAGCGACTGGTTTGGGTTGATGGTGGCTGATATCTGCCAGGTTTCAGAACTGCGCGCATCAAGTGTGTGTTGTGTCTCACCTATATACATCTTGCTGCGCTGTTCATGTTGCGGCTCTGTACGTTTGATTTTGGATGAGCCTTTGAAACCATGCAGGATGGTGTCTGGCCTAGGGAGAGGACAGATTTTGCAGTTTGGTGTAGAGCAAAGAAAGGTACTTGGTAACGTAGGTGTGGTGATTCTGTTCAGTTTGGAGTGCTATCTTGGAGGCTTTTTTTTTCTCGCACCTGAAAGTAATCATGGCTTTGGTCTCAAAGGCAGGTTTGTGATCTCCTACTATGTGCTAGCTGGTTTTTGCACGTGGGTGGAACAGGAGGCATGGTGGATCTGTCTGTTTCATTAATTTTGGTGGTTGGGCTTCCAAGGCGGTTGTTCTGGGTGCAGCTGTGGTGTGGTTGAGACGCTCATTAAGGATAGTACTGGGATATCCACACTTGGTGAAAAAAAAGACATTCTGGGTACTTCCAGATTGAAATGTCCTTCGTCAGAGCAGAGTCTGCACAGCCAGAGGAATTCAGATCATGGATAGCTGTCTTTTGTTGGAGGGCGGTGAGAAGTTGTATTGTCTCAGGTATTATTGTGAATCCGTTTTATGATTAAGGAGGTTCATAGGAAAAGGTTGTTGCTAAGCGCTCCGTTTTGAATTGTTTTGACCCTTTTTATGCCATAGTGAATCAACCAACAGTGGGTCGCACGTTGCGAACTTTTCAACGTGAATGGTACACCATAGCAATACTGCTGAAATCTCCAGCGCTGTGACGCAAATATTCCAACACTTTATAGTCTGCTGGCCAATAATATTGGCAAGATATTTAGATCTGACCAGTGAACGTATTTTCTTTTTTCATTGTTTCATTTGAGGGGTTAGATGGTATATATTTCAATTTCTTCTCTTTATTCTTTGGGGACCAAAGTTGTCAGCGGCTGTTAAGACAACATACTGACTAAACGAAGGGAAATCTGCTTTTCATATGCTCAAAATACTACAATTAGTTCGGGTTTTCTTTTTTCCGTGAATGACACATGTTCAAGGTGATTGAGAGGATGTTTGTTCAGTAGTTAAGCTGTCATGGCCTGCTGTGCTCGCCACAGTCGAACACAGCTCGAGTTCTGTAATTCTGTTTTGCGCTGAACAAGTGATGTCCTGATGTTTTCAGAAACACAGGTTGAACGGACAACATTTTAAGCTATTGGCGAATGGAGTATTAAAACAAACTTTATGGATAAAACATTTGGGAAAAAAAAAACGCATGAAAGAGATCATGAAACAGCACTCCGGACAGTAAACACATCAATGACCGTGTGCCGCGAGTATTTCCGTTTGAGAAGAAAAAGGCCTCAAGCAGATTTTTTTTTTTTTTTAATTAAGATGGTAAGACTACGCTATGCGTGGTCGACAGAATCACACAATGCGTTTTCAGTTATATGCAATGTAATCTGCAGCGTCGTCTTAGCTTGTTCCCTGCACCTTTCTCTGTATCTGGCGTGCTTGTGTGTATGTTTGTGAGTGTATGTGCCTGAGTGAGGTGAGTGTTTTGTGTGTGTGTGTGTGTGTGTGTGAGAGAGAGAGAGAGAGAGAGAGAGAGAGAAGGAGAGTGTGTGTGTGTGTGTATGTGTGCGTGCGTGCGTGCGTGCGTGCTTGCTTGCGTGCGTGCGTCCTTGCATGCGTGCGTTCGTGCGTGCGTTTAATGATTGCTTTTTCCGGACGATTTTTTAATAGTCGTCTTGTTCTTCATTGTAAATGTAATGTAAAAGGTAAGACCTGCATAGTGGCACAGTTCTTTAAAGAAAATTGTGGCATGCTGTAAACATTGTTGGCTGGTCTTAGATTTGTTGAAAATAAGTGTTAAATAGGTTCAGCTGGTATATAATATATATATAGAGAGAGAGAGAGAGAGAGAGAGAGAGAGAGAGAATGGTACTGAGGATCAGCGCAATCTTAAAAACAGTGCTCAACCACAGTGGGAGCGACATTTGTTATATTAAAAGCAAGTTAAAATCAAGCTTCTAAAAACATCTACAAATTTGTTTCACGCTGTGCGGTCGTCAGGATGTGATCACATCCTGACGACCGCACAGCGTGAAACAAATTTGTAGATGTTTTTCACATCCTGACGACCGCACAGCGTGAAACAAATTTGTAGATGTTTTTAGAAGCTTGATTTTAACTTGCTTTTAATATAACAAATATATATATATATATATATATATATATATATATATATATATATATATATATATATAAGTTCCCCATATGCCAATTAATCAAAGTTTTAGAGATGGGTATTTGCAAATGAATGACGAAACTGTGCAACATTCAAAACGAGTGACCTATGCTGTAGTATTTACAGATGTTCTGGGTCCAATACTGACTGGAACACTGATCATTTGATTGGTATTTGTGGTAATTTTTTTTTTTTTTTTTGGATGTAGTATACAAAGTATCAGAGTACCTTGCACTGGTGACGACGTTACCTTCATCTGGTTACATCACTGCACGAGCAAATATCAGTCTGTCTGATCAGGAGTATTTGGAGAGGGAGGGAAGTGACTATCTTAGTAGGGAACATAGTCATCGTCAGTTACAAAGAATTAGCGCTGCATTTGGTCCATATCAAACTGCTCTATCATTCTATGGATTGTAATCACTCTGTTGGCCGTTGCACAGAAGTAGAGTCTGAAGCCCGGGACAGAATGACCGATTTTGTTTCTGATTGTGCTAGTGTTCTACACGCTACGCGAATCATTATTGGTCTTTTCACAACTTCTTGCGTAAAACGTAAGCAAACTGCTTTTTTTCTCTTTTTTCTTTTGTTTTTTCTTTTGCAAAAAGTAAAGCACTGTAAAAGCTACCCAGTGGTTTGTGGAACTGTTCTGTGGATCACTATGCTGGCTTCCATCATCACTTTGCCTGCAACCATCATACAGAGCGTGAAGATGGGCGTGGTGAGACAGAACACTGTCCATTCAGTAGTCCTGACTGCCAGGGATTAGAGTCTTTTCATAACAGGTGCTACAAATTTGTCAGGAATCTGAACGATGTACACACATCAGATGCACCTGACGTATTAACAATCGCAGCAATGCAGTGTAATTCATTGGCAGGCGAGTTAAGCTTTCCATTTGGTGTTGGTGACTGGTTTGGTGTACGTAAGAATTTAACAAAAGTCCAAGGGTATAGATTAAAATGGCTCGGGAGAGGGGGGGGGGGGTGCATTTTAATGATACGTTGCTGCCTTCTATGTATAGATATGAGACTGTAAATAAACGGTCTGTTTGCTGTAAAAAGTTTGACATCGACATTTTGATAAAAAGAAGTCTAGCAAAGAAATGTTACTTATCCAAAACTGGCTCACGGCTGGCGACTTGTCACTGTAGAAAGATAAAACTACGTTGGCACTTGTCCCGGTTTCTGAATACTTTGTGCTCTGGGATTTCAGATTTTGTTTTTTCTTAATGTTGTTTGTCCTTGTATGCAATTAGATTTGCCTTGTCTGGATTGTCTCTAAGGTGTCCATGGGATTTCAAAAACATTTTCTCTGTTATATAGAAAGACAAACTGAAACTCAGAATACTATACTGATCTGATGGGCATAAGAAATCCTAATATAAAAAAGATATTGTTTGATCGATTATCTGTTATTTTCTTTCCATGCTGATAGTTCAGCTGTTGGCCTGCGCTTGTTTTTTCCCCCACTATTAGATTGTTCGTCTATGTATTTGTCTGACTTTATTCAAGTTTAAAAGGCTGTGCCGGTCTTGAATACAAGTTACTCTGTGTTAGGTTTTCTTATGGGAGCAAAAAATACCCAACTTGTTTACTGTTTTTCCATGCTGGTTAAAGTACCAAATCTAATGTTAGCTGGAATAACCTTACTGATGAATAATTCTAATCATCATCATCATCATCATCATCATCATCACCATCATCATTATCATCATCATGATAATAATCATCATCATGACAATCATCATCATCATCATCATCATCATCATCGATGATGATGATGATGATGATGATGATGATGATGATGATAGTAGAAAGATATGGCGCCCAATGTATGAATAGCCAAAAGCGCTTAGAAAGCTCAGAGCACACACACACACACACACACACACACACACACACACACACACACACACACAACGCATGCATGCACGCACGCACGCACGCACGCACGCACGCACGCACGCACGCACGCACGCACGCACCACACACACACACACACACACACACACACACACACACACACACACACACACACACACACACCACTATTACGGGGCAAAAAAAGAAAAAAGAAAGTCGGTGAAAATTGTCGTCTTCGGGGGTGACTTGAAGAAAGAAAGAGAGAACAAGAGGTGCAGATTCAGAAAGGGAGTTTGTTCCAAAGAAGAAGTCACTTGACATGAGAAAGAGCACGCTTCTGTCTTGATTGGAAATGAGAAATCTGAAGGAGGTGGGCGTCAGCAGAGGAACGCAACAGCTGAACAGCTGATGGAGCTTGATCGTTTACGGACTTGAAACTGAGCCAAGACAGTTTATCATCCATTTTGTTTGGAGCAGGAAGCTAGAGAAGAGAATAAACGATGGAAGAAGCATGAGAAGACTTAGACATTCAGCCTGGCTGCATTGTTATGTGCTTTCAGTAACTGACGAATAAAACGTTTCACATATCCAACAAAAGAATCACAGTAATCCAGACGTGACAGCTTAAGAGCCCCAATCCTGACCACAATCTTTCAGACTTCACTGGACACCGGCCGCCTACCACAAGATTGGCTCGGAGCCAACATATCTTGTGCTTTCAAGAAAGGTGACCAGCATACCCCATCAAACTACCGCCCGATCTCACTGACATCTGTATGCTGTAAACTCCTTGAACATTATAGTCTGCCGCAATATCATGTCCCACCTAGAACAACAAAAAATACTCACAAATCTCAACCACGGCTTCCGTTCAGGCTTCTCCACCGAGACCCAAATGCTCACCACTACCAACGACCTCCTGATGTCCTTCGACACAGGGAAACAAGTGGATATGGCTATTTTGGACTTATCAAAAGCCTTTGATACAGTACCCCTCGACGGTCTCCTCCATAAGTTGACCAGTTATGGCATCACCGGCACCCTCCACACCTGGCTTACCTGCTTCTTAACAGAGCGAACCATGCAAGTGGTGGTAGAGGGCCCTACATCCAACGCCACAACTGTCGACTCAGGAGTCCCACAAGACACCGTGCTCGGCCCCCTCCTATTCCTGTGCCACATAAATGACCTCCCAGAAGCAGTCAAATCCCAAGTACGCCTATTCGCAGATGACTGCCTCATTTACAGGGAGATCAACGACTTTAATGACCACCACGCTCTACAAGAGGACCTCAAGTCACTAGAGTCATGGGCAGACAAATGGGGCATGCGGTTCAATGCTTCAAAATGTTACATCATGAGCATTGCAAAATCCTCCACCTCCTCCTACTTCTATTCCCTAAATAATACCATCCTGCAGCAAGTCCCTCATAACCCATACCTTGGCATCCAATTCGCCGCCAACCTCAAGTGGTCTCAACACATCACCTCCATCCCAAAGAAGGCCAATAGCACACTAGGATTTCTCCGGCGGAATCTCAGGCACAGCCCCACGTCCTGCCGAAGAAATGCCTACCTCGCACTCGTACACCCTGTTCTGGAGTACGCAGCAATCATTTGGGACCCGCACATGCAGCAAGAGATCAACATGCTGGAGCGCGTACAAAGAAATCCAGTGCGCTTCATAGCAAAGGACTACCGCTCCACCACGCCAGGCTTCATAGCGGGTCTGCTGAAAAAACATGAGCTCACTACACTCCAAGAACGGCGGCTTCAACTACGTCTAGGATTCTTTTACAGGGTGGTTGAGGGTCTGGTGCCAGCGATCACCCCGAGTGACTTCATCACACCTCAGAAACCAGGACGACGCATCCGCTCCACCAGAGACAACAGTACGTACCTGACACAAAACCCAGTGGAGAATTACATACGAAACAATGATAGGTGCTACTGCGTTCCTGAAACACACACCGATCAGTACCGTAATTCATACTTCCCAAAGACAATAACTGAGTGGAACCACCTCGACGATAACATCGTCCACCAAAAGTCATTCGACAGCTTCAAGTCGGCTCTGGCAAAAGCCAGAAGCCGATAATGTCATCAAGCTGCGCACCCCCCACCGTCGCGACTATGCCAGTAAATGGATGTTAGCGACGTACCAATCCAGAATCCAGAAAAGTGCAGACCAGGGGTTTGGTCGCATCCTCTTAATGATGGAGGCGAACATCATTAAAGAAGTGAAATCTCAGGCAAGACATGCAGCAGACGGAGGAGATAAACTGCTGGAATCACAGTGTTTGCCAGTATAGCACCAAGGTTACGAACAAGCCTAAGTGGACGAATGAAGCAGTCATCTAGCTGAATGGATATTGGAACTACCTGGGAGAAACAAAAAACCAAAAACGTTTTGTTTGCGGCGAAAAGCACGCACTTGCCATTATTCAACTTGAGCTTACTGTGTGTCATTCAAGGTTTAATATAAGAAATGCACGTATGTATACCCTGAATGATGAATGATAAGTGAGAGAATTTACCAGACTCATAGAGTTGGTTATCATCAGATAAACTGTAGTGAGACACAATGTGCTGATAAGCATTGTCAGAAATAGGTTGAGTATGAAGGACAAAGAGAACGGGGCCCAGAACAGATCTCTGTGGAACTCCAAAATGTAAATACGAAGAGGCAGGGCTGTTAATAGAAGCAACCTGAAAACGACCTTGGAGATAAGAATGGAGCCACAAGAGCACACTTCCAGGAATGCCAAAAGTAAACTGGAGATGAGAAAGAAGAACATAGTCTATAGTATCAAATGCAGCATGTAAATCCAGAGCAGAAAAGACAGAAATATGGACATCGTCAAGGGTAATAAGCAGATCATCAACTATTCTCAACAGCGCTGTTTCAGTGACATGGACGGGGTGGTAGCTAGACTGTAAAGAGTTGAGGAATGTATTTGGTGAAGATGATCAAAAAGTTGAAGAAATATTTTCTCACCCATCTTGGAGAGGCTAGGCATGTAAGTTTGACACAGGTTTTTGATGTTTTCAGCATTCAAAGACGGCTTTTTCAACAGGGGTTTGAAAATTGCAGATTTAAACTCAGATTGGAAACTACCACAAGTAAGGAATTTTCAAAATATCAGTGACACCTGTCAAGGTGTCGGCTACCTCATGAACCAGACCAGCCCAAACATCTCATTCCTGCATAGCAACGTCTCAAGCTGTTACAGTATACACATAAATTCACACCTTACAGCACACCAAGGTGTAGTCTACGGAATGTGTAATGCTTTTACCACTTATTGCCATGTGAAAATACGCGTACCACCAGGCATGTACGCACGCGCTCAAGTAAAACGACCGACACTGTGGTGCAGTATTGATGTGCGCTGGTATACAGAAATAAGAAAATGCGCTCCAGGACGGAGAGATTCCTATGAAAATATACATTCCTGCGTGCCCCTGCTTCGTGAGGTAATTATTTATTCGGAAACAAACTGGTTGTGTATAGCAAACATGAACAATTCTTTCATTAAGCTCGATATTGAGCCAGTATATACCATTGACATAATCATAAAGTGTATTTCAAATCACTCTGGATATGTGATTGTGCCAACTCTACCAGATTTGTTTTACGTTCAAGGTGAGTTAAAAGCACCACCTCAAAGCGTGATAATGATCAGTGTTGAACAGGCATATAAACATTATGTGCGTTCTAGTCATTGCCGGGTACAACTGATTAATAGAGAACTAAATGAATCTCACAGCAGTAGTGTGCACATCTGCATTGATGTATTTGCTCCATCATCAGTCTTTGTTACGTGCATTCTTACCATTGTTTTTCAATACAGCAAATTGATTCATTCCCACACCAAGATGTATTTTGCAATTTTGCCTGCAATTTATCAACCACAGAAAATGGCAAATGGAAAATATAACTGCTCCGTTGAACACTATAATAAATTTCGTCATCATATAGATTGCAATCTGAAGCCAGAGTGTGAGGATGGACGAGATGAAGCAGGACACTGTCCCTTCAGCAGTCCTGAATGTCAGGGGTTGGTGGCTTCACGTCACAAATGTCTCCACTTGATTATGGCAGACGGGTCGCCTTCTCATCGGATGCGAGATTACATTTGCCAAGCTCTCGGTGGGAGACTCGCCTCCATAAAAACGAGACAGGAGCTAAAAAGCATAATTCCTTATATTACCAAATTTTTCAGGTTACACCTTGCCCTAGGCCTGTCATCAGGATGGCATACAGGACGTTTTATGTACAGTAGATTTAATAGATGGCATGATGACACTTTGATATACTTCGTGAACCATTTTAAACATGATCGAACACTGCCCTCACTAAGAAGGACTGTGGCATTTCGGCATCTTCAAGACCTGATTCGATTAAGTTTTGATTACAGAACTCCTGGTTGGCATTGGATCATTAGCACACTGTGTGAACTTAAAGTCAACTCTGCTGGAGTCTTTCTGTCTGATGTTCTGCTTGGTCGTTTACATTCACTTGGGATGTTCACAGTGAATACCCTGCAAATGTTATTTGTCTGTCCTAACAGTCACATATCACATACATTTTTGACATGTGATCCTCAAAGCCACTGTGGGGTATCAAAGTATCAATTGCTTTGTACCTTTTCAAACAACACTGGGCAGCCACACAGCCAGCCGCTTGTTCATAACATGTACACGACACTCAGGTATGCTATGTTCAGATGTGATGATGATTTCACATCACTGCCATACACACTGGTGTGTGATTTCCACCAACACTGTCCTGATAACAGTGATGAATCGTTCTGTGAATTCACTTCACGTCCTGGGTTTCTATGCTCCAATGGTCAGCAGGTATTACACAGCCAACAATGTAACGAATACTCAGACTGCATGGACGATTCAGATGAAAAGAACTGTCCTGAGGCATGGTGGAAACCATGTGCCTATTGCATCCAGGCCAGTCTGCCAGACCTCAAACAACGGGTTTACATTGACTTGGATGGTACAGGCTATTTTACCCACCAGGCGATGGAGAGTGATGACCCTTGTCCTGATAGCCATTACCAGTGCATAGCTGACCTGTTGAACTGTCTTCCTCTCTACACTCGATGCAATGGAATGTCTGACTGCACGTACGGAGAAGATGAACAACACTGTGAACACGTGATCTGTTCTGGTTTGTATCAGTGCCGAGCTTCCAAAGTTTGTGTTGCCAGGGATCACCTTTGTGATGGCTGGGGCCAGTGTCCACAACGAGACGATGAACTGATGTGTGATTTCACCTGTCCACCAGGTTGTCTGTGTCAGGGTCACACCTTCCTGTGTGGTGGCTATATTCCCGCTGAAAATTTCCTTCATCTGCGATATGTAGACGCTGAAGGTTCAAACATGACTTTAGGTCATTTCATAAAAAATGAATATCTTATACGTCTGAGGTTGCCATTCTGTTCGCTTGTAAATATTTCCCATATCAAGCTTGGTAATTTGCAGATAATTGATCTTTCTCGTAATCAAATAAGCGTTCTCAACATGCAGGTGTTTTTTTATTTACCAAATTTACAGAGATTAAAACTTAATGATAATCCTCTAAGCCAAATAAAGAACACAGATTTTAAGAAAATACATTACGTGCTATCAGAAATTGACATATCCAAAACAAAAATCAAAATACTGCATTTGTCGTCTCTGTACTTTCCTCATGTGGCGCATTGGAATTCATCCTTTTCAGCAATTAAAACTGTTGGATCTATAGGATTTAAAAACATACCACACATTACTGTGTTAAATTTACAAGGAAATCCGTTGACAGATTTTCCTTTGGATATATTGTTAGGTCTGCATAATTTAAAACGAGTTTTTTCATTAAACTATAAGCTTTGCTGTGAAACCTTACTTCCAACACAGATTGCTCAGATAAAGTGTGTTGCGCCCAACACAATATTACCTTCATGCACAGAGCTGATACCGACTGAATTGTTTAAAGTTTTCTTTTGTTGGCTGTGTTTGTCAGCAGTTTTAGGGAATGCTTTTTCCTTCATTATTTCATTTTCATTCGAAAATGTGTTTGGGAGCATTTTCACACTGACTATTGTCCATGTACAGTTTGGTCACATTAGCATGGGAGTTTACGTCGGCATTATAGTGGTGGCAGACTATCTGCTACATGGAAAGTTCATCCAATATGAGAAGGCGTGGATCAACAGCGTGCCTTGTAAAATGGCTGGTTTTCTGTCCATTCTATCCAGTGAAATTTCAGTTTTAATCATCGGGTTAATCGTCTTGGATCACTTGTTCATCATTTGCTGCTCTGAGAGTTCGTGGATGTTCTACAAAAGACCAATGGCTGCAGCCTGTGCACTAGCATGGTTTATTGGGATTTTATTGTCGTCAATACCGTTTCTTCCTGGACTGTCTCGCTGGGCTGTCAACAGTCAGTCAGGCATGTGTCGTCTGGGTTTACTTGATCATCATACAAAAAGCCATGAAATCAGATGGTTTACATTTGCTATGACAGTCAACTTCGTTTTCTATTTATTTATTTTGGCTGGTCAGGTTATCATTTTGAAACGAACTCCAAAGTATAGAATATTACTCCATCCCGCAAAAAGACCCTATTTTTCCTCAGTGCGTTTGCTGTGGAAAATGTCCGTCATAGACGGATTTTGTTGGTTTTCATTGGCATCAGTGAAAATGATGTCTTCACTAGATGTTACCATGGCGAACAAGATCTTCGGCGCTATAGTTATGT
Source organism: Conus canariensis (assembly GCA_033310375.1). Lineage (NCBI taxonomy): Eukaryota > Metazoa > Mollusca > Gastropoda > Neogastropoda > Conidae > Conus > Conus canariensis. The sequence continues at coordinate 34,654,692 of CM065742.1, forward strand.
TCGTTGTACCTCTGAACTCTGCTCTCAGCCCGTTCTTTTACCTGTGGACTGTGGCCGCACAGCGCCGAGCAATATCAGATGAAAGAAAACTACTACATGTGTTAAAATCACGAATGAAAAGCGATAAAACAGACAAAACCAATTAAATTAGTACATACGTAACTGATTGATCGAAATTAACAGTCAAGCAGTTCATTAAATCTGTTATTCCTTGAATCTGGCATCCGATCAATAGATCAGTCAGTGAGTCGTTCGGAAACTTAGTCAATGGATGTTAACTAGCCAGACCATTGGTTGGCTCAGATACAAGCACGTCCACAAGGTGTCATGAAAGTTATTAGCAGATTTGGCAACCGATATGAAAGTAGCAAATATATGTTTACATATTTATTCTCTCTTTCACACACAACACACACACACACACACACACACACACACACACACACACACACACACGACACACACACAACTTTCTTTTTTCCTCAGTAGACTAACATGTTTACTCATACATACTGACCCACCATACGCACTTACGAGCAGATAATAATTTCATCAATGGGCTCTCGCATTGAAATTTAGTCACGTGGATAGACAATTTTTGTCTTCGAAGGTTATATAAGAGCATCGTTCTGAAAATCATTTTGATTAGATGTATCCCTGGTATATCATGACGAGAACAGTTCACATCAAGTATGTCAGAGCTAAGTAATCTTCATCAGAGTGCCAAACAGGAATGGGGCACCACTTCTCGGGTCATCTGTTGTACAGTCGTCCTGTCTGTTGTAGGTTAAAGATGTTTTGCATTTCATTCATGTTGCCTATGTTTAGTCCAGTTTCTTTAAAACCTGGTTTCACCACCATTCAATCGTTTCGAAACCTTTTATAGCTTTATGCTTTCTTTGCGAGGAAACAAAAAGTGTACGATATTGTGTTCACTTTGATTTAAATATTAACTGGCAAATCAACTAACTGCATAACATAAACTGTCGATTTAAAAAACCTTTAAACAAGTACTTATCTCTTTAGCTCCATTCCTTTATCAAAACTGTTAGATCGCCTTTTTTTTACTTCTATTTCTTTGGCCATTTGTATTTTGTACTAAGATATCAGTTTGTCGAACATTTCGAATGGTACGCCTAGTGTGATACAACAGATACTGCCAAAAGCTAAATTTTGACTTTGTTAATAACTAAACTTAGTTCCGAGAAGCGTGCGAACTGTATCGGGATGTAAATTGTGGTGGATGATTATTTAGAAATAAGATTGTCACATCACCATGTGCTCAATGTTAATGCATGGATAGAATTCATTTCGTTGTCGTACATGTATTCCATGTGATGGTAGTCTAATTAGTATGACCAGAAATGCAACAGCTGGAACAAAGGTATGGGGTAGGGATGTTTAGTGTGTGGAGTGGGGGTGAGGGTGGGGGTGGGGTGGGGGCTGACATCCTTGTCTTATATCGCATGTAGCATCAGGTGTTTCCACTTTCCAATCTCAAATGATTTATGTGATTTATGACTTTCTTCATCATACCTCCTATCTATTAAAGGGGCCTGTGACGGTACAAAGTGTCCGCAGAAACAAAGTGTCCGCATGCGGACACTTTGTTCCCTGCGGACACTTTGTACCGTGAACTGACATTCAAAGTGTCCGCAGAAATCCTGCGGACACTTTGTTCCGCGAGGTGACATATAACTTACAAAAGCGGAACAAAGTGTCCACAGCCGTTTCAGCCTCAGTGTGAGTGGGTGAATGTGCACGTACACTCCCATGCGCGTGCATGCGTGCGTGTGCGTGTGTGTGTGTGTGTGTGTGTGTGTGTGTGTGTGTGTGTGCGTGCGCGCGTGCGTGCGCGTGTGCGTGCGTGCGTGCGTGCGAGTGTGTGTATATGTGTGTGTGTGTGTGTGTGTGTGTGTGTGTGTGTGTGTGTGCGTGAGCGTGAGCGTGAGCGTAATCTAAACTTTGTGCGCTGTTGCACAAAAAGTAGTCAACAAGTTTTAAACTTTTTTTTAATTAAGATGCACACACACACACACACACACACACACCACACACACACACACACACACACACACACACACACACACACACACGAACGCACGCATGCATGCGCATGGGAGTGTACGTGCACATTCACCCACTCACACTGAGGCTGAACCGGCTGCGGACACTTTGTTCCGCTTTTGTAAGTTATATGTCACCTCGCGGAACAAAGTGTCCGCAGGATTTCTGCGGACACTTTGAATGTCAGTTCACGGTACAAAGTGTCCGCAGGGAACAAAGTGTCCGCATGCGGACACTTTGTTTCTGCAGACACTTTGTACCGTCACAGGGCCCAAATCAAAAACATGAAAAGATTGAAATAAATACGAATTTGCTGAGGAATCACATGCTCTTCGGTAGTCAAGTGCTAAAATAAAGCCTGCTTTTCCTGCTTTGTTTACATGCTTGATTACACAGTTGTACAAGTAACAATAGTAGTATTTCAACCGTTACTATATAAGATCCCACACACACACTCCCCGTGTGGACAGATATGGAGAAAACAGCTATATCTCCTACAACACCACACGCATTTCTCTACATTGCAGGCGTCACTAATATACTGCCATCTCCCCACTCCACTCACAGACGCATTCGCATTACAGGATGAAATGAGCCGACCTCACGCAGGATCAACCTCCATCATGATGTGATAGCAGCAAGTGACGGTGCGACGAGACAGCGATGAAAGAAGTCTCTCCATCCCTTGTTCTTTAATGTATGCTGGAGTTCAATTCACAGAGAGATTGAAATAGCTATGGAATGCTAACACATCATTGTAAACTTAAAGCTGTCACCTATGACATATCACCTATTCCGGTGTCTGGAAGACCGTTGGTGCACCAGATAAAACTTTGCAACCAGCTTCCTCCACTCCTCCCACTTCTCAGACGCTCTTAGGCAGTTGCTGAGTGCTGTCCTCCCATTTCCTTCTTTGTTTTACTCTCCTTTCTGCCTCCTCTCGCTCTGTTCCAAGTAGAATGGCTTTGACAAATCGTGTTGATCTTATACATGGCCATGCCATCTCATTATCCTTCTTTTCACTGTGGACAACAGGTATTCGTATGGTCCAACGGCTTGCCTTACTCTAGTCTGGATCTCCAAGTTGGTAATGTGGTCTTTGCATGAGATGCCAAGAATCTTGCTGGAGCATCTCATCATGCCTGAATACTTCTCTCAAGTTCAGCTGTCAGAGTTCACGTCTCACAGGCATGGGTAAATATGGCAATGACCAGTTGGGTCTTAGTCTGTCTAGCACTATTGTCGTTTGCGCAAATCTGAAGAGCACGTCAGGTTTTAATTCCCTCATCTGAAACAATTTCCCTGAGGCGATTGAAGGTCTGAACTGTCTCTAGCTTTTCTCCATTGATAGCGATGTTAGCGCTTTTGCCAATTGTGTTGTTGGTCATCAGTGTTGTCTTTTCGGCGCTGATCTCCATGCTGAATACAGCAGAACATTTGTCAAGATGCTCTGCTAGGTTGGCTAGTTCCTGCTCTTCTCCTGCTAGCCCGTCGATGTCATCAGCAAAACGGAGGTTTGTTACTTTCCTGCCACCAATCCTTATTGGGCCTTGGAGTCCCTCCAGTGCGTCAATTATAATTCTATCCAGGTATTTGTTGAAAATGTGGATGACAGTAAACAGCCTTGCCTCACTCCAACAGATGTCTTGAACCTACGTGGTACAGGTCATGCTGGGGCTGATGATGATATCTCTCACACATTACCCTCAGGTTAAAGATCTGTTCAGTGTTCTGTGACCTGCTCTGAACCCTGCCTTTCTTCAGCAATGACATTCTCTGCTTGCGGCTTCAGTCTGCTCAAAAAGATCTTCAGCATCATCTCGCTCAGTTGACTATCAGACTGATGGTTCGGCAATTTTGGCAAAATTGTAAACTGCCTTTCTCGGGGAAAATGATGATCAGGGATTGGGTCCATAGTGTTGGTCACTCACCAAATCTGCCAAACCTTGTTACAAAATGAGTGTGAGGGCACTGATAATGGCACCACCTCCTTTCGTCACTAGCTCGGATGGTATGTTGTCCTCTCCTGCTGATTTTCCCAGTTTCCAGGACTTAACTGCTGCGTTTACTTCTTTCTTTACATAGTATGGAGAATTTGTCCGTCTCTCTTGCTGGGGGGACATTCAGGACCTGTGGGCCTCCTGTTGTAATGAAGTTGTATGATTCGGAGCAGTATTCTGTCCAACAGTTCAGAATGGCCTTGTCTTCTGTGAGGTACGTCCCTGACTTGTCCTGTATGGTGGAAACTCGTCCTTGCTTAGAGGTTGTCAGGTCTTTTACAGTTGGTATGCTTTCCTACTCTTTTTCGTCTGTAGGTTGTCCTCAGTGTCTTGGCACTGCTCTTCCTGAGGCTGGAGTTAGCCAAAGATGCTTTGTGTTTCTTCCAATTGTCAGAAGAAGTGTGTTTAAATTGCAAGCCTTGATGGTCTTGAGCTGCCTATTTTCCCGAGCGCCTAATTACTCAAGAAAAAATGCTTTGCAAAGGACTGTTCTTTCTTTTTATAAGGCATTACATGCTTGCTGTTGAATTAAAACATTACGACTGTTTTTCCTTGATTTTTGTTTGAAAGTGTAGTTTTCTGTTACCTTGTAGTTTAGGTAAAGCATTTTGAGTGCCTTGCTTGCTTTTCATAGTAAGTTTCAACTGTGTTTTTACATGCATTTTTGGTTGAGCATTTTGAGTATTTTGTTTGATTTATGGTTGCGAACTTTTTTTTAGTGTTTTCCTCTGAGTATACTGTTTTCAAATTTTTTGTTTAAGATATACCAATATTAAGAAGTGAGATTGAGGCTCTGAAGGCGCACAACAACAAGAAGCAAGTTTGCATCCAAAGCGTTAGGTGTTTCCGAAGTTTGGTCGGATAGAAACCTACCGGATTTCAAAAAGATGGTTTTCGGGCTTCGTGGGCTTCCAGGCTAGAATTGTTGCAAGAAGAAAGACTAGCGCTGGTGTTGTTTAAACTGTTTGCCTCGAGACAAATGCCATGTTACTTTTCACAGGCCTGAGCAGCACCAAAGGGAGTTCAGTAGTTTCACAAGTTTAGTTTGGGTATAAGAGAAATCCTACTCAATTGTGAGTTCCTCTTCAACACTCAGTATTCAACATACACAGAGCCTTCCCAGACTTGGTCTAAAGGCAGACCCAAGAAAGGTAGTTTCAAAGTGAGGTGACTGCAGGCGGAAATTGAAACGAATTTTAAAAGAAATTTAATGTAACTCAGCTGTTTAACATGGACAAACAAACCACAAGACAAAACACGGCGCGTTTTGACCTGTTAGGTCTTCTTCAGGCAAGATAAACAACATTCAAGACAATGAAAACGAAGAGCGAGCAATCACTTCTGAATTATGCGCACGATGGGTATTGAATGAAAACGAGGCCGTTGAAAAGGAGACAATGCAAGTTAGAATTAGTATCGATGATAATAGTACTGATAATGATATCAGTAATAGTAATAATGATACTGACGATGATCAAACTATTGAAAAACTGAGAGAGGATTACTACCACTTTTGGTGATAATATGACAATAGTAGCTATGGTATTAATAGTAGCTTTACCAAGAAAAGGTGTTAGCCAAAGGTGATAGGATACCACAGGACCAGTTTAGCTTGCAGCTAGATAATAGCTTGCTTCAGAAGCAAACTCAATGAAAAGGTACATTGAGAACCAAAAGTACAATTCCTAGATGTGTGCGAACAGGCCATAATGTAGAGTACAGAGGATGGGCCCGAAGAAACATTGGCACAAACAGTATTGGCCACGCACGCAGTACATAGAATTTGGAAATATTGGCTGAAAACGTGGTTCTCTTCACAATTCTCCATGCAGATCTTTAAAAGAAGCTAGGAGAGCTCAGCTGTAATCAGGGTCTGACTAGTGAGAGGAATGTAGGTCCAAAGCAACCGTGGGAGACTTCTTAGGATAGAAAGCAGAGAAATGAAGTTCACTAGAAGCTAAGGGTTTGCTTCACATGTGGCTGACCAGGGCAGTATGCAATATTTTGTCAGAACAAAAAAAAAACCTAGAATAGGAAGGAAGTCGATTTACGACTCTCCAAACAGGCTGATGGGGAAATATCCTATGGCGACTGTAAAACACAGGGGAAAGGAGACCCAGGCAATGATTAACAGGTTCACAGGTGACTCTGATGTCATAGAGAACCTTTAAGACGCTCTGTGCCACTGACGCCACTTTGTGCTCAGCTGCAGAGTTTTTAAGCATTGCAGCAGCAGACGGACTTAACATTCCTTACATGAGATATACTAGTCACAACAAGTTAAGGATTTTGCTATTGACGTGTTGATTGAGGGCAATGTTGTCAAGGACAGAGGGATCCCAGTCAGGAGGAATGTAATAGCTCCAAAACCACGTCATCCTGGGGATGAATATTTTGAGGAAAGTATGCCTTGAGACAACTTTCTTGCCATCAACTGTGTCCTGTTTGTAGCAATACAACATACAAACTTCCATGGTGCGTGAGAGTTAGAGGGAAAAAATAAAAAGAGACTGCCTTACCAAAAAACAAAAAAAAAAACCGGGGAAAATGAGGAAAAAAAACAAAACTAAACACACACACACACAAAATAGTAAAGGCGGAGGTGGTGAAGGGGAAAAATCTGTGTCACTCTGTGATTGTCAAAGCGCCAAGACTTTGACATGACTGATGTTGTGCAGAGGATGGTTGAAGTGCAGAGGGTCTGATTTGGGTCGATGATCGCTGATGTCGGCCAGGTGATCAGAAATGCCTGCATCAAGTGTGTGGGATGTCTCACCTATATAGTTCTTACTGCACTGTTCATGCTGTGGCTTTGACAGGAAAATGTACGTCTAATTTTGGATGAGCCTTTGAAACCATGCAGGATGATGTCTGGTCTGGTGACAGGAGAGATGTTGCAATTTGGTGTAGAGTAGAGAAAGGTACTGGGTAATTTAGGTGTGGTGATTCTGTACAATTCGAAGTGCTCAAGTAGATCTTTGAGGGGTTTTTTTTTCTCGCACCTGAAAATAATCGTGAAAATTTAATTGGTCTCAAAGGCAGGTTTGTGATCTTCTACTCCGTGCCAGTTGGGTTTTAGGGCTCTGCAGATGGGAATTGCGTGTGGGTGGAAGAGGAGGCACATGGTGGATCGGTTGTTTCCTTTTTGGTTGGGATTCCAAAGCAGTTGTTCTGGATACAGCTGTGGTGTGGTAGAGAGCTTCATTAATGAATGAGGTGAGATGTACACTGTTTGTGAAAAAAAAAAACGTTCTACGCATTTCCAGATTGAAATCTCCTTTATCATAGCAAAATGTTTAGCCAGAGGAATTCAGATTGAGGGATCCTGTCTTTTGTGGGTGACTGGTGGGAAGCTGTTTAGTCCCACGTATCAATCATTTTAATGTGAATCAGTTTTATGACTTAGGACGTCTACAGGAAAAGGTTGCTGCTATGCGATCAGTTTTGAATTGTTTTGACCTTTTTTATGTTATAGTGAGTCAACCAGCAGTGTGTCGCACCTTGTGTCGTTTCAACGAGAATGGTATACCATACCAAAACTGCTTCTGACCTTTTGAGCGCCACGACGCAAAATCTTCTAGCCCTAAATAATCTGTTGACCAACAATATTGGCCGAATGTTCAAATTTGACCAATGAAAGTATTCTCTTTTTTATTACTTGATTTGAGGGGTTAGATGGTAAAGCTATCACTTCCATATCTTTATCTTCTGGGGACCAAAGTTGTCTGTGGCTGTTATGACGACATACTGACTGAACAGAGGGCAATCTACATTTGATATGCTCAAAGTATTACAAGCAAATGTTGTTGTTTTTTCTGTTAATAGCACATGTTCAAGGTGATTGAGAGGATGCTTGTTCAGTAATTAAGGAGCCACAATCAAACACAGCTCCAGTTCTGTAACTCTACTATTGCACAGAATACGTGATGTCTCAATTTTTCAGAAACAGGTTCAACGGACAACATTTTAAGCTATTGACGAACGGCATATTAAAACAAACTTGATGGGAAAAAACAGTTTGAAAACACGCGTCAACAGGATCATGGATCAGCATTCTGAACAGCAAACACATTAATGACCCTGCGCCGCGGGTGTTAGAGCTGGAGAAGAAAAATAAATGGGCTTGGAGCAGAATTTTTACTGAAGATGGTCAGATACCGCTGTGCGTAATCGGGAGAATCACACTATGCATTTTCGAGCACAGCAACATTATACGCAATGCAAAATGCAGCGCCGTCTCAACTTATTTCCCGGATCTTTCTCTATCTCCTGTGTGTGTATGTGTGTGTGTGTGTGTGTGTGTGTGTGTGTGTGTGTGTGTGTGTGTGTGTGTGTGTGTGTGTTTAATGACTGCTTTTTTGACGATTCGGTTACAGTCGTCCCATTGTTCATTGTAAATGTAATGCAAAAGGTGAGACCTGTACACGCACATGTTTTGCGTCGTATCGTAAACACTGTTGGCTGGTTTCAGATTTGTAGAAAATAAGTGTTAAATCAGTTTAGTTGGCATGTATATGTTTTCCCATATGCCAATTCATCTGTGTTTTAAAGATGCGTATTTGCAAATAAATGACAAAACTGTGCAACATTGAAAACAGAGGACCTGTGGTGTAGTAGGTACAGGAGCTCTGTTACTGGAACATCGACATCTAAATGGTAATTTGTTCAGCGGTTTGTCAATTTTTTTTCTGCTCTAGAACACAAAGTATCAAAGTACCTGGTACTGGTGATGACGTCATCATCATCAGGCTACATCACCGCAGGAGCAAATATCAGTCTGTCTGATCAGGAGTATTTGGAGAGAAAAGTGACTGTCTTGGAAGGGAACATAGTCATTGTAAGTTACAAAGAATTAGCGCCACATTTGGTCGATATTAAGTTACTCTATCATTCCATGGATTATGATGACTCTGTCGGCCATTTCAGGGAAGTAGAGTTTGAAGCCTGGGACAGAATGACCGATTTTGTTTCTGATTTTGCAAGTGTCCTACACGCCACACGAATCATTACTGGCATTTTCACAAGATCTTGTGTGAAGACAAAAGCAAACTGCTTTCGAGTTTTTTTCTCTTTCATTGCAAAACATGAAGCACCACAAAAGCTACCCAGTGGTTTGTGGAACTGTTCTGTGGATCACTATGCTGGCTTCCATCATCACTTTGCCTGCAACCATCATACAGAGTGTGAAGATGGACGTGATGAGACAGAACACTGTCCATTCAGTAGTCTTGACTGCCAGGGATTAGTGTCATTTATAAACAGGTGCTACAAATTTGTCAGGAATCTGAACGATGTACACAAATCGGAGTTAGTAACATTCGCCACGAAATACTGTAATTCACTGGGAGGCGAGTTAAGCTTTCCATTTGGTGTTTGTGACTGGTTTGGTGCGCTTAAGAATTTAACAAAAATGCATGAGTATAGGTTACAATGGCTCTGGGGTGGTTTGTATTCTAACGATATGTCGCTGCCTTCTATGTATAGACATGAGATAATGAATAAACGTTCTGCCTTTTATAATAATTATAACATCGACACGTTAACAAAAAGAAGACTGGCAAAGACATGTTACTTATCCAAATCTGGCTCGCTGCTGTCGATTTTTGATTGTAGAAAAAAGAAACATTGGCACTTGTTTGGTTTAGTTTGTGAATTCAGACAAAACAGGACAGCAAGCTACTCCTCGCATTTGCAGTCAATTCCCTTGACTAGCGCTTATCGTTGGCCCACTGGACAGAACTCTGTGACGAAGTGCATCGGGGGACATGTGACTCATACCTTTTTGCTGTGCGGATCCAATAAATATGAACTCTGTGGGAAAGAACACACACATTGTGATTTTTCTGAGGTACCGTCATACATGAAATGGAGCTATCCAGGGGACAGCTCTGATGATTTATACCCCACGTTCATGTGCAGTCATGAATTGAAAACGCTATCATATACTCTGGTATGTGACTTCATGATAGATTGTCAGGATAAGAGTGATGAATCCTTGTGTACATATCCCGTTTGTATCAGAGAATTTACCTGTTCCAACGGTCATTGCGTGTCCTATACCAGTATATGTGATTACATTTCCCATTGTCAAGATGAATCAGATGAAAGAAACTGTGATCAATTTAGGATCATCACTGTTCAACACACATGTATTCCTTCCCCTACTGTTGTTAACTTTGATGGCTTGTATAAGTTCACATCAAAAACTATGAACTCCACTGAGCCCTGTCCTGATAGCCACTACCGCTGTCCTGGTGAGTTCAATAATTGTCTACCTGTCTACACACGATGCAATCAGATTTATGACTGCATTGACTATCAAGACGAAGAAGGATGCGAGGATCTAACCTGTCCGGGTTTTTTCAGGTGCAGGATGTCCTCGATCTGTGTACACAATGACCATCTGTGTGATGGCTGGTTTCATTGTCCAATGCGTGACGACGAATTGTTGTGTAACGTGATCTGCCCAACAGGCTGCTTGTGTTCAGATCACACATTTCTGTGTTTTCAGCCTTTTTCTGTGACATTCTTCCCTCAGATCCGGTATTTGAATGCATCAGGCTCAGGAATGACACTCACTGACGTGAATGAACATGCGAACATTATTCATTTGATTCTTGCTAAGTGTAACCTGTCCTTTGTGCCAAACCTAATCGTGCTGAATTTAAGGTTTCTTGATCTCAACAATAACAAATTCCAGCATATCAATATGACAAATTTTCTTGGTTTAAAACACCTTCAGATATTATCCTTGTCCAACAACCCTCTCACCTCACTCTCTGCAGATTTTTCATCTGTTCTTCAACAACAGACCTTGACAATGATGGACTTATCGTGCACATTTCTGACAGGAATTACAAACTGACGTTTTCTTAGGCTTTCGTCAGTTGAGAAAATTGATCCTCAATTTTACTTCAATCCATACTATCAAATCGGGAGGTTTTCGTTTTGTTCCACAGTTGACTGAATTGAACATGGATGGCAGCCCACTGAAAACATTTCCACTTGACATATTTAAAGGTCTTACTCGTCTACAAATCATATTCACAACAAATTACAAGCTCTGCTGCAGTGAAATACTCCCCTCAAACTTTGTCTCATGCATTGCTCCAAAAAATGAAATAGCGTCTTGTGAAGATCTGCTACACTCATGGACTTATCGTGGCTTTCTGTGGCTGATCGCCTGTCTGTCACTTACTGGTAATCTCTTCTGTTTCTGTGTTCGTTTTTATCCAAGGGCCATGGCTACTTCAAGTGGCTTCAGGGTTTTTGTTATCAACCTTACCATGGCTGATTTTTTAATGGGGGTTTACGTTGCTATGATTGGTGTTGCTGATGAAAGTTTCCGTGGTAAATATCTCCATCACGATGAAACATGGAAAAGTAGTGTGACCTGTCAGATAGCTGGTGTGCTGTCTCTGTTGTCCAGTGAGGTTTCAGCTCTGGTCATTTGGCTTATCACCTTGGACCGTTTCATTGTTCTTCACTTTCCGTTCAGCACAGTACGATTTGAGAGAACATCGGCATCAGTGGCTTGTCTTTTGACTTGGGTTTTGGGTTGGACTTTTGCCTTGTTACCAGTACTTCCAGTGACATCGCACTGGGAATTTTATAGTCAGACTGGTATATGTATCCCGCTGCCAGTTACTAGGCAAGAATTTGAAGGGAAAGCATACTCCTTCAGTGTAATGATTGTCCTTAATTTCATTTTGTTTCTGTTCATCTCTGTCGGTCAGGCCCTCATCTATTGGTCTGTACAGGTCAATGCCTTGAAAACCAACACGACAAAAATGTCCCGTGACATAACCATAGCTCAGCGGTTGATTGCTGTTGCAGTAACAGATTTCATGTGCTGGTTTCCCATTGGAATGTGCGGAATTTTAGCACTGGCTGGTGTTCCCATCCCTGGAGAACTGAACGTAGCCCTGGCTGTCTTCATACTGCCGTTGAACTCGGCTGTCAATCCTTTCATGTACACATTCAACACACTGGCCAAAAAGCGGAGAAAATCGAACGAAGCTAAGCTTTTAGCATGGTGTCAATCTCATTCTGATTTGATCACTTAGTAAGGCGATTGTAAATAGAGGCCTGCACAAACATTTTGTAGCTTTCAAATAAACTTAACGGACTAAAACTTTAGGACGCATAGTGCGGACAGACATTCCTGTGTAGTACTGACACATTGTTCAGGTTGGGCTGACAGACATGCGCGGATAGTTGAGAAAGATATACCGGGTAGTGAGGACAGATATACCCAGGCAGTGGTGACAGATATACTCTTCTGAGGACTCTCTGCTGCCACGCTCTCCACGAGTTTCTTTCTACTGATGCATGGGTAAACCATTGACTTCCGGGAATAGGCCGGAGGACGTCCGGGAAAGACCGGAGGACACTGGGAAAGACCAGAACCAAGGGCTCTGTGGGCTGGCTCCCCACTTTGCCTTAAACATGTGGCTACTAAAAATAAAAGGAAAAGATGCTCCCAGGATTCACCGAAAGGGGGAGAGAATGATGAATCCATCGGTGCTCAACCAATCATGACTGCAAATCCCAGACGGACTATGAACATGGACCAAATGGAATATCCATGTGTCTGTGGAAAGCGTTTCGCTACCACCCGTGGCATGAAGATCCACAGAACAAAGATGGGATGTGTGAAGACTCATCTGAATGAGCAGCAGCGCACTGCATCAGCAGATAAGACGTCGGAAGACCAAGGCCAGGATTTAAACCACAGTGCCAAGGACATCCACGCTGTTGGTTCGGATGAGGAATTTGCACAGGCCCTCGATGCCAGGCGCCTGAAACTCAACCTGCCACGAGCAAACGAAACTGAAGATTGGGAGAAACTGGATGCAAAAATCGTCCAAAGACTCGATGCACTGATAGGGAAAAGTACCCTGGAACACAAACTAGCCACATATGGGGACATTGTGTATGCCACATGTAGAGACGCCTATGGAGCAAAACTACCCAAAGAGAAAACACCTCCAAAGAAATCCGACGCCAAGAAAAGATGGACAAGATCAGGGTCCAAAAGAAAAACCTCAAGATGCAAATGAAGACCGCACTGCCAGCTGAAAAACAAGGCTTGGAAAAACTGTGGAAAGACCTGAAAGAAAAACACAGTGCCCTCAGCAAAGCGGAATCTGCGAGGAAGAGGAAGAGCAAAAAGAAGAAGACACAAGAGCGCTTCTTCAGAGACCCCTTCCAGTTTGCCAGAACACTGTTTGAGCAGCCAAAATCTGGGACCCTAAGTGTGGACAAAGGAGTTCTTGAGCAGCATCTGAGGAAAACATACTCTGACCCACAGAGCAAAGCACCACTCGACATTCAAGGTCTGGTGTGGCCAACCAACCCTGAGGAACAGTTCAATAGCAAGCCTCCAACGTTGGCGGAAATCAAGAAGGTGGTCGACAAAGCCAGAGCCAAATCATCACCAGGGCCAAACGGAATACCTTACCAGCTTTACAAGAAATGTCCCAAGGTGCTGGAGTGGCTCCACAGGCTGCTGCGATCGGCTTGGAGAAACCAGAAGATCAGCGGCCAGTGGATGACGGCAGATGGTGTGTACATCCCCAAAGAGCAAAACTCAAGTGACATTAGCCAGTTCAGGCCAATATCACTACTGAACGTCGAAGGGAAAATCTTCTTCTCTGTCATGGCAGCAAGGCTGACCAAGTACCTGATGGAAAACAAGTACTTGGATGTGTCAGTCCAGAAAGGTGGCATCCCAGGCGTGGCGGGCTGTGTAGAACACGCCACAATGATCTGGGACGCAATCCAAAAAGCAAAAACAGAAAAGAGAGACCTGGACGTAGTGTGGCTTGATCTGGCAAACGCATATGGATCTGTGCCCCATGAGATGATACAGTTGGCTCTTGAGATGTACCATGTGCCAAAGAACATCCGCGACATGCTCAAGAAGTACTTCAATGGCTTCTCAATGCGGTTCTCTACCAAGGAGTACACAACAGACTGGATCAACTTGGAAGTGGGTATTGCAATGGGCTGTGCAATTTCCCCAATACTGTTCGTGCTGGCAATGGAACTCATCTTGAAAGCAGCAACAAACAACGCGAGACACACAGACCTTGGCGATGGATACAAGATGCCTCCTCTCAAGGCCTTCATGGATGACACTACAGTGATTTCATCCAGAGAAGACGAGACACGTCATTTGCTGGAGAGGCTGGACGACATAGTTGCCTCATCCAGAATGAAGTTCAAGCCAAAGAAATCACGGAGTCTCTCACTGAGGAAAGGAAAAGTGGCCGGATCTGTGGTCTTCAGTGTTGCCAACCAGGCCATTCCAACAGTCACAGAAGAACCAGTCAAGAGCCTTGGAAGATGGTATGATGATACGCTGAAAGACACACAAAGAGCAAAAGAAACCAAGCAGATGGCGGAGGAAGGCTTGGAGACCATTGACCAGTGTGGGCTCCCTGGCAAATACAAGGTCTGGTGTCTGCAGCTCATGCTGATACCAAAGCTGCTATGGCCTCTGATGATATACGACATCTGCACCAGCATAGTGGAGGCAATGGAAGCCAAAATCAACAAGTTCACAAGGAAATGGCTTGGTGTCCCACCCTGTCTGACTGACATAGCGCTGTACTGTCGCCAAGCAAAGCTGAAACTACCACTGAAATCCATCCTGGAGGAATACAAAGCAGGGAAGATCAGACTTCAAAGCATGCTGGAGGACTCAGGAGACAAGGTGGTAGAAGCAATTAAGCCCCAGCTGAAGACAGGCAGAAAATGGAAAGTTCAAGAGGCGATGGATTCTGCAAAAGAAAGTCTCAAGATCAGAGAAATAACAGGACACACACAGACCAACAGACAGGGACTGGGGGTGACCAAAACTGAATGGTGGTCAAAGGCCAAAGGAAAAGCCAAAAGAGACATGATGATTCAGGAGATGAGAAAAGAAGAAGACCAAAAAAGACTCCAAAAAGCAGTCCAGCAGAGCCAGCAAGGGCAATGGACAACGTGGGAGAATGCACTCCAAAGAAGTCTCACTTGGAATGACATTTGGCACATGGCCCCTCTCAGGATCAGCTTCATTCTCAGATCTGCATATGACCTTCTGCCCTCAAATGCAAACCTGGTGAAGTGGGGGAAAACAGACGATCCTGCATGCCCCCTCTGCCATGAAAAACAAACAGTGGAGCATGTCCTAAGCTCATGTAAAGTAGCCCTGGCTCAAGGAAGGTACACATGGAGGCACAACCAAGTGCTCAAAGAAATTGTACAAGTAGTCTGGGCTAGTACCAACACCACAAAAGGGAAAATCAGGACTCCAAAAGCACCCGCAACATTCTTCACGGCAGGAGGCAGCAAATCATGGCCAAGAACAACAGTGCCACTCGAAACATGCAGGCAGAGTCTGCTGGACGGGGCAGATGACTGGGAGTGCACTGCAGACCTCCCAGAATGGAAGAGTCACCCAGAGATCATCAGCAAGAGTGGCATGAAACCAGACATAGTAGTCCACTCTAAGTCAACCAAGCAGCTGATCATGATCGAGCTCACGGTGCCATATGAGAACAGAATGGAGGCAGCTCAAATCTACAAGATTGAAAAGTATGCTGATCTGGCAAACAGCCTGAGAAGAGAAGGCTATCAGGTCAAAGTCCTCACTGCAGAAATTGGAGCTAGGGGGTTTGTAGGAACGTCTGCATACAGCCTCATGAAACAGCTCTCAGTTGCAGGGAAGGAAAAAACCAGAGCCCTGAAAGCAATGGCAGAAGCGGCAGAGAGGTGTTCAAGCTGGATCTGGTCAAGGAGGAACAAAAGTGAACTTCATAAGGCTTAATTTCCCTACCAATATCAGGTGTCCCTGTGGCTCAGTGGTTAAAGCGCGAGTCATTAAGTGGAAAATGAGCATGTCCAGAGGGTCATGGGTTCGAATCCCAGCCATGGCTCGTCCCAAGATGGGAAAAAAAGGGGCAGCAGAGGGACATCCGGAGTCATGAACCGGGTGTGGCCCAACCCCCTAGAGTGTCAGGAGATAAGGGCCGAAACACTTGCTTGAAGGGGGCTTCTCTTCTGAGGACTCTCTGCTGCCACGCTCTCCACGAGTTTCTTTCTACTACTATACCCGGGTATTGCGGACATTGTACCCAGGTAGTAGGGTCACATATACTCTCACAGTGCAGACCCGGATAGTGTTTTAGAACTACATGCACTCATCTTTAAGAACGCAGTAGGCTCCAGCACAATGAAATAAACTGAATCGTGAATGAAATAAAAAGGCAGTGCTGTACTAACATTATGCTTGCAATATACACATTTTTAAATTATCCTTCATTTCAGCCAACTGCAAATATGCACCAAACTTGTGAATTTAACTTGCTGGACATCGATCAGATGTCTGACAAAATTTGGCGTGGATTTCATATTCTTGAGGTTCACACACGCAGAATGTGTGAAAACGTTAATTGATTGTATTTGTGTGTCGAATAGCTCTATTTTTACTGCAAGTAAATGACATGTCATCTTCAATTCCTTTTTGCAATATACTTAACGACTGTTCCTTGGCTCTCAATCTCGCTGGAAAAAAACCCTAAATCTTCCTGAAAAATTAAACGCTTAATTATTTATAAATATTAAATGTGGGGTACAAAGATGTCATTGTAAGTCGGCTGCTAAATATTCACATATCCAAAATATAGCTGTATTAGTGTTAGCATATTCATACTTTGATGGACACTGATATTACCATTTGTTGACTGCTTACTTCTTTCTGTAACCCTATTTCTGTTTAGACAGGACAGCTACATAATATCCTCAAAGTAATTCAAATAATTCGATTTAATCATAAGTACGTGTCGAAACATGCCTCCTATTTCTGATTACTTCTTTTTCTAGTTCATTCATGTAGGAAAAGGCAGTGTACTATTAACATCGCCTTCTGTTACCCCTCAAATAAAGTTTTCACAAATTGTCAATTTTGTGCTGGATCGAATCCAAGCCCTGAGTTTTATATTCTTATTATTAACAGTTTTTTTAAGTTTCTTTTTAACACCGATTTTGTTTGAAAAAAAACAGAACAGGTCATAACATGTTTCTTTTCCATGAAGTCAAAAGCTTTCTGAAAGTCAATAGAGGCAACATACATTTGTATACTGTAGACCATCATTCAGATCTGAACATCAAAAGAGGAAGTGGCCGCACATCCAGACTTAAAGGAAGAGCAAGAAACATCACCAGCCAAACATACATGGGAATAATCTCAAGACCAACACTGCGAAGACTACTAGAGATTGGAGCAAACTCATACTGGGCCTTTCCAATAACAGACAAAATGATCAAACACATGTCAACTGAGATAAGACTTTGAATCTCTCAGAGACCCCGGCGTATTCTGTCGACGTGTGTGTGCTGGTGTGTGTTCATTAGTGGGATGATGCAGGCGTGTTAATTCTAGAGTCCACAGAAGCGAATGTGCAAGACTCTGTGTGTGTGTGTGTGTGTGTGTGTGTGTGTGTGTGTGTGTGTGTGTGTGTGTGTTGTGTGTGTGTGTGTGTGTGTGTATGTGTGTGTGTGTGTGTGTGTGTAGTGTGTGTGTGTGTGTGTGTGTGTGTAGTGTGTGTGTGTGTGTGTGAGTGGGTGAGTGAGTGAGTAGGTGTGTGCGTGCGTGCGCGCATGCGTGTGTGTGTGTGCGCGCGTGCGTGTGTCTGTGTGTGAGGGGGGGGGGGGAGGGGTCGTGTTACTCTTACCGTTGTGTGTGTGTGTGTGTGTGTGTGTGTGTGTGTGTGTGTGTGTTGGGGGCTAAGCGTACATGCACTTTTGCACACACACACACACACACACATACGTGCGCGCGCACTCATATACACACATGCGTGTGCGCGCGCGCGCGCACAGCCACACACACACACACACACACACACACACACACGCACACACACACACACACTCATGCATACGCATGAACGCACATCATGCACACACACATGCGCTCGCACACACACACAGGCCCGTGCCCAACACCCATACTCACATGTGTACACTCACTACACACACATACGATGCTGAAAAAAGGCACAACCAATGTTAGGTCAAGGTCTGACCAGCGCGCTGGCTAATGCGTAGGTCAGACATCTGCGAACTCGTAGCCCCGAGACCCTCTTCTTAAATTCTCTCATCGTAGTCATTAATTCATTTATCCATCACGTGCAGTGTAGTCTCAAAACTTAGCAGATGTGGTGTAGCGTATGGTCTAGTACGCACGCAGTGACGCCTCCTAGATGAAACTGAAATTAAAACTGACATAAAGAAACCTACCAGCAGAGACTCTGTACTTCTGTGAACTTTACCAGTTCCACTGGGCTGGAAGCCCTGATTGAGCCTTTTGGTGGACTTGGCTGTCAAGCTGTCATGAGGCAGCCCACCAAAGGAGACACTGCACTGCTGCCTAGTCACCTCGGTGGTGTACAGTAGTGCTTGATCTGATCCAGTGTATTCAGGACGCAACCTACTAACGCCCTGCAAATGACAATGATAACTTGGTCGCTGAACCAGCATAAGTGAGGGTCCCCTCCCGAGGGAGCCACCAAATTCGACCAACGACAATCCACATGACCTAACCGATACGGTGACCTCGATACGAACTCATCAAAGCATGGACACGGAGAAGGGATATCAAAATTGAAGTCACCATAGAAACAGGGAATGAATCCCCACATAATCTGAGACTTTTTATACTGAGTGACAAGGACCAGGGTGGTGAACATGGTGCCATGAAAGTCAGTTCTTGCCTCAGACCGCCTAACCTGGCTGTACTCTACACCGACGTTCATACTATAACTGGCGTCAACCTGGCTCGAAAGACGAGGACCACTTCAGTCGTCTTGGTGGTTAAGGGAGTTGAGACGAGTTGTGGGTACGCAGGTGGCTGATCAAGCTGATGTGTGTACGAGCTGTGGGGTGACAGCTTGGACAGGGAATGTGGGAGACGTCCTCCTGACTGCTGGCGCGGGTTTTCGTTGCCTGGTGTCTTTGTTGCGCTTCAGCTGTCCTTTCCTCGCATGCATTGGCGTCTTTGTGGATAGCGTGTAACCATCTGGTTCAATTCAAAGCAGTTTGTTACCATGTGTCAGGGTAATGTTAGATGTTTCATGGATATTTTTGGAGTGTCTTTTAAGCGTTTCTTCTGACCCCTGTGGGAATACACTCCTTGTTGTAGCTCACTATTGAAGAGTCTCCTGTGGTCTGTCATACAATCTACATGACCTGCCCATCGAAGCTGAAAGAGCATCAGGATGGAGTCGATGCTAGGCAGGCAGGCTTACTTGGTCAGGCACACCTGTGTCTAGGATTTTGTCCCGCCATTTGATATCCAGCAATCTCCTGAGGCAGGTTGTGTGGAAGTGATTTAGCTTCTTGTACATTGTCCACGTTTCACATGTGTAGAGGAGTGGGGAGGGGCGACTGCTCTGTACAGCGTCAGCGTGATGCCTCTTCTATTCCTGAATATGGAGTGTTGTCTGCCAAAGACTGCACTTCCTCTTGCCATTCTGACGCTCACTTCATCGTCGAAGGTGACGTTCTGGGACAGTGTGCTACCAAGGTAAGCAAACTTACTCACTGCAGCGAGTTTCACGCCATTGACTGTGATGTTAGACTCAGAGTAGTGTCTGTTAGGCGCGCGGGTTGATGCAGAACTTATGTCTTTTATTGCTTTTGTAAACCGCCGATTTGTAAGCAGCGCCGATTTGTAAGCGCTTACAAATCGGCGCACATTGCATGACTTGTAAAACCGCCGATTTGTAAGCAGCGCCGATTTGTAGAGCGCTTACAAATCGGCCGGCTAGGCCCCCGCTGCTTACAAATCGGCGGGTGCTTTACAAATCGGCGGGTTAAGCCCCCGCCGTTTTATAAAGCGCTTTACAAAACAGCGGGCGCTTTATATCCTGCTTCTTTGGATTAAAACGATAAACTATTATTACGCTTTCAGTGATTATTCCTGCAATTTTGATGACTTTCTATTTCATCAAAACGGCGGCCTGAAATGCGGTGTGTGTGTGTGTGTGTGTGTGTGTGTGTGTGTGTGTGTGTGTGTGTGTGTGTGTGTGTGTTCATGTGTGTGTGCGAGTATATGTGTATGTATATCAGTTTGTGTATGTAAGCCTGTGCATGTGTGTGTTGGTGCGGGGGGGGGGGGGGGGGGGAGTAAACAGTTTATTTCTTTTGCCCTGACTCACTCACACAATCAAATTTCGAAGTCGAAAGCAGAGGACGTTGTTGACATGTTTTTATTCATATTTGTTCATTTCTGTAAACGTTACATGAACGACAAAGTGAAATAGAAATGTTTGTTTTTAAACGCAATTTTAAGCACATTTTACAGTCAATAATATTAACACAAATTTCCACACTCAAATGAAAATGAAACCCTAACTCAGCTTACATTGAATGAAGAGAACAGGGCAGGAGAATAGGGAAAAGTTAAACTAGTAAGCAGTTTTCATACTTTCACCAGAATATTCCACTAAAAGAATAGATATGATTGCCAGACACAATCAATAAAAAGACGATGCAGGAAAATTATTCGTGGATGCTGATTTTTTATTTGTAAAAACAAAAAAAACAAAAAAAAAAAACAGTGTACCTCCCCTAGTAGCGGGCTCTAAACACAACATATTGAAGAAGATGCTCTTGGTGTTCGCATCATCTATGCAACACTCGATGTTATAGTGAACAGACTCAGCATGCAGTATAGGACTGTAGATAGATAGATAGATAGATAGATAGATAGATAGATAGATAGATAGACAGCAAGACAGACAGACAGACAGACAGGCAGGCAGGCAGGCAGACAGATAGAGAGAAATGGACAGAGAAACAGAGTGAGAGTGAGAGAGAGAGAGAGAGAGAGAGAGAGAGAGAGAGAGAGAGAGAGGTAGTAAAATAAGTTAGCAGACTTGTCTTTTTCTCTTCGTTAGAGTGCTCCTCAAAACGACGTGTGTCAGTCCACCATCTTGATGAGCAAAATAGAAAGTCATCAAAATTGCGGGAATAACCACTGAAAGCGTAAAATATAGTTTATCGTTTTAATCCAAAGAAGCAGGATATAAAGCGCCCGCCGTTTTGTAAAGCGCTTTAAAAAAGGCGAGGGCTTAACCCGCCGATTTGTAAAGTACCCGCCGATTTGTGAGCGCTCTACAAATCGGCGCTGCTTACAAATCGGCGGTTTTACAAGTCATGCAATGTGCGCCGATTTGTAAGCGCTTACAAATCGGCGCTGCTTACAAATCGGCGGGTTACAGTTTTTATGGTGAGGCTTAAGCTGCACAGGCTACGGAAAAGTTGATGCTGCATTTGATGTCAGTTTCTGAGCCAGCATTGAGGGCACAGTTAAGAGCAGGCAGAAAGTCCCTGTTGATATCTGGCATAACCTTAGCTTTTTACCTGGAACGTCTTGAGGTTAAACAGCTTTCCATCTGTTCTGAATCTCCATTGACAACATCGAAGGCTCGGAAGAAAAAGATATCTACGATGTTGGTCAAGAAACTCGTTCAATACACTTAAAGACTCACTCAATG
>CM065742.1:34678810-34683810 GCA_033310375.1 Conus canariensis
GAAATAACAGATTCAGAAAGGAAGAAACGATTCCCCAGCTGGATGTCGGCAGCAACAATTTAATGTCTGTCGGCAAATGGCTGGGGTAGGAATCACTTGTCTCCATGCTCCAATGCGGGTAGATCACTGTTCAATGTCGTCCGCAAATGCGGTATGATCACTTGTTTCAATGTCTGTCGCAAATGGCTGGTAGGAATCACTTGTCTCCAATGTCTGTCCGCAAATGGCTGGGGTATGAATCACTTGTCTCATTGTCGCAATGCTGGTAGAATCACTGTCCGTCTGTCCGCAAATGGCTGGGGTAGTGAATCACTTGTCTCCAATGTCTGTCCCAAATGGCTGGGGTAGGAATCACTTGTCTCAATGTCTGTCGGCAATGGCTGGGGAGATACTTGTCTCAAGTCTGTCGCAAATGGCTGGGGTAGATCATGTCTCCAATGTCTGTCGCAATGCTGGGTAGATCACTGTCTCCAATGTCTGTCCGCAAATGGCTGGGGTATGGAATCACTTGTCTCCAATGTCTGTCCACAAATGGCTGGGGTAGGAATCACTTGTCTCCAATGTCTGTCGGCAAATGGCTGGGGTAGGAATCACTTGTCTCCAATGTCTGTCCGCAAATGGCTGGGGTAGGAATCACTTGTCTCCAATGTCTGTCCGCAAATGGCTGGGGTAGGAATCACTTGTCTCCAATGTCTGTCCGCAAATGGCTGGGGTATGAATCACTTGTCTCCAATGTCTGTCCACAAATGGCTGGGGTAGGAATCATTTGTCTCCAATGTCTGTCGCAAATGGCTGGGGTAGGAATCACTTCTCTCCAGTTTCTAACAGGTTTTTCCCCACTGCTCGGTATCAAATGGCTGGGGTAGGAATCACTTCTCTTCAGTTTCTAACAGGTTTTTCCCCACTTCTCTGCATCAGGTCACACAGAAGTTTTTAATAGCATGAGTTTATAGAACAACAACAACAACAACAACAACACATGCACGGCTGGTTTATGATTTATGACACTGGTTGTATGCTGATGAGATGGCCTTCTTTGTTTTTTTTTATTGTTGTTTTCTTTCAACCTGTGTACTACGCCGTTGTTTTGGGCTTTTTCCCAATTCTTGCCACGAGTGCTTGCATTTTGCACGTGTATTCATTTCATTCCCTTTTCCCCCTTCTTTCTCCCTGCATGTCTCTCGGTCCCTTTCACATTATGTACATGCATGCTTATGGGCCCGCCTGTTTTTCTCAGGTTTTTGTTTTGTTTATTACCTCGGCAGAAATGTACAGTTCTACATTTATAACATGCAAGGACGATTTAGAATCCACTACACACATTCTTGTGCTGCTTTACGTATATACTATGTGACCTTGTACAACGGCAGATGCATACATACATGTAAAGCTGCTATGTCAATAATACAGTGCATGCAAATATGTATATGTTAGCTTTGTTTGTCTTTTTTATACAGTGCATATATATATATATATATGCGCGCGCGCGCGCGCGCGCGCGCGCGTGTGTGTGTGTGTGTGTGTGTGTGTGTGTGTGTGTGTGTGTGTGTGTATGTGTGTGTGTGTGAATTTTGTCTTTTTTTGTCTCATTTTAAAAGCAAAATATAGATCAAGGTTAAAAAAAGAACAGAAACAAACACGCAAACAAGCAAGCAGACACACAAACCAAAACCTGGGGGCATTGTCTGTTGCTTCGCGTGTTAGCCCTACGCTGAAGACCCCAACGTCGGCTCACCTTGGCGGCTAAATCAGGGCTGGCCTTGACCAGGTGTTTGACCTGATGCAGCATGACCTTGACCTCCTGTTTCAGCAACCCCAGGGTCACCATCGCCATCTCCTTCACCTCCTCCTTCTCCTCCTCCTCCTCCCCCTCGTCTTCCACCCCCATTGCTCTCGTCTCCCTCTCGCCGTCACTCAGACTCCGTTGTCGTTCCAGGTCAAGATTCATAGGCATGCTGCCAGGGGTGGGAGGTTCGAATCCTGGTACCTTCTGTTGGAAAGAGAGTTATGAATCAGAGACTGAGAAGATTTCAGAGAAGGAAGATCTACACAAGATTGGCTGATTCGGTTCGGAGTTTGGATGACACTCCGGCCGACCACACGGGTCGCTAAGGACTGGCGTGAATGAGTGAGTGGACTGGACTGAAAAATGGGTGTGCGAAAGAAAGAAATGGGTCAACCACAAAACACAATGAATGACGGCTGAACAAAGAAGAATGAACACTGAGGAAAGACGAAGAGGCACCTAAGGAAAAGGAAGAGACGGGGGGGGGGGGGGGGGGGGGGTGGATGTGAAAAGGGAAACGGATTCAGAATTGGAAGAGAGAGAGAGAGAGAGAGAGAGAGAGAGAGAGAGAGAGAGAGAGAGAGAGAGCAGACAGACAGACAGACAGAACAGACAGCAGACAGAGACAGAGAGAGAGAGAGAGAGACAGACAGACAGACAGAGAGAGTAGTTTCTCCCTTTGCACTAAAACGCGGGCACGAGAATCAGAGATTGAGAAAGAATGAGAGGGGGGAGGAAGGAAGGGAGGGAGGGAGGAGAGAGAGAGAGAGAGAGAGAGAAGAGAGAGAGAGAGAGACAGAGACAGAGACTGAGACACAGAGAGAGAGAGAGAGAGATCTGCACGTTTAATCATTAACTTTTTTTATAGATGGCAAAGCCATCACAGCCAGCTAAACCATGTCTGTGTGTGTATCAGTCACAGAGAAAGACAGTTGGCGAAGAGACAGAGAGAGAGAGAGAGAGAGAGAGAGAAGAGAAGAGGAGACAGACAGACAGACAGACAGACAGACCGACAGACAGTGAAGACAGACAGAGATAAAGACAGAGAGAAAGGGAACAAAAGGTACACAGAGAGAGAGGGAGAGAGAGAGGGGGGGGGGGAGGAGGCATAGAGACAGACAGAGAGGACATGAAGATGAATTAAATTTTGAGGACTTGTTAAAGATGTCCCGTAGAAACATAGGTCTAATGATACTACTACTACTACTACTACTCTACTACTACTACTACTACTGATAATAATAATAATAATAAATAATAGAGGATATATAGTTACATAACACCTTTCCTTCGTGTGACACACAGCAGAAAATAAATCCTTTTGACGGATTGCCTGAAACACAAGGGAAACAACTACATCAGGCGGTAACTCAACAAATACACTGGCAGACAAGAATCTCTTCGCAGTTATTCGGCACTGTGACTGGCACGGGCATGTATCTTTCCGTGACTCCCTGTCCAAGACCATTTTATAGGGTACGGTGGGGGACAGGCATGTATTTCACCTTGACACCGTCAAAGACTATTCACAGGGCACAGTGAAGGGTGGACACCACATATCTGGCCAAGACTCCCTCTGCAAGACTAATCAACAGCGTACAATGGAGACCGGAAATGTATCTCACCATGTCTCCTTGTCCAAGACCATCCTAGAGGGTACCGTGCAGGAGTGGACATGTATGCCTCCATGGCTCCCTGTCCAATACCATTCCACTGCGTACAGTGGAGGGTGGACATGTATCGTGCCATGACTCCCTGTCCAAGACCATTTTAAAGGGTAAAGTGGCGGGTGGACATGTATCTCTCCATGGCTGCCTCTCCAAGACCATACAAGGTACAATGGAGGGTGGCTATATATCTCGCTGTGACTCCCTGTCCAAAACCATTCTCATAGGACAGAGGAGGGTGGACATTACCTCGACATAACCCCCCCCCCCCCCCCCCTTGTGGTGTGTGTGTGTGTGTGTGTGTGTGTGTGGTGTGAGTGCTTGTGTGTGCGGGGTGTGTGTGTGTGGGGGGGGGGGGGGTAGGGGGGGGAGAGATGGCGGGAGGGAGAAAGGAAGAGAGACTTTAACACCTCAACTTCGTGCGACATACAACATACCGATGGCCCAATCTGCATGTACTTATGCAGATTAGGCCATCGGTATCTTTGCGTGTATGCATAGCAGTTTGCGTGTATGACGTGAGATCGACAGAAAGCGTGGGGCGGCTCCTGGCATAGAACATCTTTGTCAATCTTAGAATCCCAAGCATCAGGATATAGCAAGTGCTCACGAACATTGTGACGTTTTTTTCTGTCTTTGGGTGTCTACTGCCCTTCCCACCCTTCCCTTTTTCTCTGTCTGATGTATCAGTCTGTCTATCTGTCGGTTTGCCCCCCCCTCCCCTCCCTTCTCTCTCTCTCTCTCTCTCTCTCTCTCTCTCTTCTCGCTCTGTCTGTTCCTGTCTCCCTCCCTCCTCCCTTTTCTCCCCCCATCCTTTCTCTGTCTCTGATTTTCGTTTTAGTGGAAAGGACGGGACTAAGGGAATAATCGAGTGTGTGTGTGTGTGTGTGTGTGTGTGTGTGTGTGTGTGTGTGTGGGTGGTGGGTGGGTGGGTGTGAGTGCTTGAATGTGTGTGTGTGTGTGCGTGCGTGGTGGTGTGTGTGTGTGTGTGTGTGTGTGTGTGTGTGTGTGTGTGTGTGTGTGTGTGAGTGCTTGAATGTGTGTGTGTGTGTGTGTGTGTGTGTGTGTGTGTGGTGTGTGTGTGTGTGTGACTGCTTGAATGTGTGTGTGTGTGTGTGTGTGTGTGTGTGTGTGTGTGCGTGCGTGTGTGTGTGTGTGTGTGGGGTGTGTGTGTGTGTGTGTGTGTGTGAGTTAGTGAATGTATGTGTGTGTGTGTGTGTGTGTGTGTGTGTGTGTGTGTGTGTGTGTGTGTGTTGTGTGTGTGTTGTGTGTGTGTGTGTGTGTGTGTGTGTGTGTGTGTGTGTGTGTGTGTGTGTGTGTGTGTGTGTGTCGCGCGCGCCGCGCACGCACACTGCGTTGCTGTGTCGTGTGTGTGTGTGTGCGTGTGTTGTGTGTGTGTGTGTGTGTGTGTGTGTGTGTGTGTGTGCGGGCGCGTGCGTGCGCGCATGCATGCACGCGCGCGAGCTTGTATGCGTGCGTGAGTGCGTGTATGAATACACGCATGGTTTTGGGCGTGGTCATATTCGGGCATCGTGAATGATCCTGCT
>CM065742.1:34691310-34706310 GCA_033310375.1 Conus canariensis
CACCCATTCCCATTTAAAGACAAGTCATTACCACATGAAAAAGCAATTTCGCTATGAAGAGCGTTCTTTTCACGTACTGATCATCTGCTTTTATGTCATTCGTTACCAACTGAAGTCAGTGATTTTTTTACGTGGCAACAACTAATTATCATGCAAAAGCATTTGAATATCAAGTGACATTTGACCTATTTTACATGATAAAAGTATGTTAGAAGCCTGTGAGTTTCCTTTCTCTGTCTCTCTCTCCCTCATTTCTTCCCTCCATCTCTTTGTCCCTCTCTCAGTTTGTCTGCCTGTCTGTCGGCCCGTCAGTTTGCTTGCCTGTCTGTTTATCTGCCCGTCCGTCCTTTGCTCCATCTCACTTTCTTTCTCTCTCTGTTTTAGCATGAGAGGGACTCTTCTTTAATGTTCTCTACATGTTCGCTAGTCTGTCTATCTATCTGTTTGTCTGTCTGTCTGCCTCTCTCTCTCTGTCTGTCTGTCTTCTCTCTGTCTCTCTCTCTCTCTTCTTCTCTCTCTCCCCCTCTCTCTCTCTCTCTCTCTCGCGTCGCGCACTCTCTCTCTCTCTTTCTATATCTCTCTGTTTGTAAGTGAGTGTTATGCTTGTTTGCCTGTCTGTCCGTCTGACTCAGTATCTCTCTTCCTGTCGTTTTCTCTCTGTGTGTCTCCCCACCCCCCCCCCCCACCCCCCCCCGCCACCAACATCCCACTCTCTCCCTCCCTCTCTCTTTCAATCAATCAATCAATCAATCAATCAATCTCTTTGACGCCGTCTCTGTCCGACTGTCTGTCCTTTGCTGCCTGTCGGGTCTGTCTGTCTGTCTGTCTCTCTCTTTTTTATTTTGTGGGTGGGGGGTGGTGGTCGTGGTGGTGACGTGACGTGAGGAGCGCTCACGCGCTTGGGTAGTAGCATGGGGAGGTCTGTTCCTGTCTCGGCAACTGGGACCTACGATATCCTTTCAGGAGTGTGTACATACGGAATTGGTCGCTTATGCATAAAGTTTGCTTTGATACCGTGCCTTTAACATGTAAACTACCATTGTTAATATGTTTGGGAGGGGGGGATGGGGGGATGGGGGGGGGGGAGAGGGAGGAGGAGAGGAGGAGAGAGAGAGAGAGAGAGAGAGAGAGAGAGAGAGAGAGTGCGTGTGTGTGTGTGTGTGTGTGTGTTGTGTGTGTGTGTGTGTGTGTGTGTGTGTGTGTGTGTGTGTGTGTGTGTGTGCGTGTGTGTGTGTGTGCAACACAAAATGAAGCTAGCAGATAACAGATTCTCCTTCTCTCTCGTTACGTGGGAAAAACTGAAATGAAAGAAAATAATTTAAGTCTTTTGTTTAATCTATGTTGTTTTCTTTGTACTAGCAACACATTGTCAGAGTGAGTGTGCCAGTTCACCACACAATAGAACACTAACAAACCCAGACACGTTGTATCAAACGCCCAAACATTAAAATCTGCAAAATCGTGTCCATTTGTAAATGAACAAACAGACTATGCATGGTGTGTAAGGGACTGGTTGAAGAAAAAAAAAAAAAGAAAAAGAAAAACAAACAAAAAAAACCCCTAGTAGTGGAAATTGTTTTTTTTTCGCTTTTTTTTTTTTTTTTTTTTTTGGCAAATGCAGAGGACAGTGTGAAGCACCAAAAAATGAAGAGGTGGATTTTGGCCTTAGGAAAAAAAAAAAAAAAAAGAAAAAAAAAGAAAGAAAATTACTGCCTTAGGTGCTCCATTGATCCGATAACTGATGCCACAAAAAAGAAACACACACACACACACACACACACACACACACACACACACACACACACAAAACTATTTTACATGATATTCAGCTACCCAGATCGGTTATTTTCATGCCAGGACAACCAATCATCACGTGAAAAGCTTTTGTTCCCCCACAAACCTATGATCATGTTAAGATGAACAGTGAATATCACTGAAAATATCTATTGCAATCGTACGACAACAACCGTAGTTACAGGTTTCCATTGCTAACACTGATCGTGCATTCTTTTCCAACCATCATGTCCAAGACAGATCGCTCGGTGTCACTGCATCCTAACCGTGTATGACAGTGTAGCTGTGTTGACCACATCAAGACTCACGTGCTGGTTTCCTTAAAGTGGTGGCTGGACCTGTTCACGTGTTGTGGAATGCACCAAGTGAGATCCTTCTATCCACAAATGTCTAGTGTTCGCAGCTCTCTTTCCTCAGTGTGTCACGGTAGGCTTAGAAACCAATGTGTACAGTTTGAATCCGCCTTAAAAGTTGTAATCATGGCATTTCATCACGAGACAAAGTCACGGAAACATTTCATTCACATTTCCGACGAACTCAATGAATCCGGTTCAGATTCTGACCATACATCTCACACTGCTGCCTGCCAGAAATACCGGACTCCACTTATGACGCAGGCAACGACACTCCTCTCGCACCACGTCCCTGCAGCACTGAAGTACAACGCGAACTGACCTTGACCCTTGAAGCAGACGACACTTTTCGTCCCACCTGTTGCGTTCAGTGTCGGGAAGTCCCACGGCTGCGAATGACAGCAACATTTACTGTGAACAGCGAGGCAAGTATACGCTGTAGGCCTACGTAGCAGTTTTATATGCCGTGATACTAATTTGGCCTTCATTTGATACAGGTATCAGAAATGCATGCGGTGATTGTACACAGTCAATATACGTACAATGATGATAAATTAACGATCATTGAGATCCGTATCATAAGCCAGTTTTAAACACACACACACACACCACACACACACACACACACACACACACACACACAGAGAGAGAGAGAGAGAGAGAGAGAGAGAGAGAGAGAGAGAGAGGAGAGGACTCGTCGCTAAGTTTTAAACATGTTTTAATAAACTGTAAGAAAGTGTACAAGCTACAATTTATGTCGTTACACAAAAAACACTGCATAGGCTCACAATGTTAAACACGAGCGACTTTTCCCCCATAATGTACTTGCCAACAGTCCTATTTGCATCAAGGAAGTCACTGCTGTCGTGCCAAGATTGTTGAAGTCAATACTTTTGTTCAAGATTGTAACACGTAGAGATGCACCCATCCCAACCACACCTATCCCAACCCACCTTCTCTCTCTCTCTCTCTCTCTCTCTCTCTCTCTCTGCGTGTGTGTTTGTGTGCGCATGCGTATGTGCGTGCGTGCGTGTTTGTTTGTGTGTGAGTGTTTGTGTGTGTGTGCGCGCGCGCGTGTGTGTGTGTGCACACGAGTGTGTGTGCACACGAGTGTGCGTGTGAGTGTGTGTGCGCGACTACTTGAGTGTGCTTGAGCGCGCAGGTGCTTGCTTGTGTTTCTCCATGCTGATTCCTTTGTAACCACCACCCCCTCTCTACTATCATCCATCTCTCTCTCTCTCTCTCTCTCTCTCTCTCTCTCTCTCTCTCTCTGTTTTCCCTGTGCGTGAATGTGTGTGTACAGATATGCATGCATGAGAGCGAACGAGCGAGCGAGAGAACGTGCGCGCGCGTATGAGGAAGAGAGAGAGAGAGAGAGAGAGAGAGAGAGAGAGAGAGAGAGAGCATACGTGCGCTCCAGTGTGTGTGTATGCGTGTGTGTGCGTGCGTGTGTGTGTGTGTGTGGCGCGCGCGCGCGCGGGCGCGCGCGCGCGCGCGCGAGCGAGAGAACGACCTAACGCAATGCAAAATAAGCATGAAGTACAGTTCTTCGTCACAGAGATGGACAATGCAGGAACATTAGGTTTTGAAGTTTGCCAGAGACTAGGACTGATTCGGAGTACAGACACAGTAAGTGCACTTCAGATTAAAGGTTTAGGATGTCTTCCGGAATTTGTGAGCATCAAAACTGATCCGAGTTTTCCTCTAGTGCTGCTCCCACCAAGAACGATTCCCGTCACACTTCACAAGAAAGTGAAAGATTCCCGTCACACTTCACAAAAAGTGAAAGATTCCCGTCACACTTCACAAAAAGTGAAAGATTCCGTCACACTTCACAACAAGTGAAAGATTCCCGTCACACTTCACAAGAACGTGAAAGATTCCCGTCACACTTCACAACAAAGTGAAAGATTCCCGTCACGCTTCACAAACAAAGTGAAAGATTCCCGTCACGCTTCACAAGAAAGTGAAAGATTCCCGCCACGCTTCACAAGAAAGTGAAAGATTCCCGTCACGCTTCACAAGAAAGTGAAAGCTGAACTGTTGCTAGTGCAGAGTGAAGGAGGCCTTATGACACAGGTCAAAACTATCGCCTGGGTGAACATTGTAGTAGTCGCAGGGAAACCAAGCAAACTGACATGCATAGATCCCAGAGATCTGAACAAAGCAGTGGAAAGGGAGCATTACCCCATGAAGACAATCGAGGAAGTCGTACAGAGCACGCCAAGAGCAAAACTCTCCAAAGATTGATGTAACGAAGGGGCACTGGCAACCCAGCTGGACAAAGAAAGTTCCAAGCTGCACACATTCAACACACTATTTAGACAATGTCGTTTTCGAAGGCATCGTCTCTGCCAGCTTAATCTTCTAAGTAGTCATGTAGGAGATGGTTGAAGACATTGACGACACAGAAGCTGCCGTGGTCGGTGTTGTCATATGAGGGACAGGCCAGTAGGTACACGATGTAAAACCGTAGAAGGTTAATGAAAAAGCCAAGTCGTAAATACTGAAGTTCAGTGAAGGAAGGACGAGTTCAAGAAGGGTGGGATATCGTTTACTGGATGGGATGTGGCGATGATGGTGTATGCGTGGCAGAAGGTCATCTAGTGGTCATTACCTGGATGCAAGCCTGCCCCATCAGCGCAGAATGAACTCGGGTCGGAAACAAGAATCTGAGGGGTGCAATGGAGGATGGGGTCCCCTCTGAGGACCTTCTGATGTCAAGCTCTTCCTAGAGATTCTTCCTACCTTTTGTACTGTCTGTGCCCTCTATTTTACCCCCTGACTGAAGCATGTTTTCACTCATGGACTGCACTCATGGACTGACACAAAGAGCAGCTGCAGGATTCGTTCGAGCTTGATAGAGGTCTGCAGACTCCTGTGCCCCTTGAACTCAGTGCCGATGGTGGATCTTATAACATGATTTATACAAGAGTTGATTTATGGGCGTGTACATTAAGAGAACATGTATAAATGAGCATCAGGGAGCCGACATGGTTTGCGTTCGCAAACTTACTGAAAGTGTCGTCTGCGACTACGTCAAATCATGTGCAGAATGAGGAGAAGGGAAGAGAGAGGTGGGAAAAGAGATTAGATGAAGGGGGAGAAGGCCGAAGGGAAGGAGGGAGGGAGGGAGGGATGAATTTACTCAGAACCGGCCAAGGCCCTTTCTGAAGGGGATACAACCATGTGGCTTTTTAAACTCAGAAAACTACTATTAGGAACAACAGTATCATATCACGCTGACAGCTGAACATTAGTTTGTACCTTAATGTAACCAGCATTTCCATACATGAATGAGAATATGCCTTTCGAGGCCTTTCCACAGGTATGTCTATAAAATTTGCAATAGCAGTTTGTTTTGAGCCGCCATAGGTAGAGCAACACGTGGAAGGCATGGATATGGGGGAAAAATCTAGGAATAACTTTAGTTCGTCTGTCTGAGAGAGAGAAGAGAGAGAGAGAGAGAGAGAGAGAGAGAGAGAGAGAGAGAGGAGAGAGAGAGGAGGTCGCGTTTTGATGAGTAATAAATGATCCCAGGCTAATCATATAACCATGATTTCCTGACAATGGCGTTCTCTTTGAGTTAGGCGTGTGTGTGTGTGTGTGTGTGTGTGTGTGTGTGTGTGTGTGTGTGTAAATGTTTATGGGGGGGGGGGGGGGGGGGGGGTGAAAACATGGACCAAGTGAGACAACCGTATCCCTGTGAAGTTACTTTGTCGATATAGATAGCTTCCCTTTGATTGACCAGGTTCAGTCGGTGTTTGGAGTGATGGGTTGTGTCAGTTACCGGTGTTGCCCTGTGTAGTGCGGCAGTCTCCGTGCCTCCATGCCAGTAAGCTTACCAGGACAGTGTTGTCCAGCTGTAACGAGTTCACACACACACACACACACACACACACACACACACACACACACACACATCTCTCTCTCTCTCTCTCTCTCTCTCTCTCTCTCTCTCTCTCTCTTATCTTAACTCATATACCTAGAGATGAAAGAAGCAAAAACTTATCTAACTCATATACCTAGAGATGTAAGAAGCTTAATCCACAGATTACGTTTAAATTAACTGAAAACAAAATTCAGTAGAAATGTTAGATGTATGTGTGGAAACGCACTAAGTGTTTCACATTTGTTAATTCATTGCCCCAAAACAAAGAACTTGATTATCATGGCTGGTGGTAATACTTCCGATGGATCGACATCATCACTCTCTAAAATGTTGAATGAATATCCGTTTCTCAGATTAGTTAGTCAAAGTTTCTTACAGAGTCCAGTTGGCGTTTTTCTTTAATTGTTAAACACGTAGTAGTATTTAAAGTTCTACACGCTTTTCCCCTATCCCTCCACCATTCTTTTCATAAGCACACATTCGCATACCACTCACACCATTAACACATCGTCTGATATCACTTTTAGTGAGAAGACATTAAATTGAGGAACAACACACACACACACACACACACACACACACACACACACACACACACACACACACACACACACACACATCTCTCGACATCCAACAGCGCCAATGGCACAGTTAGATGACATTTAATGCCCTTAATGACGCAGTTTACAGCGAGGTAAGGTTGCAGAGAAGGGTGAGGGACGAATCTCTCCAGAGGGACGCTGATGTGAGGTGTCAGAGTCATGTACCGCAGCCAACCTTTCAGCTGTCCGGTTGGTGGCTGGGTCTAGCCTGTGTCACAGGGGACGGCTCCTGGAGATGTTAGGTGGTCGGCGATGGGGTGCTTCCTGACTGCGACTACCGTGGCCTGGAAAACCATGCTGTAGGTGTGGGTATGGTGGGCACCCACACAGGGTAGGGCTGAAAAACTGCTCTCTCGGCTGTAGTCAGCATTGTACCATTGACGGGACTCGGGCAGCGCTTAGGCGACTTTCGTCCTGCTCCCTCTTTGACGCGGCCTCACTCAACAGAGGACCATTACCACCCGAGCATAAAGTAGGCCGTCTGGTGGCCCTGAAGACCGGCCTTTGTGGGTAGGGGAGGGGGGGGGGGGCGAATAAAATCTACGCCCACAATCAGCTGACCATCTCTATAAAGTGAACCATAGTTCGCACGGAACCAGAGCTGAGACAGTAAGAGACGACAGACGTAACCCGGAACCAGATCCAAGGCTATTGCGAGCGACCACACCTGCTGCGAAAAATACAGACGATGTCTGGAAGAAATTTTTTAAAAAGCACTTTTCAGTGTCAGTGGCAAACATGAGAGTTATGTGCTCTTGGGTTTACTAATAGAAGCAGGCAATGAAACTAAGGTACAATGGAGTTATGGGGCTTTGCATATGGGCGTTATGGAAACTAAAGATAAGGGAGGAGAAGATCTTGATCGTCAGCTGAAGCATTTAATCCTACGAGCCTTTGGAATTCAGTCAATTGTGGAGGTTTTACAGTCAAAAGATGTCAATTATCATTAATGTCCAAAAGAAACATAAGAAATCAATTAATCTAAAATGGCACAATAGATACCAGCACTTTTGACACAGTACTAGTTTGCTGTAATTTTAGTGACAGGAGAAAGGAGTTTAGTCCTAGTATTTCTAAGATTAACTGGTTTATTGTTGACAGTAATTCATGGGCATGAACCAAAGTGTGACAAACTTTGTGAATGGTTGCAAACTGGAAAATGTGACAGGTATTAAGTCTTGTTGCTACGGTGTGGATTAACTGCAGTTCACCTATTTGTAGTTCCATGAGCCGTTTGTACCTTTCCTGTAATGTTGTCACAGCGTAGACTAACGTTTATTAATCCAATATTTCATTGTGAGAAAATATTGTACAGGAGTATAATATGCAAATGATAATAAATTTGCATAGGGTGATGTGCAGCTGTGTGTATATATGAGTGCTTTATGTGTCACATGTGTATTCTGAATGTCTGGATGATCTTTTCACAATGTTTTGCGTACATGCACACATATATCTACCTCCCCACTTCCAGCAAAACACAATGAACATATGCTTAAAATCTTTTTTTTCCCCGAAAAGCATGTTAGCATAAAATCAACAAATAAAATTGAATCTGTAGAACTAAATTAAACGGTGTTCTTGTGATCTTTATCCACCCCTTATAACAAACAAATCCATTACAAAATTGCACACGTCTCAAGATTTTGTAACATTACCAGTTTCAATAATTCATGATGTAATTGCAAATCATTCATATGAATAGTTTAGATACGTCTACACTAATAGAACTGTTTCATAGTATATATTTCCTGTAATGTCACATTGTGACGGCAAATCCTTGGATATTGAAACTTGACATACATTGACATTAGTAAAACCGGTCTTAAGAAAACTTTTTTCTTTGAATATCACAATATATCTACACTTTTTCCTGATTTCTGAGTACAAGATGGAAGCTGGATGTAAGAAAGTGGCATGGCAACACATTACACGAACATATCAGTCAAGAATGTTTTGATGAAATCTCTTTAGCATATCAA
Organism: Conus canariensis; assembly: GCA_033310375.1. Taxonomy (NCBI): domain Eukaryota; kingdom Metazoa; phylum Mollusca; class Gastropoda; order Neogastropoda; family Conidae; genus Conus; species Conus canariensis. The sequence continues at coordinate 34,699,934 of CM065742.1, forward strand.
CAGCTGCTACGGATCGGACAAAATATTACATGGGATAAACAGTGATGATTGTTCTGCCTCGAGAAAATGTGGTAAACATTTTTTACGGGCTATGATTCACAAGCCTTTAAAGCTATCAGCATGAAATGTTAGAGCACGTAGATATCAACATCAAACATTTTGGTAAGTAGACATTACACGTCAAACTAATTTTTTCAATCCATGCATTCTTTCTCGAACAACTCATGAAATGTAATAAAAACGCCCTTTTTCGCAATGTTGAGAGCAGTGAATAAGAAACCCTGCATCTGGATTCGTATTAAACTTCAAAAGGTTCTTCCGTGGACCAAATCCCCATCTTTGCAACTGCTTTCAATCCTGTTCAATAGCTTAGGTTAACATCGCTGTCAGAGATACAAACTATACTGTGCACAAAAAGAAACGCATATTTTTGTTTCAGTCATTTCATGCGTCATTTAGCATTTAAAATATTACAACCACAGAAGAAATAAGACATCAATCTAATGTTATGTCTATTCATTATGTCTGACTATTCACACTGGACAGAGTTCCCTGCTATACGGGGCATGTTTCTGTCAAAATTTTCCTTAATATTTTCAGCGAAAAAAATGTGCGTTTCTTTTTGTGCACAGTATAAAAGAAGTGATCAAAACACATTCGTGACGGAACTATAATCCCTAGCGAGTGTGGCTGTGTCTAATTTAATGTGAATTTTGATGTCTTTGCCGACCCTGTACCTCATGCATGTGATCATCCTTCATGTTTTGACAATATTTCTTTAGGCCCGATGAGCATTCATGGTGGGTAGAAGAACATGTACAATCGTACCTGACTATTTCTGGACTATGAACAACTTGCACTTGACTATCTTCCTTCAGAAAGTACAGTTGCTTTAAACACACACACACACACACACCACACACACACACACACACACACACACACACACACACACATAAACCATGTGAGTTAACATGGGTCCATCGAGAGCAAGGATATCAGCTCAAAAATCGGAAGTGAAATTCCACGTGATTGACGCGAAAATGTAGCTACACTGGCGTGATACACACTGTAGGCTTGCCTGCCACTCCTGTTGGAATTTACCCCGCTATGACATCAGTAGTTTTTAGTGCTGGTGCTTACTGCCGCGAGAAATGACGGAAAGTGTTATTCATGGCTTGACGTGATGATTCAGAATCCAGCAGCAGAATTTCAACTATCGTCTCTATCGGTCGATCGATCTATCTATCTATCTATCTCTCACTCTCGGTAGACATATAGATGAAAAGACAGACAGATAGATAGATGGATAGATAGATAGATAATAGTAGTAGATAGATAGATAGATACATACATACATACATGGACAGATACAGAGCTCGATATGTTGATAGATACAGATAATCCATGCGACAAATCGTATGCATACGACATAATCAGCATGGGCATGGACCAAAGTGTGACAGGTTTCAAATGCAAAAGACGATTTTCTTTAACTTGTGACTAAAACTGTTGATGTGTTCAGTTTACTTTGATGGAAACCATTGATCAGGTTCAGCAATGTTCGCACAACATAATGACTGAATACAGAATCTCTCACAAATTTCACTCGTTTCTTCTTGCGTCTGATTTCATGGTGCTGTATTGTTTCACATATGGCCTTCGTTCATCATCCTTCAGGAAGCAGGCTTGATCAAGTGACCTCTACAGGCGGGCAATGGCGGACACCTGGGGGTTCTTGGCCCACTGAGCTTCATGAAGGGTCGCTGGTACTTGTAGTAGGCGTCCAGCACCTGGCACAGAAAGGACTCGTAGACAACATTGTCCAGCATGTATTAACTTACACACAGGAGTAAAAACAAAGCAACCAAGCACAGCTGCTATTATCTCTTCCTAAAGTGTTGTGCTAAACAGCTGTGCTGGTGGAAAGGCATGCCTCTTATGAAACTAGCAGGAAGTAGAATGCCCAGTTCCTGAGCTGAAAAGGCATAGTGGACAGGACACCTGCTTCAGGTATTAAACTTTGATAATAATAATAATAATGATTTCTTATATAGCGCTTAATCAAACGAATTTCTCTAAGCGCTTTACAAAGTCATACTACATTCACCCTTCTCATATACAATAATACACCTTACACCCAACTACAAATACTATTACTACAATAACTAACAAATCCTAATCCTACCAATGTGACATTCACTTATTCTTCAAATATCACTACAAAAACTTAATCCTATAACGTTGAATCATACAACAAATACATATAATAGAGAACATACACATACGCTACATTTGAAAAGGCCCAGACGGCTATGAGTTAGGTTGTACCCCCCCCCCCCCTCTCCCCACAGCATTGACTAATTATGAGAAAATAGATGGGTTTTAAGTTTAGACTTGAAAGAAGAGATAGAATCTGAATGTCTGAGACAGTCTGGCAGTCTGTTCCACGTCGCTGGAGCTTGAAAAGAGAAAGATCTTTCACCAGTAGTAGTCCTGAAGCGAGTCATTCGCAGAAGGCGGTCGTCAGCACAGGAGCGTAGTTGTCGAGAGGGGGTGTAGATTTTAAGGAGATCTGAGAGATAAGAAGGTCCATTTTCAAAAAATGGATGTTTCCTCAGGGATATTGAAACTTGACATGCATTGACATTAGTAAAACCGGTCTTAAGAAAACTTTTTTTCTTTGAATATCACAATATGTCTACAATTTTTCCTGATGTCTGAGTACAAGATGGAAGCTGGATGTAAGAAAGTGGCATGGCAACACAATTACACGACAACATATCAGTTAAGAATGTTTTGATGAAATCTCTTTAGCATATCAACAGCTGCTACGGATCGGACAAAATATTACATGGGATAAACAGTGATGATTGTTCTGCCTCGAGAAAATGTGGTAAACATTTTTTACGGGCTATGATTCACAAGCCTTTAAAGCTATCAGCATGAAATGTTAGAGCACGTAGATATAAACATCAAACATTTTAGTAAGTAGACATTACCCGTCAAACTAATTTTTTCAATGCATGCATTCTTTCTCGAACAACTCATGAAATGTAATAAAATCGCCCTTTTTCGCAATGTTGAGATAAAAATGGATGTTTCCTCAGGGCGTAGAGCAAATGCCTTTGACCATCTGTGCATCTGACAAACACCCTTCAGACGTGACAGAGCAATTAAAAGGGGACCTAACAGCCTCAAGTCGTGCCAGTTAGAAAGAAACTATTCGATTATTAGGAACTCTGGGTGGTTCTCTCTTTTTTTTTTTTTAACCAAAATGGCAAGATATCTGCAAATGGACACCAATTCCTCTGACTTCCAACAAAGAAAGGCTGATCCCTTGACATAGCATGATCATCGCTTAATTGACGGCAGTCACCAGCTCGAGAAGGGAGAAAGTCTTTCATGTCAAGTCTTTGACCTGTAATGGATTAAACCGTGTCTAAATCACTGAGGATAAAACGACAAGTATGCCCCTCTTAGGGCGGAAACGGTGAGTCTTGTGAAGCTTGGTGTTCCAGTGCATCAGTAACAATCTGTCGTATCAAACGTCTGAAACAACTGTTTAGTTATACTGTCTTCATGTTTTGTTCTTCTTTTTTATCGGAACACGTTTATCACAGTGCACCAGTCCGTTATCTCGTTCACCAGAATCCCGCACAAATCTACACTTGGAACACGAGGACCACTTCAGGGCTAATCAGTTGGGTCATACTCTGTTCTTCTTGTGTGTGTGTGTGTGTGTGTGTGTGTGTGTGTGTGTGTGTGTGTGTGTGTGTGTGTCTGTGTCTATGTCTGTGTGTTTGTGCGCGCGGTAGCATATTTGTGCAAGTGTATCTGTGTGCGTGTCTGTGTTTGAGTTTGTGGGGCACGCATAAACGCTCGCGTATGTCTATGCAATCACTTGCATGCCTGTACGTCTGCGAGTATGAGTCTGAATCTGATTATGACGGGCTATGTGTACGAGCGTGCGTGCGTGCGTGCATGCGTGCATGTGTGTGTGTGTGTGTGTGTGTGTGTGTGTGTGTGTGTGTGTGTGTGTGTGTGTGTGTGTGTGAAGCAGGTTCGAATCTTGACCATGATAATAAAAATCTTGTTGACAGTAGTTGGGCATCTGGTAATCATGATCTGGATGTGGACCGGTTCTATAGTGTCAGGAATTCCGGCCAGTAACACTTGTTTGGGGGTAGGGGGGGCTTTTCTGAAGACTTTCGGCCGTCAAACTGTCGCTCGAGCTTCTTCTCACAGTGTGCAGACAGGTGTATGACCAAGAATGGTGAGCGTATTGCGTGTTGTGCGGCGTTAGTGTGTCGTATATGGTACAATGTGAGTGAAATGTGTGGTGTGAATATATTGCAAAATACATACTGTGCGTGTGTTGAATTCTGTGAATTGCAAACAGTACTTGTATTGTGTTGAGTCAGCGCATTGTGAGTGCCGTATTTAGTGTGCTGTGTTGCATATTGTGTGTTTATGTGCTGTGCATGCACTATGTATTGTTCACATAGTAGTGTAGTTAATTCATCATGGGAGCAAGCATTACCCTACCTGTCCGTTACATACTACTCTAAGTCAGGAATCCTTGACAGAGCAGTAACTGGCTGATGGCTGAAATCACCTGCCACCAGCTTGCTCGGCTGTCCGACATCAACTGTCGTGAGCTCTCGAAACAGGTCTGTGTCCGAATTGATCTTGTCGGCTGGGAACTTTTGTTCCCTTCTTAAAAACAGTGTGACCCTGTTACACTAGATAAAGAACAAAATTTCAGGCAATGATTTAATATCTATATAAAAAATGACCCCCCCCCCCCCCCCGTGGGGGAAAATGTCCAATCAGAGAGAAAACATGGATGTGCACCGGAGCGCCTGTCATGCCGTCAGTCAATATCTGCATATCTTTGCGTTCCTTTCAAGTAAAGGTTTTCACGCTCTCATCCATTCATTTGACCCATAAACTGAGAAAAGCAAACTCTATTTGCTAATGAAAAGAAAGGCATTTTTTCCCCTGATTTCTTCCCTAGAATAGGTCTATCATGACACTGGCGTGAGAGTATTGATGCATACGCGCGTATAAGATGATTTGTATGAATGCGTGCAATTAGAGTGTATATTGTGGATCCTGGGAATTGGTCGGTATGTTTCTTTCTACGTAGTGTTTTTTTTTCATAATAAATTTCAATTGTTGTGTGTTTTCTGATTATAGGCGTTTTGGTTGTATGGAAGAAGATGCAGGCACCTCCAGCCCTTACGACCGATATTGTTGGGCGTGGTTGAACATGAGGGATCCGGAATGAATGACTTTAGGTGATGCCACCATGGAGGCACGGAGGATGACCCATAACTGACAAAAAATAGTTATCATAGTATCATCGACTCTTGCACAGATCATGTACAACAGGTTAAAATAAACAAACTCTTGGCCAAATCACATGCAGCAGGTGATAATGTAATTTTTTACACGGAGAAAAAGCATCATACAACACTTGAACAAATCATACGCAACAGATGATCAAATAAACCCTGAGGCCAGTCATTTGCAGCAAATTATAACACAACCTTTAATATTCAGCTGATTGTCTTACAGTGTCATCCTGAGTATCAATCAAAAACAGGAAATTCTTACATCATCTTGAAACACATTATACACAGCAGATTATCTCAATCCTTAATCGTGATCTAAAAAAACATTCAAAAACTTTTCGTCAGTGGTCAATACATCCCTTCCCCCTTTCTCTACCCCCCCCCCCCCCCTCCCTCCTTCTTCCCTCCGCTCCATTCTCAACTCCACCTTCTACGTACTTCTCCGATTCCCCCCCCCCCAAAACGAACTCAAAGACACTGTTTGGAAAATTCTCTGTTCGATACCAAACACATCACCACACCAACAAGCTATCGCTTCTTTTTGCTCTTGCTCCTCCTCAAGATGTTTACAGAAAACAGGGACTTTCGCCGAGTACAGTGTCGCCGAATGGACATTTGAAGAGTTGACTTTCGCCAAAAGGGGGAAGAGTTTGACATGGGAGAAATGCAGTCGTCGCCAAATCTCTCTCTCTCTCTCTCTCTCTCTTCTCTCTCTCTCTCTCTCTCTCTCTCTCTCTCTCTCTCTCCAGCCACTTATTTCTCCTTCCAACTTCCGCCATTTGCTTTTTCTCTGTTTTCCTCTCCTGTCTTCTCACCCCAACTGTTGTATCTTTTAGTGCATTGAACGTGATCTTGGAGTTTGAGTAGTAGTAGTAGTAGTAGTAGTAGTAGTAGTAGTAGTAGTAGTAGTAATAGTAGCAGTAGTAGTAGTAGCAGCAGCAGCAGCAGCAACAACAACAACAACAGCAACAAACAACAACAACAACTGTAGCAGCGGTAGTACAGTGGTAGTAGGAG
>CM065742.1:34711310-34738810 GCA_033310375.1 Conus canariensis
ACCATAAGGCTTACGTATAAAACCAGTCCATTAGGAAATACAGGAACGATGTGTGAAGACAATCTTTCAGGATCACAGGGCTTACATATGAATTTACTCTATTTGAAATGCTGTATATGTATACTGTCAGTCTGTTGAGAATACAGAGCCAGCGGATTAAATACAGTCCGATGAGAATACGGGGCATACATGCGTCGACACTCCTTTAGAAATGTAGGGTCCAAATATTTAAACAGTCCATTTGAAAAAAAAAAAAAACACGTACATAATTATCAAGTCAATCCTTTCAGAATACAGTGACTGCTAATTAAGTTAATCTGACAAGCCCAAAGCGCCTTCTTACCCAGACACTCGATATAAACAGCAAGAAACTGTAAGGACAGCAGCAAAGTCTACATACTGAGGCAGTCCACCAGTAAGGCAGGGTAGAAGCAGACTGCCCAAAAGTAAAGCAAGGTCTACATATTAAGACGGCCCTTTAGTAATGCAAGGTCTACATATAAAGACGGGCCTTTAGTAATGGAAGGTATATGTATTAAAACAGCCCTTAAGCAGCAAGGTCTGCATATCAAGACAGCCCTTTGGAAATGCAAGGTCCATATCTGAAGACAGCCCTTTAGTAATACAAGGTCTGCATATTAAGACGGCACCTTAGTAATGCAAGGTCTATATAATAAGACAGCCTTTTAGTAGCAAGGTCTACATATTAAGACAGCCCACTAGTAATGCGAGGTCTATATATTAAGACAGCCCTTTAGTAGCAAAGTCCACATATTAAGGCAGCCCGTTAGTAACACAAGGTCTACATATTAAGACAGCCCTTTAGAAATGCAAGGTCTACATTGATGGCCCGTTAGTAAAACAAGGTCTATATATTAAGACAGCCCTCTCGTAATACAAGGTCTACATATTAAGACAGCCTGTTAGCAATGCAAGGTCCATATATTAAGACAGCCCTTTCATAACGCAAGGTCTATATACAGCCCTTTAGTAATAAAGGGTCTGCATGTTAAGACAGCCCTTTAGTAATACAAAGTCTATATATTAAGACAGCACTTTACTAGTGGTACAAAGTCTATATATTAAGACAGTCCTTTAGTAATGTAAGGTCAATATATTAAGACAGCACTTTAATAATGCAAGGTCTACATATTAATACAGCACTTTAATAATGCAAGGTCTATATATTAAGACAGCCCTTTAATAATGCAAGGTCTATATACTAAAACAGCACATTAATAATGCAAGGTCTACATATTAAGATGGCCTGTTAGTAATGCAAGGTCTACATATCAAGACACCACTTTATTTTCAAAGTCTACATATTAAGACTGCCCTTTATTAAAGCAAGGTCTATATATTAAGACAGCCCTTTAGTAATACAAGGTCTGCATATTAAGACAGCCCTTTAATAATGCAAGGTATGTATATTAAGACAGCCCTTTAGTAATGAAAAGCCTATACATTAAGACAGCCCGCTAGTAATGCAAGGTGTATATATTAAGACGGCCCGTTTGTAACGCAAGGTGTATGTATTAATTGAGCACTTTAGTAGCAAGGTCTGCATATTAAGACATCCCTTTAGTAATGCAAGGTCTATACATTAAAACAGCATTTTAGTATGAAGTTCTCCATATCAAGACAGCCCTTGAGTAATGCAATGTCTATATATTAAGTCAGCCCTTTAGTAATGCAAGGTCTATATATTAGGACAGCCCATTAGTAATGCAAAGTCTGTATATTAGGATAGCACATTAATAGTATGGTCTATATATTATGGTAGCCCTTTAGTGAAACAAGGTATATATATTAAGACTACCCTTTAGTAGCAAGGTTTACATATTACGTCGGCCCTTTGATAATGCAAGGTCTACATGTTAAGACAACCCTTTAGTAGCAAGGTCTTTACATTAAGACGGCCCTTTAGTAGTACAAGGTACATATTAAGACAGCCCTTTATCAATGCAAGGTCTATATATTAAGACAGCCTCTTAGTAATGCAAGGTATATAATAAGTCATCCGCTTAGTAATACTCGGTCTACACTTTCAGACAGGTCTTTACTAATACAAGGTCTACATATTAAGACAACCTTTTAGTAATGCAATGTTTATATACTAAGACAGCCCATCAGTAATGCAAGGTCTACATATTAAGACATCCCTTTAGTAAAGCAATGTCTATATATTAAGACAGCCCTTTAGTAATGCAATGTCCATATATAGTAAGACGGCCCTTTAGTAATGCAAGGTCTACATAGTAAGATATTCCTTTAGTAATGGAAGATCTATATATTAACACAGCCCTTTAGAAATGCAAGGTCTATATATTAAGACAGCCCGTAAGTAATCCAAGGTCTACATATTAAGACAGCCCATTAGTAATGCAAGGTCTATATGTTAAGACAGCCATTTAGAAATACAAGGCCTACATATTAAGACAGCCCATTAGTAACGAAAGGTCTGTATGTTAAGACAACCCGATAGTAATACAAGGTGTAGATACAAGACAGCACTTTAGAAACGCAATGTCTATATATTAAAACAGCCCTTTAGTAATGAAAGGTCTATATATTAAGACCGCCCTTTAGGAATACAACGTCAACATATTAAGATAGCCTGTTAGTAAGGCAAGGTCTATATAATAAGACATTTCATTAGTAATGCAAGGACTATAGATTAAAACAGCCCATTAGTAATGCAAGGTTTGCATATTGTGACAGGCAGGTCAATAATGCAAGATCTACGGATTAAAACCGTCCGTTAGTAACACAAGGACGACATGTTTAGGCTATTAGGAATTCGTAGCTTATACATCAAGACTGTCAGAAACACTGCTAGAAACACTGTTAGAAACACTGCTAGAAACACTGCTAGAAACACTGCTAGAAACACTGCGCCTCCATTAGCCAGACAGGGCTTGTACGACAGTCCGTTGGGATTACAAGGCCTGCAATTAAGATGCTATGTTTGGAATTCAGAGCTTACATATTCAGACAGTCTATAAGAAATAAAGATCGTACTTACTAAGAGTGTTTGTGATTATAGAGCATAAACATGAAGACTGACAGTCATTTAGGAATACAGGGTCTGTGTAACAGCCATTCTGTTAGAGACACATGTCCTGCATATCAGGATAGTCTGTTAGGAATACAGAGCATGCGTATTAAGATAACCGTGCATATCAAGATAGTCTGTTAGGAAGAGCATGCATGTTAAGATAACCCCTTTGGAATGCAGAATCCGTTAGTACTACAGATCATTGTAAAACAAGTCTGTCAGGAATTCTGAACAACATATAGAAACAGTCTGTTGAAAATGAACAGCCCATATATGAAGACGATCTGTTAGAGAAACACAATCAATATCTTCGCCTGCATCAAGCAGATTCCAGTTATTCCTTTAAGATGAATCACCGCGGCGAAGATCCTTAGCATTATGTTTTCCTCCCGTCCTTCCTGTTCGGTAGATTACCCAGACAAAATTGTCATTTGAGTCAGTTTTTTTTTTTACACAATACAGATTTGACAGTTTTTCAACAAAAAGGAAAATGACTCAAATCGTAGTCTGGAAAACGGATGGTTGTTATAGGAGTCTTATTCTGTCAGACTTGAAATATTCGCATGGGTTACAAAAAGAAATCTATCGTATTAACATTGGAATCTTAGCTGCAAAGTAAGGCGACTGCAGGCGGAAATCTCAACAATCTTAAATATTAATGTTAGCGCACCGCCAAACAAAACGTGACACACACACACACACACACACACACACACACACACACACACACACACACACACACACAGACACACACGCACACGCACACACACACACCAGAAATCAAAATAAGATCAGATTTTGATTTTCTGAAAAGAGAAAAGTCTATAACTTCTCAAATAACTATAGCAATTTATACATCAAAAATAATTTCAGATTCTGGGGTTTCTTTAGAAAAAGAAACTTTCTCTCCCAGACCATCTTTTTGTCCTATTCCGCCCTGGGAACTTAAAAAAGCCCATTTTGATATTGATCACACCAACATAAAAAAAAAATGAAAATATCAATATGCTGGCAAGTTATACTAAATGTCATATTGACGAGAAATACACTAACCAATTAAAAATATACACAGATGGTTCATGTATTGGTAAGCAAACAGGTTGTGCATTCTTAATCCCTGACTTGAGGGTGGAGAAATCTTTTTACATTGGATGTAACATATCCATATTTACAGCTGAATTAACAGCAATACTCATGGCTTTGAATTACCTTTTAAATTTCCCCAAAACAATATTCCAAGCTCTGTTTTGTGTAGATTCAAAATCAGTCCTTCAGGCGATAAAAGATTTTCATTTGCATACTAGGCCTGAAATGATTATTGAGATAAGCTGTTTGATCCACATGCTTATTGAAGGAGGCACCCAATTATCCTTTTGTTGGATTCCTTCACACTGTTCCTTTTATCACAACGATAAAGTAGATAGGGCAGCTAAGCGTGGAGCAAAACATATCTGTGGTTCTGAAGATCTTAAACTACCCTTATCGGTACATGAGCAGTGCAATTTAGTTAAAACATATATTTCGAAAACTTTCAAAGATAGAATGATAGAACATGACAATCAAAATCAGTTTGATATTTTTGATATTAAAATCATTCAACATAATTTTAGTTTAAATAAAAATATACTTTCATTGATGTATAGGTGGAAACGGGATGCTTTTCAAACAAAATATGTTAAAAACATAGTGTGTTTATGTAAAAAGAAAATAACACGTGATCATATTGTTACATGTCAAGACATGAAAAAAATAATTCCAGTGTTGAGGCAAAATAGTGCACAGGCCATCTTTGAGTCACCAGCTCTAACATATGAGTTTTTTTGTATGCTTAGAGCGCGCTCCATTGGGGAATTATTTATAGGTTCCTTTTTTGTGTGTGGGCGGGGATGGGGAATATGTGTGAGGAGGGAAGATGGAATAATGTACAAAGCTCAAAAGTGACAAGGACTGAGAAAGAGTAAGTTTCTGTGCCTTGATGGTTGTTAATTAGTTTTGTTAAAATTTTAGCTTTTTTCCCTTTCAAACTTATTTGAAAAATTTAAGTGTTTTGTAATTACCATTGTTATTCATATAAGCACTCATATAAGCACACACATATGCACACAAACATACTCAAACACACTCCCATACACACACACGAGCACACGCACATGCATACATACGTGTGCGTGCACAAGCATAAGCACATACGCTCTTTCTTTCCCCATCTCTCTCTTTCGGCACGATTTTTTTCCCCGTCTAATATCACGATTAGTGGAAAGACGTTAAATGCATCACACACACACACACACACACACACACACACACACACACACACACACACACACACACACACCACACACACACACACACACACACACACACACACACACACACTGACCCGCAAACCTAGGGGCAAAGTCCAGGTGATTGACCATATAACCGGAGGCAGCTAACCCTTTCCCAGAGACTCCTACAGTCAGTAACACAACAGCCAGGGTATGGTCACAGTCTACATAGCCAGTGCCGATGAGGAATACAGCAGGAAGGACTGAACCTGGGAAAAAAACAGAAAAACAGGCAAAGCATAATACTGTAACATCTATCTCATTAACACACACGTAGTGATACTGGATGTAAAACAGAACCTGTCATGTTTATTTTCTAAGGAAAAGAGACTGAGGTTTTCAATACAATTTCTAATCAGCACTGAGATTACACACACGGTGCAGGTTAGTCGGTTTGAGACCAAGCTCTCCGCGCTTTACAATCCTCGCTCTCGTTGCCGCAAGTGGCTGCCTTCGCGGGCAGAGCCAACTGAAGAGCTGCCTGCTGGCACTACATTCAGTCGTTTCCTCCCACCTCATTCAGTTAAGTATCCGTCACTCAGTTATTCACTCATTCTTTCGGTTTTTGACGGAGGACACATGCTATGTGTATACGCGTCATCCACACTAAATGGCGTCTCATGCGAAAGTTGGTGATGGAATTTCATGTGTGTGAAAGACGCTATGCGTGCGTTCACACACGTAACCTACTTTACGGTCATTCGAAGGATTATCCAGAAAGCGGAGTCAGAACCAATGTTAACTCAGGAAGAGAAATATCCTTCTTCTGAAACAGTCCAATGAAGATTCAAACCCGCAACCTCAGGATCACGAGCTCGGTGTGCTACCATCTCAGCAAATCCGGTCTGAGCTCTCAAAAAAGTTTACGGCCTACATAAGCTCCCTGATATTCCCTGTCTCTTTCTGGCTTGCCTGTAAGCTTTCTCCCTGGTCACCACATAACATGACTGCAAGGACAGACGTCTGCGACAGGGTAAGGATGGTTCCCAAGCAGATCATATTTACCACAGAAGAAAGGTCTCCCAGCAGAAGCACGGTCGCTCATAAACTACAAATGCTGTTAAGTTTCTGGCACTCCATGAACCTGAGAATGACAAAGGCTCCCAGTGATAACTAGCAGTCACAGCCGTTAGGTAAAAAAATGTGTGACTTGTCCAGCAAATACAGTGTATGTTTCTGACGCAACAGTAAAACCATGAACGAGCTGATTTCAGGGATGGTTTGTTACGTGACTAGCAACAACATTCGTGTCTGTCCGTCTCAATGTTTCTTGTTCCTTTTTGGCTCAGAGAGGCATTGGTGGAAACAGACATGTAGCCAGGGAAAAGCGTATGACTTGAAGAGAGGAGAGAGAGAGAGGAGAGAGAGAGAGAGAGAGAGAGAGAGAGAGAGCGAGAGACAGACAGACAGACAGACAGACAGACAGACAGAGACAAAGACAGGACTGACCTATGGCAAACATCAGTTTTCGAGTGAAGCCCGTGGAGAGGTATCGCCTCATAACGTCAGACAAAATTCCTCCCAACACCTGTGTCAGCCACATCAACAGGTAGGGTAGGGCTGACAGAAACCCGTTCTGGAAATGGTCAGCAACACGACTGTTTTCAAGAACATAACAACCCAGGACATCGCTGATTATCTGTTACAGGCAGACTTTCATGGGCTTCCCACCTCGACAAACACATATTCTTTCCATCAGTTTATCTATTCCCTACGTTGTAACCTGAAAACAAATGCATTCACATTGCTTAAAACCAACTAAACACACGGTATACAGCATTCCGACCAGTGTCCCACAACAGAACGACGGAAGTCTACTGCAACGGGTGTTGAAGTCTGCTTAGAATCACACAGGGCACAACCGCCCCCTTCCAAGCATAAGATTCCTCTTCTACCACTGTCTCCCTTTCTTTGTCTCTATCTCTATTTCTGTGTGCTTTTTCCATGTATCTGCCACTCTTACTTTATCCCCACCACACACACACACACACACACACACACACACACACCACACACACTTTAAACACGCATTCATCCGTTTACGTATATGTTTTCATACTCCATTGCCTATACGTATATCTTTGTCTTTTGTTTGATGTCATCAGTCCTGAAGACGGTCTATGACCGAAACGTAGGAGATTTTTTATCTGCTTTTTTTTTCTATTTTGAAATATTCTGAGCATCCTTGAATCATTTGAATATTTCTTGGTCAGCTAATTTGATTCCGCATACTTTCTTTTTTTTTTTTCCTTTTCTTTGTTCAAGGCTCAATCAGTAAACCATATCCAGCAAACACGCGTCGTATCTGCTGTCTCATATAATATATTTTGACATACCCCAAGTTACTTTTTATTTTTTAACCTTTTTTTTTTCAAGAACATTGCTCGGCTTTGTATGCGAGTGTCAGTCGCAACATGGCCTCTGCTGTCGCCTCGACCATAAACAGCGTGAACTGGATCTGTGCTTGTTTTCCTCAGGGGAGATTATTTCACAACAACAGATTGAGGGGGAGAGGGCTTTTATGAGTTTCGTGCCCACGCTCCTCCTCTGTGCCCATACTCTGTATCCCCATCCAGCAGTGGTCCTACAATGAATGTATCAGCCCAATATATCCCATCCAGTAGGTCCTGTCTGCAAAGTAACAAATGAAGTATCAGCCAATATATCCCCACCAGTGGTCCTGTCCTGCAAAGTAACAAAATGAATGTATCAGCCCAATATATCCCCATCCATAGGTCTGTCCTGCAAAGTAACAAAATGAATGTATCAGCCCAATGTATCCCCATCCAGTAGGTCCTGTCCTGCAAAGTAACAAAATGAACGTATCAGCCCAATATATCCCCATCCAGTAGGTCCTGTCCTGCAAAGTAACAAAATGAACGTATCAGCCCAATATATCCCCATCCAGTAGGTCCTATCCTGCAAAGTAACAAAATGAATGTATCAGCCCAATGTATCCCCATCCAGTAGGTCCTGTCCTGCAAAGTAACAATGAATGTATCAGCCCAATGTGTGCATACGCATGTATACTGCGGTTACATGTGTTGCTAATAAGGATTTTCTAGAACTGATTCAATGACGTTATCGTTTTCACCCTTTTAAGGGAAACAACCCGCAAGATTGACCTGTAAGGAACAAATGAGGACACAATGAGCACGCTGTACACCATTTAAAAAAAAGTGGCTCTACGCGCGGGGAATTCTAATTGCTTGGGAGAAACTATGCTGTTCATTGCGTGAATTGTACACATTTAATGTGCGAGGCTGAGTTTTTATGATGCGATATGCAGCTACTTAGGCCCTGTCGTTCAATGTTTTGCAGTAGATCATGATTGAACACTGCAAATATCAACGGTAAGTTGTAAGTCCTTAACCGATGAACACATGCTCTCTCGAGATTTACAAATTCACATCTGTCTAAAATCAGCAAATTTCTAGCCTAACTGCTGAACTGAAAAGTCGAGAATCAAATAAATCTGTCTTTACTGCTCTTAAATAATAATGTACACTGGTATATGTTTAACAAATACAGTCCATTGTACTTGGTACCATTAAAAGTTTGATGACGGATCAGAGAACTGTATACTGGGCTGTTAATCGTCTTACTATTTTTGGGTTGTTTTAAAAGCGATTCAAAACCACGTAATATTTGTAAAAGTGCAGGAGCACACTCGCTCCCTCTCTCTCTCTCTATGGTTGCCAGATATGGACCACTATCCAAGACAGTCCCATGGAGGAAATTCTATTAATCCTGTTTCCTCGCCCATGTGGCCTCAATCCCCTTATAATCATAAGGACTGGCCTCAATCTTACAACCCTGTTGGTCAGTATGCCCAACAAATTCTGAACATGGCATCACAGCTGGCTTACCAATAAAACAAAATCAGCATGGTAGTTGTAAACTATTCTAATGGATATTGCTAAACTAGTTTAAACGTATATGTCTTTGATGTTCATGTGCTGGGTGAAGAAAGAAAAGGAATGTATGCTTTTCTTCCATTTTTATCACGCTACATGTATGTTATTAACTGCTTGTGTTTTGTTTTAAGGTTGTGTTCATGTTGTCACAGTCGTGTCGGCATTGAACTGTCTCCCTCGGACCGGGACTATTATGATTGGATTCTTGCCTTTTTCTAGTTATTGAGGATTTTGGCGGTCAGTCTAAAATAACTTTCTTTGATGACTTGATGAGTTACTATAATAGATTTATTTTTGCATTCTTTTCCATTGCCATAAATGTACTTTGCATGCTTGGAGCTCTAGTGTGACTTTTGCCAATTCGTTTGTTTTGATTGTTGTTTTCTTTTGGATTGTAAATCGAATTTCACTGATCTAGTACCTGTGGCAAATTGTTTTCTCGTCTAAAATGTCGACTGTACATGATTGGCCAAGTAAAGAGGGTCTTAGAATAGGCTACTTAAATATTAATCATATACTTAACAAGCGTGATGAACTTTCCTCCATCTTATTTAATCCTGGAAAGCAATTCCATATATTTTGCTGTGCTGAAACAAGACTAACAAATCATATATCTGATTCTGAGCTTTCAATACCAGGGTACCATCACATTCGCCTTGACCCAGTAGGTCCTTTACAAACAGGTTTGATACTTTATTCTAGTGTTTCTCTAACTTATCAACGTATAACAGCTTTCGAAAGATGGCGTTGAGTCGATTTGGTTTGAAGTTAAGATTAAAAACAACAAACCATTACTTATTGGATTTCTGTATAGGAACCCAGCGGAACATGTCAATTGGTATGACAAATTTAACAACATGATGGAAGACGTTTCACTCACAAATTACGAAGACGTCCTCTTAGGAGATTTTAACATAGATCTTTGTAAAAGTAATTCCCAATGGAATCAACTTTTCATAAATTTTGGGCTGTCACAATTAGTTAATTCTCCTACCGCATTACTTCTACAACGGAAACTTTAATCGATCAAATTTATGTTAACCAAGTACAAAATATTATTGAAATATGTACCCCCTACTGTGGTTGTAGTGATCATTTACCCATATGCGTAACTTGGTTTAAAAAGAACATAAAAATTCCTAAACCTGGACATAAAACTGTTACATATAGATCTTTTAGCAGTTTTGATAAGAATGCTTTCCTTAAAGATTTAGCAGAATCACAACTATCCCATGTTTATCAGTACACAGACTCTGACCAAGCTTTGAACTCTGGCACAAAATTTCATTGATATATACAATAAACATGCCCCATTTGTCACCAAAAGGGTCAGATATTCACCCAAACCCCCATGGTTATCTAAAGAAATTGAAGAAGCCATACATATAAGGAATAATCTCTTGAAAACTAAACAATTTGAAGCATATAAGAAACAAAGAAACAAGGTTACATCTATGTTGCGATATTCAAAAAGGAATTATCTTAAAAACATAATCTTCAGCTGTCCCCAGAATAATTCCAAACCTATTTGGAAAGCCATAAATATTCTTACCAATAAATGTATTGACAAGGCAACTGTTATTCCTAAGGAAATGTCTGCCGAGATTCTAAACAAATATTTTTGTAATATAGCTGATATCACAATAAAAAATGACAAATTAGACAATAATGATTTGAAACTTCTTTCTGACTTCTGTAACTCTAAATCAATAGAAACGGAATGAATCATTCCTCCAATATCTCTATATGATGTTTATTTTTCTCTTATACATATGAAGCAAAATGGAACTAGAGGTCTTGATAACTTAGATGGTATCATTTTCAAACTAAGTGCCCCAATTATTTCTGATTCACTTACGTATTTATACAATTTGTGTTTAAATAAATGTTATTTTCCTAATATTCTTAAGAAAGCTAAAGTCATACCTCTTTTTACATCTGGAAATAAAATAGATCCCTCAAACTACAGACCAATTTCTATCATTTCTCTTCTATCTAAACCTCTTGAAAAACATATCCATAAACATTTGTCTTCCCATTTCTTTAAATATAATCTAATCCATCCCAGCCAATCTGGATTTCGATCGAATCACTCTTGTCATACTGCATTAATAAACTTAGTTGATCAATGGCAAGCGGCTATCAATAATTTAGAATTCACTGGAATCCTCTTTGTTGATTTCTGTAAAGCCTTTGATGTCATATATCATCATCTATTATTACGTAAACTGGCTCTTAACAAAATAGCTGACCCTGTTCTTTCTCTCATTCAGTCATTCCTCACTAATCGACAACAATCAGTTCTCATTAACAACACCCAGTCCAGTTGTTTACCCCTACAATTTGGTGTACCACAAGGGTCAATACTCGGACCCCTTCTTTTTTATCTATATAAACGATCTCCCTCTGCATATTAATGACTCATCTCAACTTTTTGCAGATGACACATCAATTAATTCAAAACATACTGATTTGAAACATTTATCAGATAACCTGCAAAGAAAATGTAACTCGACTGATTAACTGGACAGAATTGAATCACATGTCCTTAAATGATCAGAAAACAAAGTACATGCTTATTACTTCTCGTCAAAAAAGACAAAATTTAAGTACTCCAATGCCCCCTATATTTATTAATAACAACAAGCTAGAAGAAGTTAGCACTCATAAAGCTTTAGGTGTCACTATTGATTATAATCTTTCCTGGTCGCCACATGTTTCCAACTTAAGCAAACGAGTTTCTCAGAAAATTTTTCAGCTTTCTAAATTAAAAAAATTCCTACATATAAAGTCTCGTAAACATTTCTATCATGCATATTTGACTATTCTTCTACTCTCTATGATTATTGCAGTGCAATCACGTTAAAACCGTTGCGCAGGGCCCATAAGCGGGCTATCAAAACAGTACTTCAAAAAACATCAACATTAACTACTCAAGATTACCTCGAAGTAGATATATTGCCCCTTTCTTATAAATGTGAATATAATAAAGCAATAATGATGTTCAGAATTATGAACCAATTAGCACCCTCAAATATATCTGCAAGATTTCCAATCAATCAATCAAGATATACTAATAACATAATCATACCGAAACCAAGAATCGATCTTTTAAAAGTAGCTTAGTTTACTCTGGTGGAACACTTTGGAATTCAATGCCAACATATGTTAAACAGAAGAAAAGCATTAATTCGTTTAAAGTTGCGTATAAACGCCTTCTATTTGAAAAAATGAAAAACAGTTTATTTTAACAGTTCTCTAGTATTCAGTCTGAGCTAATATCACAAGTATAAATGTCAGCAACTGTTGTTATTCAGAAATTGAACCCTGCATATTTTATCTTTTTACTCATTATTTCGAATGTATGTACTATTTCCCATTATCATTGGATCAATCTTTATTTTAAAAATTCACGGTTAAACTAGCATTTGCTCTGTCTTATTCTTTTCTTTAATTGATCACCGAATTACCTCCTGTGGCCTTTGTCAGTCGTGTAAATAAATGGCGTAGACTATATTGTGTATTTATGTTTCTCATACTTTCTTCTTCTTCTCCTCCTCCTTTTTCTTCTTCTTCTTCTTCTGCTTCTTCTTCTTCTTCTTTGCTATACTTGTTACATATATAGACAATTTACTTTCTGTACTATTGTTGTGAATTTTTGTTTAGCCTCAGGGCTGAGTGTAAAAAAAAGCACGCTTGTATGCTTATCTCATATCCCTGAATAAACAAAATTTCGTTCGTTCGTTCGTTCGTTCTCTCTGTGTGGTGTGTGTGTGTGTGTGTGTGTGTGTGTGTGTGTGTGTGTGTGTGTGTGTGTGTGTGAGGAGAGAGAGAGAGAGAGAGAGAGAGAGAGAGAAGAGAGAGAGAGAGAGAGAGAGAGAGAGAGAGAGAGCAAATATTATCAATAGTCCACTCTCATCCTCTTCCTCTGCCTGTTTCAGTCGCCGTGAACCCTCTCCCTGCACATGGCACGTGGACCGACGCAAGGTGCGCCTTTCTTGATCTGTTTGATCCGTCTAACGGACGCTGTTTTTGAATGCAGCACCATTTGTAAGAGACAGTTCAAAGTTACCCGACATCATTTGTCGGCCTTTAAATTTCAGGACACAAATGTTTCATACATTATCAATTTTTTTTTGTAATAAACATTTTATTGCATTTTTTTTAAACAATAACACACACACACATAAAAGAAGAAAGAAACGGGAAAGGGGCACATGGAGTGGGTAGTGGGGGAAAAGGGGAAGGGGGCATATATACGAAAGGGGATATCTGAGATTATCATACTCCTGAAAGTAACATCATCATCAATAGTAATAGTAACAGCAATAACATCTCAATAATAACAACATACATACATTACATTGTATTACATTTGTGTTACATACAACATACATTATCAAATTGCCTCGGCAATCAGCAGAAAGCTGTTGACATGCTATTTCCAGAGACAATGTGTGTGTGAGATACAGAGAGGCACAGAGTGACAGATAGGAAGAGAGAGAGAGAATCAGACAGACAGGCAGACAGGCAGACAGGCGGACGGACGGACGGACGAAGACAGACAGACAGACAGACAGACACAGAGACACTGACCGTTACATTTTGAAGTGAAGTATTTGTTTCAAGAAGGTGGGTAAACTGGTGAACATGCTGTAGTAGCCCCAGTTGTAGGCGACATGTGCTATACAGACGGCCCACACCGGGGCAGAGGTCAGGATGGCCCGCCACGGTATGGACACATCCTGAAAGGTTGTCAGAAACAGGCATACATGGGAGGTGAGAGATGAGGGGGTGGGGGGTAGGTGAGGGAGAGTGTGGGGATTGGGGTGGCGGTGGTAAGTCAAGTAACCAAGCATTAAGAGTTTGAATGGTATTGAGAAGGTAATGAAGACTGGAGCATTTTTTTCACATTTGAAACAAACACATAAACAAACAAACAAACATGCACTCAGTAAAGTATTACTCACCCACACATTCATATATACATGCACGCACGCACGCACGCACGCACACACGCACGCACACACATCCTGATGAGGGAATGCATGTGCATGAAACAGGGGAAAAAAACAAATAGAGAGAGAGAGAGAGAGAGAGAGAGAGAGAAGAGAGAGAGAGAGAGAGAGAGAAGAGAGAGAGAGAGAGAGAGAGAGAGAATGCGCATGCGAATGCAAATACCATATCGATTCATTAATCTACTTTGTGCCAATTAATACAGAGACGTTTTATACTTCCAATATGTGTGTGGATGGCACCATTAATCTACTTTGTGCCAATTAATACCGAGACGTTTTATACTTTCAAAGTATGTGTGTGTGGATGACATCATTAATCTACTTTGTGCCAATCAATTCAGAGACGTTCTATACTTTCAATACGTGTGTGGACGACATGAATAATCTACTTTGTGCCAATTAATACAGAGACGTGCTATAATTTCAATGTGTGTGTGGATGACATCAATCATCTACATCTGAAAACATTTAGATTGAGAAAGAAAGAGGGAGAACAGGAAGAATAACGGGGTGAGAGAGAGAGAGAGAGAGAGAGAGAGAGAGAGAGAGAGAGAGAGAGAGAGAGAGGAGAGAGAGAGAGACGCACAATAAATGTTTTTTATGTGTGTGGACGAGGAGATTGTATTATTTCTTTGTTTTTTTGTGACAATCAACATTCTCTATGGTGGTAATAGGAATCGCGCTAAGTAGTACACCATTAACGACTGCCCACGTAAGCGAATGCAAGTGGTCCTTCAAATATGTGTACTATACAAGAACCACTGCCCATGTGTGTGTGTGTGTGTGTGTGTGTGTGTGTGTGTGTGTGTGTGTGTGTGTGTGTGTGTGTGTTTATGTGTGTGTGTGTGTTTGTGTGTGTGTTGTGTGTGTGTGTGTGTGTGTGTGTGTGTGGCGCGCGCGCGTCCGTGTTTGCATATGTGTGTGTGTGTGTGTGTGTGCGTGCGTGCGTGCGTGCGTGGTGTGCGTGTGTGTGTGTGTGTGTGTGCGTGTGTGTGTGTGTGTGTGTGTGTGTGTGTGTGTGTGTGTGTGTGAGTGTGTATGTGCATGTGTGTGTGTGTGTGTGTGTGTGTGTGTGTGTGTGTGTGTGTGTGTGTGTGTGTTGTGCGAGTGTGTGTGTGAGTGCGTGCGTACGTGCATACGCGTGCGCGGGGTAGCGTGTGTGTGTGTGTGTGTGTGTGTGTGTGTGTGTGGTGTGTGTGTGTGTGTGTGTGTGTGTGTGTATGTGTATGTGCGTGTGAGTGTTACCACCAGCAAATCATTAGCTACGCGTCTGCAAGGGCTTTTAAATGCCTGCTTTGATTTGTGTGTGTGTGTGTGTGTGTGTGTGTGTGTGTGTGTGTGTGTGTGTGTGTGTGTGTGTGTGTGTGTGTGTGTTTTGTTCGTTTGTTGTTTTCCCTTTTCTATTGTTGTTGTTTTGTTTTGTTTAGTAAATGTCTTTCTAAACGCCGGATCTGGGGTTCAAATCTTATCCGGTGCTTGGCAGCACATCGAAGAGGACATCTGCTCTAACGAGACTGAGTCGTTCACTCACACGGGAGTTGGGAAGTCACAGAAGATACCGAGACGACCATATAGTTGACAGACTCTGCCTCACCACTCTGTCTCTGTCTCCTAGAGAACTCGCGATGTAGCGTCTCTCTCTGTCCGAGATCCGTGGATGATGAGCAGGAGATTCATAGACCAGTACCATCCACATGGTGAACCACACACAGCCCTGCAGACCTGCAGAACACAGCACGATACTCCTCATGACTACACATGCATCAGCATACCTGTAAAACACAAAACCATCCACCTCATGAACCACACACAGCCCTGCAGACCTGTAGAACACAGCACGATACTCCTCATGACCACACACACACACACACACACACACACACACACACACCCTAACATACATGTAGAACACGGCACCATATTCATCATGACGACACACTCCAACATACCTGTAGAACACACTCTCATCCACAACATGAACCACACACATTTAATATGTCTGCAGAACACAGCAGTATTTACATCATGAACCACATATATCCAGCATACGTGTACAACACAGCACCATTCGCATCATGCAGTCTGTAAGCAGTCATCCGAGTGTTCAGCAAAGTGATTCCAAGGCAATTTTTTTCGCTGTCACGCAAAGTGTCCACAAAAGAGGTTCATTGGCAAAGCTGTACACAGTCACCCAAAGAGTTCACAAAGGTTGTTCAATAATAAATGTGCAGGCAGTCAGCCAAAGTGTTCTCAGTCGTGTTTCAAGGGCAGTTTCTTTACACAGTCACCCAAAGAGTTCAC
The DNA here is from genome assembly GCA_033310375.1 of Conus canariensis. Taxonomy (NCBI): domain Eukaryota; kingdom Metazoa; phylum Mollusca; class Gastropoda; order Neogastropoda; family Conidae; genus Conus; species Conus canariensis. The sequence goes on from CM065742.1 coordinate 34,727,932, forward strand.
AAAGGTTGTTCAATAATAAATGTGCAGGCAGTCAGCCAAAGTGTTCTCAGTCGTGTTTCAAGGGCAGTTTCTTTACACAGTCACCCAAAGAGTTCACAAAGGTTGTTCAATAATAAATGTGCAGGCAGTCAGCCAAAGTGTTCTCAGTTGTGTTTCAAGGGCAGCTTCTTTACGCAGTCACCCAAAGGATTTACGGTAGCAGTGTATTGGCAAATGTATACGCAGTTACTCGAAGATTTCACCGAGTCGGTTAAATGGCAGCTGCACACGCAATCACCCAAAGAGTTTACAGTGAAGATTCAAAGGCAAACGTACGCAGTCACGTAAAGTTTTACAGTGGCAGTTCAATGCCATATATTACGCCGTCACCCAAAGAGTTCACAGTGGAGATTCAGTGATAAATGTATGCGTGCTCACCCAAAGAGTTCACAGTGGAGATTCAGTGATAAATGTATGCGTGCTCACCCAAAGAGTTCACAGTGGAGATTCAGTGATAAATGTATACATGCTCACCCAAAGAGTTCACAGTGGAGATTCAGTGATAAATGTATACATGCTCACCCAAAGAGTTCACAGTGGAGATTCAGTGATAAATGTATACATGCTCACCCAAAGAGTTCACAGTGGAGATTCAGGGATAAATGTATGCGTGCTCACCCAAAGAGTTCACAGTTAAGGTTCAACGGCAAGCTTATGCAGTCTTGCAAAGGTTTCACTGTGGCAGTTCAATAGGAAATAATGCACGTAGTCACCCAAAGAGGTCACAGAGGTGGTACAACGGAAAATATGTGTACAGTCAACCAAAGAGTTCACAGTGGTGGTACAATGACAAATGTGTATATAGTCACCCAAAGAGTTCACAATGGCTGCACAACGGCAAATGTGTATATAGTCACCCAAAGAGTTCACAGTGGTGGTACAATGACAAATGTGTATATAGTCACCCAAAGAGTTCACAGTGGTGGTACAATGACAAATGTGTATATAGTCACCCAAAGAGTTCACAGTGGTGGTACAACGACAAATGTGTATATAGTCACCCAAAGAGTTCACAGTGGTGGTACAATGACAAATGTGTATATAGTCACGCAAAGAGTTCACAGCGGCGGTTCAGAGACAAATCTGTAGGTAGTCAACCCAAGAGTTCACAGTCGAGGTTCAACGACAAATTTTTATGTTGTCATCCAAAGATTCTTTTTAGCACAACTATCTGCAGTCATCCAAAGAGTTCAGAGTGGCGGTTCAATGGCAAATATGTAGGCAGTCACCCAAAGAGTTCACAGTGACAGTACAATAGCTAATATGTAGGCAGTCACCCAAATAGTTCAATGTCGCGGTTTAGTAGCAAATATGTAGGCAGTTATCCAAATAGTTCACAGAGACAGTACAATAGCAAATATGTAGGCAGTTACCCAAATAGTTCAATGTCGCGGTTCAGTAGCAAATATGTAGGCAGTTACCCAAATAGTTCACAGAGACAGTACGATAGCAAATATGTAGGCAGTTACCCAAATAGTTCAATGTCGCGGTTCAGTAGCAAATATATAGGCAGTTACCCAAATAGTTCACAGAGACAGTACGATAGCAAATATGTAGGCAGTTACCCAAATAGTTCAATGTTGCGGTTCAGTAGCAAATATGTAGGCAGTTACCCAAAGAGTTCACAGAGACAGTACAATAGCAAATATGTACGCACCCACGCAAACAGTTCAATGTCGCGCTTCAGTGGCAGATGTGTAGGCAGTCACCCAAAGAGTTCGCCATGGCGGGTTAATGGCAGGTGCATGCACAGTCATCAACGAGGTTCAGTGGCGGTTCAATGGCGAAAGAGTTCGAGAACTGACCGAATTTGTCTTGCTGGTGAAACACCAGTTGCTACTGTCGAGTGTGGCTCTCTACCACGTGAACAGACACCTAGCTGTATTCTTCTCTTGTGACTGTCGGACATCCCTTGGTCAAGAGACACGGCTTGTGCCTCCACACAGGCGAAACAAGTGATCAGTCGCGTCCGATACTTTATGATTCTTCACCTCTGCCTGCATGTTGTCAGGGTGGTTACAATAGACAATCATGCCTCGCTTCTCTGTATTGCCTAAACCTTAGCGTAGGAATCACCAGTGATGAAACCACTCTGGAGCAGAGGACGAATACTAACAATGTAAGCGTCTGATTCATTGCCTATGGAATTGTTGCGTTTCTATGTGTTTTTCTCCGTGTGAAGAATTTCATCCAGGAGACCAGTATGTCAGGGTCAGTGGTACAAGGAATGACGGGGAGAAGTGGTAATCAAGGTGAAATGTGGAAGCAATGTGAAGACTGAGGGGATGTCTTGTGGATGGATCATAGATCTGTGCCAGAAGAACAGAGGCACCATCCACAGCAGACTGCCAGATGCTCCTGTCCTAAGCTGTATAAGCTGTAGGTCTTCTCTAAACACGAAATTAAACTTTCCATTAAAAAAAAAAACTTAATGTATATGAATAACCAACTGAATAAAGCTAGCAAATGTCAATACATCTGTGTTCAATGACTTCAGACCGTTTGAAACAATAGAAACGGATAGACAGTCAGACGTACAAATACAGACGGACGGGCAGAAAACAACCATACAAATCACAGAATAATGAGAGACAGGACACTGTACCCACCAAAGATATAGAATGCAGAAGGCCAGCCCCCAGCGAATCCATACCGGCTCAACAGTCCGGTCAGCAGCATGCCGCAGACTATGCCCATCTCGGCCCCTGCCAGAATTGAACTAGGCATGCAGACACCAAACAAAGCAGACTGTTAATCCAACGGCGCCAGTGGGCGAAACTAAGCTTACCAATTACTTTACAAACACTGTGTAAGAAAGTATACTTCTTTTGTCTGCTGGAAGTAGTGTGCTGGTTTTCAATCCGAAAACATTTATTGTATAATACACTAGCTCGACAAGTAGTTCATTTGAGTTTTTGATACACGTTGATATAAAACACAGCATAGGCGTCAAGAAACACACGCACACACACACACACACACACACACACACACACACACACACACACACACACACACACACACATCCGGATGTGCAAAGAGGGGTCTAGTTAAGTACTGTTCTCAACTGCCGAAATAATCAGCCGGGTGCAATCCTGCAGCACGCTTGGAAGTCTACGCGGTGTTCGCAAAGCGCGACACGCTCAAGTAATTCCATTAACACCTCAAGGGATAGAGTTGCTCCCTGGCAGACGACATCGTGTGATGGCCGCTGGACGCCACACAACAGAACCTCCACGGGAGTACCCCCATTGGTGTACCAGCCTGTATGTAATGACTGCATTGCCCACCGGCAAGAGATGCCACCATCACGCAAACTCCTGCACGCATCCCGCCATCCCATAATTATTTCTTACGCGTCAAAGCATCAGTCCAAAACAGAAAGTGTTAAATGAAACTCAAATCTAGTTCTGGTCCATATTTTGTAGTGAGCTGTCACTGAAGGAAATCATTTACCATGATTTTTTTTCTCATTTATCAATTGAATTTTCAGCATTTCGATGCCAGGGCAGTTTTAGAGATAACACAAAAGTTTTCAGTTCTTGAAGGCCACTACCGCCACGTCTAACGTGTTTTTGTTTTTTTCAAATTTGGAACAAATCTCTTGGCAAGTTAGAAAAAAGGACATCTGAGTGATTTGACAATAGCAATTACAGACAAGTTAGGCAAGAAAGAATATGGGATTTCAAAACTGCAAGTCTTCGCAGAGGTGTCAACTGACAATTAACTCGTACTTTTAAGGTATGTGATATCAGCTAACTTACCTGGACGACTTACATCTACGCATTCTTCTAAATCAGTCGTGAACCATATTCGTAAAATTCTAACTTTTGATCGATTCCGTCTATTTCTAAACGTTCCAGGTAACAATGAACTAAATTGATCCTGTTTCCTACCAAATCACAACCATTTTCCCGTGATTCACAGGAGATCTCAAACGCCAGCAAATCCTTAAAAAAAAAACCATCTCCACAGGTTTTAAAAGATTTTCTGCCTCCTTCAAGTAGAATCTCTGTATCATTAGTGTACTAATACAACATAATGTTGGATTCCATTTATCAAAATTCCTCTAATACATTGATTTTTCTTCCCATTGTGCCAGATAAGAAAAAGGGGTCTCCTAGTCGACATTCTCTTTTCATTTGGAACTAATCGGATATCTGACCATTGACACTCGCGCAGAATTTGATTTTTTTTAATTAAAATGTATACCCATCTAGCTATATCTTTCCAAAATCTAAATTCTCTTTAGATCAATAGACATAGACCCCCCTGTCAAAAAAACCAGAAGCTTTTCCTACGTCTATCTTTATCAATATTCTAGGTTGATTACACTTAGGCAAAAATCAATTATGTTAAACGCAAATTTGGAATTGTTGCCTATGTGTCTGTTATTAATAAATTCAGATTTACAGTATGTTTTATGCGGCTTGCATACCAGATGAATCTACATCATAAGCAGCATTTGAAGTGAAATGAGTCGAGAGTTTTCTACTTATTAAATGGATGATACATCCTTTTGAAGGCTTATAATCAGCTTTCTACATATTAAATTGATGATACACCCTTTTGAAGGCTTATAATCAGCTTTCTACATATTAAATGGATGATACACCCTTTTGAAGGCTTATAATCAGCTTTCTACACATTAAATGGATGATACACCCTTTTGAAGGCTTATAATCAGCTTTCTACTTATTAAATGGATAATATACCCATTTGAAGGCTTGTAATAAGCTTTCTACGTATAAAATGGATGATACACCCTTTTGAAGGCTTATAATCAGCTTTCTACGTATAAAATGGACGATACACCCTTTTGAAGGCTTATAATCAGCTTTCTACATATTAAATGGATGCTACACCCTTTTGAAGGCTTATAATCAGCTTTTTTTCCCTACATATTAAATGGATGATATAACCTTTTGGAGGCTTATAATCAGCTTTCTACTTATTAAATGGATGATATACCCTTTTGAAGGCTTATAATCAGCTTTCTACGTATAAAATGGATGATACACCCTTTTGAAAGCTTATAATCGGCTTTCTACGTATAAAATGGATGATACACACTTTTGAAGGCTTATAATCGGCTTTCTGCGTATTACATGAATGGTACACCCTTGTCAAGGCTTATAATCAGTTTTCTACATATTAAATGGATGATACACACTTTGGAAGGCTTATAATCTGCTTTCTAAATATTAAATGGATGATACACTTTTTTGAAGGCTTATAATCTGCTTTCTACATATTAAATGGATGATACACCCTTTTGAAAGCTTATAATCAGTTTTCTACTTATTAAATGGATGATACACCCTTTTGAAGGCTTATAATCAGCTTTTGTTGTACACAAGCTAATTCCCCCTTTCTAAAACACGCATGTAGTGCTCTGACGACAAAAATGTCGATCTTTAAAAACATTGTATGTGCAAATCGTCTAAATCAGGACTTTATCATTTTTTATGTTTATCTAAACGTGCGAAGGGTCCGTTAGGGTAATTTCAAACGTTTGCCTCGTCTTCACTTAAAAACGTGGAATTTTTTTTTTTTTCACTAGATTTTCTATTCCACAGTTTTCGATTGCTGTTGGTGTTTAAAGCCATTCATAAGATCTTTGCACTTCATCTAAAATGATGGTTTAATTTCTTCTTGATTTGATCCCTTTGTGTTTTACAGTGCATGTTTTTATCATCGTTCATCTGTTTCATGCATTTTGCGGCGTGTTCCGGTGATGGGACACCTGGTTTGAATTTGCACACTTTCAAACTAAACTGTGGCAATTACATGCCGTGCCAGTGACAGACATACTACTGACGTCACGTCTGTATGTAGAGCCGCATGTTTTAAAAAGTTCTTAGCTTGTGAATTATGCACGTTTCTTGTCCAAATACAATGAGAAGCCATTTCTCCTTGCTTCACCTTCGTCAGCTTGTGAATGTAAACGATCTGCTTGTCTGTCACTCTTGGACAACGCGTGACTCGTTCACACACACACACACACACACACACACACACACACACACACACACACACACACACGTCACATCACATCAAACACACACACACACACACACACACACACACACACACACACACACACACACACACACGTCACATCACATCAAATATATACACACACACATTCATGCACGCACGCACACACACACACACACACACACACACACACACACACACACACACACACACACACACAGACGCGCGCGCGTGTCGGGCGTGCGCTGATTATATACATACTTTTACAGTCGTATCTGAAGTTATGCTTGCGTGTACGTGGCGTCTACACACATGAGTGAAAATAGAAGGTTTCAAGTGACCAGCTGAAAAAGCTGAACAGAATGGTGTCTAAAACACCCACAACTGTGGATCCCTCGTGCCACTGACGACAGAATGGTTAGGACTCTGGTCATAACTCATTTGCCATAACCCGGGACAGCAGGCGTAAAGCTCTACAAGCTTGGCAGAGGGCTGGACAGCTATGGCACTGAAGTATCAGACGATTGACTTCAACTTGTTGCTTATGGCCCATTGGCCCATCCGACCATAAAGGGTCATATCAGGGCTGTTACCTCGTCGAGGTCTGAATCTCAATACAAATTAAAAAAGAACTCACACAACTTTAAACGGATTTTCTATTAAAAACACAACACCAAAATCTTTCCTCTGTAAAATGATAAATCAGATTTTTTTTAAATCAAAAATTTAAGTCACGTCAGATGGGACATCGCTGAACAAGGTTTCCATGGCGTGTGCTGTAAAGTTTTAAATCCTATTACTCTTTAAGAGCATGTTTTTATTGTGAGTAATGCATCTGTCAATGCACTACGGAGCTTCTTTACCTTTTAAAAGATACTATGGGGGTTAAAGGATATCCTATGTATAAACGGTCCAAAACATTTTCTTCTTTACGGCCATCGCTGGCACATGATAAAAGTTCTTCGAGGCTTGGACCGATTCGAAAGTGCTTGTCTTGTGTCTGCATGGTCCAGTCCTCTTGCCAGAGGTCTTTGACATAAGTCTGAGTTTGAGGCTTAGGTCGCTGTGAGGGACAGAAGAAATACCCGGCTCTTTATTTGTAGCATTCTCGGCAAAGTAATCAACCTCCTCGATGCCTCGAATGCCGAAACAAACGGGAACCCGAGCAAAAACTTGATTGTAACATAAGATTTAAAATGTTGGAGCGCTTCACGAACTTGCATGTAATTCTTACACAGGTGGGTATGCTCATTTTCCCTGTATCACTTCAGTTTTATCGTGAGATGATAAACAGCACAGAGACATGTTTTCTCCGAAGGCATGAACTTCAAATGGTGGTAGTTCGTGTCTGGTAAGTTTGCCTAAAACAGACCAGCCATTGTGGCGAAAGGTTTAACATCGCGTACTCCAATTCTGGAGGTCGTGGAATCGATTCACCCCAGAGCCAATCATGTGTTGGATTTTTCTGCACCGACTAGCTTTTCTCCACAGTTAAGTTTGCTATGGCTTCAACAGGAAAGACTGGGACCCCATAGTCGAGTTTCTTCCACTTAATGGACGCGTCTCTAAGACTGTTGCTCATATTTTCTAACCAACACGTCAAGTTTCTGTATAGCTCGGTCCTGGTTGACGCCGGAATATATTATGAGATTAAGCACAGAGTAATGCTATGTCAGACCAGAATGAAACTCTTCAGCATCATCTTCATCATCCCCATCGACCAGCATTCATCTTCATCATCCCCATCGACCAGCATTCATGGGGACTGTGGTTGAACGGATGAAGTGGGCCCTCCGGAGGGAGAGTTCACTCACACTGGTTCCGCGACTAAGCAATTATTGTCGTTAGTAGCGGGCTTAATAAGTGGTGTCCAGCTATGTTGTATCAGAACGGGCATCGTTAACTCCACCAAAGCGATTCGGCAGCCGTGCTGTGTCTCCTCTGGTGGGTTGCCGCATGACAACGTGACACTGACTGCTCCTTGTGGGTTGCCGGTGCCGGAACTGGGGTGAAACAAACCAGACTGTGGCTGTGGACGGGGAGCCAGAATAAGCGGTGTGGGTACAATGCAACTGAGATGGCACGGAAAAGAGACAGATTTTTTTTTCTGACAACAGAGCCAATAGAGCTGCTGTCAAATATAAGACATCATCTGTTTTCCTGCATGTTGCCATAACCGTTGCAAACACGTCATGCACTGCATTTATTTTAGCTTTCAAATGGATTTTAAAAGTAATGAAAATTAATCCACCAATTAAGATAAATTACAAGACAAAACACGACGCGTTCTGACCTCTTTGGTATTCTTCAGGCAAGACAAACAACATTGAAAGCAATGAAAACGAAGAACGTGCAAACCACTTTTCCTCTCAAATGGGACGCCAGACGGGCGTTGAATGACCACCAAATGGAGCTGTCGTGCTGGTTGCTGCACTAGTAACACGCAACACGGTCCGTAATAAGAGGGCCTGCAGACGTAGCAACTAACAGGACTGGATGTTATATATCCAGTGCGTTCAACTTGTCGGCAACATTGACAGGACAGTATTGAAAGGTCGCACTCAATGTAGATATACTTTCTCCTGGATACATATGTTGTGTTGTTACTTCCTAGCCCCTACTTTCTACAATGGGGCATTGTTTCACTGACGGTTGATTCAATCTTAAATTGGATCACATCAACAATGACAGTCTGGCCCGGTCTGGCGCTCCTGATCATCGTCAGGGCTGAAACCACTGCCAGGAAGGTGAGAAAGGGCAGTGCCCGTACTGGCCCCCTAAGGAAGACATCCAGACCGACCTCCCCTTTTGTTCCAGAATCATTTTCCTCCTTCACAATTCTCAAAGTCTTTCAAAGAATCACTTTCCTCCTTCACAATTCTCAAAGTCTTTCAAAGAATCATTTTCCTCCTTCACAATTCTCAAAGTCTTTCAAAGAATCACTTTCCACCTTGACAGTTCTCTTTTTTTTTCAAAGAATCAACCTCTTCCTTCAAAATTCTCAGTCTGTCAAAGTATAGAACATATCAATCAAAGCATATCGTCAGGTGAATGTGAATGCTGGACCTGAGCCAGAACTATCCACCTCCCACCCCCACCCCTATCCTGTTCCAAAACCACTCCCCTGTGATCTGGGACACACCCCATGAACTCAATACAGGCACTACCAGACGCCGTCGCGAAGTGGTTAGCGTCGCCAATTCCCGGCTGGGAGGTCGTGGGTTCGATTCCTACTAGAACCATGTGGGATGTTTTTGCCCCGACCGGCTCATACCCAGAGTTGAGTTTGCTACGTGCTCAGTTGGGAAGACTAGGATTACACAGTCGAGTTTCCACCACTAAATGGATGCGTCTCTGAGAAAATTGCTAAAATTTCCTGACTGACCCTGCAAGTGTCTGTATCTTCCGGGCCTGGTTGACATGCTGTCATGCAGTCTCAAACCAGAATGGAAATCCGTAGCGTCATCTTTATCATCCTCGTTTTCATCGATCAGTATAAAACAAAGTTCAAATTCAGTGGCCCTTCATGCCCTGCTCTCATGGTGAACTCAGCGGCGATGTCATCTCCACATCTATGACCTTGGTTTGATTCCGACAAGGTCACTGGTGTAGGAACGTTCATGGGGACTGTCTTTGGATGGCGTCCTCCGGAGGAAGAGCTCACTTATGCCGGCCCCGCGACGAAGCAATGTAGGCCTCTTAGTAGGTGTGTTCTGTGTATGTTGGATCAGAACAGGCGCCACTGAACACCACCGAAGTGACTCTGCAGCAATGCGGTGTCTCCCTGGTGGGTTGCCTCTTGACGACTTAGCATCGGCTGCTCCCTGTGGATTGCCGGTGCCGGGGCTGCAGCGGGCCAGGCCGGGTTGTGGCTCTGAACGGGGAGGGGCGGGGAGGGAGGGGGGGGGGTGGAATGAGTGGCGTAGTGCGATGCCACTCAGGTGGCACAGAAGATGGGGCAGGAAAAAAATATATATATAATTATATTCTTGCCCCAAATCCTCCGCCCTGTTTGACAGTGTGTGTGTGTGTGTGTGTGTGTGTGTGTGTGTGTGTGTGTGTGTGTGTGTGTGTGTGTGTGTGTGTAAACTGGCAAGTGCCTGCACTCACTCCATGGTATGTGTCTGCACCATGTCCACATTCGCTCGGCAGGGAGGGGGTGCTAACAGGGTGGGGATAGTTCCAGCTTAAGTCCTAAATTACATCCTCCTCAAAGTCAACTGCAGTGTACTTTTGATTGACATGTTGCTTTTTCCCCGCCAGGAATACTTTGAGAGTTTTGAGGGAGGGGAGTGGTTTTGGAACGAAACGGGGTGTCGAGGGAGCGGGGGAGGGGGGGGGGGGGGAGGTTGAAGGACAGTGTCGGTCTGGAGTTAGTCCTCACAGGGTGATTTCGGACACGTATCTTGATTCACCCGCCGGGGGCGATTTGGGAGAGTGGAGTGGTTATGCAACGTTACACCGGGCAGCAACATCATAGTATGCAAAAGTGGTGGCAAGAAAAGTACGTTTATTGCTGCTCATTTCTTGTTACCGGTACAGCTACTTCGATTAACATCACATCCTTTTCCTTCCGGGTCTAACACTCAGCTCTAAACATACCGTGTTCTCCCGTGTACAATCTCGCTCCGAATCTGTCTGTCTGTCTCTGTCTGTCGCCCCCCACGCTCGCTCTCTCTCTCTCTCTCTCTCTCTCTCTCTCTCTCTCTCTCTCTCTCTCTCTCTCTCTCTGTGTATGTGTGTGTGTGTGTGTGTGTGTGTGTGTGTGTGTGTGTGTGTGGTGCGTGTGTGTGTGTGTCTGTGTGCTGATCATTACAGCGACAGTGTGACAGTGACCATG
>CM065742.1:34743810-34758810 GCA_033310375.1 Conus canariensis
CTGTTAGGCAAGAGAGAGAGAGAGAGAGAGAGAGAGAGAGAGAGAGAGAGAGAGAGAGAGATGACTGTCAAAGCCCTGTGTTACAGCATTTTTCGGGCGTTGGCGTCATGTGACAGTTCGATCAGCTGATAACGATGATAAATATGATGGACGGGGTTCCATGCAGACCAAAGGACAGAGAGGAAACAGCACAGCATCTCACCCGAGTAGCAGAAGGAGACCAGTTTACTCCGTTCATGCACTGGCACCCACTTGGCACACATGGCGTGCATGGCAGGGTAGATCATGCTCTGTAAATCAGCATGTCAACGTGCGCATGAACACGCCCACCTCCCCCCACCACACACATACAGATATACACGCAGGCTTACCCTGCCATGCACGACTTATGTGCCATGTGTGTGTGTGTGTGTGTGTGTGTGTGTGTGTGTGGACGCGCGTGCAGTAAAACAAGGAGATGTATGTAGTCTTATTTTCTTCTTTCTTTTCATTAACGAGTTGGCTTTAGAAATGTTAAAAATGGAAAACATGATGCACAGTTTACTTGTGACTTTCTAGAGTTGTTTATACTTCTTTTGGCCGATGATGTTGTTTTGATGTCTGCAACTGTTAAAGGCCTGCAAACTCAACTAAATTGTTTATTCCGATCTGCAACCTCACTTTAATTTAAAGTCAACATGTCGGAAAGTAACATTTTTTGTGTTTAGAGAGGGTGGGTATTTAGGAATTAGAGAAAAACGGACTTATAAAGGAGTGTTGACGCCTGTGGTGAACGTATGTAAAAATATTTGGGAATATATTCTTTCAACTAAAGTATGCTTCACTTTTGCATGCAAAGATCTTGCAAGTAGAGGCAAATGTGCATTACTCTGCAGTATGCAACAGCTATCAAAATTAGAAAACACATCTTTGAATATATATATGAAATCGTTTGAGTCTCAAGTACAGCCCATCGCACAGTATGGAGCCGAAATTTGGGGCCTTTTTAATTCTGCTGCTTTTTGTGAAAATGTTCATTTATTTGCGTTGAAGAAGTTTTTACGAGTGAGCATGCGAACACCTAACCATTTAATCTATAATGAAATAAACACATATCCGATATATTTGAATTCTGTTACCAAGTGTATACGCTATTGGTTGAAAATGACACAAATGGAAATTTCAATGTTGCCAAGGAAAGCTGATAGTATGTTACATGATTTGTATGGGAGAGGAAGAGTTAACTGCGTTTCAAATGTGAGGATAAATAAGATGAATTTGGCTTTGGTTTCGTGTGGTTACAAAAGGGTGTCGGAGATATACATGAATTCCTTCAGATATTTCGGAATAGACTGATCGATTGCAGATGGCAAGAATGGTCATGTCATGTTCAAGAAAGCGACCTTTTTGCTCTGTACAGACAGTTCAGAAGTATGCATTGTGTTCCATCACATCTATTAATCAAAATGGAAAGTCATTTCAGGTATATCATGACAAAGTTCAGATGAGATATTTCTGATCTTTTTGTTCATTGTTGTTGTTGTTGTTATAGAATGCATAGCAAATGTGATCTTCTCTGTCCGCTGTGTAAAAGTGCCGAAGAAAATGAGGCTCACTTTGTGTTCTGTTGTTTTATTTTGAATGAGGAGTCAATTAATTGACAAAAATATTCTAAGCGTTTCTTCTTTATTTCGACTTTTATCACTCATGGCATCCATAAACCAAACTACAATAAACGTTTTGCTGTTTCGTTGTAAAGGCATTTAAGATCCGAGGCATAGTATACAGTTCAGAATTAATTGTGTACTGTTTCATATTTAGTTTGTCGATTGTTGTACATTGATGGATATTTGTTTGATTTGTTCCTGTTTTTTTTTTTTTTCGAGAAGATTTGTTACATTACTCCCTTCATTAGAGGCCATGGCCTATGAATAAAAAATATCCGTATCCGTCTCTCTCTCTCTCTCTCTCTCTCTCTCTCTCTCTCTCTCTCGCTCACGTTTTTCTATTGCGTTCGTTTGTCAACGGTGTGGACAATAGCCTATTGGATTGTATTGAACTGTGCAAGATCTTGTCATTGTTTGTTCCTTTTATATGTATTTGTATTATTCATTTGATCTTTAATTTGTTTTCTTTCCTTTTGCCTCCAGGGCTGGGTGGAAAAAAGCATTCGTATTGCTTATCTCATTACCCTGGTAAAACAACATTTCGTTCGTTCGTTCGTTCTAATTTTTCTTGTGTATATTACTTGCATGAACTTAATGGTCATTTTTATTGCCTTCGTCGTCGTGTTTTCTACATCAATTTTTTGTCGCTTTCCCCCCTATAGTCATGTGGACAAGAACCACACGTGAAAAAAAAAACTGATTTGCTTTTGCATAACTTCTTTGAAAGTATATTCTGTCTGTCTGTATGTATGTCTGTCTGTCTCTCTCTCTCTCTCTCTCTCTCTCTCTCTCCTCTCCTCTCTCTCTCTCTCTCTCTCTCTCCACCTTGAATATATCTATGTCCCGCTTAAATGAAGTGAAATTCGGTATCAACTTATTATGTAACTGATTTTGTTTTCATTTTTCGTCTGTGTGTCATACAATGCGTATATTTTCCTTTGCTTGTTGATTGTGTTGTTCAGTTTGTCTTAAAATATGCTTAAACCTCATCTTCCACGCATACTCTCCATTCTGTCGCTGTCTCTCTCTTTCTGTCTGTCTCTCCGTCTCTGTCTCTGTCTCCATGTCTGTCTGTCTGTCTGTCTGCCCTCTCTCTCTCTCTCTCTCTCTCTCTCTCTCTCTCTCTCTCTCTCTCTCTCCATCTCTATCTCTCTCTCACTTGGGTGAAACCTCTTTTTTGGTATCTCTTGTCTGTTGTTGACTTTACACGGAGCGAAGACTGGGTGTGGAAGAAGTACGCCAGTGCTCATCTGCTATTCAAGTAAATAAATATTTTCTCTTGATTTGTCTTGCCTTGCCTTGTCTTTTCTTGTCTTGTCTTCTCTTGGCCTGCCCTGCCCTGCCCTGCCCTGACCTGTCCTGCCCTGTCCTGCCCTGCCCCGCCCCGCCCTGCCATGTCCCGTCCTGCCCTGCCCTGCCCTGCCCTGCCCTGCCCTGCCCTGCCCTGCCCTGCCCTGTCCTGTCCTGCCCTGCTCTGTCCTGTCCTGCCCTGCACTGCATGCCCTGCCCTGTCCTGCCCTGCCATGTCCCGTCCTGCCCTGTCCTGCCCTGCCCTGCCCTGCCCTGCCCTGCCCTGCCCTGCCCTGCCCTGTCCCGCCCTGCCCTGTCCTGTCCTGCCCTGCCATGTCCCGTCCAGCCCTGTCCTGCCCAGCCCTGCATGCCCTGCCCTCCCCTCCCCTCCCCTGCCCTGCCCTGCCCTGCCCTGCCCTGCCCTGTCCCGCCCTGCCCTGTCCTGTCCCGCCCTGCCCTGCCCTGACCCGCCCTGTCCTGTCCTGTCCAGCCCTGCCCTGCCCGGTCTTGCCCTACCCTGCCCTGTCCTGTCCCGCCCTGCCCTGCCCTGTCCCGCCCTGCCCTGCCTGCCCTGTCCTGTCCTGTCCAGCCCTGCCCTGCCCTGCCCTGTCCCCCCTGCCCTACCCTGCCCTGTCCTGTCCAGCCCTGCCCTGCCATGCCCCGCCCTGTCCTGTCCTGTCCCGACCTGCCCTGCCCTGCATGCCCTGCCCTGCCCTGTCCCGCCCTGCCCTGCCCTGTCCCGCCCTGCCCTGCATGCCCTGCCAGCTCCCGCCCTGCCCTGTCCTGTCCCGCCCTGCCCTGCCCTGCCATGTCCCGCCCTGCCCTGTCCTGCCCAGCCCTGCCCTGCCCTGCATGCCCTGCCCTGCCATGTCCCGCCCTGCCCTGTCCTGCCCTGCCCTGCCCCGCCCTGCCCTGTCCTGTCCTGCTCCGCCCTGCCCTGCCCTGCCCAGCCCTGTCCCGCCCTGCCCTGTTCCGTCTTGCCCTGTCCTGCCCTGTCTTGTCCTGCCCTGTGCTGCCCTCTCCTATCTTGTCCTGTCCTGTCCTGTCCTGCCCTGTCTTTTCCTGCCCTGCCCTGTCCTGCCATGCCTTATCTTGTCTTGTCGTGCCCTGCCCTGCCCTGTGCTCCCCTGTCCTCCCCTGCCCTGTCCTGCCCTGCCCTGCCCTGTCCTGTCCTCCCCTGCCCTGTCCTGCCCTGCCCTGCCCTGCCCTGCCCTGCCCTGTCCTGCCCTGCCCTGTCCTGCCATGCCCTGTCTTGTCTTGCCCTGCCGTGTTCTGCCCTGTCTTGTCCTGTCATGTCTTGTCCTGCACTGCCCTGTCTTACCCTGTCTTGTCCTGCCCTGTCTTGTCCTGCCCTGCCCTGTCCTGCCATGCCCTGTCTTACCCTGTCTTGTCCTGCCCTGTCTTGTCCTGCCATGCCCTGTCCTGCCATGCCCTGTCTTGTCATGCCATGCCCTGTCTTGTCCTGCACTGCCCTGTCTTACCCTGTCTTGTCCTGCCCTGTCTTGTTCCTGCCCTGCCCTGCCCTGCCCTGCCCTGCCCTGCCCTGCCCTGTCCTGCCCTGCCCTGCCCTGCCCTGCCTTGTCCTGCCATGCCCTGTCCTGCGATGCCCTGTCTTGTCCTGCCATGCCCTGTCCTGCCATGCCCTGTCTTGTCCTGCCATGCCCTGTCTTGTCCTGCCATGCCCTGTCCTGCCATGCCCTGTCTTGTCCTGCCATGCCCTGTCTTGTCCTGCCATGCCCTGTCTTGTCCTGCTATGCCCTGTCCTGCCATGCCCTGTCCTGCCATGCCCTGTCTTGTCCTGCCATGCCCTGTCTTGTCCTGCCCTGTCTTGTCCTGCCATGCCCTGACCTGCCATGCCCTGTCTTGTCCTGCCATGCCCTGTCCTGCCATGCCCCGTCTTGTCCTGCCCTGCCCTGCCCTGCCCTGCCCTGCCCTGTCCTGCCCTGCCCTGCCCTGCCCTGTCCTGTCCTGCCCTGCCCTGCCCTGCCCTGTCTTGTCCCGTCTTCCATATCAATATGCCGAGACGGTCCGAATGTTCCCTGGCCTGTGAAATACACTCACCTCCGCCAGTCCCTGCATCGCTCTGAGGGCGGTCAGGTAGGCCGATCCAGCCCTGGCGGCGGAGGGGATGGCGAAGGACATGAGAGAGGAGAGGAGCAGGCTACCCCCTAGCAGCCTCTTGCCTTGGATCTTGTCCGCCAGCCACCCGCCAAACATTTGGGGGATCATGTACCCGTAGTAGAAGGCACCCAGGATGAAGCCCTGAGTCCTCTCGTCCCAGAGGAACTCACCCTCCTGTGAAGAAAAGGGGACTCATAGAATGATATTCTCTTTTTTCCTTATGTTGACGATGAGCAGTGAGGTTGACGAAGATGATGGTAAGGAATTCCTTTATAGTGCACTAGTGCAATGGTGTATGATGGGGCTGTACATCACACTTCCTTACATTATTGTATAGATAGATAGATAGATAGATAGATAGATAGATAGATTCTGGCGTCAACCAGGCCCTTGAGATACACATACCTGCTGCGTTAGAGAAATCAACTCGGCAAAAGTCACCTGGGACCGAACGATCTCACACATTAATACACTCTGACATAACTTTCATCTCATGACACCCTAGTTCTTAGCTTGCAACGCTAGCCACCACAACTACGGCGGTAGAGTGTTACTACTTGATGTCGTATTGTATTTCTTTGTCTTGTTTTGAATCTTTATTTTTGTTGGTAGTTGAACAGATTACTCTGTGCAACAGTCGGCATGCCGGGGGCTGTTTCAGTACAAACAGCTTTCCCGCTTCCCGGAAGTTCTGTGCAACTTACTTCCTCTCTGCCTCTCAGCTCCACGCCACTTGCCCCCCCCCCCTCCCCCCCCCCCCCCGCCCCACTCCGGACCCACACATCCCGCTCCCCCCCCCCCCCAACTCCCAAATCGCCCTTGCTCATATCCCTCGGTAAAGACAAGCTTCTGCATATGGTGTCCACCTCTTGTAGGTATGGCAAGACTTGGACAATTACAGTAGATTCCAAATTTTAAAAAAGCAAAGAAACCTTAGCATAAGAGAATGAATTGTTCACATATCTTCCACACATTTCATTGAGTACCCTACTACAAATGACGTTTCCTGCACCACTAATCAGTACATATGCTGACAATTAAGAACTTGTACCTGCAGTCACTAGATGCCATTAGTTTGCCTCATGCAGGTACGCAGATGCCATGACTTTCTGTCCAGGACCATCCTATAGCGCACAGCGGACAGTAAATAAATATCTCAGAAGCCGCCTGGGGGGCTATACCGTCACAATACCTTTATGCTGTTGCGCAAGACTGAGGCCCGAGAATCTCCATACCGCCTTAGGGCAGCCGCAATGTGTATATCAGTATCTCGATTCATCACGGATTCAGAAACTACAACAAAGACGGATGATGCCACGCACATTAAACTGGTTTAGCTGATGCCAGGCGGTGTTCTGTTCCTGCAGCGTGGAGGAAAACGTTAGGGGTGAATCAATATCTTTGTACCACCCTGCTTTAAGGACGAATCTCCTTGTGCACCTGAACGTAAGGGCTGTGGAAATATCCTTGTACCACGCTGGACACAGCTTTGGTGAAAAGCTGCTATTTTACGTGCCAGTCCCTCCACTTTGTTACTGTCGCTTTGACCCAAGGCCGTTTGTGAGTGCACTTTTATGCTCGCTATGAGGGGGCTAGTGAGGTTGAGGAGAGGGGGGGGGGGGAGGCTGGAAAGAGTGCAGTTTGAGCTCCCATGGTAAACACTTTCAAGGAGTGAACCTCAAACTGCCCATCCGTGTACGTTGTACTTGTAACCCACAGACTGAGGCATCTTCAGCAATCCCAGTCCCTTCAGATGCCTTTGGACAGTGCAATGCTCCAGCCTTCTTCGCCAGTTCATGTGCGGGTGCACAGTCCAAACAAACAGTGGAACGGAATGTGCGCTGAATATCAGGATAAAATGATTTTTCGGGCATGAGCAGCTTTAGAAAGCAAACCAACTAGGAGAAAAAGGACACTTTGAAACAAAACCCTGTCTTCTGTGAAGGATAGGGTGCTCTCATGAATGAATGTAATAAGGGACCGTTCGATTTAGTTGTACATCAAAGCCGGCAAATGCACATGTCGGAAATGGGGAAAAAGATGATCCCATGCGGTTTTTCATATTTTCACCGTATGTGCGATGTCACGGGTAACAAAACTGAACTACAATTAGCATTCAACAAATCATTGCATAGGTAAGTACAAAATGAGAATGCAAGGATGGCCGTCACACACATGACAGGAGGCAGGCATGCAGGCAAACGCTGACACAGCAATGACAGTAGACAGGAATGCCCACAAAGATTGACACGGACACTGAGATGATTGAATAAACCAGCCAAGAACCAAGTGTGTCTACGTCAGAGGGGAAAAGGATTTTTCGCGTTCGTCTTGCAAAAAAATAAAAAAAAGTATTTATGTTATAACAAAGTGGTGAGAATATCCTCAAAAGTTGAATATACATTCCTCATTCCCATCCAAACGCACAGTACCAAATTAAGGTATGGGAAAATTGTCATTCATGAATGTATTACTCTCTGGATGCGAGAACAATGGAAGTAGACGATGCACTGTCAGTGGCGGCAACATCATCCACACGGTGAGACCGCATCTCTGCTACTTTTCTCCTTCTGACTGTTTCTTTCTCGTGTTTGAAAGTTGTTCTGTTCTTCATTTTGAATGAAAACAACAGATGACAAGTGCACTGTGGGTTGTTCTGTTCTTCATTTGGAATGAAAACGACAGATGACAAGTGCACTGTGGGTTGTTCTGTTCTTCATTTGGAATGAGAACAACAGATGACAAGTGCACTGTGGGTCGAAATCCGCCGCGAATTTTGAAACGTTCGTTCCACTTTGTGGCATGTCGTAAACGCGGTCGATTGGCTTCAGATTTGTTGAACAGGTAATTTTGTATAAATATGGTGTTTTATTTCATGTTCAGGTGATTATTGATCGACATTAATCGAGTCTTACCCAAAAGATAAAGAAAGTAAAAAAAAAACAAAATGAGGCAGGAAACAGTAAACACTAAACAATAAACAAGTAGGGAAACTCTTGCTCCCACAATGAAACAAATACACTCCCATAGCTCCAAAGGAATGCTGCTTACGACACCGAATCGCCTGGCAGATATGACGGCACGGAGCCCACAGAACAAACAAGGAACCATGAAAAAGATGTTCCAAGCTCGCCCATATACCCTGTACTGGACACATCTGCACAGCGACAATCACTGGATAAATAAACAAATGCAAATCAACATCTATTCAAGACTGGCACAGCCTTTTTGATCTTGAATATTGACAGACAAATATAAAGAGACGAACAGAAACAAATACAGGTAACCTCGATTTGATTGAAATGAAAGTAAATATGAAATGAGGCAGGGAACAGTAAACAGTAAACAAGTAGGGTAACTCTTGCTCCCACGATGGAACAAACACACGCCCATAATTCGAAAGGAATGCTGCTCACGACACCGATTCGCCTGGCAGAGTGATACAAGTGTTAATGCGTTGTGTTTTGCATGACCTATTGTAAAAAAAAAAAAAAAAAAAAAAAAAAAAGTACAAGCGGAACAACCCCGTCACCATAAGTTACTTCCCCTGATAGAACAAATAACCTATTTTTCAAAGGGTGGATTCAAGGTTTGTTTAACTTGGGCGGAGATCTGAGTTCTCCCGTGTCCCCATCTCGTGTTTACTCTAGATCAATTACACCCACGGACCAGTCTACCACTGCAAGCTGGTGACAGAGAAAAAAAATGCATAAACTAGGCGGGCGAGCAGCCTGAAAATATACAAAAGGTGGACATTTGCCTTTTTGTGCAAGCGAAATTGAAACTTTCATCAAAAGCAAGTGCAAGCTGTCACGTACATCTCTCTCTCTCTCTCTCTCTCTCTCTCTCTCTCTCTCTCTCTCTCTCTATATATATATATATATATATATATATATATATATGTCGTCAACACCGCCCACGGAGGGTGTTTTTTTTTTTTATAATTCAAGCTTTTGTCTGTCAAAAGGCTTCCTCGGGAACCGGATCGTACTTTCATCTCCATGGCTGAAATTACATGAATAACACACACACACACACACACACACACACACACACACACACACACATATATATTATATATATATATATATATATGTTAAAAAGGAAAGGTTTAAACAAATGAGGCACACACATACATGTGCGCGCACATACATTCCAACATACATACACACACAAACACGCGCGCACGCGCGCACCACACACACACACACACACACTCTCTCTCTCTCTCTCTCTCTCTCTCTCTCTCTCTCTCTCTCTCTCTCTCTCTCTCTTCATAGATTGTGCAGCTGAAACCAGAATCGTGTGGAAAGAAGATCCGGGTTTCAGGTGTTCAGGTTGTTTTGTTTTTTTAACCTCTCCCACACAGGTCACGTTTTGATCCGCGTGCCCTGGTGGGTCTGCGTCCCCTGGTGGGTCTGCGTGTCCGAAAGATCAGGTAACAAGTACGCAGTCAATGCTTACAAAGCGTGGTGCAAAGGTTGAGCCCCGTTAACCGTTGTGGAGTAAGGATTATAGGGTCGATTCTGGATTTATTGGAAAATATTTTTAATATACTAAGACAGGATATTTTTCGACATTTTCCAACTTTTTTTTATATTTCATTTTAAGAAATAGTACACGATACACGGTACACGATATTTTATTTGTCCTCATAGGATATAAGGAAAATTTGTTTGTGGTGCCATCATGGGTAAAAAAAAGTAAAAGATAGCTTGAAGCGGGGTGCATGGATCTGAATTAAAACAACAACAACAACACAAGATTAGAAGTAGTAACAGACTAATTAGAAAACGTAGTAATTCAATGTATTTTGTGAATTTTGGTTTGAAATTAACAAGACTGGCATTGCCTGTCGATCTTGAACACTGTCACAAAGACCACTCGGTAAATCAGAAACAGTAACAGGTAATCTCGGTTTGATTACCAGGAAATCCTAAATGAAGCAGGGAATTGCGTACAGAAAATAACCAACGAGAAGGGCAACTCTTCTCCCATGATAAGCCTGTAATTCCAAACGAAAGCTGTTTATGGTACCACTTCACCTAACACCAACACAGACAGAAAACATACAGAATAAACAAGGAGACACTACCCTGTCCCAAAGAAAATGAGAAGTTTCAAGACTGCCCACAGACTTCGTGCACGACGCATGCAGCATCAATAACTGAACAAAAAATTAAAAACTGGCACAGCTTTCTTAACTAGCCATCTCCCACCCCCTCATGCTCATGACCCCGTGCACGCCACGTCCGCACAGCACAACAACTGAAGAAATGAACACACACAGATTAACATTTACCTAGGATTTTTTTTTTTGTTACAGCTTTTTTTATCTTGAACAGCGTCACACAGATCACAGAGTAGAACAGAAACAAATACAGACATTCTCGGTTGGATTGATGTATACTTAGAAATCTTTCATGGGCAGGGAAGACTAAACACAAAATAATAAGCAAGGAGGGAAACGCTTGGTCTCATCATGAGGCTATTACAAGCCCCATAATTCCAAATGAATGCTGCTCACTGTGTCAATTCGCCTGGCACAAACGCAGACACAAGGCGTGGGGATAACTGTCGCATCATTGGAATATGAAGCGTTAGCCTTCTTGTTTGCTGCTTACTGTATCCTGCCTCATTTTTTTTTGAAAATCGCGCGCACCTAACTCCAAACAAACACTGCTTACAGCACCTAACTCCAAACAAGCACTGCTTACAGCACCTAACTCCAAACAAACACTGCTTACAGCACCTAACTCCAAACAAACACTGCTTACAGCACCTAACTCCAAACAAACACTGCTTACAGCACCTGTTTGCTTAGCATAAATGCAGACACGCAAAACGTGGACGTGCAAGTGTGTCAGAAATGTTATGATAAAGAGAATATTCTTACCAGAAACTCTATGTTGAAAAAACACACTTTTTTAATTATATGGTGACAAGAATACACATACAAGAAATTATGTGGTCACGAATCCTATTAAGAGAATACAATTGCAACACATTCTATAGAGGAAAGAATACATTTGCAATAAATGATGTCGTGAATTGACTAGGATCCCTGTAGTGAGGGCAGTACCCTGAGCAGAAATTCGGCGGTTAACAAAACAAACAAACAACAAAAAAAAAACACTTACCAGAAGTTCTGTGGTCATGCTACTGGAGTTAGAAGCTAGGGCACTGAGGCAGTCTGATGTCTGGTGCCCGGTGTTGCCGCTGCTGGTGTTGCCGCTGCTGGTGTTGCCGTCCAAGTCCGCGGCCAAAGCCGTTGAGTTGACCATGGCCACCATTGCCACGTTCAGACAGGTCCTCAGACAGTACATGGTGAAGAAGGCCAGGAATCCCAGCAGGGTGAAGATGTAGCGTGCTGGCACACCCACGCCTGTGTCTGCCGAGGGGAAGAGCGTGAGCTTTGTACTGTTCCTTTATTTTAGTGTTGTTGTCACAGACCAGCCAGTCACACAGGGTCTGTTCAGGGCTGTTACCGCAGAGAGTAAAAAGTTCTTATTCTGACTCGCCTCCCTCCTTCATCCCCGCCTTCACAGTACAACTGTTTACTAATCATATACATTACATTGTATATGATCACTGACACCTTTTAGAGAGGTTAAACAGGTCGTGCTAAAGACTCTAGTCACTTTCCTTAAATTCTATAGTAATTGCAAAGCATGTCGTCATTATCTCCGGATGAGTGTTTCCAGTTATATCACATGACGCAATACGGAAGGTGTGTTTTCTTACGCCAGTGAAGTATGCGCAATGTCCTGCATCGAAAGTTTGTGAAGGAAAAGTCAGTTCCTTCAAGGCATCTGTATCTCCTATCCTACGAAATCAGAAAGTTTTCCATCATAAAGGCCTACAGTAAAAAACAGAAAAAAGTCAGTAGGCCTACATATGCACCCAATCGCTCCTGTGTGTATGAGGCATTTGGATACAAAATACACTTCTGACATTGAATGATCAAACTATTAGTAAATCTGACGACGCATGCATGTATGTGCAAAGACTTCGAAAGTCTGGACCTAAATAGTTCTATTTCAGTAGTTCTATTCAACTTTCTTCTTCACCTACCAGTACATACATACTACGCAATAATGATGTAAACAAAATTATGGTGATGATAACAAGCACGATGAAGATTATGACGATGATAATGATGAAGAAGAAAAGGGAGGCGATGATCTCGGTTAAAAAAAAAAAAAATTAAAAAAAAACTGCGGTTTCTGCAGATCTCCATTACACAATCCATCAAGCAAAGGCCATTGTTCCAAGACAGTTGATGACTTTAGACTCAAATGCAAGACATGTGAATTTTGAAAAAAAGATCCCTTTTCTGCTGGACAATGTATCACTCCACGTAAACACCTAAAACCGCAAAGACTGCACCATAGCTGTAAAGAAACAGTAACTGTGAAAAATTGGACAGTGTTGTTGTTGTTGTTGTTTGTTGTGTTGTGGTGGTGGTGGTGGTGGCTTTTGTTGTTGTGCTGGTGCTGTTGTTGTGTTGTTGTGTGTTGTTGGTTGTTTTTGTGTGGGTGGTGTGGCGTTTTTGTTGTTGCTGCTGCTGTTGCTGTTGTTGTTGTTGTTGTTGTTGCTGTTGATGATGATTCTTTGTTTTCCTATATGTTACAAAACGTAACTAATTCTGGACACACATTGAAACACAGAACTCATTCATTTAATAAACTGTGGATGGTGATGTATTTTTGCTGGTGGGCTTTGGAATCATGAAACGCGGGCTGGTACATCCGTGGTTCTGTTGTATCGCGCCCACAGGACCTCACACAGGGACCTGCCATGGGACAGTTATAGCTCTTAACCTACGTTAATGGAGTGCTCTGAGCGTCCCCGCACCCTACGTGAACACAGCACAGGTTTCCAAAGGTGACAAAAAAATTGCTCCCGGGTGGTGTGTTTGGCAGTTTGGCAGTTGATGCCAGTGCTCCTCTTACTTCCACTGGCACTGTGCATCCTTTTCTCATCTGCCTTTCAGGCGACTGTGGAGCAAAGGATCAGAAACGATGAAGGAGGCCCCACTGACGACAGGGAAAGCCCCGGTGACAGCGAGAAAGGCTAGGTTCCAGGGGCCGACTCTACAGACAGTGCAGCACTTAAAACAGGGACCTTCTATCTTTACGTAACGATCAGCAGACATGAACTTTTGTTTGCTCTCTCTGAGATTTGTCGCCGTGCCACTTGAGTGTAATGAAGGTTATTTTCTAGGCTCTCAAATACAGCTGACACGTTTTACGGATGGACAGGTAAACAATCAACGATCCACCTGGCTAAATCTTCAATATTATGTCACTAACCATCCGTGCGATAGTTAGTGATCACTTTGGAAGCATACCTGCAACATGATATGTAATACAAAATGACTGGATGGACAGACAACTGGTCAACCATAAATTATGCACAATTGTCAAAACCAGCTGCATCCTGATGCTGACGCAGACCTTAAGCATGTTTGGATGTATTCTGGTTACAAGACCCTACAGCGCGGCCACCAGATATCTTCTGATAAATGCAAAGAACTCGGTTCTCCAAACCAATTACCAGCAGATGCCGATCTTGATCGAAAAATGTTCTAATGAAACCAGGTCATCAGAAATCTATAGCACACTCGTCAAACACATTCCCTCTAGCCGGGAACAACAACAGCACCGATAAAAGCATGATGAGAAAGACACTGTCAATGACTCAGCCAGTGCCACTATTTATTTCAGGTCATCATGAAAGTAAGTGGAAGCAATTACACTCCACCCAGAATCGGACACACTGTCATGGAGGTGTTTATAGAAAACATGATAAGAACACTTCTATCCATCCCACAGAAAACACCAATATTGACCACTACCAGCTCATGATGACAGCAGATCATGATGAACTTCTACCAAAATTGGACGCACCTGTTTGGAACGTATCAAGTTCAATGACAATATTCATCACCAAAATCACATAGTCATCATCAACTGCTGTATCAAATTCAATGACAATATTCATCACCAAAATCACATAGTCATCATAAACTGCTTGGAACTTTCACCGCTTTTCCAAGTCAAACTTTAGATCGAGTTTAAACATGTCTTCTACCACCTTTACAAATGTAAATCTCCGTCCATCCCATCCTTTCGGTCATCTTGTCGCTGTCCCTCTACATATTTAACGTTAACAAATAAGATTTTTTAGAGTATAGAAGCCTGTTTACGGACACACCCCCCCCCCCTCCCCACCACCACCACCACCAAATACTGACATGATTTAATGAGAACGAAAGACATTTATACACACAAAACTCTGCGATGGTTTATTGGAGAATATACAGTATTGCTTCAGAAATTGGTCTCTGTCACGTGCCCTGATTATAAAAGCTGGCCTTCGCGTTGCCCATTTCAACAGAAAGTTATTCAGCTGGGGCCAGTGTAGCGTTACATTCATCCCGCCCCCCCCCCCCCCCCCCAGGCTCTCCTCACTTCCCCTCACCCCCTGCTCCCTCTCTCCTCTCCCCAACCTCACACAGCCAAACGATCACCTTGGATGGTTGTTCCCGCCTGCAGTATCAGCCGAGACAGGACAGGAAAGAATCTATGAATAAAAACAGAACGACCGACCTTCACGCCGACCTTCATAAGTACTTTTCCCTTCTTTGGCTGGACAGCCTGTGGCTGTTCTACTGCAGCTTTTCGGCCGAAGAACCAGACAGAAACGTATTGGGAACATAATTTGTTCGAACTAGCGGCGCCCATCATTAATTAAAACATTTTTGTTTTCGCTGCATGTCTTAATGTGTTGTTGTTCTGGTGGTGAGCCTGAAATCAGACAGATCCCCTCTCCTTACTCTCCTGGAATGGTGAAATCTGTCTGCCGTGTCAATTTTGGAGACTGAGGATGTTTAACATGAAGTAAGCAAGAAGCTAACGAACTAATAAACCACGAACCT
>CM065742.1:34761310-34776310 GCA_033310375.1 Conus canariensis
GAAGAAGAGGAAGAAGGAGAAGAAGAAGAAGAAGAAGAGGAAGAAGGAGAGGAAGAAGGAGAAGAAGAAGAGTTAAAACTTTTAAACTTTTAGACATAATTATCATACCTGGTTCCAGTTTCAGTTTCTCCAAGGAGGTGTCACTGCGTGCGGACTAGTCTATATACGCTACACCACATCCACTAAGTTTTGAGACCACACTGCGCGTGATTTTAAGTTGATGGATAAATGAATTATTCATCGCCTCTCTTCAGTCATACGGAGTCACGTGAGTATCAGCGCGCGTCAGCCAAGAATAGTCAGCTGGCGCCCAGGCAGGCCAAGGATAGGACAGTGAACATGACACACAACAAAACAGTTGATAACAACAATCAGTAAAGGTCATATACTTGTACAGTTTTGTTTATCTTAACATACAAATAACCTAGTTTGAGAGGTAAGAGTAGACCTCCTTTTTTCACCCTCACTCGTACCCTGCTTGCTACGTGGCCGCATCGTGCATGTGCATGCGTGGGCCCGGTGTAATGAAACGTTTTAACTCCCCGAATGGTTTAACTCCCTGGGAGTTAAACTGTTCATTTGTATGTTTTAACTCCCTGGGAGTTTAACTAGAATATAAAAAAAAAACTAACTCCCTCTGTGTTTCAGTTTGACTCCAGGGGAGTTATTTTGACATACCACCAGAATGACTCCCACCCACCACCTCGCACCCGCACCTCGCTACCACCCATGCATCTTATATAATATATATATATATATATATATATATATCAAATGTGTGGTGTGTGTCTCTGTGTGTGTGTGTGTCTGTGTGTTGTGTGTGTGTTATTACTACACTAACTTGCCAGATCAAGACTTGTCAGGTAGAATTGTTTCCTTCGATATTATTGGTTTCTGTGAATTAGTCATGTGTCCTGAACTTCATTGAAAACTGTGTGTGTTTTTCTGATTGGCTGGCCGACTTTCGTTTTGTTTGGCACACGCACACCCCCACACCTGTGACGAGTCACTTGACAACTTCATCAGATCGGTACCAAGCAGCCACCCTCTTGTACAAATTGTACAAAAACAGGCACCATCCCCCCCCCCCCCCCCCCCCCTTCTCTATCCCATGTGTCTCACACACAAATTTCTAATCTATGCCAACCCTTTTTCTCCTTCCTTCTCTCCCAGATGTAGCGAGTCAATACAAACAATTTTACGTCACGTCGCGACTACTCGTCATTCTCTTCCCACCTTCCTTACCCTCCCCCCCCCCCCCCCCTCACTCCCTAATTTGGCAGCATGACACAATGAAAAATTGAAAATTTTCCATTTCTACACCATTTGAGTGTAATGGCCTACACTTACGGGTGACTGTTTGATAGTCGCATAGATTCCATGAGAAGAGAGAGAGGAGAGAGAGAGAGAGAGAGAGAGAAACGCCAAAGACTGAAGGTACAGTATTTCTACCAAAGGCATCAAACCATTAATTCATGTGTATACAGTCTTTACGTACAGATTATATACACAAAGGCATAGTAAAATGTCCAGGACATGCACAGATGAGCACATGAATATGTACACGGACATTTCCTTTCCCTATGATGATGATGATGATCATGAACGTTAAATCCCCTTCTCCATTCTCTTACACATAGACATCTGGGAATAGGTGGGTGGGGAGTCATCCTAGTCATGATCCGATTAACTCCGCCTCTGTTACAAAGTAACTCCCTGGGAGTCAGAAAACACGTGTACACATTAACTCCCAGGGGAGTTATTCTAAACCGTGAAAAACTGACCCCCCTTAGTGGGCAGGGAGTTAAACTTTTACACACCTGGGCCTGTATGCACGTCGATCCGGATAGAGGGCTATCCGCGAATAGTGCCTATTCGGTGGATAGGCGGCAGATTTTGGTATGCACGTCAGACCGCATAAGCTATCCGACTCGGCTAAACGCGGATAAAGTTATCGGTGCCTCGGGGGTCCGATAGCGAGCCTAAACGCGGATAAATATGGCTGCATTGATGTTTTTCCAAGTGAGACAGCGACGGCAATCGCGAAGAAACCACATCTTTCGTGACAGAAAGAACCCGTTTGACCTGTACGATGACCTAGAACTGTTCCGAAAGTTCAGGTTTAGGCGGCAACATATTTTGGAGCTGACAAACGAGGTGGAAGGTGAGATACGGTTGGAGAATCGTGGGTTTACCTTGACACCCTTGCAGCAGGTGCTTGTTACACTGCGGTACCTGGCGACTTCAAGCTTTCAAGACGTGTGTGGCGAGTTGGTTGGGGTTGACCAGTCCACGGTGAGCTGGGCGGTGTCTCGTGTGACAAATGCTCTATTCCGTCGCTCGAGGCAATACATCACTTTTCCGGACCAAGCCACAGCAAACCGGACAAAGAGAACCATTTTCCAGAACTATGGTTTTCCCAATGTTGTGGGGGTGCATTGACGGGACTCAGGTGCGAATCCAACGACCACAGGACCAAGAGCATGAGTTCGTCAACCGGAAAGGCTACCACTCCATCAATGTACAGGTATGGACCGAATATAAAATATCTTTACCTTGTTTGGAAAAACTGTGTTCAACAATAATCACACAAACATATGACTGCTGAAGATAAAGTCAAGATGAGTGTGTGTGTGTGTGTGTGTGTGTGTGTGTGTGTGTGTGTGTGTGTGAGTGTGTGTGTGTGTGTATGTGTGTGTGTGTGTGTGTGTGTGTGTGTGTGTGTGTGTGTGTGTGTGAATCGCCCCACTTTCCAGCACATTTCCAAGGGCAATTATTATTTGTTGTTTTCAATGATAGTGCACATTTGCGTTCATCCCTCTTCTTATTTAACACAGCCCCTTTCATGGACCGCCATTTGTCTTTCAATTCCTGCACCGTGCGAACGGCCACCCCGCACGCATTCACCTTCTCGGCCATCTTCTTCCATGTTTCCGTCTTCTGAGGGTTGGTAACACTCGGAGTAAAACTGCTGAATAACAGCGCACGTTCTACCTGCATCTCTTCCAGTAATACTCGAATTTCATCAGCACTGAAATTTGGCTTCCTAGTGCGCTTTGAATTCTCCATGGCAAGTAACACAAACAATAAAAACTTGGACTGGCGAAAACCGACGAAGCACGTACCAGCGGAAGTTCCACGAGGGAGGGTATGACTAAACCGAAAGCAGTGCCTGCTGCACCCCGGTTTTGCCAAGAATCTATAAATAGAGCGCCGTTTCCTGCCCTGTAAACGCGGAGAGCTATTCAATCGCGAATAGGGCGTCGTGCATACCAAAACCGGAGAGGGGTTATCCGCGTTTAAGCTCCGAATAGCTAACCGCGTTTAAGCCCTAAACGCGAATAAGCTAATCGGGTTTGACGTGCATACCAGTCCTGGATTAACTCCAGGGAGTTAATCCGGATATAGTACAGACTAACTCCCAGGGGGTCATTCTTTTACAGGGTGGGAGTTAAGTCTGATATATGTACAAAATGACTCCCCCTTAATGTTTTCAAGAATTTGTTGAGACTTGTACAAAAAAAAAAATTCAGAACATTTTGAAGTTTTACTGAGTGGAGTTATTTTGGCACAGGGTGGGAGTCATTCTAGTTTAACTCCTGGGGAGTTAAAATTTACATATGAACAGTTTAACTCCCTGGGAGTTAAACCATTCGGGGAGTTCAAACTTTTTGTTACACCGGTACCCGACAGGATTTGTCCTATTTTCATGACGGACTCACACACTAGTAGCCCCTAATTTGCCCAAATTTATACTCGACAACAGAGGCGTTATCCAGCAGAGACTGGTAAATCTCATTCCCTTGTGTAGTCAGCAAGAGACTGACGAAAGATCAGCAGAGACTGAACTTTGAAAGTCAGCAGAGACTGACGCAATGGCCGAAGAGAGCCCTGAGCAGCAAGAGGCCGCGACAGTGGCATTCGCGGATCTGCAGTCACTTGACGCAAAAAGGTCTGGCCGCTTAGATAGACTTGAAGCCATGCTGCAGAGAATCGCTGGCCAAAGCCATTCGGGTGAACAACAGCCCAACAGAGCAAGAAAGCGAGCTTTGTCACCAGACAGTTCAGATTCAGATGACGTTGACAAGTGTGTCTCCGAAAACCGGCACAAGGGGAAGAAGTTGCACGCAAAAAGCACAAAGGCATTGTCAGAGTCAGAACCCTGAAGGGGAGGTAGTAGATGACACGCTCTCAGCAGCCGGCTCTGACGAAGATTTGCTAGGGGAAATAGATAAAGATCTTGATGATGGTGAGGAGACAGCACCACCAGTCTCCTCCTCCCTAGCACAAATCATAAACAAACGCTTCCAGTCTGGATTGTCAGAGGACAAACTGAAAGACAGGCTCGGTAAGTATCAAAGGCCAGAAAACTGTGAAGCGCTGATAGTGCCGCGAGTCATAAAGTCTTCCAGCAGAAGCCAGAAGAGCTGACATCTAAAGCTCGCATGTGCAAAAAGCACTGACAAAAGCAGCAATATCTTCGACAGACAGCACACAAACAATACTCAGGACACAACGCAACACTGACTCACAGACATCCAAGAAAATGAAAACACCCATTGAAAAGAACACAGTCTTGCACTCTTGGGACACGCATCACATCAGCTATCACTCAGACGCAGACAGGCCATTCGCTCACATTTGCACCCCTGTATCACTGGCATTTGTAAAGATTCTGTGCCAGTCACAAAATGGTTGTTTGGTGACAACTTGGCTGCTTCACTCAAAGAAATGAAAGAAATGGACAGGTTGGGCTGCTGGGGGCAAAACAAAATATAGAACATCTACAAACCAGCAATACAGAGGCGGCAACCCTTTTTTAGGACAGAGAAACACGGGCAATGGCTTCGGTACAGAGGCGGCCGTGCAAGTTACAGACACAAAGGCGCAGCCATGCGAGCTCGCGCGCACAACACGGCCAACAAGAGGAACTGACAAGTTTAGCTCCGCCCACTCAGCCAGCCAGCGATGTGGTAAGTGCTTACTATCACGGTCTCGCACAGCTAAGGGCAGAATTAGAGACAGAGAAGGATGTTTCAAGGTGGCGGGCTCCGATATTTTCTGCCCGTATGGGAATCACTTACAACAGACCAAGAAATCTTACAGCTGATAAGAGGAGCCACACTGGAATTTGAAGAGAAAACTCTGTTATCCCCTCACACTTGTTGTAGTCGTGTGGCTGGACAGAAGTTTACTTCTGCAAACGTTTAATATTCATGCTCTTGAAGAGCATGTTTCGTTTTATTGTTGCTATTTTTATTCTTTTGTATGTAGTTGAGCTGATAAGGGTAGTGCAAGTGCATAGGGATTTCAGTGAATTCCGATCTTTTGTCAGAAGAGTTATCCGCCTTGGTGCCAAATTAGCTTGGTTCCAGAATTATCTTTAGAATGCCAATGGACGAGTAGGAATACAGTAGTTGGGTTGTGGATATAATCAGTCTACTTGGCATAATCTCTGTTTAGGAATGTGCACAAATTACCAGAATTAATGGGTATTTATTCATGGTAATGACAAAGCATTAATTAATACTGTTATTTACTGAAGCTCAGGGCCTATATTCTGCTGCGTATTAGCTGTTGGTGTAAACAGGAGGCAATAACACCAGCCTCCCGCCAAAATGCGATCTCTTCCCCACTGCTTGTCACAGCTAGCAGAGGTTTTGCCTGTTCGTTTGGGAAAGGAAGACCGGTTTCATGCTGGTTAGCCACAGCACCAAGGAAAAGGTGATTATCTTTTGAGGTATGTCAAAAACAAGTTTACGGGGAACAAGTTCATTGGGAATCTGGTTGTTATAGATAAATATTTTTGGTTGTTGTTGACTTGGTTAAGTGTTTTAAAGAAAATGTAAAGAGCCACTTAATGGAGATGTTTACAAGACTAAGAGTTTTCACTTGGGATGAGAACTGGTTGTATTTTTCTTTCAAGAGGTCTTGGACAGCTCTCTCTCTCTCTCTCTCTCTCTCTCTCTCTCTCTCTCTCTCTCTCTCTCTCTCTCTCTGTGGGTTTGTGTGCATGTTATTTTTTTCATGGAATCAGTACCTGATGTGATGGAAGTTGGAATGGATTATCCAAATTATGCTCATTCCTTGTAGTTACACTGCTGTTAAAAGCAATTCATGAAAATCAATGCTGATCTATTTAATGTTCATTTTAGATGTGTCAGAAACTTCGTTTTTTTTATTGTGTTCCATTTCTCGGCAACACTCGGGCCTAGTATTACGAAGATGGGCGAACGAAGATGGGTAAAGGGAAGTAACCCCTTTGGAAGAGTAGACCATTGAAACGTGAGTTGCTTCCCTTTGCTGTATTCTTGCTGGCTATGTTGATGCCAGGCACTTATTTTTTTTTTGAAGATCATGTGAGTCTTGGTGTTATGATTTAGGGACACACATGTTGCCCTTTTCAGAGGACGCCTGTTCGACACCAGAGAGGTGGCCGGGACAGATGAATGGGTGTGTGTCTCAACACCCTGTCCTGAGGTAGATAATGTTTTTCCAATGTTGATATTCTGTTGTAACTTTTTGTTTTGTTTTGACATTTTTCAACACACCTCTGTGCGATTCATTGTACCTTTGGTACCATGGATTTTTTTGGTAAAGCTGGTGGTCACAACAGTTATTGTTACCACAAGCCAATGTGTATGCAATCCATGGTGTCGAATGAAGATATTCTTTTTTTGTCAGAGCCATTAATTGAATGATGTTGTGTATGTATTATTATGAATAAATGTAATTTTTTGATATTATGATAAACTGAATCTGAGGAGTAATAATCTAGTCCATGTCCTGTTGATATAATTGCTGTTTTCCTGTTCTGTTGTCTTAATAGACACAAGGATCCATGCTGCTAGCATGCAGTACAACCCTTACTGTAACAGAACAGATGCCAGATTGTTCACAGTATTTTAATGTTATTTTATTTTGCTTTTCTTCCATTGTTATGTTGAATTGATTGTTTTGCAGATTCACCCATGGTTGTGTGCTCTAAAGATTTTTATGTCAATTTCTTCTCATCAAATTACCAATATAGTCTTGTGGATGTTGCAGCATAACATGGCCTGAGACTTTTTGGGTGGTCTGTGTCACAATTTTCTTCTTGATGTGCTTGTTTGCAGAGGAATTTTTGTGCACTGAACATAAATCAATCCATTACTTCTTTTCAGGTGCTATACTGTTATCATGCAAATTGTGCACTCATAGTTACAAATGTATGTCTCCTTTCATTCATGCTTTGGAAATTTCTCATTTTGTTGCCAATTTTCTAAATATGATTTTCCTGCTAATTTTCCAGGTTGGTTGGTTGGTTGGTTGGTTTGGTTTTGATTGACTGAGGAACTGAAATAAACAAAAAGTCAAACATCAACACGGTCTTGGGTGATGGATGGATGACTCTCCCCCCTCTGCCCTTGACTGCTTACACATGGCGCTGCGAGCAGGATGAACAAGTGCCAACCTCAGGACGCGGGATCAGGCCCTTGGATGTGAAGTCACAGCAAGGAAGGTTTTTATTTTTTTCATTGAAATTTTGAATTTATGCCTATGGTGCGGTGGAGATGGTAGGCCAGATCACTGTTTTGCAAAGGAGCTGACCCTGTAGTTGATTTCAGCATGATGGGAAACTGTCATGGCACAGTGATTGAATGATGTATCTGATTATTGTGAATTGATATGTTTGTTTTTTTTGATGGAAGGACCACCCTGATATGACCCATGTTGGTCAGCTGAGCTTTAATGTGGACTGACATGGACTGGATGTTATTGTGCATAATTTAGAAGTTGAAAGATTGATGTTAGAGTATGAGCATAAGTATCTGTTAGTGTGGGAATTTTTTTCTGTCAAGCCTTTCTTTGTAATGCGTACTGATATCTCTAGGATTTCACTTTCCCTTTTTTGTGTGTGTTCATATCTTTTCTAGCGTAACTTTTAGTATATATCTATTCTTCTTCAAAAGATTATTGAAAGATGGCTGAGGTGACTTTGGACAGTATTGCTGAAGAATTAGCAGCTTTGAAAAATAA
The DNA here is from genome assembly GCA_033310375.1 of Conus canariensis. Classification (NCBI taxonomy): domain Eukaryota; kingdom Metazoa; phylum Mollusca; class Gastropoda; order Neogastropoda; family Conidae; genus Conus; species Conus canariensis. Next base: position 34,769,330 of record CM065742.1, read on the forward strand.
TGCTCAGAGGGTAATTATAGCTCCAAGGGAAAAGTCAGTCAAGGCGTTTTCAGGGACAGGTCACCCAACAGTGGAAGAGTTTGAGAAGGATGTTAAAATATTTGGTCAAGTAGGGGTCTCCAAGAAACGGATCAAGGTGAAAAAGTAGATGTCATTTATAGCCACTTGACAGAATGTGTCAAGAGTGAACTGTTGTGTCACCCCACGGATGACACAAATGACCCCGATAAGCTTTTCGAAATCCTATATAAGGTGTGGGGGGAGCAACGGTCTGTCAGTCAGCTGCTGGGGACTTTTTACTCCATCTCACAGAAGGGGTATGAAGGGGTTAGGGAGTATTCCCACAGGCTGAATAAAGCCTTTACAGATGTGACAAAGAGGCAGCGGAAAGAGGATGCAATGCAGCAGCCGCTGGATCAGAAAATTCTGCGAGACCATTTTGTGGCTGGTCTCTGCAATGGTCAGCTGAGAAGACGTCTGAGAGAGCAGACACACAAACTCCCAAATTCCTCCTTCTTAGAGCTTAGAGATGAGGCTCTAAGATGGATGGAAGATGAGGAGAAAGAGGGTGCCACTGAAGCTGTCTCGGCTCAGGCGGAGGCATCGGTCAAGCAGATCCAAGCCATGGAGGCCATTGTAGCAAAATTAGAAAAAATGGAGGGCAGGATGAGACAGATGGAGGAGCAGCTCTGTGCAGAGAAGCGCCCAAAGCCACAATCAGGGGAAGCGGCAGGCAAACGGAAACTGCCATTTGCCAGAGATGGAAGGCCAATATGCCTGGGGTGCGACAGGCCAGGCCATATTCGCCGCAACTGTCCGAATCTGTCGAGGCAGGGAAACGACATTCCTCAGTAGTGACGAGTCGCACTGCTGAGGGGCAACCTTCCGGCTCACTCAGTAAAATCCTAGGGAGATGTCCGTATGCCAAGGTATTGGTTAACAACAAGGAAGTTGATGCCCTTGTGGACACTGGGTCACAGGTCACCATGATGGGGGAAGGCACATTCAAAGAACTCTTTGGGTGCTCTCCCCTACAACCAGTCCATCAAGTGACGTCACGGTTTTCGGTCTACCGCGCGGGGTTTGAACAGGTGTGCAAAAGTCGTTTTTTTTATCTATTAAATTCTTCCGACGATTTTTGTTTTGAAAAATGAATACCATACTGTAGTTATATGACATGTAGACCTGTTTTTAACAAATTATCGAAAATCTCTAAAGTAGACCTTTAAGGCAGCTTATTTTGCACTGAAGGGCTTCCAGGCAGATCTTGATGGAAAACATGTGCGCCTGCTGATTGATAATTCCACAGCAGTAGCCTGTGTTAACAACATGAGCACAAGCCACTCTGACAGCTTTAATGAGATGACAGCCACTATCTGGCAGTGGGCTGTGGACAGAAATGTATGGCTGAGTGCATACCACATCCCAGGGAAAGACAATACAGCTGCGGATGAAGAATCAAGGAAAATTAATGTGGATGTGGAAACTGGACAGTACTGTGTTGACAGATGTGGTCAACAAGTTGCAGATTTCCTTTGAAACTGATTTATTTGCTTCCAGAATAAACAAACAGCATCACTGTTATGTCTCTTATAGAGCCGACCCAGAGGCACATGCGGTTGATGCTTTCTCCTTCAACTGGGGAAAACTACAATGGCACGCTTTTCCTCCTTTCAGCCTGCTGCCCAGTGTTTTACAGAAGATACGGAAGGAGAGAGCGACAGGCCTGCTCATCCTCCCCTTATGGCCCACACAGGTCTGGTGGCCAGTTGGGCAGAAAATGCTGACCCAGGAACCAGTCCGTCTACCCTCCACACTTGCCCTGCTGACACTGCCCAGCCACCCGGGTCGCACTCACCGCCTGCTGCCAAAGCTACAACTTCTGGCATGCAGTGTATCAGGAGCACGTTTGAACAGGAAGGATTCTCCCCTGATGCAGTAGATCTCCTCATGAACTCCTGGAGGTCCACCACCAAAACGTCGTACAATACATACAGTAGTAGGTGGATAGAATATGCCTCAAAAAACGGCATGGCAGTGAGATCATCCACACCGCCACAGGTTGAATTTTTTTAGCTTCCATGTTTTCAAGCTATAGTGCTGTAAATTCTGCAAGAAGTGCATTATCAGTTTTTCTGCCATCAGTGAAAGGAGTATCAGTAGGTAATTTACCAGAAATTTGCAGACTTGTCAAAGGGGTTTTTGAGGAAAGACCTGCACTGCCAAGGTACAGACACACCTGGGATGTTAGTGTAGTGTTGGATTACATGTGCTCACTTCCAGATGTAAATACTCTGGATTCGAAACAACTGACATTGAAAACAGTACCTCTAATGGCACTTCTTACTGGGCAAAGAGGCCATGCTCTTCATCTACTGAAAACTACAGATGTGCGTGTCAGTGAAAGGAAGTGTATTTTACAGTTTTCTAGTAAACACAAAAACACTAAGCCAGGCAGTCACACAGAACCAGCAGAAATTCTAGCCTATTCGCAAAACACCGAATTATGCTTAGTGACGCACATACAACTGTATCTGAAGAAAACTGAAGCGCTCAGGAAAGGGCCAGAACTCTTTATTGCCATCCATAGACCATATGCTCCCATTTCCAGAAACACATTTTCTCGGTGGGTCAAACAAGTGCTGGCTGCGGCAGGAGTGGACACATAGGCATATGGTGCACACACAACGCGTGCTGCGAGTTGTTCGGCTGCTGCAAGTGAAGGAGTGAGCCTTGCCACCATCCTCAAAGCAACTGGATGGTCGGCAGAAAATACCTTCACCAAGTTTTATAAGAAAGCGGTACTGTCTAAACCTAATTTTGGACAGGCAGTATTGGACAAGTTTGTTAAGAAGTCGTGACTTCTGTACAGTATGTACTTGGCAAATTTCAGACTTCCTGGGGAATGTGTTTACAAATATTCTGCATTTAACTGCATGTGAATGCAGGCCAGTAGGCACTGCAGTTAGAATATCTTTCAAGTTTGTGTTCAACATGTTATGTTTGGTGATATTCACCTGTACTGAATCAGATTAAACTGACGTACATGTATTGATGACTGGAATTGGTTTTTGCAATTATGTGAAATGCTGCGTAGTCACTAGTTGCTCAAAACTCTTACGTGACTCCGTATGACTGAAGAGAGGCGATAAATAATTGAAAAATTAAACTAGACCTACGTAGAAAGGTGACGTTTAATTTGAATTATTAAAGCCTATCGTAAGGAGGGAGGAGTTACGTGCCCTCCCTATGTATGGCTCTGAATGTTCAAGGTCACCACTATGGTAAGTCTAGTGAACAGTTTGTTCACCCTCCCAAAGTATCTAGTGACTACTCGCAGCTCTAAACACTGACTATTCTTGGCTGACGCGCGCTGATACTCACGTAACTCCTCGCTCCTTACGATAGGCTCTAAATAATTCAAATTTAACGTCACCTTTATACGTAAGTCTAGTTTAATTTTTCAATGAATAACTAAAATGAGAGAAAATAAACAGTAAACAAGTAGGGTAACTTTTGCTCCCATAAGAAAACCTAACACAGAGTAACTTTTATTCAAGACTGGCACAGCCTTTTAAACTTGAATCAAGTCAGACAAATACAAAGACGAACAATCTAATAGTGGGGGAAAAACAAGCGCAGACCAACAACTCAACTGTCTTCATAGGAATGACTTGGCAAAGATTTGGACTTGCTGAGGGGGGGGTGGGGGGGGGGGGGGGGGGTTGAAGATGGAGAAACTGGGAACATGAAATTAAGAAAGTATGTTGCAGATATGAAAACTCTTCGCTAGCTGCATGAGGGAACCATCGTAATCCCCTTCGAAGACAGATCTATTTGTATTGCCTGCTCCGAGGCCTTTCGTCCGCTGGATCGGAACTCATCAGGAAGACACGGCTGGTTGTGTCTGTGCTCCTGGCGTCATATAGAGACACACCACACCGCAGTCCATAATACCGTGGTGTTCTAACCACCAAGGGTTCAAAAAAGGATCCATCAGCACCCCCAAAGCAGTCAGCGAAGGGTTGTAAATGGAACCATACGAGAGATTTTCAGAAGAGGGTCTCATGGCTACGACTTAGCAGATGTCTGACCTACGCATTAGCCCAACGCGCTGGTCAGACCTTGAGCGACTACCTAACATTGGTTGTGCCTTTTTTTTAATCATTGTATATGTGTGTATGTACACATGTGCGTGTATGGATTTGTGGGCACGGGCCCATGTGTATGCGCGAGCGCATGTATGTGCATGACGTGCGTGTATGCGTATGCATAAGTGTGTGTGTGCGCGTGCGCGCACGCATACGTGTGTGTGCGCTTGTGTGTGTATGTGTGCGCGCACGTGTGTGTGTGTGTGTGTGTGTGTGTGTGTGTGTGTGTGTGTGTGTGTCTGTCTGTCTGTCTGTCTGTGTCGGTGCGTGTGTGTGCACGCGCGCGTATGTACGTGTGTGTGCGCGTGTGTTCCTGCGTGTGTATGCGCGTGTGTGTGCGTGTGCAGAAGTGCACGTGCATGTGTGTGTGTGTGTGATTTGTGGGTTTGTGTGAGTATACACACGTGTGTGTGTGTGTCTTTGTATGTGAGCGTGTACGCATGCGCGTGTGTGTGTATGCATGTGAGCGTTCATGTCTATGCGTGTATGTGCGCACGCACGTGGGTGTGGATGTGCACATGCACACATGTGCATATGTATGTGCGTAGGAGCGATCGCATGTACGCGCGCACATGTGTGTGTGTGTGTGTGCGCGCGCGCGTGCGCGTGTCAGTGCTCGTGTGTGTGGACCGCATGTACGCGCGCACGTGTGTGTGTGTGTGTGTGTGAGAGAGAGAGAGAGAGAGAGAGAGAGAGAGAGAGAGAGAGAGAGAGAGAGACCTTTATATTGTTTGTGGGAAATGAAAGTTCAGAAGATGACTTAGAATCAAGAACAAGAACATCAAATACAAGATACACGTGCACGCGCACGCGCACACGCGCGCTCACACACACACACACACACACACACACACACACACACACACACACACACACACACACTTACTCACTCACCCACTCACTCTCTCACACACACACACATACACACACACTCACACACCAAGGTTTGCACACTCTTCTCCGTTGACACTCTAATTAACTCGCCTGCATCATCCCACTGATGAACACACACCAGCGCTCACAAGTCTCCAGTATACGCTGGCCTCTAAGAGATTCAAAGTCTTATCTCAGTTGACATGTGTTTGATAATTTGTGTCTGTTACTCGAAAGGCCCAGTATGAGTTGCCCCAGTCTCTAGGAGTCTTCGCAGTGTTGGCCTTGAGATTATTTCAATGTTTGTTTGGTTGGTGATGTTTCTTGCTCTTCCCTTAAGTCTGGATGTGCGGCCACTTCCTCTCTTGATGTTCAGATCTGAAAGAGGGTCTATGGTATACCTGGAGATGTCCTCAATGATAAATGACAAATGTCAACCCTGGACAATGGCGGAAAGATCACATTGCTGGTGACGACAAACCTGTTGATCTTAAATGGGGCATGATCCAGAAATCAGCTGAGAATGGCAGCAGCACCATCCACACCGTTCGTTGTTAGTGCATTCCAAACGGTTCTCTGAATGACAAAATCGACCATAGACTTTGCTGCCACTCAGATGGCTGATGCCGTGGCTCTGTTAGACTGCTCATTGCCAGAAACTGCTCATCTATTGGAAAAATGTAGTACGACCTGTTCTGAAACAACAACAACAACAACAACAACAGCATTCTGGGGCTTGTAATGACAGTGTTCCTGACATCAGTCAGTTACTTGGCGACAAAAAATGACGTAGGCAATAAAAGAAGCACAATACCTGAACAGACTGAACAATGTTTCTGACCCAAGCAACCAGTAATGTAACTATGATCAGAGACAAACAAGTGAACGCAGCACCCATAACTCGAAACTATTGACATGGAAAAGGGTACTGCAATTCATAGACAGGCTATTGCTCCCCATGAAGGGTATAACCGAAATATTCCCATTTCTATTTGTCCAGCTGATCCAACTTGGTACTGAAGGAACAAAAATAGATTGTGACTGAAAGGCTGTATAAATGGGCAGGGTTTTAGTTGTCCATTTATCATTTGATCCTAAAGTAAACTTAACTGGAAAAATATAGAAAGAGAGGGGGTTAGCTACCGCCAAGGACATAGACAAACAAAGTACAGGACAAAACACAATGCATTTCGACCTCTTGGGTCTCCTTCTCACTCTCACTCTCTCCCTTGACCGGATGGTTGTGGGGGAGACATGATGGACGTCTTGCGGGCCAGAGAGCGCCAGCCAGGTCTGTCTTCTGCCGCTCTGATCAGGGAGGGGCTGTCCATTCGGGTCCACTCTTTGATGTTATCCATCCAGTTCTTTGCTGGTCGTCCGCGTCTGCGGCCACCTTCCAATGTTCCTTGCAGCACTGTCTTGGGTAGGCTATTGTGGCGAGTGACGTGACCAAACCATGTCAACTTCCTCCTTTTCACAAGCGCTAGGAGGGGTTCCTGCGGGCCTGCCCGTGATGTTACTTGGGCACGAACGAAGTCGTTGGTCTTGTGGTCTTTCCAGGAGATCCCTAGCATGCGTCTGTAGCACCTGGTCTCAAACGTTTGGACTCTTCTGGTCGTCTCAGCTGTCATGGTCCAGCTCTCGCAGCCATAGAGAAGGATGGACAGAACCAGGGCTTTGTATAGTGTGATCTTTGTTGGGAAGCTGATGTCTTTGCTGCTCCAGATCTTATCAAGTTTTGCCATGGTGGATGTTGCGATGGCGAGCCTGGTCTTGATTTCGGTGGTGGAGCGTCCGTCCTTGGTGAGTGTGGCGCCGAGGTATTTAAAAGCGTCCACCTCTTCGAGCTGTTGGCCGTTCATGGTGATCTGTGCAGCGGTGTTGTCTGCGCTGTTGACCATGACTTTGCTCTTTTCGCAGCTGACCTCCATGCCATATGCCTTTGATGTGTCTACCA
>CM065742.1:34781310-34793810 GCA_033310375.1 Conus canariensis
GACTCAGGTCCGGCTGACGATGGCAGATGTCTGCATTCTCCCCCGTCTGTCGGAGTTTTAAAGTTGTATTCAACATCACAAAAGCTGCCCTAGAGTTAGGGTAAAAGCACTCAAATGTTTATCTTTGACATTATCCGAGGCTGGGAGAATAGGATGAACAAAGTCAGATAAAAGCAGGAGACAAGGGGAATAATCAACAATCAAGGGAAACAGTTTGACTCTAAAGAAAAAGACAAAACAAACAGAGAGACAAACAAGCAAACAAAGAAACAAAGAAACAAGCATAATCCATCCAATGTGCTACGAGAGATCCGGATGAATCGTATACAAAATGGAACACTATTTATCTTTTTGTGCTTTGTGTTTGATTATTTGTCGTGTTTTACTCATTTCTCCATTGATTGCTAGTCTAGGCAGAGCTGCACAGCTGGGACAGTCATTAGATAATGTAGCATTTGTCATCTCTGGAGAGAGACGGTGGGTGCGTATATCTTTCCAGAGTCCCACTGGCTGCAGCACAGCTGGATACTGCCTAATGTTGGCTGAATCGATTATTTGAGTTTTATTTCATTGTACTTAATGCACTGCTCAGTTGTTTTTCAGGAGGTTGTGTGTGTGTGTGTGTGTGTGTGTGTGTGTGTGTGTGTGTGTGTGTGTGTGTGTGTGTGTGTGTGTGGAGAGAGAGAGAGAGAGAGAGAGAGAGAGAGAGAGAGAATGGTCATACTCAAAAGGGTTAAGATGAATATGATATTCAGTGCGTGAGTAAATGAGAAGTGGGGGCGAGGAGCCTATATTGAACACGCTTTCCGTTCACCTCAGTGTCCTAATGTTTCTTTGGGCGAGGAGCCTATATTGAACACGCTTTCCGTTCACCTCAGTGTCCTAATGTTTCTTTGGGCGAGGAGCCTATATTGAACACGCTTTCCGTTCACTTCAGTGTCCTAATGTTTCTTTGGGCGAGGAGCCTATACTGAACACGCTTTCCGTTCACCTCAGTGTCCTAATGTTTCTTTGGGCGAGGAGCCTATATTGAACACGCTTTCCGTTCACCTCAGTGTCCTAATGTTTCTTTGGGCGAGGAGCCTATATTGAACACGCTTCCGTTCACCTCAGTGTCCTAATGTTTCTTTGGGCGAGGAGCCTATATTGAACACGCTTTCCGTTCACCTCAGTGTCCTAATGTTTCTTTGGGCGAGGAGCCTATATTGAACACGCTTTCCGTTCACTTCAGTGTCCTAATGTTTCTTTGGGCGAGGAGCCTATATTGAACACGCTTTCCGTTCACCTCAGTGTCCTAATGTTTCTTTGGGCGAGGAGCCTATATTGAACACGCTTTCCGTTCACCTCAGTGTCCTAATGTTTCTTTGGCGAGGAGCCTATATTGAACACGCTTTCCGTTCACCTCAGTGTCCTAATGTTTCTTTACATATCAACCAAAGGGATGAACGTGTTTTGTGACTCTTGCATGCTGTTAAGACTTTACACTCAATGAAAAAATACCCAGAGTGCAATTATTTTTCAAAAAGAAAACTATCGTGAGTTGCTCAATACTGAAATAGTGTTCTATTGTTGAGCCACCCATGTACCTATATTGGGCATACTTACTACATGATAGGAAATGCTAGCTTTGAACTAATAAATGACATAATATGAAGTTTCAATAATGAGCAACTTAGAAAAGAGTTTTGACAAATAAAAGAAATTTGAGCATTGATTTCATTATCTTTAATGTATAAATCAGCTCTTTACAGCATTCAAAAGTCAGAAGAACCTGTAAAATTTGTAACTCTCTTGTTGGTGTGATTTGAAATATTATGAAATTAAGGGGTTGCCCTGTACATGAAAATTTACAATGCAAAACACACAAACTATAAAGGCCGTGCTGAAGAGTGTATTAGCATCTCCCCAAATGCCCTCTGACCTCTGCCAGTCTACTACAGAAGTGAGGACAGAGCAAACAAAGATTTTTAAAATCCATGTTCATTTTACAACTGGTAAGGTACTTATTCAAGATGTGCGTGAACTTTGGGACCGGTTTGACAACCTGCGTTCTATCGTCCTATGCTGGCTTGGAGCACGTGTCCTGACTCCCTGTCCATTCCACATACGTGCCTGCCTGACAAGGACACAGCAGCAGCTATCCTGACCAGCAAGGAGCCATGCACAGTGGAGGAGGCAGACAGGAGTCTAACAACACTGGATGATACACTCACTCTCCACAGTCACAGCGCGCAGCGAAGACGAGCACTGAGATATTGCCTGCCCTTTGACCCCACGTCCTGCGTTCACTCCACGTCTTCCATTCTCTTACGATCACATTCATCGTCCAACACGTTCTCTCTTCAAACAAGTACACGATCTTCTCCCTCCACCCTCCCTTCGCTGTGCCTCCCACACCTCACTGTTGGCGTTGGCGACGATATACGAGCCTCCCAGTCCATGACATCTACAAGTACTTTACTCCCTTCCTGCGCATCCTCCATTGCAATTTCTGTCCCATCCGAATCAATCTCTCTCTCTCTCTCTCTCTCTCTCTCTTCTCTCTCTCTCTCTCCAACAAGATACAGCGCTCATGCCAGACACTGAAGGCGCTATCAGTGAGGCACTAAAGACGATGACAATGCGCCATTGGCAGGGGACATGGCAGCAGTGTGCAGCCAGGAGGACTGGATCCAGGGCTGAGTTTCAGCGGACAACACGTCTCTACAGGCTGGAGATTCAGCCCTATGCGCCTACCTCCAAGAAGCCAATTGCAATTGTCCTGGAAGGGACTATTCACGGTAATGGAAGCTAAGGGGGCGGGGGGAGGGGGGGGTGAATCACTCCATTCAGTTGCGCCCTAACTACATTAAAACGTACCATGTAAATATGCTAAAGAGGTATGTGAGACGCGCGAAGCAGCCAATTCTGTGAACAGTCCGGGATAATTCCCAGTCCCCCTCTGACGGCAGCAGAAACGTTGGAGGACTGCACGTCAGATCCTCTGCTCCAAGGAGAGCAGCAAAATGAAGTTCGTAAGCAGCTCGCTGAATTTCCAGACACACTGACTGAACGACCGGGACTCACTCACCTCGCAGAGCTCCAGGTCACACTGAATGATGAGCAACCAGTGCGGTCTAAACCTTATCCTCTCGATCTTCCCCATGCCAGGCTGGAAGACGTTAGGGAAGAGATCAGAGAAATGCTGGCATTAGGAGTGATCGAGTCAACCCAGACAACATGCGCTTCACCCATACTACTTTTGCGGAGGAAGGATGGGTCAAAGCGGTTCTGCGTGGATTATCGCCAGCCGAATTGCTATGCCAGATCCGGAGGATATCTTTGCCACAACTGCCAATGCCGAGTACTTTTCTAAGGCGTTCATCACCCAGGACGGGACGTACACATGGCGGGTCATGCCGTTCACAATGAAGAATGCTCCTGTCGCCTTTACAGCGATGATGAGGAGATTATTGACGCCACTGAGGGGGAAACCAGTGGACAACGTCATGGATGATCTCCTCATCGCGACATAAACATGGGAAGAGCATATGCCAGTTTGTAGAGCTGTCCTGGAAAGACTGGCTGAAGCAGGACTGACTGCTCGCCCATCCAAGTATCACACTGAGTTCCAGATGCTTGACTACCTTGGACATCGTCTCAGCTGTGGCCAGCTGTCACTGGAGGATGCCAAGGTAAGTCAGCTGAAGAAGGCGGAGAGACCAACAACAAAAAGGGGTAAGGGCTTTTCTGGGACTGGCTGGTTACTACCGCCAGTTCGTGCCCCATTTCAGCACCATTGCTGGGCCTCTCACGGACCTGCTGAAGAAGAGTGCGCCTAACAAGGTGGTGTGGACAGAGGAGTGTGAGATGGCTTTGCAGTCCCTGAAGGAACATTTGCCTTCAGGATCTGTACTTAGGCAGCCAGAATTGACCAAGGACTTTGTGCTAAGGACAGACGTTAGTGATCAGGGCCTCGGGGCCGTCATACTCCAAGCCCATGATGGAGTGTTACATCCTTTGGCATAAGCGAGTCGGAAACTAAACAGGACGGAATGGAACTACGCTGTGTCCGAAAAGGAGTGCCTCGCCATAGTGTTTGGGTGTCGCCATAGTGTCTGGGGTGTCGCCATAGTGTTTGGGGTGTCGCCATAGTGTTTGGGTGTCGCCATAGTGTCTGGGGTGTCGCCATAGTGTTTGGGTGTCGCTATGTCGCCATAGTGTTTGGGTGCCTATAGTGTCGCCATAGTGTTTAGGGTGTCGCCATAGTGTTTGGGTGTCGCATAGTGTTGGGTGTCGCCATAGTGTTTGGGTGTCGCTATGTGTCGCCATAGTGTCGCCATAGTGTTTGGATGTCGCCATAGTGTTTGGGATGTCGCCATAGTGGTTGGGTGTCGCCATAGTGGTTGGGGTGTCGCGGTTCCACAAACACCTGTATGGGAGGACCTTTGTCCTGGAGACCAACCATGAACCTCTGTCATATTTGGCCCAGGCCAAACTGACCAGCAGTCGTTTCATGTGGTGGTCACTGCTACTCCAGGAGTATTCGATGAGAGTTCGCTACATTCCGGGCAGTCAGAACGTAGCAGCAGCAGTCTTCATGAGCAGAAGCATGGTGGAGGTGCCCGAGTCAGAGGTACAGCCAACCTAGCTGTGTGTGTCAGATCAGCCCGGTCGTGAGTTATCTGACCTTTGTGTACATGAAACTGGTGATTGACAAAATAATGATGGTTTCTTTTGATTTTATTTGCCCATTGTGGGGCGTGGATGTGTCCATGCTCATGTGTTTCCATTTTTCATGTTTTGTTAGAGTCTGTTCGTTGATGTCATTTTCTTCATTGCCTGTGACGGAGCTGGGTTGAGTGCATGATCACGTCCTACATTCTTTTTGCTGGTTGATGTCCATTTGGTAATGTTGACTTGTTCACAGGTTGGTAAAGTCTGAAAATGTCTTTTTTTTTTTTGGTGACTATTAGGATCAGTGATTGAATTGCATAATGTGTGTGAGAGCGTGTGAGTAGATAGTGGCCACACGCCTGAATTTGATTCTGATGTTAAGTAGATTTGGCCATACGCCTTCATGTTAATTCGATGTTAATGAGATTGGCGCACACGCCTGAATTTGAATCCGGGGTTGATCCTGTTTGTGTTATCATTAGAAATGAATGGAAAGACTAAATTATTATGTGTGGATATGCTGAGAGCAGAGAGTTAGGGATTATACTTGACCCAGCTTTATGTTAAATGTTGTGCACGGTCGTTTATGAATGACCAACAGAGTGATTTAATGGAATTATCTTGTTGATTTCTTGCTTTAAGTTGGGTACATTCGCCATATTAGAGATGTTGATGGGAGTAACCGTTTTGAAGCATAGTGGGAATACCGTTAGAATCAACCCATGCCGTTGAGTTTGTTTTCATCCTTATTGAGAACATTAGCCCTTGAGGAAATGTTGAATGGAACAACATTCTTAATTGGAATTAATTGTGATGAGTCGGCTAAATGTTCTCGATTCCTTTAAGCAAATTAAGGGTTATTTTGTCGATGTTGAGATTATTTTCTTTGGGTTCTTCAGGTGTGCGAACTCAGGCAGCACCGGAGGGGGGGTTCCCTGAGTGGGATCCTTAAAAGAGGGAGAGTAACTGGGAAGTAATTTGCATGTTCGGGGATTGGGGGGTGGGGTGGGGTAGTAACAAGACATATCAAACTGCCAGTCCTGGGGGAGGAAAGCATCCAGCCTTCACCAACAGCTCTTCATTGGGTTCTCCTGTAGGCTTCAGGAGAGGCACTCGCGGTGGGTAACCGTCGCGGTTCAGTGATCACCGGCCTGCAGGCAGCTGTCTTGAGAGATGATACCCTTAGGGGAGGTTTCAACCTATTAGGTTTGTAAACACTTGATGCCTCAATCCTGGGTTGTGGGGAACTCTGGGCTGTGAGTACAGTGGGTAGCTTGGAGGAATCGAACATGTGTTTGAACTGGATGTTATGCATTAACCACTCGGTACCCAACTCTTTGCTGGTGCTAGTCGCTGTAATGTGTGTATGTGTGTGTGTGTGTGTGTGTGTGTGTGTGTGTGTGTGTGTGTGTGTGTGTGTGTGTGTGTGTACGCGCGCGTATGTGTGTGCGTGTGTATAGGTGAATAGTGATTCCACTGATGAACGTTTATTTCTTTCTTGTGTTTACAAGCGTGTAGCCAGAATATTGGCTTCGTGTCTTTCCTGGTTGGTTAAGAGTAATTGAAGAAAAAGGGATGCGATTATTGGATATGCTGTACGATGTTTACGTTTTTGCATCATACAAATCATTGTGTTGTGTAGTGACGGGTAGGGGCTCGGAGTCAAGTTAACTAAAATTCCATTTTTTGTTCAATGTTATTGGTTTTCGGTCACCCTTGTGCGGGCCCGATGTGAGTTACAAAGTGCATGTGCCTATGAGAGAGCGCGAGTTGCTTGTGAAGACATGAATTCTCCTGACTACACACACACACACACTCACACACATTCTCTCTCTCTCTCTCTCTCTCTCTCTCTCTCTCTCTTCTCTCTTCACACACACACACACACACACACACACACACACACACACACACACACACATCTTCTCACAAGGTGTTCTCTCGCACAGGCCCATCTGCGCTACGCCATGCTGCCCCCCCCTCTCCCCCCCCCCCCCTCATTCCTCCACCCATGTGCCGTCCCCGCCAGCTTCACCCACCCCACCTCCTCTCTTCCCCAACTGACCACTGGCTGTCTCACCTACCATCACTCTCCCACTCCCTCTTCCTTCTCCCTTCTTATCACACTTCTTACCCCGCCCACCCACCTATCTGCACGAATCCACAACCACAGTTACCACAACACCGATTGCCATGCCTCCGAGGGATATGGGCAGCGGCTGACTATCCGTCACCTATGTGTGTGTGTGTGTGTGTGTTGTGTGTGTGTGTGTGTGTGTGTGTGTGTGTGTGTGTGAACGTATGTATGAATGTATATATGTATGTATGCATATAAGTATGTATATGTATGATGATGAATCCATCGGTGCTCAACCAATCATGACTGCAAATCCCAAACGGACTATGAACATGGACCAAATGGAATATCCATGTGTCTGTGGAAAGCGTTTCGCTACCACCCGTAGCATGAAGATCCACAGAACAAAGATGGGATGTGTGAAGACTCATCTGAATGAGCAGCAGCGCACTGCATCAGCAGATAAGACGTCGGAAGACCAAGGCCAGGATTTAAACCACAGTGCCAAGGACATCCACGCTGTTGGTTCGGATGAGGAATTTGCACAGGCCCTCGATGCCAGGCGCCTGAAACTCAACCTGCCACGAGCAAACGAAACTGAAGATTGGGAGAAACTGGATGCAAAAATCGTCCAAAGACTCGGTGCACTGATAGGGAAAAGCACCCTGGAACACAAACTAGCCACATATGGGGACATTGTGTATGCCACATGTAGAGACGCCTATGGAGCAAAACTACCCAAAGAGAAAACACCTCCAAAGAAATCCAGACGCCAAGAAAAGATGGACAAGATCAGGGTCCAAAAGAAAAACCTCAAGATGCAAATGAAGACCGCACTGCCAGCTGAAAAACAAGGCTTGGAAAAACTGTGGAAAGACCTGAAAGAAAAACACAGTGCCCTCAGCAAAGCGGAATCTGCGAGGAAGAGGAAGAGCAAAAAGAAGAAGACACAAGAGCGCTTCTTCAGAGACCCCTTCCAGTTTGCCAGAACACTGTTTGAGCAGCCAAAATCTGGGACCCTAAGTGTGGACAAAGGAGTTCTTGAGCAGCATCTGAGGAAAACATACTCTGACCCACAGAGCAAAGCACCACTCGACATTCAAGGTCTGGTGTGGCCAACCAACCCTGAGGAACAGTTCAATGGCAAGCCTCCAACGTTGGCGGAAATCAAGAAGGTGGTCGACAAAGCCAGAGCCAAATCATCACCAGGGCCAAACGGAATACCTTACCAGCTTTACAAGAAATGTCCCAAGGTGCTGGAGTGGCTCCACAGGCTGCTGCGATCGGCTTGGAGAAACCAGAAGATCAGCGGCCAGTGGATGACGGCAGATGGTGTGTACATCCCCAAAGAGCAAAACTCAAGTGACATTAGCCAGTTCAGGCCAATATCACTACTGAACGTCGAAGGGAAAATCTTCTTCTCTGTCATGGCAGCAAGGCTGACCAAGTACCTGATGGAAAACAAGTACTTGGATGTGTCAGTCCAGAAAGGTGGCATGCCAGGCGTGGCGGGCTGTGTAGAACACGCCACAATGATCTGGGACGCAATCCAAAAAGCAAAGACAGAAAAGAGAGACCTGGACGTAGTGTGGCTTGATCTGGCAAACGCATATGGATCTGTGCCCCATGAGATGATACAGTTGGCTCTTGAGATGTACCATGTGCCAAAGAACATCCGCGACATGCTCAAGAAGTACTTCAATGGCTTCTCAATGCGGTTCTCTACCAAGGAGTACACAACAGATTGGATCAACTTGGAAGTGGGTATTGCAATGGGCTGTGCAATTTCCCCAATACTGTTCGTGCTGGCAATGGAACTCATCTTGAAAGCAGCAACAAACAACGCGAGACAAACAGACCTTGGCGATGGATACAAGATGCCTCCTCTCAAGGCCTTCATGGATGACACTACAGTGATTTCATCCAGAGAAGACGAGACACGTCATGTGCTGGAGAGGCTGGACGACATAGTTGCCTCATCTAGAATGAAGTTCAAGCCAAAGAAATCACGGAGTCTCTCACTGAGGAAAGGAAAAGTGGCCGGATCTGTGGTCTTCAGTGTTGCCAACCAGGCCATTCCAACAGTCACAGAAGAACCAGTCAAGAGCCTTGGAAGATGGTATGATGATACGCTGAAAGACACACAAAGAGCAAAAGAAACCAAGCAGATGGCGGAGGAAGGCTTGGAGACCATTGACCAGTGTGGGCTCCCTGGCAAATACAAGGTCTGGTGTCTGCAGTTCATGCTGATACCAAAGCTGCTATGGCCTCTGATGATATACGACATCTGCACCAGCATAGTGGAGGCAATGGAAGCCAAAATCAACAAGTTCACAAGGAAATGGCTTGGTGTCCCACCCTGTCTGACTGACATAGCGCTGTACTGTCGCCAAGCAAAGCTGAAACTACCCCTGAAATCCATCCTGGAGGAATACAAAGCAGGGAAGATCAGACTTCAAAGCATGCTGGAGGACTCAGGAGACAAGGTGGTAGAAGCAATTAAGCCCCAGCTGAAGACAGGCAGAAAATGGAAAGTTCAAGAGGCGATGGATTCTGCAAAAGAAAGTCTCAAGATCAGAGAAATAACAGGACACACACAGACCAACAGACAGGGACTGGGGGTGACCAAAACTGAATGGTGGTCAAAGGCCAAAGGAAAAGCCAAAAGAGACATGATGATTCAGGAGATGAGAAAAGAAGAAGACCAAAAAAGACTCCAAAAAGCAGTCCAGCAGAGCCAGCAAGGGCAATGGACAACGTGGGAGAATGCACTCCAAAGAAGTCTCACTTGGAATGACATTTGGCACATGGCCCCTCTCAGGATCAGCTTCATTCTCAGATCTGCATATGACCTTCTGCCCTCAAATGCAAACCTGGTGAAGTGGGGGAAAACAGACGATCCTGCATGCCCCCTCTGCCATGAAAAACAAACAGTGGAGCATGTCCTAAGCTCATGTAAAGTAGCCCTGGCTCAAGGAAGGTACACATGGAGGCACAACCAAGTGCTCAAAGAAATTGTACAAGTAGTCTGGGCTAGTACCAACACCACAAAAGGGAAAATCAGGACTCCAAAAGCACCCGCAACATTCTTCACGGCAGGAGGCAGCAAATCATGGCCAAGAACAACAGTGCCACTCGAAACATGCAGGCAGAGTCTGCTGGACGGGGCAGATGACTGGGAGTGCACTGCAGACCTCCCAGAATGGAAGAGTCACCCAGAGATCATCAGCAAGAGTGGCATGAGACCAGACATAGTAGTCCACTCTAAGTCAACCAAGCAGCTGATCATGATCGAGCTCACGGTGCCATATGAGAACAGAATGGAGGCAGCTCAAATCTACAAGACTGAAAAGTATGCTGATCTGGCAAACAGCCTGAGGAGAGAAGGCTATCAGGTCAAAGTCCTCACTGCAGAAATTGGAGCTAGGGGGTTTGTAGGAACGTCTGCATACAGCCTCATGAAACAGCTCTCAGTTGCAGGGAAGGAAAAAACCAGAGCCCTGAAAGCAATGGCAGAAGCGGCAGAGAGGTGTTCAAGCTGGATCTGGTCAAGGAGGAACAAAAGTGAACTTCATAAGGCTTAATTTCCCTACAAATATCAGGTGTCCCTGTGGCTCAGTGGTTAAAGCGCGAGTCATTAAGTGGAAAATGAGCATGTCCAGAGGGTCATGGGTTCGAATCCCAGCCATGGCTCGTCCCAAGATGGGAAAAAAAAGGGGCAGCAGAGGGACATCCGGAGTCATGAACCGGGTGTGGCCCAACCCCCCAAGAGTGTCAGGAGATAAGGGCCGAAACACTTGCTTGAAGGGGGCTTCTCTTCTGAGGACTCTCTGCTGCCACGCTCTCCACGAGTTTCTTTCTACTATGTATCTATGTATGTTTATCTATTCATCTATCTATCATTCTACCTGTTTATTTGCCTGTTTGGCAATCAGTCTCTCTGTCTCTCTCTGTCTCTCTGTCTGTCTGCCTGTCTGTCTGTCTGTCTCTCTCTCTCTCTCTCTCTCTCTCTCTCTCTCTCTTAATACAATGGAGAATAATAGTGATCACAGAAAGTGGAATTTGTCTGTCGAATGTGTTGTAATCTTTGACTATTTTAACTCCTGTACTCGGCAGCGATGAAAGCTGACGCCTTCTCAAGTTAGCTACCGTTGTCAGTCGTAACCTAATTCAGGCAACACAATGTTGCCTGATGATCGCTCACGCTCTTTACACAAAACACAAAGACATTTCTCAACGTAAGCCGATAGAACACTTTGTTACTATCCTGCATTCATTGTCCGCAACCTAGATTTTGCAGTGCTTTGCTGCAAGCCTGCTGGTAGATTACTATTTGATTCATCCAGCATGTCGGTGTTACTGGGCACTTGGGGGTGAGAGGTCTCTCCCCTTGACTTCAGCGTAATGTGGGAAGAGAGAGAGAGAGTAGGGCGAGCTGAACAGACAAAGGACTTAACGTGAGACGCTTTCTTCACACGCGTGTTTTGGCCCCTATCTCCTTACACTCCGGAGGTTCCGAGCACATCCAGATCCTGATTTCAAGCTGCCTCCCTGCTAGCTCACACACATTCTCTCTCTCTCTCTCTCTCTCTCTCTCTCTCTCTCTTTCTCTCTCTCTCTCTCTCTCTCTCTCTCTCTCTCACACACACACACACACACACACACACACACACACACACACACACACACACACACACACACACATCTGTATACATCAGCTTTCGAAAAATGCTCTCGCACAGCCTGATCCTAGCGCCGAACTCGCTATGGATGAACAATCGTGTCAAAAGAGGAAAGCGTTCAAGAACAATTGTTTTTGTCAAACAGTTAATCTTCTTTCCGCCATTTTTTTTCTCAACTGTCTTATTTTGAATTTTGTCATACTGACGGCATTTCTCACTTTCCCCCCCGTACACAGACTAATCACGAGCGTCCTGTCACAGCCATCATTTTCAGGTCGATGAAAGGCAACCTAACAGAGGAGAAACTGTACTGCTGCCGAGTTATTTTGGAGTGTTCAACGGTGCATGTTCTGAATCTACCTTTGCAAGACTCCATTTTCTGCGCTTATTATTCACAAAACTAATTACTTATGGAAAAATCACAATGCCACTCATCTAATTTTCGGCCACGTGGCCTTTTTCAAGAGAAAAAAAACCCAGAAACAATGCAACTACGTGATGTCCATCTTTGGCAACTGGTCAGAGCAAAGAATTGACGTCATAAATGTAATACGCAAGTTCTGACATCATAATATGTGATGTCATGAACAAGGAGAAAAAAAACAGAGGGGGGGGGGGTGCAAGTTGTGTGTGTGTGTGGGGGTGTGTGCGTGCGTGCACGCGCGCGCGCGCGCGCGCGTGTGTGTGTGTGTGTGTGTGTGTGTTTGTGTGTGGGTGGGTGGGTGTGGGTGTAGTTATACTGTAACCAATGTACTTCAAAAACATAACAATACGCTCCATAAATCACAATGAAAATGAAACCATAGAATAATGTGACCATAGTCCTGTCTGTGACTGTGCATGGCAGACAAGAACTGTCATCTGAAAAAAAAAAAAAAAAAAAATATATATATATATATATATATATATATATATATGTAAATTTTCTGCAAATCATCAATGTTGTTCGTAGGTAAATCTGGATAGGGTTGTTACAAATTTGTCTTAACATTACATCCATTTGGCATCCTAGTATCTAATGCCCTTATCCATTTTTCGTCAGTAATAAGTCTGAAGCTTTGGCTTTCACCGTAAGCTTTTGCCAA
>CM065742.1:34803810-34811310 GCA_033310375.1 Conus canariensis
ACACATTTTGACCATGGACGGACGGACGGACACACACACACACACACACACACACACACACACACACACACACACACACACACACACACACACAGCATTTCTGCGTTCCCATTCTAAAGTACTCCCTGTTCTATAAGAACTGGGTGTACGAAAATATAGTTAAACAACTTTGTACGTAATTCAGCTTCCATGTGTGTACAACCCACTTAATTTGAATCTCACGCAATCCACAGTTGTCTTTTAGCGTTCTAGAGATCACAGCACTATCTGTACTAACTGCCATTGTTATTCATGCACTGCCAGCAGCAGCGTCCATTGGAGGATCCTATGGCAACCTTCAGGCAGGAAAAGGGATACATTATGGAGACACAGTAAACCTGTATTGTACATTGTCTGCCGAGCTTCGGAAGATTGTAACTGGTCGCCTTACACCTACCTACACATTAATACAACACTGTCATACTGACACCAGTGTTTGGGCTGTGAATGTCTTGTTGGCAAAAGTTACATCGTAAAGTATTTCTTTTTTCTTTTTTTTGAAAGGCATAGTATTCTCTCTCTCTCTCTCTCTCTCTCTCTCTCTCTCTCTCTCTCTCTCTCTCTCTCTCTCTCCTCTCTCTCTCTCTCTCTCTCGCTGCGAACATTATGAATCGAATAGTAATGAATACCTCGTCTCCACAAGATTTCTATATCCTTCAATTTAGTCATTCTTAACTTCAGTGTGGTCGTAGATCCACCAAAAAGAATAAAACGTGGCCAGGAAATGACAAAGAATCCGTTGAAATTAAATGAACTGAACTGGTGACGATTCCAACATAGAACAAACAGAATACGGTAAAAATGAAATAACTAAACAAACAGATAAATGAATGAATGAATGTATCATATTCATTTCGTAGAACAAGAAATGTGATTTAGGGATCAATAATAATTTTTTAAAAAGTAGTATTGCATGGGAACTTGCTTTATGTCCCTTCTTGGGAAGACATGAAGATATTAGACAAATACAAAGAAACTAAGAAAACAACAAACAAACAAACGGACAACACAAAACAAATGGAGAAAACAGAATAAACATTTCAAGCGCCTGCAATGAGGAAGTGGGTCTGGGCATGAAGACTGAACATGCTCGAGCGACAAAAATCCAACCAAAGTTTCAAAAAGGAAGCTAGAGTGCACACACACACCCACACACACACTGTGTTGATTGAAGGGATCGGCAAGGTATGGTCACCGTATTCTCTCTCTCTCTCTCTCTCTCTCTCTCTCTCTCTCTCTCCTCTCTCTCTCTCTCACACACACACACACACACACACACACACACACACACACACATACACACACACACACACATACACACACGCGCGCGCGCGCGCACGCACGCACGCACGCACGCGCGCGCGCGCGCACACACACACACACGTTTTGTTCATGTGACAATATGAAAACAAATGTCAATAGGCGATATTACCGTACATTCAATTCTCTCTCTCTCTCTCTCTCTCTCTCTCTCTCTCTCTCTCTCTCTCTCCTCTCTCTCCTCTCTCTCTCCATGCGTAAGTGTGTTTGTAAGCGTGTGTGTGAGTTCGCATACACTCGCGCGCGCGTGCGTATGTGTGTATGTGTGTGCGTGCGTGCGTGCGTGCGTGCGTCTGAGTGTGTGCGTGCGTGTGTGCGTGCGTGCGGTGTGTTGTGTGTGTGTGTGTGTGTGTGTGTGTGTGTGTGTGTGTGTGTGTGTAGACTGTGCCTGAGAGTTCTGCAGTGTAATGCCAGTTATCCATTCATCAGCAGATCCTCCACTCGAACGTGACGCGGTGAAACGGCAGAATTCGGATCCTCCATATGTCCAGTCTACAAGAGCAAGCAAACATACACGTTTCTGGTCATGAGTTGCTGCCTATTCAAGTGTAGAATTTTATTGCTGGAGCCGCTGGTGGCAAGGTCATTTTTGCTCTGGTAGAACCAGCTGCATACTCTTTAATACCTGCTTGTATCTCTGTGAGTACTGTTCCTGGGTTAGAGCTGCATTGCAAAAGCTAGGAATACAGCTAAGAACATGTTCTATGGTTTTCTTGCTGTTGCAGGTTTGACCTACAGCCACATCTGATGTCCCATGTTTCACCAGGTCCCCTCCGATGGAGGGGGTCATGAATAGATCCCAGGATGCATGCAGGTGGTAAGAAGGGTCACACACCATATTTCATTCCAGCTGAAACTGTTCCTTGGACAGCATTTTCGGGTGGGGTCCATTTCCTCTGTTGGCGCAATTGAATCGACTTTTGGTGGGTTTTTTTTTTTTTTAGCATCTGTTGTTTCCTTTATGTCATGTACTGCCATGTCTTTGTTTGTGTTCCCTTTTGCAGCTGAGCAGCGCTTTATTTTGGTTCATCCTAGTCGATGCATTCACGTTTGTGTGCATCCTGTCATTTCCCTGATCGTGAGAGTTTCTTGTACAAAGTCCACGTCACTGACTGTCTATTTTCTGTCAGTGTTCAACAAGGAATGAACTGATCTCACAGCCGTGTCCCCCAGTCTTAATAACTATATGGTTAATAACCTTGCTTTTCCCTTGCGTCCATCGACCATTAGTTTTAGGGGCAGACCAACTTTGCTTGAATCAGTAGAAAACATTGTCAGTAAGACCAAATGGGACATTGAGCCTTTTTCTCGTGTATTGGTTGATTCTTCCCTCCATCGATTCCATAATGCTAATGTTGATGTCGTTTGTCAGTAAAGGCCAGGTGAGTGTTGAGAGGAAGCATGAACTACATGCACTAGACTTCGCATTTGTCTTGAGGCCGCAGGGAGTGGAATCGTCACCCGGATCCGTTGTTTGTTTGTTGCTGTTTGTTTGTTTGTTTGTGTATTAGCAAAATTACACGAAAACGACGGCAGTGATTTAAACGACACTCATAGGAAAGGTGACATGTGCCGCAAGGACGAATCCTTCCATTTCGGTGCGGATCCGAGGTGCTAAACCGAATATTTCGGTGCGGATCCGAGGTGCTAAACCGAATATTTCGGTGCGGATCCGAGGTGCTAAACCGAATATTTCGGTGCGGATCCGAGGTGCTAAACCGAATATTTCGGTGCGGATCCGAGGTGCTAAACCGAATCAAAGGCCGAATCCGGATTCCTATTTCAAGATGATGCAAAATCTTCTGAACCAGTTTCTGCAAGACGTGGTGGAAACAAGGACAGTGATCCAAGGACGACAATCCATTCAATTCTAGATTGAATGGAAAGGGTGGACGAGGATCATTTTGAAGTCGGCGCTGCCGCACTAAAGGTCTTATAGGATTGGACGCAATGTTGTCTGTGTTTACTTTTCAAATTACCTGATGTGAGTTAGGATCTTTTTCAAAATAATAATTGACATGCTGTTGTGGTTTTGAAACAGTTTTTTTTAAGACTTGACAGACTTTTTTTTCTGTATTTACATAAACTATCTCATGTACGTTTGAAATGGCCTCAATAATTGATTACAACGGTTTCTGTTGCAATATATTCTATCTGATGTGATTTTGAAGTGTCTTCACATGAAAATTATTAGGAGATGGCGCCACGGATCAGACATGGGGTCACGGATGAGTTTTAAGATTTAAAATCTGACATCGTGGAGGGAGTAGTTGTTCCTATCTATATATAGTGTGAATGATGTCGTCGGTCGTGATCTTATAGGTTAAGTCATGTGATAGATCAAGAATTGTTCTGTGAGAATTGATGTTCTATTTAGTATTAATTTAATTTGAAGACCAAACTATGATTCAAGAACATCATGTTATACACCATTTTGACGCACATTCATAACTGTAGTGTGCAACCACACTCAACATAGTATTTGTGGGAGCACACCAGTAATTCATACACGAAGGTTGTGAGTAAGATTTGAGTGTATATAGCCTTACACACTTGGAGGGTTTTCAGAATTACTATTTTCTGTTTGGAAGTCGATCCTTCATCCCTCAGCCTCCGCCCCCACGCCCCACCTCCCTGCGTCAAGGTACGTTGATATCAGATAAATAATAATAATAATGAATACTTATATAGCGCCTATTCTCGGCTAGAGACCAAGCTCTAAGCGCTTTACAATCAACACTCGTTTACACAACGGGCTGCCTACCTGGGTAGTGCCGACTGAAGAGCTGCCAGCTGGCGCTTCATTCAGTCGTTTCCCGTGTCATCCAGTCAATATCGTTCAATATCGTTCACTCAGTTTCTTTACTTCCTTCATTCTTTCCATTTCTCACGCAGGGTGCATGCTGTGTGTAACGCGTCATCCATACCAACGGCCAAACTGGCCTACTCTTCCGAAAGTTGGTGATGGGATTTTACGTGTGTGCAAGATATTATGCGTGCGTTCACACACGGAACCTCGGTTTATAGTCTCATTCGAAGGACTGTATGGGAAATGGAGTCAGAACTAATGTTAACTCCGAGGGAAAAATCCCCCTGTACCGAAACGCCCCGGCGGAGATTCGAACCCGCAACCCCAGGATCACCAAGATTACGAGTCAGGAGCTCTACCAACTGAGCTATTCCGGCTCCCTGGAAAATCCAAGCAGAAAGCGTAAAACGAATAGGGTGTAGTTTGTTGCGGAAGCCCAACGGCTGCAAAAACAATTCTTTAAAAAGTTAAAGGCCAGAAAGCTGGTTAAAGATAGGGGATGGTTCATGAATTCAGAGACGATAAGAAATGGAATCCGTACAACTCTTCAAAGCTATTGACAGCATTGATAGGAAGGGGTGGGATGGGAGTTCTGTGCGGGATGGTGATTGCTTAAAGTCTGATTGTGTCTCATGACCATGCCGCACATGACCTTGAGAACGCTGGCACGCATCATGTAGCGTTTAGCAGTATTTCTTCCTTGCAGCGTGTGACCTCTGACCTCTGGAGCTATATATCCGCCTACAATCCCTCCGAGGTATACTGAAATCTTCATAAGTACCGTTGCGAGCAAGTTGACAACTTTCAGCGTATCAAATTTCACACAGCCTAGTTACTGATTCAGCTTGAGTCCGTTTGAAATCCATTTCATTTCATTTTCAGTAAGACACGGAAGGAAAATATGTTCTGTGCACCTTCGCTGCTGTTTTCCCCGTATGCCCTAAACAGCATCGTCCTCTGATTGGTGGACGCAAGGAGAGCCATTATTGGTGGACACAATGAGAGCCATTATTGGCGGACACATTGAGAGCCATTATTGGTGGACACAATGAGAGCCATTATTGGTGGACACATTGAGAGCCATTATTGGCGGACACATTGAGAGCCATTATTGGTGGACAGAATGAGAGCCATTATTGGTGGACACAATGAGAGCCATTATTGGCGGACAGAATGAGAGCCATTATTGGTGGACACAATGAGAGCCATTATTGGTGGACACAATGAGAGCCATTATTGGCGGACACAATGAGAGCCATTATTGGTGGACACAATGAGAGCCATTGCATGTGGACATAATGAGAGCCATTATTGGTGGACACAATGAGAGCCATTGCATGTGGACATAATGAGAGCCATTATTGGTGGACAGAATGATAGCCGTTATTGGTGGACACAATGAGAGTCATTATTGGTGGACACAACGAGAGCCATTATTGGTGGACAGAATGGTGGCCATTATTGGTGGATCCATTGAGAGCCATTATTGGTGGACACAATGAGTGCCATTGCATGTGGACATAATGAGAGCCATTGTTGGTGGACACAATGAGAGCCATTGTTGGTGGACATAATGAGAGCCATTATTGGTGGACACAATGACAGCCATTATTGGTGGACAGAATCAGAGCCATTATTGGTGGACAAAATGAGAGCCATTCTTAGTCCTCTTGCTGTGTTCCCCAGCTGTGAAAAGGGTATACCTGCAGCGCAGAGGAAATGTCAGGCAGAGGTACAGCACATGGAGCCAGATAACGTGGACCCTTGGCAGCCTGTGCATCAATTCTGATCGAAGTCAAACACACAAGCTGCTGATGGAAGGGGGTTGTTCAGAGGAGCTTGAGGCGATGTTTGAACAACACACACACACACACACACACACACACACACACACACACACACACGCACATACACACACACACGCACGCACACACGCACGCACACACGCTCACACACACACACATACACACACACACACACACACACACACACACACACACACACACACATACACACACACACATTGTCGGCGAACACTTTTGCAGACTGTGGATAATTTAGATATCGATCCGCACTGAAAAGGCAGAGTCTGGCATTGCACTCAACCATGATGCCCAACAAACGTACCAGAAATCCAGCAGAATGGGCAACAGACTGGGTTTTGGACAGACCACAACTTTGTGTAGAAGTCTTCTAAACCAAGGAAAAGAACAGCCCACACGTTTGGGCAGAGAATAAGACTGAACGCAAACCAGTACCAAGACAGTTCTTCACTGCTGACACAATAGACCAATGGAAGCAAATGGAACGCAACACAGATCGAAGATGACGTCACTGAAAAGTTTGGGAAGTGACCTGCTTCCACCCCTCCACAATCTGGGCACATTAACAGACGACTAAGAAAAAAAAAAAGAAACAAACGAGACAACTGATACATCACACGCGCAATATGCATGGTCTCCTTTCACTATGAAAACAAAGAAAAGCAACATCCAGAATCAGTTACAAAATGCAAAGCAAAAGTGAAGTGCTATATAAAAATGGTACTTCAATCACATAACACATCATCCATAAGCTCAGATGAAACTGTGCAGTATACAAAATGATCGATTAAAAATACAGTAATCAGACAACCTAATGCCTTAATTCAACGTCGCAGTAATCAGACAACACAACACACTGCATTCAAGCATGCGGTAATCAGAAAACACAACACACTGCATTCAAACATGCATCCAGTGATCAGACAACACAACACACTGCATTCAAACATGTAGTAATGGACAACACAACACACTGCATTCAAACATGCAGTGATTGGACAACACAACACACTGCATTCAAACATGCAGTAATAGGACAACACAACACACTGCATTCAAACCTGCAGTAATAGGACAACACAACACACTGCATTCAAACATGTAGTAATGGACAACACAACACACTGCATTCAAACATGCAGTGATTGGACAACACAACACACTGCATTCAAACATGCAGTAATAGGACAACACAACACACTGCATTCAAACCTGCAGTAATAGGACAACACAACACACTGCATTTAAATATGTAGTAACTGGACAACACAACACACTGCACTCAAACATGCAGTAATCAGACAACACAACACACTGCATTCAAACATGCAGTAATTGGACAACCTGATGCACACATTCAAAGAATCACTGCTCGGACTGCAGAGGTTCAGAAGACTGCTTTGCAAATGGCAGAATGCCCGAAACATAAAAGAACTGCCTTTAACTGACTGCTTCCACAGCCTGCGGCTTACTGGGATTATAATTATGGCCGTTTTCTTTCTTTTGATC
>CM065742.1:34816310-34826310 GCA_033310375.1 Conus canariensis
CAGAAGAAGGGAAGTGTTCAACCGTTCTTTTACCGGACACTGATCATTAGCAGTGAGAGAGGCAGAGCAGATACGCTATATGCTCTTATTACGGCAGTACAGACATCAACATAAATTTACTCGGACAGAATTTCCAGAAAGTGAGGAAACAATTGATACTGAAAGCGCGAGCCTTCGACATCACCTCAAAAGATTGACCTAGCCACACTAAAGCTCATCTCCAAACCCAAAGACTGAATTTCCACTGATCTTGGGAACGTCTATCGACTCTATACTCGACAGAGGAAAGAAACGCATCTGAAGTGAACAATGAGGCCCCCATCACGTGACATGCAGTAAACGTCGTGGATCACGAATGGCAAGTTCAGCACCAGTTTGGTGATCGCTGTGTTCTGCCCAGCTGTAAACAGCATCGCTTGAACTGGATGGCGAATGACAATGATGAAGCTCTGCCAGTTGTTCATTCTCTTTCAGCGTGCTGAGGTCTCTGTCTACCAATCAGAGAAAGTTACTCTATTTGGTGCAAGCGGACAACAATAACGCCTAAACGTGACTCGCAAAGATTTCCTCTTTGACAACAACCACTACGACAATGTTCATCAGAGTCTTATAACGAAGACACGGATTTTTAAACAGTACAAATGCTGATTTAGACTCTACATTGTTGTTAAACATTTCTCTAGATCGTTGTAAATGTCGGATCACGTGACGTCCAATTCTGAGAATTCCTTTGGGGATTGGAAGATACAGAACTCGGCGTTCAACTGTCGACAGAACATGAACCATGCCAGCGACCACCTGGCAGACTGGACATCTTCGGCGTTCAACTGTCCACAGAACAGGAACCATGCCACCGACCACAAGGCAGACAGGACATCGTTGTCATACCGCGACAAACCCTGTCCCCTCTCTCATGCATGTTTTTACCTCTGATAGCGTAACCCTGAACAAACTGTCGAATTTTGATGTTTAACTATATGCAAATTTTGAAGACATAAACGTTTTGAACACTGCCCCGGCAGGCTAGTTTGATAGATCTTGCACAGAGTAACAGCACAGGCTCTCGAGATAAACGATTTATTTAATGTAGTTGTCAGGAATTGTGGGCAAGTTCCGGTGGTTTCGTATGTCTACTTGTTGGGGGAGTGTGTCGACAAAAACCATGAATCGCTTGTGCAGGCTATGGCGAAAAAGAAATGAATTGAGAGTCATGTGCCTGCGCTCAACTGTTCAAGAAAACGTTCAGTAGGCATGCATGCTGAGAGGTGAACAGAGAGCTCAGAGAAATTTGTTACATGTGGGATGTATGTTTGAGAGAAGAGAGAGAGAGAGAGAGAGAGAGAGAGAGAAGATCGGTCGATGGCGCCGTAGAGACAGCGAGGCTTCGCAGAAATGCATGCCTGAGATTCGTTTGTGTGTTTGTTCGTGTCTTTTTTTTAAGCAAGGACATGGGTGATGTATTACGTGATTATATGACGAACCCCAAGAAACAAAAAACGAAGAAGATGAAAGGTGAGAAAAAGCAGGGAGGATAATTGATTTAGATGAATGATAATATAATGATTAATATATATTTCTTCTTCTTTCAGGACATTTCTCTCCAGTTAGGATAGGGCTACAGTCCGGTCTTTTTGTTGACAGGGACTCAAGAACAGTTCGTGGTTTGTTTTGTAAGGTGACGAGACGTCGCTGATACTAGAATTTGGGAACAAAAATTATGATAGGTCTGTGAGCACCAGGAAACTAGGTTTATGGAAACGATTTTTGTATGTGTGGCACTAAGGATGTGAAGTTTGGAGGAAAAAAATGTTCTTTTTTGTGTCTGTGAGGACCTGCTGATCTATTTTTTGAAAAATACGTATGATTATTTTTTGGGGGGAAAAAGTAGAAGTTGTATGTAAATAGTGTCCAAAGTTCGTCTGTTAATGTAAAGGGAGAACTTTCTTTTGCTTTGTCTGTCTGAATATTTGTCAACGTTACGTGAACGAGAGTCTTCCAGTGATAAAAGAAGACATGTGCAATTTCTCAGATTATAGCTGTACTCATTGTTACTGCTTTCTGGCGCGGCTGTTTCTGGCGCGGCTCTTTCTGGCGCGGCTCTTTTACTAGGAATGAATAAATTATTTACACCGGCCCAGACAACTGTCTGAGAGATGAAATAGGGCAAAGTAGAACTCATATAATAAGTAAAATATATTCTTCGAAGGAAATATGAAAGTGTCCTTAAAAAATCTGAAGGTGCTCAACCCCTTGGGGAGCAACATCTGTTAAAAATATTTTTTAAAATGAAGTATTAAAATCTACAAGCTTTTTTCAAGCCTTGCTATCTTCAGGATGTCTTTTGGGGCACGCCAACGATCTTTTATGGCGTGCGGGACTTGATTTCAACTCTGTGTGTGCAGGCGGATCTCATTTGCTGCACGTGCGGCCTGTGGTTCTTATTGGGGCCTGTTCAGATGGAATGTGCTAGCAAAGATTTCCACTTGTGCCTGCAATTGTTTACAATTTCTACTTTTGTGTTCAGAGTTGCTAAGTGTGGTTTGCATAATATTAACCATTTTTCTGTGGAGCATAGATTGCATCTTTTTGAAATATTGTTGTATGGTGTTGCTCTTTTTATGATTTTCCATGATATGTTGTAGTCTATTTTTTTTATCTTTGAGTCTCCAAATGTTTTTACTCAGCTCTGTTTGATTTTTGTATTTTTCATTTTTGAATGACTGTTTGTGGTTTGCGTATCTGGTTTTGAAAGTGTTTTCAGTAATCCCTATATATGTTTCTTTTTCATTTTCTGATGTTACCATAGCTTGGTATATAATGTTGCTGTTAAGACATTTATTGCTTAGGGGGCACTGTTCTTTTTTAGTGCAGTTGCAAGATGTCCTTTCGGCACCCTTCTCTTTTATGTTGCTTTTCATTTTGTTAGATGAATCAATTATGTTTTTGAGGTTAGGCATACATGAGTATGATAGTTTAATGGTGTTTTTGTTGAATATTTTGGACAGTTTGTGTTCTTTTGGGAATGATGTTGCCAAGATTTTAAAGAATTCTTTTCCTACATTTGTTTTTACTTGTCCATCGTATGGTGGGTTGTACCATATGATCTTTCTTTTCCTATTTTTCTTATTTCTGTTCGTGTTGTTGTTTGGACTGTATTGTAGTTTGTAATTGTAACCACTTTTTTGTAATGCTTCTTGATATTCTGTTGCTGCATCATTGAAAGCGTTTTCATTGCATGACAGGTTGGATAGTCTCTTGTTTATACCATTGGGTATTGTTTTTAGTATAGATGGTGGGTGGTTGCTTTTGATGTTTACGTAGATTGGTATGTCATTGGGTTTTTTGTATGGTTTGTACACATGGTCATTGAGGTCTAACGTTGCCAAGATTTTAAAGAATTCTTTTCCTACATTTGTTTTTACTTGTCCATCGTATGGTGGGTTGTACCATATGATCTTTCTTTTCCTATTTTTCTTATTTCTGTTCGTGTTGTTGTTTGGACTGTATTGTAGTTTGTAATTGTAACCACTTTTTTGTAATGCTTCTTGATATTCTGTTGCTACATCATTGAAAGCGTTTTCATTGCATGACAGGTTGGATAGTCTCTTGTTTATACCATTGGGTATTGTTTTTAGTATAGATGGTGGGTGGTTGCTTTTGATGTTTACGTAGATTGGTATGTCATTGGGTTTTTTGTATGGTTTGTACACATGGTCATTGAGGTCTAATGTTATGTCTAGGTAATTCACTACTTTTTTGTTTGCTTCTATTGTGATTTTTAAGTTGTGGTTTTTAAAGATTTTACATAGTTCTTTTTTCTTGTTTTCAATGGTTCTTGGATTATTGTTTAATGCAGTGAGGCCGTCATCTCTGTATAAACCAGCCTGTTTTCCAAGTTGTTTTTGGATGTTGGATAGCATGAATAGTCCGACTAGTTCACATGTTTCGGCACCATCATACGATCCCATGGTTACATCAAATGTGGAGTTTTTGCTCGTTTTTTTCATCCAAGTTTCATTTCTGCTATGGAGTAAGGTTTTCTTGGTGTGGAAAATAATCTCCATTTCTGACTCTGTTATATTTGTGTATTTGTTGGCAAATTTCAAAGCTTTGTTGAGTAGTTCTTCATCTATGGATGGATAGAAGTCTACTATGTCAAATGTAATGAACATTGTATTTATCTGTTTGTTGAGTTTCTTAAACCATTGTATGACTTCATAGCTGTTTTTCCAAAGGTTGTATTCGTGTTTGATTTTATATCTTCTATAGCCTTTTCCAAAATTCTCTTGCTTATTTTGCCCAGTTCGGATTTAGATGGGTTTATTAGTCTACATGTTGGGTTGTTTTGGAAGTTAGGCTTGTGGTCTTTAAGTGTTATGAAGGCTTCTTTTGTTGCTGTTGCCTCTACCCTATCACTTAACTCCATGCGGTGTGCAAGCTCTTTTTCTTTTTTGCGGATGTTGCTATGTGTAGTTTTATCAGCTTTCTTGTAGTTTTTCTGGATGTTTTCGTTTAAGAGTTGGGAGTATTCGTTTGGTTCCATTTTGTAAAAATTGCTAGTTTTGTCAGCCTTTACGAATATCTTTTTATCATTTTGGATTTGTTTTATATCATTTGCTAGTGATGTTTGAAAGTGTTATTTGATTTTTTGAATTTGATATTGGCTATCAGTCCCTTCATTTTGTCTTCAAAAGGTTTCATTTCATCTATTGTCGGAGGTGATCGCCATGATTTGAATCCGTATGTATTTTTGTCTTCATTCTTTGCATTTGGGTTTAGGAAGAAGAACGCCTTCCATCTCATGTTGCGCACAAATTTCTCGGTTTGTTCTATCAGTTTTTTAGTGTAAGTTTGTGGGTTTGAAAATGGTATGTTTTTAGTAGATTGCCTAAAGTTGATTTTCTCCATTTTAGATTTTGTCAGACCACAGTGCTCAACGTGAGGAGCGATTATTATGAACAATATAAAAATGTCCTTAAAAAATCTGAAGGTGCTCAACCCTCAACCTCAACAGATGTTGCTCCCCAAGGGGTTGAGCACCTTCAGATTTTTTAAGGACATTTTTATATTGTTCATAATAATCGCTCCTCACGTTGAGCACTGTGGTCTGACAAAATCTAAAATGGAGAAAATCAACTTTAGGCAATCTACTAAAAACATACCATTTTCAAACCACAAACGTACACTAAAAAACTGATAGAACAAACCGAGAAATTTGTGCGCAACATGAGATGGAAGGCGTTCTTCTTCCTAAACCCAAATGCAAAGAATGAAGACAAAAATACATATGGATTCAAATCATGGCGATCACCTCCGACAATAGATGAAATGAAACCTTTTGAAGACAAAATGAAGGGACTGATAGCCAATATTAAATTCAAAAAACCAATAACAACTTTCAAACATCACTAGCAAATGATATAAAACAAATCCAAAATGATAAAAAGATATTCGTAAAGGCTGACAAAACTAGCAATTTTTACAAAATGGAACCAAACGAATACTCCCAACTCTTAAACGAAAACATCCAGAAAAACTACAAGAAAGCTGATAAAACTACACATAGCAACATCCGCAAAAAAGAAAAAGAGCTTGCACACCGCATGGAGTTAAGTGATAGGGTAGAGGCAACAGCAACAAAAGAAGCCCTCATAACACTTAAAGACCACAAGCCTAACTTCCAAAACAACCCAACATGTAGACTAATAAACCCATCTAAATCCGAACTGGGCAAAATAAGCAAGAGAATTTTGGAAAAGGCTATAGAAGATATAAAATCAAACACCGAATACAACCTTTGGAAAAACAGCTATGAAGTCATACAATGGTTTAAGAAACTCAACAAACAGATAAATACAATGTTCATTACATTTGACATAGTAGACTTCTATCCATCCATAGATGAAGAACTACTCAACAAAGCTTTGAAATTTGCCAACAAATACACAAATATAACGGAGTCAGAAATGGAGATTATTTTCCACACCAAAAAAACCTTACTCCATAGCAGAAATGAAACTTGGATGAAAAAAACGAGCAAAAACTCCACATTTGATGTAACCATGGGATCGTATGATGGTGCCGAAACATGTGAACTTGTCGAACTGTTTTTTGCAGGGGTTCATTATCTTCGACAAAAAAGGGGAAAGCCCCTAGGGCTTCTGGGGGTATCTCTGTCTACTTAAAAGAGCAGTACAGAAAAAGTATGAAATTCCTACCAAGAAATAACAGTGGTGCTGCATGGATATAGATTGAAACAACATGTAAAGTGAAAACCGCAGAAAAGAGGGATGTGTTTTTAGGTTGTGTATATATTCCACCGGAACATTCTTCCTTTGGCAAGGACTACACTACACGCATATGGGACTCATTAGAAAGTGACACTGAAGAACTAACAACAAAAGGCAATGTCCTCCTGTGTGGTGACTTTAATGCAATGTCCTCCGGTGTGGTGACTTTAATGCAATGTCCTCCTGTGTGGTGACTTTAATGCAAGGATGGGCAATCAAGCCGACTTCATTAGCCTGGACAATGCGAAGAATTATTATGATTTACCTGCTGACTACCATTTTGATAATGTCATAAAAAGACAGTCGATGGACCTCTTAACTAATAAGAACAGACGTCGTTTATGTAACATGTGTATTGAAAATCAAATGTGTGTTTTGAATGGGAGAGTGCTTGGAGATCTTACAGGATTGTACACTTGCCATAATTCACAGGGAGCAGCGTAGTAGTTTATTTCATTTGGCCACAATATTTTCTTAGACATGTGTTAAACATGAAAGTGACTGACTTGACACGACATTCTGACCACTGCCCACTAGAGTTATCGATTCAACTACCCATAGAAAATGAAAACACATTACACAAGAGACAAGCCTCTCTCACAACCCACAAGAAACAACAGTCACGTAAAGACTTAATTCATAGGAATTCTACAATAAACACAGGAAAAGGATATGTAGTATTTCAGTGGAATAAAAGGTCTGCCGAAAAAGTAGTAGCAACCTCCAAAACGCCCAACATACGCACCATGATTCAAGAAATCAAGACCGACATTGTAACATAACTTGCAACAAACGAACATGACTTCGACATAAATACGACTATTGAACCGATAACGAATATATTTTCAACCGCAGCAAAGATGGCGCTTAAACAAAGATGGATAGGAAAAAAATCTAGACGTAGAAAGAAGAAGTGGTTTGACAGAGACTGTCATTCCAAAGAAGAGAGATAAGATCACTGCTGAACGCGGTCAACAGAAACCCCCAAAACAAACAACTCAGGCAAAAATACTTTTCACAATGTAAAATATATAAACGACTTTTAAAGAAAACCAAGAAAACATATGGTAACAAACTCCTTAATTCCCTAAACGAAGCCCTAGAAACTGATTCTAATTCAATATAGAAAACCGTACGAAAACTGCAAACACCACGATCGCGAAATTTATGGTCAAGAAAATTGTCTCGGCGCGAACAAATGGTTTGAACATCTTAAAACACTAATAGAACAGTAACAGAAGATCGCAGAAAAACGGAAACAAATAGTTGATGACATGCTAACAGCATTTAAGATGTTGAATAGTTTCCCCTCTGGGAATTCAGAGTTAGATTATGAAATATTAGAAACAGAGGTCAGGAACGCGGTCAGAAAGCCGAAAAATATAAAATCCCTAGGCAAAGATGGCATCAGAAACGAAATACTTAAAGCAATGTTATCTGAAATTGCTCCTGTTCTGAAAGACGCGTTTAATTTAATTTTAAAATCAGAAAAATACCTGGACCTCTGGAAAACGACAATTACAGTCCCAGTCTGTAAGTCAGGCAGCCAATCCAACCCCAACAATTACAGAGGCATAACTTTAAATAGTTCGCTTGGAAAAGTGTTTTGCAACATAATAAATGAAAGGATTATGAATTATCTTGAGGCAAACCACCTCTGGGCAAAGGAGCAAGCAGGGTTCAGAAAGGGATCACAGACCACTGATCAAATATTAATATTGTCAAAACTAGTTAATAAGGTACTAAAAGACCCCCGCCCCCACATCCCCCTTCCATTTTCTTCTCTGCCCCACCCCAGTCTATAAACCATCCACGTCCACATCCTTTCCTACCACATGCTTTTTCTTCACCCGCTCTTATTCCACCTAATCCTCCCCCCCCCCCCCCCCCCTCCATCTCTACTACTTACTATCTCTATTACTTTTTGCTCATTACCTTTACCTTCCTAACCCCTAAACCCCTAGAATCCCCCCCCCCCCAACCTCTTCTCCCCTCCTCAAGTTGATTTCTTGCCCTCACCCTTTTTCTTTTTTCTCTCCCCCCCCCCCCCCCCCCCCCCCCCCCCTTTATTAAGTATAATATTTCTCACCATTTTAACTTCCTCGGTGCACCCCTTTGTTCTTCTCTTTGCCCTCTCTCTCTCTCTCTCCTCTCTCTCTCTCTCTCTCTCTCCTCTCCTCTCTCTCCTCTCTCTCTCTCTCCCTCTCCCTCTCTCTCTCCCTTACCCCCTCCACCACCACCTTTCCCTCCCACCGCCCCCTTTCCCCTTCCCTCCCAGCCACCCGTCCAACTATTCCTGTCCCCTAGTACCCTCCTTCATTCCTCCTTCCCTTACCCCGTTCCCATAGCTCTTTTTTCTCTCTCTTTCTCTCTCTCCCCCTCTCTTTCTCTCTCTTCTCTCTCTCTCTCTCTCTCTCTCTCTCTCTCTCTCTCTCTCTCCCTTCTTTCTCCCTCTCTCCCTTTCTTTCTCACTATCTCTCTCTCTTCTCCACTTCTCTCTCTCTCCATCTCTCTCTTTCTTTCTATCTCACCCTCTTTCTCTCTCCCTCTCTCCCTTTCCTCTCCTCTCTCTCTCTCTCTCTTTTTCACCTCCATGCGCACTATGCTTACGTATGTATATGGTGTGCTTATCTGGATGCGCACAGGCGCATACATGTCTGTGCGAGTGTATTTGTGTGTGTGTGTGTGGGGGGGGGGGGTTTGTGTGGGTGTGTGTGTGCGTGTGTGTGTGGCGATGAATGTGTTTGATGTTGGGCATGTGTGAAAGATCGCCAAGGTTGATGCAGTGTATATGTGCGGGTGTGTGTGTGTGTTTATGTGGCGATGAATGTGTTTGATGTTGGGAATATGGGAAAAATCACCAGGGTTGATGCAGGGTGTGTGTGTGTGTGTGTGTGTGTGTGTGTGTGTGTGTGTGTGTGTGTGTGTGTGTGAATGCGTGTGTGTGTGTGTGGATGTGTGCGTGCATGCGTGCGTGTGTGTATGCGTGTGCGTGTGTGTGGGTGTGGGTGTGGGTGAGTTAGTGTGTGTGTGGGAGGGAGTGTGTGCGTGTGTGTGTGAGCACACCGACATGTTTTCCACTGCCTCTCCAACGATACGCTCGTGCAAGTGATTTTAATTCTCTTTGTGAACTTAATTCAGCTTCTGCTTTATGTGACAGGGACTTGGATGTGTGTGTGTGCGTGTTCAGTTGGCCAACCTTTTAGCCTGAAGAAGGTTTGTAATAAACCGAAAATTTGCTTTTTACAACGGCGT
This sequence comes from Conus canariensis, assembly GCA_033310375.1. Classification (NCBI taxonomy): domain Eukaryota; kingdom Metazoa; phylum Mollusca; class Gastropoda; order Neogastropoda; family Conidae; genus Conus; species Conus canariensis. The sequence continues at coordinate 34,825,856 of CM065742.1, forward strand.
TACCGCGTTTTACTTGTTTGAGTCTTGTATAAAAGACAGAACTAAAAGGCTTTACTGCTGTTTTGTTGACTTCACCAATGCATTTGATAATATATAACACGAAGCTGTACTGATGAAAATGCTGCACGTGGGAATAACTGGTAAATGCTAACAAATGATACAGGACATGTACAATGGGGCTACGACTTGTGCAAGAAGCCAGTCTGGTTTCACTAGGTAAATATTAATACAAAAAGGTGTCCTCCAAGGCAATACCTTTAGCCCCACATTATTTAACATATTCATAAATGACATTGTCGGATATCTCAGAGACCATGATTCCCCAAGAACTTCCGATTTAGAGCAAGTCGAAATTCCATGTGTTTTAGAATGCAGACGATTTAGCTATCCTGTCGACTTCAAAACAGGGACTTCAACGTAAATTAAACCAGTTACACAACTACTGTTTAGACTGG
>CM065742.1:34831310-34856310 GCA_033310375.1 Conus canariensis
ACTACTGGCCAGGCCACACCTCTTTTCAACCAAACAAACAAGTTCGATTAGGATCCATAGAACAAAAACATCCTAATGCTTGGGCAACATTTATCTTAGATGAAAGTAAAGGCCTAACAATGCCAGGAGTGCAAAGGCTTAATGACTCCATAAGAACATACGTTTGGTGCCTATTAGGAGCACAAGCACAGACTAAATCTAGCATAGTGGATCAATCTACAGGTTTTGATGCCAGAAAACAATTTCTAGCCAATTTAGAAGATGCTATTAACTCTGCTGTTGATTTGCCTGCCAGCATACAAAGGTATCAAAACGTTCTTTCACATGCTCGGTCAAAGGTTGACTTTGTTGTTGGTCATGGATTATACATGCTGCCTTCTGACCTTAGACTACAGATTGGCATGATACAGAATTATAACAATGAAATCCTCATAGCCGGAGACAATCAAAACTTAGGGCACAATCAAGGCTAAACAAAGGCCTGCTCCATCCATTTTTAAAAAAGTACCTATCCTTGAAGAAAGCGATCCAGTTATAAGCACCCCACAGCCAGAAAGCGATCCAGTTATAAGCGTCCCACAGCCAGAAAGCACGCCACCTGTTGATCTGCCTCACACTGACAGTCACACTAGTGAAAAGACAGCCCTTGTTGTGTTTTTAACTTTTACTGGATTAGTCATACTTTATTTCACTAAAAATTAAACTGGCAGCCAGCACTCCTAACGTCCACAGATGGTCAGCCATATAACCGGCCACTTTGCCTATGGTAGACAAAACCCAACTAACAACACTGCCAATTATGCCAGGCAGAGCATCAAGCGCTTTGGCTGCTAACTTCTTTAATAAGTTTGCTAGGTGGTGTAATTGTTTTCTAATCCAACTTTTACCAGGTTGAGGCGTTGGAGGCGTTACTGGCCCTGTTGGTGCACCGCCGCCAGTTAAAGCATAAACGAGTGTAGAGATAGCAAACCCAACAGCCGTTAATATGCTAACTACTGTAATCCCCTCTTCTCTGAACAGAATCCTTATTCTTTCTGCTAACGTAGTGTTTTCATGAAGTATTTTGTTTATAACTTCTCTGATTCTGGTTATTTGTGATTCTAGATGACCTCTGTTAATAGAAATTGCGCCTAACAGTTCTGTCTTTTTGTTCATTAACTCCTGTAATTTTTGTTGTATTCTAGCCTTTTCTTCTAGTCCTAGATTGTTATCGTCTGCATCAGCCAGTTTAATTTTTTCTTCTTCTATATCTCTTTCTACCTCACCAAGTTTTGCTGTGTTGTACATTAGTTCACCCCTTATTGTCTGTAGAGCTTTATCAAGGGCCTTGCGCTCTCGATCAGAATATTGAGAATTGACAAGTTCTTTTACACCTGTCTCCTCACTTAAACTCGTTTCAATTTCTGTTATTAGTTCATCTGCTGTTCGATTTAATTCTTGAAGAGGAATGTTTTGTATTTCAGATTGTGTTGGCAACTCTTGCCCCCAGTTCTGTAAACGACTAACAGCTTCGGCTCTATGCTCTAAAAGGTTTAATTGTTCTGCCTTAGCAATAGGGAGTTTTCGCCTAATTGTGCTTAGTTTTAAAAACCTGTTTGGGTTTTGCGTTGAAGTAGCATTTACACGGCCTCCTGCACCAGTTTTTATATACAAATGCCCATCAACTTCCTCAAAATCGTTAGGATCTAGTATGCCTGGTAGCTCTCGCCCTATGCTTCTATAGAATGATTGAATTCTTTCTCGCAATAGTTCTTGACGTTGTCTAGGGAGTAAAGAACCCGCTTCTTCAAGCTCTTCTTGCAATGAAGGGCCCAGTTCTGTTTCATCTTCTCTTTCAATAGGATCAATTGGGTCATAATCTTCATCCATATTTTTTATTTATATTTTTTTTGTTTTATAAAAAATGAACTCATACGGTTGTGACCTCGATCCATACAGAAAAGAGAAGGAACCCCACGGCGTAAAAGGTATAAGGCAGACTGTAATTAGTGTAAATACTCCATCAACAGTTCAGCCCGGACAAACTTTAATAGTCAAGTTCCCTGATCTTGGCGCTGGCGATGTTATAATGCCAGGCACTGCTAAACTATCATTCAAAATAGATATTACATCGGAAGATCCTAATGCTACTGTTGTTGCTAATTTGGGCAGGGCAATCGTTAATCATATAGCAATCAAACTGGAGGGCAGAGAAGTCTTTGTACTAGGCGAGGCAGACATTTTTGCCCTCTATTCTGACCTATGGCTGCCTAAAAAAGAAAGAAAAGAGAAAGTTTATCAGGGAATACAAAGTCCAAACGGTCTCAAGCACAGAGTTGGAGCGGAGGATGCAAAGGATGATGTTAAAGATGAGGCAGTAGCAGAAGCATTTGGCAACAGATTCTGCATCCCTCTAGATTTTGAGCTGTTAAAGACGCATATGCCATATTACCAAGGTGCGCTAAAAGAAAAACTTACTTATGAACTGACATTTAATCCTAGCAGTTCTGTTGTTCTGTCTGAAGACCCTGAAGCTAAATACACAGTCAGCGACATTTCTCTTGAGTTTGATGTTGTTACTAACCCTGAACTGGCCAGAACAATCTTAACCCAGTATAAAAATAAAACAGTTATTTATTATGAAAGAGTTATACACTCCACTACAGAAAATAGAAACAAGCGAGACACTCTCTGGAATATGCATCTAAATCAGTCACTAAAGTCTTTAAAAGGAATTTTGTTCTTGTTTACTGAAGGAACAACTCCTTTTCATAGAGAATCAGAAGCGTTTTATAATCCAAAAATTGAGAAGGTTGACTGTGCAATAAATGGTAAGTCTGATCAGTTGTATTCAGGGCGCGGACTTTTACCTCACCAACACTTTGATGAAATAAGAAAGTTGTTTGCTGGAGGTAGGCAAAGAGATCCTGCAGTTGATCGTGTATGTAAAAAACTTCGTCTTTATGATGTAAGACTTGAAGACTACTTTTAATAACTAAATATGGGCTGTGGTTGGATTTTAGATCCACATTTGACAACAGATTGTTTGGAAGTGGAGAAAGGGTGGGGCAAGATGGTATAAAAATAAATATTCACAAGAAAGCAGACGGAAACGTCCCAATAAAAATTCATATTTTTATGGTTTGTGATGCTCAGCTAAACATTGAAGAAAACAGGCTAAAAGACGTGGCTTATTAAAATGCAGAAGAAATATTCTAATAAAAACAGATGGATAGTTTGAAGTTTCTGCCAAAAGATCCGCACTGTTCTCTTATCTGCGGGATTACTGGATGTGGGAAAACTGTCTTTGTACTTGATTTGTTACAAACAGTCTACAGGTTTCATTACGAGCACATTGTTATATTCTGTACAACCATTAAGCACAACAAGTCTTACAAAGAAAGGAAGTTTATTTGGACAGACGATAATATATTTTTAGTTGATCCTAGCGACAAACTGAGCGACTGTTTAGAACATTACTATAGACTATTTGAGGGAACTGAAACGCTCTTTATTATTGATGACTGCTCAGCCGAACAAGACATTGTTAAAAAAAGAAAAGCTTTGTCTAAGCTAGCCTTCAGCGGTCGCCACGCCTTAGTTTCTGTTTGGCTCTTAACTCAAAAATACAATGCCGTCTTAAAAGACTTTAGATCGCAGTTAAAATCAGTCATCTTATTCTATACTAAGGACAGGGATAGTTTTGAAGAATGTTTAAGTGAAAATTATATAATAAGGGACAAAGATGAGCTAAAAAAAATAAAAGAGCAGTTAGAAAAATCTAAGCACGCTAAGCTATGCTTACGGACTGACCCTCCAGTTCAATACGTTTGTTTATTGTAGATTGTTTATTGTAGATTGTTTATTATAGATTGTTTATTATAGACTGTTTATAACAAATTGTTTATTATAATTTTAATATTAAAAAGAATGTCTCGAGGGCCAGAATCAAAAGCGCAGCTAGCTCCTAAATGCACTGCAGTAGAGCTAAAAGACCTAGCAGACACAACTGAGTTTGATCTAATAGGAGTTCCAGGAAATGTTTATGGATTTGAGTACACTGACGATGGTGTTTACAAACGAACAGAAATTGAAGATAAAAAACGGCAGCAGTATCCTACCCTGGAAGAGATAAGAAATCTAAGGGCAAACGATTTTGGCAAACACGAATACAAACTTCATAAACGAGAGAATGCTTGGGCGTTGCTTCCTGAAATTGCTTGGAATTTAAAGTTTGAACTACGAAGCCCTAATGTATACTTTGATAAGAAAAACAATTTTAGAAAAGCTTTGAATGCAGGTCCCTTTCTTGTTAGCCTGGTCCCAGGAACACAACAGAAAAAACAGATTGAAATAACTAGGCAGGGTTCTGAATATATGCTAAAGAGAAAGAGACCCTTAGCTGAAGTGGGGGATGACACCGTTGGCTTAGAGTTTACTCCAACGCTACAGTCACTGCCTAGGCAAATGACGATGCTTTTTCGCTTATTTATTACTCCAAGGGAGGCTGATTCTAGTTTGCCAGAACATACGTTAATTAGAGGCATACAAATAAAGGCTGAAAACTTGGATGCCCCTCTGAAGCTCGCTATTGTTATTACTAAAAACGGAGATGAGATAAACACCCTTGTATCATCTGACAAGGTTACTGTGATGGTTGACAAAGACAAACTAACAGTACTTGACTTTATTTTCATTAAGTATGTTGATTTTATTGCGTTTTACTCTGTTGATGAAGTGCTGCCAGAAGGATTAATAAGTAGATATGTATAAGATTAATCTTAATTAAAAAATTAATCTTAATTAAAAAATGGAGGTTCAACAGTTTAGATTAGAGCAAATAACTGAACTTCGAAAGGAAATAGAAAGTGACTTAGATAAGTATAGGGTTACTAGAAAGAAATATGCTAAAGCTTTAAGTACTCTTTCTCATGTAATTACTGGCTCATCAGCTGTAGCTAGCGTAAGTGCTGGGTCTAGTGTTGCTCTTTTAGCTACTGGGGCTGGGGCGCCAGCCTCTTTAGCATTAGGGAGCCTTGGACTAGGTTTAGGCGCCATGTCTATGATTGTGAGTGCTGTTTTAAAAAAATTAACGCCTAAACTACAAAAGCACACTGCCATTGTAACCCTAGCATCAGCAAAACTTTCTTCATTAAAATTAAGAATAAGCAAATCAATACAGGATGAAAACATTACAGACGAAGAATTTCAGAAGCTTATGGCTGACGGTGAGGATTATAGACAGCAAAAAATTGAACTTCAAAAGGAGTGGAGAAAGACTTTTACTTCGCGACAGGTAGACACTGGTGCAATTAAACAGAACATTGAAAAACAAACGCATGATTGGTTAAACCCAAAATAGGTTAAAAAAAATAAGATGTGAACTAAAATAAGTTAAAAATAAGATGGGAACTAAAATAAATAAATTATAAGTTTAGCAAAAAAAATAAATTATAAGTTTAGCAAATACTTTTTTTTTTAATTAATCGGCACTGTGTTTGGTGGGACAACTTGCAACTCTTCACGAACAAAGGATCTTTTAGGGGCGGGTTTTTTAGACGCAGTAGCACCGCTAGAAGAGAGAGTTTCTCTTAAATAATACACGGGAGGGGCTGTTTTCATAATTCTTTCAACTTCATATACATCTACGCTCCATATAGGGTCTGTGGCTCTAATTCTAACATCACCTTCTGCTTCTCCTGGCGCATACAAGTATCTTACTTTTAGTCCAAACGGCAAGAGTTTCTGAGTCCCCTGCACATTTTCAGTAATGCTAATTTTTTTTAATTTGATTGCGTTCACCGGTTTAAGACCCGTTGCTTTAAATTCTTCATTGTTCATGGCGCGTAAGACTGCTGGCAACCTTCTGACCCATTCTGTGTTGCGTTCTCTGTCCATAATTTCTCTGTGATATTGATAAGTAAACAGACGTTCAGCTAGATTCTTATTAAAGTTTTCTACTAGAGCTTGTGATCGATGGCTGCCTGGGATCCCTCTCTTAACTGTAACCCGGTGTCTTAAAAACAACTGGTTTACAGCTCCTTTAAACTCTTTCCCATCATCAACCTGGATTAACCTAGGATACTTTAATGGGCCTCGCATTTATATTTGCTGTAAAGCCACAGCCACGGCAGTTGAGCTTTTATCCGTTAAAGGCTCAGCATCTTTATACCTTGAAGCCATGTCAACAACCGTAAGAGCATACTTAAACTTTTTTCTTCTAACTTTGTCATGTGGAAGATACAACAAGTCCATCTGGTGGGTGTCATTAGGAACTGAGTTAACAAATCGAGGTCTTATTATTCTTTTTGGGGCAGGCAGATATATTTGCCAAATTGCTTGTTTTGAAAGCCAGTCTTTCGCTTCTGATTCAGACACCCTAGCAGCTTTACTCAGTTTATCAATAGCGGCTTTCCTTTCCAATACCCTCCAGGAGAATAATATATTTTGTACTTCGTATTGTACTTCGTATTGTCCATAAGGGACTGTTTTTTATTACATTTTAACTATGTTTTTAGATTGAATATGCAAGAAGAAAGATTGCTCCCATAGCACCTATAATAAAGCCTACTTCTACCATTTTCTGATCCTCAGATGGTTCATAAAAGTCAGACAGTTCTGGCGGCGGCGATGTTAGAAACTTCTTTCCTGTCACTAAGTAATATTCATTCATTGCTTCATCAACGTCTGTAAATGTGTGCTCTGCATGACCCTGTTCTCTTAACTTTTTATTAATAAAGTCTAAGTGAGCAATTCGTCTTTTCTCGTAAGCGTCTCTTGCCTTAGCTAAATCTTCCATTGCCTTGTTATGGCGTTCTCTCTCTTCATCAGATCGCAATTTACTAAACATATAATTGCTGCCAGAGAAGGCCAATGCATTAACAATAGCTCCTCCCACCATCAGAACCAATCCAGACATCTTTTTATAAATCAATATTTTCTAGATTAATCTGCCTATGCATTAATCTTTCTATGCATTAATATGCCTAAATGCATTAATCTTTCTATGCATTAATCTTTCTATGCATTAATATTTTCTGGGATAATCCCCTGCGTAACAAGAAAGTCTTTTGAGGCAATCCTGCAGTAATTACAACTATAACCTTAACAACATCCTCAATGTCTAACCTTCCTAGATCCGCCGGCTTCATTTTAAACATGTTTTTTGCTAACACGCTATAGCCAATACTAAGGCCGCTAATTACAGCAGAATGGTAAATCGTATTGATAATCTTTTTTTCACTCATCTTTTTATTAACTAAAAAAATAATTAAAATAATCATAATACGAAAGGCTGTCTATGTGCTTTTTAATCAAATAATCTTTTGTTGTTAAAGCTAAAAATAATGCCGCAACTAGCCTTGGCGAATCTTCTATCTTTCCCACGTTGGGCGGTTTTATTCCTAACAAACATTTTGCGAGGGCTGAATAGACTATAACACCAACGATAGGCACTGCATAATTAACCAGCGTTAAACTCATGGTTTTAAAAGTATTATATTATTTTTTATTGCTTTTAAAAATGGATTGTGACGAACTATTAAAGTGTGAGGAGCAGGCAGACCTCTGCCATAAAGAAAGATTATACTCTCTGGCCGCGTGTGGAAAAACTAAACAGTATTTAGGCGTTGAACTAAGTATCGAACAGATTCAGCAATTGTCTACATCAGACGTTGAGAAGTATTACGCCAGGTACGAGGCGCAGCTAGGATCAAAAATGGTTAGATCAGTGGGACAGACAATGATTAGTTTATATGCTAAGTTAGTAAGTAAGATGGCGCCGGTTGATTCAGAAGAAGATTTAAAATATGACTTATCGCAAGATCCAGTTTTAACAAAGTCATTAGAGTCTCTAGGATGTGACATGTATTATAGATTTGGGACGATGTTATGTCCATTCATCATGGGATTAATTACTTTTAATCATATTAATTTTAATCATATTAATTTTAATCGCAATAAAAAAAATGAGCGATCAGGAAGACTTCGCAGGAGCAGAATCTTTTAAAGTTCTCCAATGTCCTACAGCATATGAAAACTCAGGATTAACGTAAGTTCTCTTGTTATTGTTAGAGACTAGTGATTTCTTATTAACAGCAGTTGTGTTTACTTGATGAAGAGTAGATCGCAGATTAACATTTGTGTGATGAAATACTTTGCCTTCAAAGAGAGCCTGCTTGTAGTTGTCGTGAGTTATATTTTTTTTGACAACTTCTTTACTTATGCCCTTAGCTTTCTTTGTTACAGAAGTTTGGCTGGCAACGCTATACATCTTCGCCCGTAAACCAACATATTCTTGTATAACCGTCCCATTAAGTTCATCCTTCATCTTTCCAATCACTTTCTTGTTCACAGTTGAATGTAGAGGCGAATCTTTTGGGTAGTCGCATGTGTCGTACCACCCATCAGCCCCTTTAGCTACTTCTGTTTCTAAATCCTTATAGAAGTCTTCAGTTGGGATGTCCAGAATAAAACTATCAGTGTCTGTGTAAAGGACTCTTGATTCTGGTACAGCGGCTTAAAGTAGTCGTATAGAAATTCTAACATTAATAACTTTGACAGCTCTAGCACGGTGAAGCCGATAAACACCGGCTTATCCAACTTCACACTCAGTTTCTTCATCATGATGCCAACCAGGCTGTCGCTAAATATTCTAAAGTCTTGGTAGTTAGGTTTAGAGGTCAGCTTAATTGCTTGTTTTTCGTTTGTAACTAATCTTACATCTTTACGATTGTGTACGTTCTCCATGGTTTTGCCAAAACAACTGTTGTTCATCAGTTTAAAAAAGTCTTTTTCTGAAGCGTCTGTGGCTTTAGTTCTAAGATCGGTGTTCTTCATGATGTACGGTCTCATGAAAGGCGCTTGATCGAAGGTAATTATTCTGTGAACAGCTGTCAGCTTTAGCCCATGTCTTAAGTAAAACTGTAGGAGTCTGTAATGACAGACATATTTAGTTTTGTTAAAGAGGTTAGGCACGAGTTTAGGCGGTTCTGTGGGATTCATCTTTAATCTTTCTGCGGCTAAGGGGAAATCGTTATGAAGGTCATGTAATTCTTTAGGATAATCTAAGTCCACCTCTAAGATTAGCCCTATTGGATTATCGGGTGTAAGCTGTGATAGCATACTCAACACTTTATTAACCTCATGAGGCCCGTTTATCATTTTAAAGTTTCTTAATGGCAGCGCCTGGCTCATGGCCCACCCATACAGATTGTTGGCGTCTAAGTACATTAGATAGTTGGATGGTTTAGTTGGATCATAATCGTCTAAATATTTGTTGTTGGCTTTGCGGTAAGGATGACAGGCCATGCTAATGCCTCCCCTCAGCCCGCCCTCAATCATCTGGTGTGTATCCAGATCAGAAATTAAGTCAATCTGAATGTTTGTAGACTTCAAGAATGCATCCCAAGAAAGGCCAGGCGCAGAGATGTAATGTGATGAGTCTAAGCTGTAATGTTTCATGCAAGTAGATCTGTAATTCTGAAAGACGTCTGCCAATAAACACACGTCAGCCATCAAGTAGTGATCGTGATAATCGCCCATTGTTTTGCAGTGTAATTCTGTCCAGGCTTTCTGGGCGTGTTCATAGTCAGCATCAGATATGCCTTTGCCTTTAAGACGGCTGTAAAAGTCTTCCTTTGCTGGCAGCGCTGGCTCGTCAAACTTGTCCCACGAGTCCATGTATTCATAAGGATAAACTCCTTTACGAACTAAAGATGGATTAAAGTATTTTTTAGTGATTGGATAGTCTTGCAGAGATTCTGCTAACTTATCTAAACTCCCCATCAAATGTTGGGCAGAGTCATAAAAGGATAAACAGTCAAGAGTAAAGGTCATGTACTTTTCTGATGACTGTGCAATGCAGCTAACCCTCTTTTATTTAGAAGTCACTGCTTGCATGATAAAGTGAGAATCGTAGCCCCGCAAGTTATGAAAGAAGATTGGCAGTTTCCATGTCTTGGGATCAACCTTAAGTTGAAGATTACAGCTATTATGCGCAGCCCCTCTGAATTTGCCAGTAATGTGATCATGGTCCCTTACGACATCGCCTGATAATTCTCTGTTGCATATCCAGCAGTGGGTAGCTGATCTATAACGTTCTTCATCTTCAGGAGTCATCTTAATGTCTGAAAGGTTCAGCTGATTAGAGAATTGATTGCGAAGATGTTTCATCTGCTCTAAAAATTGATTAGCTGCGTTGGGGCCTCTGTAAATCTCCGGCTGTGTGTGTCGGCCATCTGATCTAACAGCAACAAATGCATAAGAACAGATCTGATGCCGAGATAATAAGGTTGTTTTTTGTTCTTGTTCTTGTGGGGGGCCATAGTACTGTGGCAAGATTGACTCAAAGTCAGCATAAACCACGTATGGGCTCATTTGCATTTTTCGTACATTCTTAAAACTAACTTTAGACCCTGGTTTAGGCATAAGAAGTTCGGTTTTACAGTCTACAAAACTTTTACAATGTTTCTTATGTTTGTCAGCCGCCTCTATAGATGGAATTCTAACCAAACACCTTCTACAAAGCTCTTGTTTAGCAGTATCCGTTGTAGTATACGCCAGAAGTCTGCTCATTGTTCTAATTAATACATAGTGGCTCTTGGAACCGTCTTCAAACAGAATTAAGTCTACATGTTTGTTAAGTGATTCGCCTAAAGTAGGGGCTTCGGGAGAGACCCTTAGAGGGACTAGATTGTCTACTGCAGACCATGTGTATACGCTTACGGTAATTGGTTTGTTTTGCTCTTCAAACTGAGATATACTTTCTATGCTCACTGGAAAGTTTATGTTATCAAAGTTCAGGCTATCTTTATACTGCCAATAATTAGATACTCTGTCTGGGTGCTTTTTAACAGGATGCAAGTGTGCCAAAACGCACCACATGAAACATAAGTTATCTGAATTATGTATATTTAAGGCTGCTCGTTTAAGAACTAACTCTCTTGGGAGAGGGATGTAAGAATTGCCGACCATATCATAGAACTTTGCTTGTCTCAATATAATTTTAAGGACTGTTCCTTTAGTCCAACCGGAGCCGCGCGTTTTCGCTTCTTCAACCGCATGGTCAAACTGTGTAAGCATGTAATCAGCCCAGCCAGGTGTAAAGTTGTGATAGCTGATTACTTCTTTCTGTATAGTTGAAACCCAGACTTGCATACTACTATCATCAGGGGCTATATATTTAATCAGAATAGTTAACATCACTTTTACTGGCGGGTTAATTTGAAGAGAGACTGGGATTTTAGAGATAGCATGTGTCACGCTTTCATAAACATTTATAGGATTAATAATGTCCATGTCTAAATCAATGGTCTTATTGTTTAATGATTTGTTACTACCTTCCAACTGTACGTTGTTGGAAGGTAGTATTTCAAACTCGGACTCACTTGCGGGGTTCATTTTTTAACCCATAATATTTACGTAAATAAAAAAAATAAATGTAAATAAAAGTAAGTAAACGGGCTTTTTATTCTTCTCCCAAGCGTTGCAACACTTCAAGACACGTTAACCTTACAAGAACGCCTGCTAATATTTTAGCTTTTTCTGAATCACTACAGTCAATGTTCATCACTTTAACTGCTTCGTCAAATAGTTCACTATGATCTTTTATTATATTGTTTACATCATTCTCAAACCCAAATTCACTAAAATCAATGTTTAACACTTTCATTGTTTCGTCAAATAGTTCATTACAATTCTTTAAATCAGATTCACTGAGTTCGGCAGCCATTTTTAAATGTAAATAAATAAAAAAATAATTGTAAATGTAAATTCAGCTATTGTTTATTATTCATGGTCTTTTCTAATCGTAAAGCCTGATCTTCATTAAAGTGAATAGCTACTCCTTCAGGGCTGGTAGAAACAGTCAGATTAGCATCCTCAGGAGCCATATTATCAACTAAAATGGCAAGCAACTTTATAACTGGTTGGGGCCAAGAATCTGGCATTTTACTAACGGCTTCCACTACGCCCTCTCGTATAGTTAGGCGTTCAAAAAGATCATTAATTAATTCTTCAAACATGCCCTCTAACTCTTCTCTATCGGCCCCCCACCCCCTCTCCTCCTCCCAAATTCTGTATATATTAATAAGCTCTGTAGCTACTTCGGGCTTCATTTTTATTCCAGAATATAAACGACAATTAAAAAATAATTAACTAGCCGCTCCTCTTGTTTTGCGCAAGAATCAGAAGAGAAATCAATAACAGGTAGCTGATTGAGTGTTGCCGCTGCACGCTTGTGCTTGGGCCGCCCACGGCTGCTTTAACGTGACTCATATGTGGCGCACAATCACACCAGAAAAATCTATTGTCGCAATGCGCAATTCAGTCGTGCATGCGCCGCCGCAGAGGTAGATTTCGTCATTCTCTCACTGACTGTCGTGCGAGAAGGCCGTGCTCCTACTGCGTTTGGCTGTGTTGTTATTTTAACAAGGCCTTAGTACATCTACCAGTATGGAGAGGAGTAGTGTGTATCCAGCACTATCTCCATATAAATGCTCCAAATATACAATGACGGATGTACTACTACTGGCGATTAGAGCCGCCATAAAAGCTCGGCTACAGCAGTAACTGCTGTAACTCTGCCAAAGCCAGCTGCAAGCCCGGTTGAAAAAGAGGAACACAGCAGCAGTCTAGACAGAGCGGTCTTACAAGAGCGATCGGCCTAGTTTACAGGGCTGGCAATTAGGTCGAGCGCTCTTACAAGAGCGTTCGACTAAGAGATTGGGGTGGTTTAAATGGTTTGCATATGAAACACCGCAGCCAGTGGTTGCGCAGTAAATGGCAAAATTTAACTGATTCTGGAAAAAAGCCATAGGACGAGATGACCATGCTGACGGCACTCTGTCACTCTTTATTGGAGGATTTAAATATTTAGTTAGTGGGTTTACAAGTCTAACTTGGAAGCCGTATGATCCATCTACTGCAATTGTTAAATTGCTGAAGTCCAAAGATTTGGGGTTATAAAACGCCCCTACATTGTAGGTAGCACTTTCATTATATTTAAAAGGTTCCATTTTTAAATAGTTTTTAAAATAGTTATAAAAAAGATGTACATCTATATAACCAAGCAAAACGAGCGTGTGTTCTTAGCGTACCCAATTACTAATTGGAGCGGGAGTTGTAGGATTGCCCTTAGAGAAATTGGTTTTAAAGTTATGTGGGTTAACATATCTGAAGGAGCTCAAAATAACTGGATTAATGTTGATGACGAACAAGGCAATCAAATAAGTCATATACAAATACCTGATGGTTATTACAACTTTTGTTCTTTAAAAGAAGTACTTAACGATTTTGGCATATTGTTAACAATTAACGAGGCAAACCTTAGAATTACTATGAATTTTCCACTAGAGGAAAGAAGAGAGTACACTTTCCCTAAAGGCCTAGCTAAAATCTTGGGCTACAGAGATTATAAATTTAGCACAAGAGAAGGCATCTATCAATTTGAAGGTAATAAACCATCTGATTTTCTAATTAACCCCATGTTGTATGTCCATTTGCAACAGTTAAAAACAAATACTAATTTGTATAATGGCCAGCCGTCTACGGTTCTAAGAGCGCTACCGTCAATTAAGGCGGGGTTTTGCGATTATCAGCTATACAGGTTTGATGGAAACAGCCAATTTAAAGAATTAATTGAGGGAGCTATAAATTCATTAGATGTAAAAATAACTAATCAAGATGGGGGGCTAGTTGTTTGTTCTGACTTATTAATAGTGCTGGAAGTAGTAAGGACTCAGTCCCGCGGACGTTGATAGCTGAGAGAGAATGTAAGTATCCCTGCTCTATATCACCACAGCTTATTTTGCACGAAACCCCCCCCCCCCCCCCCCCCCCCCATTTTAATGTGCTGATTGCGTCAATTTTTGAAGGGTTTGGGGCGTTAATTTTGTTTAGAAAACAGGTGTTAATTTTGGCAAAAACTAGCATGAGAGGGACGTGATTTGTATGTGAAAAGGGGGGTTTCGTGCAAAATAAGATGTGGTGGGATAGAGCAGGGATACTTACATTCTCTTTAATTCTTTCAGTTCGGTCCATAGTTAAAACTGAAGAAGGTTTGAATAAAGCGAAATATATTTTGCACTTACACCGGGTGTTTCTATTTTTTTTAACCATTCTCTCTCTCTCTCTCTCTCTCTCTCTCTCTCTCTCTCTCTTCTCTGTCCACCCACTCCACACCACCCACCCACCCACCCACACACACACACTTACACACACACACACGAACACACACACCACACACACACACACACACACACACACACACACACACACACACACACACACATGAACCATACTCACACCTCTAATTCACTAAGTGAACAACGTAACAAACTACTTGCACATAAACACACAAAAACACGCGTGCATACACACACTCACAGGCTTCCACGCACACGCACGCGTATGCACAGAGTCATACACAGACGCCCATACACACTCACACCATGTAAGCAAACCCATATACAGAAACATATTTACACATGCATACGCGCGCGCGCGCGCGCGCACACACACACACACACACACACACACACACACACACACACACACACACACACTCCCGCACATATACTCACCTACATGAATGTATGCGGCGGGCACATCTGCGTGTGTCCCCCCTCTACCGAATCTGGCTATCTTTCCTTCCCTCTCCCCACCCAACAATCTGCTTCATGTGTTTACCAATCGTCTAGACTGCTTGATGCGTCATCGGCCTACCCTCCGTATTGTGACCCCAAATAAAGGCGAGGACTGAATGTGAAAAAGCATGTATATAATGCCTCTCTCTCTCTCTCTCTCTCTCTCTCTCTCTCTCTCTCTCTCTCTCTCTCTCTCTCTCTGTGCCCCCCTCCCCCTTCTCCCTCTGTGCCTCTCTTGGGGAGTGTACGTGTACTCTTCTGTGCATGACGTGTTTGACATCGGTCCCGCTACTTTTGCACAGTACGACGGTTGTTGGTCACTCTGAGGGTTGACAGTTGGTCATCATACCTGTGTTGGATCATGCCTGCAGTACCGCTCGTGTTCCGGTCAACATGTGGATGTTTCGTGACTGTATTTTTGAATTTCATGTGTCGTCGGGCCAAGAAGAAGGAAGAATTGAGATGTCGGACATTAAGGGCGAGATCTCGGCTAGACGGTGTCATGGTTGGACTGACCCTCATTGTGTTTTTCTGGAGCGGTATTCTCATGCAGTGCGGTGACATTGAACTTAACCCTGGCCCTCCTAAGTCTGCCAGTGCAAAGCAGTATCGACTGACGAGCAGCAGCTCGAGGATGAGTCTGGACAAAGGCGTTGCAGGTCAGGAGGACAGTGGACAGTCAATCAGGCATGAGCAAAGTAAGATGGGGTCAGAAGTTACCTGGACAGACGTCATGACCATGTTGACCGGCTTGAGCACGAAGTTTGACAATATGCAGGGTAGTAGAAAGAAACTCGTGGAGAGCGTGGCAGCAGAGTGTCCTCAGAAGAGAAGCCCCCTTCAAGCAAGTGTTTCGGCCCTTATCTCCTGACACTCTAGGGGGGTTGGGCCACACCCGGTTCATGACTCCGGATGTCCCTCTGCTGCCCCTTTTTTTCCCATCTTGGGACGAGCCATGGCTGGGATTCGAACCCATGACCTTTGGACATGCTCATTTTCCACTTAATGACTCGCGCTTTAACCACTGAGCCACAGGGACACCTGATATTTGTAGGGAAATTAAGCCTTATGAAGTTCACTTTTGTTCCTCCTTGACCAGATCCAGCTTGAACACCTCTCTGCCGCTTCTGCCATTGCTTTCAGGGCTCTGGTTTTTTCCCTCCCTGCAACTGAGAGCTGTTTCATGAGGCTGTATGCAGACGTTCCTACAAACCCCCTAGCTCCAATTTCTGCAGTGAGGACTTTGACCTGATAGCCTTCTCTCCTCAGGCTATTTGCCAGATCAGCATACTTTTCAGTCTTGTAGATTTGAGCTGCCTCCATTCTGTTCTCATATGGCACCGTGAGCTCGATCATGATCAGCTGCTTGGTTGACTTACAGTGGACTACTATGTCTGGTCTCATGCCACTCTTGCTGATGATCTCTGGGTGACTCTTCCATTCTGGGAGGTCTGCAGTGCACTCCCAGTCATCTGCCCCGTCCAGCAGATTCTGCTGCATGTTTCGAGTGGCACTGTTGTTCTTGGCCATGATTTGCTGCCTCCTGCCGTGAAGAATGTTGCGGGTGCTTTTGGAGTCCTGATTTTCCCTTTTGTGGTGTTGGTACTAGCCCAGACTACTTGTACAATTTTCTTTGAGCACTTGGTTGTGCCTCCATGTGTACCTTCCTTGAGCCAGGGCTACTTTACATGAGCTTAGGACATGCTCCACTGTTTGTTTTTCATGGCAGAGGGGGCATGCAGGATCGTCTGTTTTCCCCCACTTCACCAAGTTTGCATTTGAGGGCAGAAGGTCATATGCAGATCTGAGAATGAAGCTGATCCTGAGAGGGGCCATGTGCCAAATGTCATTCCAAGTGAGACTTCTTTGGAGTGCATTCTCCCACGTTGTCCATTGCCCTTGCTGGCTCTGCTGGACTGCTTTTTGGAGTCTTTTTTGGTCTTCTTTTCTCATCTCCTGAATCATCATGTCTCTTTTGGCTTTTCCTTTGGCCTTTGACCACCATTCAGTTTTGGTCACCCCCAGTCCTTGTCTGTTGGTCTGTGTGTGTCCTGTTAGTTCTCTGATCTTGAGACTTTCTTTTGCAGAATCCATCGCCTCTTGAACTTTCCATTTTCTGCCTGTCTTCAGCTGGGGCTTGATTGCTTCTACCACCTTGTCTCCTGAGTCCTCCAGCATGCTTTGAAGTCTGATCTTCCCTGCTTTGTATTCCTCCAGGATGGATTTCAGTGGTAGTTTCAGCTTTGCTTGTCGACAGTACAGCGCTATGTCAGTCAGACAGGGTGGGACACCAAGCCATTTCCTTGTGAACTTGTTGATTTTGGCTTCCATTGCCTCCACTATGCTGGTGCAGATGTCGTATATCATCAGAGGCCATAGGAGCTTTGGTATCAGCATGAACTGCAGACACCTGACCTTGTATTTGCCAGGGAGCCCACACTGGTCAATGGTCTCCAAGCCTTCCTCCGCCATCTGCTTGGTTTCTTTTGCTCTTTGTGTGTCTTTCAGCGTATCATCATACCATCTTCCAAGGCTCTTGACTGGTTCTTCTGTGACTGTTGGAATGGCCTGGTTGGCAACACTGAAGACCACAGATCCGGCCACTTTTCCTTTCCTCAGTGAGAGACTCCGTGATTTCTTTGGCTTGAACTTCATTCTGGATGAGGCAACTATGTCGTCCAGCCTCTCCAGCACATGACGTGTCTCGTCTTCTCTGGATGAAATCACTGTAGTGTCATCCATGAAGGCCTTGAGAGGAGGCATCTTGTATCCATCGCCAAGGTCTGTTTGTCTCGCGTTGTTTGTTGCTGCTTTCAAGATGAGTTCCATTGCCAGCACGAACAGTATTGGGGAAATTGCACAGCCCATTGCAATACCCACTTCCAAGTTGATCCAGTCTGTTGTGTACTCCTTGGTAGAGAACCGCATTGAGAAGCCATTGAAGTACTTCTTGAGCATGTCGCGGATGTTCTTTGGCACATGGTACATCTCAAGAGCCAACTGTATCATCTCATGGGGCACAGATCCATATGCGTTTGCCAGATCAAGCCACACTACGTCCAGGTCTCTCTTTCTTGTTTTTGCTTTTTGGATTGCGTCCCAGATCATTGTGGCGTGTTCTACACAGCCAGCCACGCCTGGGATGCCACCTTTCTGGACTGACACATCCAAGTACTTGTTTTCCATCAGGTACTTGGTCAACCTTGCTGCCATGACAGAGAAGAAGATTTTCCCTTCGACGTTCAGTAGTGATATTGGCCTGAACTGGCTGATGTCACTTGAGTTTTGCTCTTTGGGGATGTACACACCATCTGCCGTCATCCACTGGCCGCTGATCTTCTGGTTTCTCCAAGCCGATCGCAGCAGCCTGTGGAGCCACTCCAGCACCTTGGGACATTTCTTGTAAAGCTGGTAAGGTATTCCGTTTTGGCCCTGGTGATGATTTGGCTCTGGCTTTGTCGACCACCTTCTTGATTTCCGCCAACGTTGGAGGCTTGCCATTGAACTGTTCCTCAGGGTTGGTTGGCCACACCAGACCTTGAATGTCGAGTGGTGCTTTGCTCTGTGGGTCAGAGTATGTTTTCCTCAGATGCTGCTCAAGAACTCCTTTGTCCACACTTAGGGTCCCAGATTTTGGCTGCTCAAACAGTGTTCTGGCAAACTGGAAGGGGTCTCTGAAGAAGCGCTCTTGTGTCTTCTTCTTTTTGCTCTTCCTCTTCCTTGCAGATTCCGCTTTGCTGAGGGCGCTGTGTTTTTCTTTCAGGTCTTTCCACAGTTTTTCCAAGCCTTGTTTTTCAGCTGGCAGTGCGGTCTTCATTTGCATCTTGAGGTTTTTCTTTTGGACCCTGATCTTGTCCATCTTTTCTTGGCGTCTGGATTTCTTTGGAGGTGTTTTCTCTTTGGGTAGTTTTGCTCCATAGGCGTCTCTACATGTGGCATACACAATGTCCCCATATGTGGCTAGTTTGTGTTCCAGGGTGCTTTTCCCTATCAGTGCATCGAGTCTTTGGACGATTTTTGCATCCAGTTTCTCCCAATCTTCAGTTTCGTTTGCTCGTGGCAGGTTGA
Organism: Conus canariensis; assembly: GCA_033310375.1. Classification (NCBI taxonomy): domain Eukaryota; kingdom Metazoa; phylum Mollusca; class Gastropoda; order Neogastropoda; family Conidae; genus Conus; species Conus canariensis. The sequence goes on from CM065742.1 coordinate 34,850,003, forward strand.
GTTTCAGGCGCCTGGCATCGAGGGCCTGTGCAAATTCTCATCCGAACCAACAGCGTGGATGTCCTTGGCACTGTGGTTTAAATCCTGGCCTTGGTCTTCCGACGTCTTATCTGCTGATGCAGTGCGCTGCTGCTTATTCAGATGAGTCTTCACACATCCCATCTTTGTTCTGTGGATCTTCATGCCACGGGTGGTAAATTTGACAAGGTTCAAGAAGACCTCGGGGAGATAAAAGAATCTTTCTCGTCTCTAAAAAATCAAGTTCAGGTTCTTACTGAAGAAGTAGAAATCTTAAGACAGTCAAATTATGAACTCGACCAATCGAATAAGTGCATGCAGGAACAACTGAAAGCTTTAGAAAGAAAAACGGACGATTTAGAGTGCCGATCAAAGAGAAATAACATCATTGTGCATGGAATTCCCAGAGCTGAAAAGGAGACGCCTGAGCAATGTGAGAACCTTCTGAGGGACATGCTGACGGACAAGATGGATCTGACTGATGACTTCTCCTTTGACAGAGTTCATCGTGTGAACGCTAAACGGGACTCACCAGTGATAGCCAGATGTACATTCTATAAAGAAAAAGTTAAGATCTTGAAGGCAAAGTGGAAACTGAAAGGGAATGATCTGTTTGTGGCAGAGGACTATTCTCAGCGAGTTAGGTCAGTTAGAAAAAAGTTGTCACCTCATCTGAGAGCTGCCAAGGATCAGGGAAAGAGGGCCACCATGATCAACGACCACCTGGTCATCGAAGGGAAGAAATTCTTCTTGTCTAGTGATGAAACAAGCATCGTGGAGGTACCATAGGAATACGGCCGGCCTAGTAAAACAAATGTTCTTGACGAGTTAGATAGTTTTTGTGTTAGTAGGTTAGGTGTAAATACAAGTGGGCAGCATTTTGGAAAGACACCGGTTTCAAGGGGATGGTCCAATGCGCAGGCGAACACGGCACGGGGAATTCAAAATAGAAAATCTGACATTGCGAGTCCGTGTTCAGATAGGGAGAGGGAGTTTGTTTATAGCGAAGACAGTCGTACGCATGCACCCTTGTGTGTTTCTGAAAGCGTGAAAAGCGTGTCTGGATGCGTGCACGAAAATAAAGAAATGTGTGACAGTGTCAGTGTTCTGAAAGCACAGAAGCCTTCTCTGGTGATTAATGGTTGTCATTCTGTATCGGAGAATGTTAGCAACACAAGAACCTATTCTTTTCTACATTGGAATATTTGTGGTTTACTCTCTAAACTCTCTGATCCTGATGTTATTGAATATGTTTCTTCCTTTGATTTCATTTGTCTTCTTGAAACTTTCGTTGACAATTTTCAGTGTTCCACGTTTTCTGATCATAATATGTTTGTTAAGCCTGCAGTTAAATTCACTCAGCGTGGAAGAAGATCGGGGGGAGTAATATGTCTGATAAGAAATAATCTCATGAAATATGTGTCAAAAATGAGTACTGAGCATGATAATGTCATGTTGTTTGTTATTGATAAAAAATTGTTTCATTTGGCGAATGATATTCTATATGTATGTTCGTATGTTCCCCAGAAAAGTCTCCATACTATTCTGTGTTTAATGTTGACAATGGTATCAATCAACTGGAGGACTGTGTAATAGATAATTTGTATTACAAGGACAAAATGTCAATATTGATGTGTGGTGATTTTAACGGCCGAACGGCCGATGTTTCACCGCAACTTTTTTTTTTTTTTTTTTTTTTTGAAGAGTTCAATGTTGTTGTTTTTTGTTTGTTTTTTTTTTTCCCTCATACATTTTATTCAAGTAACAGAAGAGATACATATGCGCAGAAAGAGGACAGTGCACAGAGATTTTCATACGTACATTAAACTGATGATACCTGAATATTTCTTACTACTGTGAAAAGTGGAACAAAAGATAATTGTAAAGTACACTTACACACAGACACATATGAATATATCTATCTATACATGTACTCATATTCATATATAAATATACACTCACACACATACACACACACACACACACACGCACACACACACACACACACACACACACACACACACACACACACACACATATTACATTGTACAGAATGAGACTGAGCTTTGAACAATGCATCATGAAACAAACTGATCTAACCTGGTATTACCATAATTGCACTCATTAAGAAAAAAAAATAAATAAATATAAATAAAATAAAATAAAAACAAAAAATAAAAATAATGCACGCTCGGAGTGACATATTTATATACAAGCAAACATCCTTACATCATTATCTTTCACTGTACATCATCAAGAGTACACTGATAAGGGTACCACTTTTTAAAGAAATCTGCAAGCTTCATTTCTTTTGAAAAGATGTATTTTTCAACCATATAATTGTGTTTCAAATCTTTCAGAAAGTGTATTACATTTGGTTTGATCTTATTTATCCTGCATTTGTAAATAAAGTATTTTGCTAATAGATTAATCTGATCAAAAGTGTCGTCTGTTTTTGTTTGGTCATCATTCCCAAACAAAACAAGTTCTACGTTGAATTTTAACTGAAGACATTGTTCGCACTTCTCTCTTAAAATCTTCTCCAGGTCCCTCCAAAAACATTGTGAAACATCACAGAACCATAAATAATGTCTGGCTGAATCTTTCTCCTTTCTACAAAAAGTGCATTTGTCACAATTTGTAATTCTCATTTTCTTCAAAATATTGTTGTTAACTAAAATATTATAACACAATTTAATTTGGAACCACCTTAATCTGATTTCCTTTATTTGTTTTATTTGTTTTAGTGTTCTATCCCAGTCCACATATATATTTAGTGTTTGCTCCCACTTTGCAAAAGCATTTATATCATATATAACGATTGGCTCTAGTAAGACATCATAGAAAGTTTTTGAACCTTTTTTAGCATTTGCTATTATTTTTTGTGCGTTTGTTCTTTCATTGCATTTGCTATCTTTTATTTTGATATTATTTGCAGCAAGGAAGCTTTTAACTGATTGAACACAACTCATGTGTTCTAAATAGTTTACACTGATAGTATACTTTTCGCAGAAAGCTTTATAGCTTAAAAAGCATCCCTTTTCATCAGCCACATCTCTTACTAGGAATATGCTTTTGTGTGTCCATTTTCTAAAGAAAAAAGTACTATTATCAATTCTAAACTTGTCGTTATCAAACAAAGGTTCTGCTAGTACTTCCTGTGCTTCTTTTACAGACACGTGTTTACAGAAATTCGCATAAGCTGTGAACACATCCTTCCAAAACTTGTTACAATTATTTTTAAATAATCTCAAATGCCCACACTGTTCCAATGATTCTATCTCAGGGCAATCCGTAAACAGTATTTTTTTCCATTTGGATGTTCCTGTGAGGATATTTTTCATCCATGTCATTTTTAGGGCCTGTATAAACACTTGTATTTCGGGAACACCTAGGCCACCATTTTCAGTGTGATGAACTGAATATTTTCTTTTTATCTTATCTGGTTTATTATCCCATATGAATTTGAAACACAAGTTTTGTAGCTGTGTTATTATCTTTTCTGGAGGGTTTGGGAGGAGAATCCATAAGTAAATAAGTTTTGAGAGTATGAGAGACTTAAGTACAGCAATTCTACCAAGGGGTGTGCAAGTTTCACCGCAACTTGATGAACAAACAAAAACATTTTCATGGTTTGATAAGTCTGGTATTGTTGAAATGAGACGTCACTCTGAAGATACAGTGTCAAATGCTTATGGCAAAAGTTTACTAAACATGTGTAACGCGCTAGATTTATATATTCTAAACGGTGTATGTCCTTGTGATGACAATTTCTGTTTTACTTATATCCGTGAATCTGGTAGTAGTGTGAACGATTATTTTGTTGCTTCTTCTGACCTTTTTGATTTCATACAATCTTCTTGTAGCCTTCATGTAAAAGAACGGATGGAATCGGACCACATGCCTCTTGAATTTCATGTGAGTGCATCTGGTTCCAATGATTGTGAAAATAATAAGCAAGAAACGAAAGAGTACATAAAGAAATTTGTTTGGAATGGTAATTGCGCCACGGACTTCTTTAATATGATGCACTCGGATGAAATGAAATTAAAGTTTTTGCATGCTGTTAATTTGATAGATATTAATGTAAATGATGCTCATGATTTGTTTATCAATACTGTTAAAGAAGCTGGTAAATGTATGGAAAAACGAGTGTGTGTGTGAACAGGACAAAAAGACAGAATGACTGGTTTGACTTCGAGTGTTTACAAGCTAAAAGAGATGTCAGGAGGTTACTTAGGGTATGGAAGAGAACCTTAGATAAAAATAATCGACACTTATACTGTTTATCACGATCAGAGTATAAAAATTTATTATATAGGAAACAAAAGTCACACAATGATAAAATGTTCAAAGAAATTGTCACTAATATGGACAACCAAGAGGATTTTTGGAAAAGTGTCAAACAAGCGTTTAAAACACGAACACAGAAGCAGAATAGAATCACAATGGAACAATGGTATTATCATTTTAAAAACGTGTTGGAAAAGGATATCAGCGTTGATACAGACACTGGTGAAAATGAAACATTATTAGATGATGAATATTCTGAATTTTTCGATCGACCAATTACAAAGCATGAAGTACAATTTGTAATAAGGAAATTGAAAAATGGTAAAGCAGCAGGGCCTGATGGACTTGTTGGTGAATTTTTTAAAAACTTAGGGGACTTTGCAATCGATTTTCTTGTAAAATTATTTAATGTTCTTTTTGAAAAAGGAATTTATCCCGAGAATTGGACCAGATCGATCATCTTACCTCTGTTTAAAAAGGGTGACGCAAATAGTCCTAATAATTATAGAGGAATCTCCTTGTGTGATATTGCTAGTAAACTTTATGGATCTATAATAAACAAGAGATTATCTGAATGGATCGAATTAAAAAACATAACTGGTGAATACCAAGCAGGTTTTAAGAAGGGTTATAGTCCAATTGATCACTTGTTCACTCTACTGGCTGCTGTTCAGAAGCAGTTTTCAAATAATTGTAAGTTATATGTTGCATTTATAGACTTTGAAAAGGCCTTTGATTCTATTTCTAGAAAGCTTCTGTGGCCAGTACTGGCAAAACATTGTGGAAAAGGTAAACTATTTAAATGTGTTAAATGTATGTATGATGATGTTAAAGCTAATATAACGTGCGGTGCAAAATTTAGTGAGTACATTAGATGTACACAGGGTGTTAAGCAGGGTGATGTTTGTAGTCCTGTTTTATTCTCTTTGTTTATTAACGAATTAGCTTTGGAAATTATCGAGAAGGGAAAACATGGTGTTTCATTTGATTTGATTGAAATATTCATTCTACTTTTTGCAGATGATATCGTTTTACTGTCTGAAACTGTTATAGGGCTTCAAAACCAGTTGAACAATTTGTGCTCAGCGGCGCAGAGATTACATCTCAAAGTAAACATGGACAAAACAAACATTATAGTTTTTCGAAAGGGTGGATATTTGTCGTCGCGTGAAAAATGGTTTTATGGAAATTCTAAAATTGCGATTGTAAACGCCTACAAATATCTGGGTTTATATTTTTCTACAAAACTAAGTTTTTCGTTTGCCTGCCAAGATCTTGTGGGTAAAGGGAAGCGCGCTGTTATGGCCATTTTAAGCGTCTTGTATAAGTTTGAAAACGAGTCAGTAAAACTATTTTTCAGAATGTTTGATACCCAGGTCCAGCCTATAGTTCAATATGGCGCTGAGATTTGGGGTTTGGAGAAAGGACACGATATAGAGAAATTGCACTTATTTGCTATGAAACGGTTTTTGAATGTCGATAGGCGTACCCCAAATGACTTGACTTATGGAGAACTTGGTAGATTCCCTATTTATTTGAATTCATATATAAAATGTGTAAGCTACTGGCTTAAACTGTTACGTATGGGGCAACATAGACTGCCAGCCAAAGCTTATAAAACATTGTTTGACCTGGATATGAGAGGGAAAACTACGTGGGCATCGGGCATTCGTAAATGTTTATGTAACTATGGTTTTTCGTTTGTATGGTTAGAACAAGGGGTTGGCTGTGTCAGCAGTTTCTTGGCTTGTTTCAAGCAACGAACAATAGATTGCAGATGGCAAGACTGGGATAGCCATATTCAAAACAGCGAACGATTTTCATTATTTAGACTGCTGAAAAGTAATTATTTAGTAGAAGCAGAAGCTTATTTGTCTTTGAACTTGAATAGATTTATCAGGTCTGAATTAACAAAATTCAGGTTTGGTGTATCGGATATTGCTGTACATCGTCAGCGATATAATATCCATACAGAAAATGATTTGTTGTGTCCATTG
>CM065742.1:34866310-34873810 GCA_033310375.1 Conus canariensis
GTTATTGTGTGGAGACATTTCCTTGTGAAAATGGCCATTTCCTAGATTATTTAGTATGTCCTAAGGGGGCCCATGGAGTCCGTGTTGGATCGCTTAGATTGGTTTATTTCTCCGAGAATTGGGTGTGATTCATAATTTCATATGTAATAGCGTGGATTGGCTCAGGGAGAGTATTGTTTTACCGCTGTTGTAAGGGTTGGCAGGAAATGGGTCTGATAACCCCAAAGTGAGTAATGGGTTGGGGAATGTGTTCGAAATTCAAGGGGTCACTCTCATGCCCGAGTGGGAAGTAGGCAAGGGAGATGGAGAGTTAAAGCTTTACCAAGTAGCCTATGTGCCTTGATGACTCAGGTAGTAGCAACATTACAGTAGTGGCCTACAGTTGTGTCAGCAGGTATCCTGTTCCGTCCTGAGGCTGGGCCCAGACCACCTCAGTCTACTGCCGCGTGCCGGCAGGTGAGCGGCGCTTTCCAGTACCTGTTGTTTTCCCGGGAGAGGGAGACCACCCAGGCCGTCTGCCTTCTGTGGGGCAGCTCTCCTCCGGCTGCCGGTACTCTTCCGGGAGTTCTCCGGCACTGGTTCCTCGTCCCTGTTCAGGCGTCCTGTGAGAGGGCGCTGCACCAGGCCTTTCTCACCCTTGGTGTCCGGCGGGGCCTTCAGAGGAGGAGGCGTCCTACGAGCCCCGGACCCGTCGAGAGGGCGTCTGTTGTGTACGTTGGGTGTCGTGCCCATCGCAGGGAGGAGTCAGACCGCGGGAGGCCACGGTCAGCGCCGGGGTGCAGAGTCTTCGGGAGGGTGTCGGCCCGCGGAGGAGCCACGGACAGTGCCGGGGTGCAGAGTCTTCCGGGGAGGTGTCAGCCTGTGAGGGGCCACGTATAGCGCCGAGGACTGGAGCCTTCCGGGCCGGGATGGGTTGTCCCATGTTTGTGGTAGAAGGGGTGTAGCGTTAGGCGGTAGGGCTAGGGGTGTTAGCTACTGCCTCCTTTTAGGACGTAGTGGCCGGCACAGTGTAGGGTACTTGTCGTTGCCTCCCTTAGGGACGCAGCGATCAGTTTGGTAGTGGTCCCGGGTTAAAAGGGAAGGGTGAGTCCTGGGGAGAGGTGTGGGTGGTAGCGGTCGTTAAGAGATTAGAGTCCCTTTGTGAATCCTTGTCCCTAGTAGTTAGTCACCACGTGTGCGGGCTGTCGCTGTGTCCCCAGGTCACAGTGATATACCGCAACTGGTGTTTCAGGTTAGGTTAGGGTCTTCCAGGTCATTATAGTAGAGTAGGGTGAGTCAGCGGGAATCGGGATACTTGTGTGCAGTTGTGGATGTGCGTGAGTGGTGGCGCCATGAGTGTGTGTGAAATAAAGAAGCGTGCGTGATTGTAAAACTGTATTAGTGTGCTGTGTTGTCTGACCTAGTGTGTGATAGGCGTGGGTAAGGGTGGTAGGGCCGTCCGGCTTAGCGACCGTGACACGGTGAAATCAGTCAGAATCATTTGTCTTGATGAACCTGGGTGGAATTGTATATCCGGTTTCATGTCTCTATGCCTGATGATCTCTGGGGGGGAGGGGGGGGGGGGGTCCCATTCTGGAAGGTCTGCTGTGCAGTGCCAGTCATCCACTCCATCCAGGTCACCCCCTCTTCCATGTTACTGACGTCACAGCTGTTCCAGGCCATGATGTGTGGCTTCCTGCCAAGTAGAACATCGATGCTGGGGCTTCTGGTGCACATAGCGTTTTCTCCAAGTGCTAACCGTCTGTGCGATCTCTTTAGGCATTGGGTTGTGTCTCAATATGTCCCTACCTCGGATTAGCGCTGCTTTGCATGACCTCGCGACATGGTTGTTTGGCCTGAAAGAGTGGACACGTACGCTTACCTGATTCCCCGCGTTTCATCAGGTCTGAATTCGAGGGCTGGGGGTCATAAACAGATCGGAGGAGGAAACTCATCGCGGGAGGTACCATGTGCCATATGTTGTTCCTGTGGAGACTTCTACGAGTGTGTGCATTGCCTCTGTTGGCCTTGCTGAACTGCTCCAGGATTCGTTTGGCGTTATCTTCTTTCTTCAGTCTCTCAAGTCTCTCTTAGCTTTCCCTTCAGTTCATTTCTGTTGACCCCAATTCTTTGTTGGTTTGCGTGCGTCTTATTTCCTTGCCCTCAAAGTTCTCCTTTGCCACGTCTCCTGCCTGCCGAGCTCTGCATTTTTCTTACGGTCTTTACCATGGGCTGGATTGGTCTGGTAACCTTGTCTTCAGTCCTCAAGCATGGTTTGTAGCCTTGCTCTGCCACTGTGCTCACTGTGTCTCCTGGAGGATGGATTTCAGGGGTAGCTTCAACTTACTTTGGTGGCAGTAGAGAGCACAGTCGGTTAGACTAGGCGAGTCATCATTTCCTTGTGTACTGATCGACTTTGGCCGCCACCGATTCCACGGTGCTCGTGCTTATACTGTACATCAGTACAGGCCAGAGGAACTTCAGGATCAGCACGAACTTACAACCAGACCTTGTATTCGTCTGGGAGCACACACTGGCCCATCATCTGCAGGATTCCCTCTGCCGTTTGCTTTCTTTTCTCTCTTTCAAGGAGTGATCATACCACCTCTCAGGAATAGTTTGCTGGACCTCAATGTCCGTTTTGAGTTTTTTAAACTTGTCAGTCCATACATCCATTTAGCTAGTAATTTTTCTTCTTCACTCTCTTCACCAGTTCCCTGCTTCTGACCCAATGGACGACAAGCAGCCTACTCCTTTTCTGCAGTCAGAGGACCAGACCATCTTTCTGAACTCAACACCTGTACTCTGTCTTGACAGCTCTGCTCCTCTTCCGACACTCGACTGCTCAGGTACCTCATACCAGAGCCAAGACTCATGGACAAAGATCTTTTTTTCTTTTTAAGCCCCAACGACTTGGTACACACTCTGAAAACTTCCAAAGCTCCGACTCCCTCCCATGTTTTTGATGTAGCCTTGAACCTCTCCTCTCAGCAATACGTCTGGTTCTGGCATGTCCATCTGAACAGCACGTAATTCTGCAGGACTGCGATATGCTTAGGCAAGTGTGCATGTATGTACATGTGAATGTAGTGAAACATAAGGGTTCTTTCCTGCTGAACTGTGGCATGTCCGTATTCATATACATGTAGTTTATGTGCATTTTCGTGTGTATATGTGCAACACTGCTGTCATGTGTCATGTTGTATACATGTACTTCTGGAGCAGCTTTCGTGATAGCGTGCCACTTAAACATCCGTTATCATCATTAATACATTAATACCCTTTTCATATTGGTAATCCATGTATTTGTTCTCAGTCATTTCCCATTTTCTTTTTTTAAACCATATATTGAATCATTAAATGTTTCCAATGCATTTGTCCAATGGACTTTCTTATTAACGCATCTCCCTATTTTCATGAATGTGTTGTACAACCACAGAGCTGTCTATCTGACAATTGAACCATTAGTATTCCATGGAGTAGATTTTAGTATTCCACGACAAAAAAAGTTTTTTTTTCTTATCTTGAACTTTAATATGGATCTTATGTCGCGCAATTCTTGCAACCAACTCACTGCGCTGTACTCAAACACTCCGAGCAACTAGCAAAAAAGTGCACTACACACACACACACTGCACGTATCTAGCTGACCATCTCATTAAAAATTAAAAAAAAAATGATAATGCCCTCCTCCCTTTCACACCCCCCTCCCCCGCCCACACACACACACACACACACACACACACACACACACACACACACACACACACACACACACAGAGTGACAGTCACACATATGTATAACCATCATACAGTTTTCATTTTCAATCTTTTTCTTCTCTTTGTACTGCCACTCCATCCCCCTCGCCTCCTCCCCCCATTTTGGGGGGTAGGGGTGTGGGCACAGGGAGTGGACCTAATGAACAGTAGAAGTTAAGGTGACAGACACACCTTGAGCAATTTTGCTGTCGTTAGTGTCAGGAAACATCTTCTTGAATAGGGAACAAGACGACCGGTGTTGACAGGGACAGATTCGCGCTGACTGCTCTCCACAGATGGCTGTAAGACTGATCCCCCACAGTGTAGCCACAAAGACAACAAGGGTAAATCAGAAAAGGGAACGATCATCTCCATATTCTCTGAATCTACTGTGTTCTGAGGCTTAGTGTTTCCCAGAAGAACTAGCCTGGGTTCATACCTACCCCAGGTGTGCATGTTATTGGCCCAGCTGAGACAGCACCCCAAGATCAGCCTGCCTAACAAGAATTTGGACCAGTCACCAGCAACTAGAGAGAGATCAACGCTCCTCTCCAACATCAGATAAGTTCTGATATTCCAGGTGAACTCCAACTCAACTCACCAAAAACTTTCCCTCTCTTTATGATGACAGAAAGAGTGGGAACAAAAGTAATCTGGAACTGAATTAGTGAAATTGATTTGAATATTTCACCCTTGTATAAACAAGTAAAGTTGATGTGTGAAAATATACTGAACTCGTGTCAGCTGACAGCGTTGGTCCTGGCTCTTAAAATGGTCTGTAAATCCAAACATAAACATTTCCTCATTTTGTCAGACTCCCTTTCTGCTTTGGAGGCCATTACTGGCCCTAATCTCAAGCACCCTCAGCTGCTGACAGTTTTCCAGCTGTACACCTCTTTGAAATCAGATGGATACAACATAGTTTTTGCTTGGGGTCCCAGCCATGTGGCCATTCGAGGCAATGATTTGTTTGATCAACTTGTCAAGAGTGCAACAAAGGAAAAGTTGAGCAGGTTGTCTATTAATCACACTGATTTGAAACCAAAAACACATGTCAAAGACCTCTGGCAAGAGGAATGGAACTTGCAGACGGATAACAAATTGTACAAAATCCGTCCAGACCAGAAAGAGTTTTTACCATGATCCCGAGGTCGCCCTAAAGACGACACAGCCTTGTGCCGTTTGCATACAGGCCACTCGTTTTACAGTCATTCTTATCTTTTAAAAGATGAAGGAGCTCAGTGGTGCATTCCATGTCATGTACCACTCACAGTGAAATATATTCTTTTAGAGTGCTGGGACTTGCATGATGTGAGACATAAACACTTTTCAGCAGACTCCATGAAAACCTTGTTCAGAGATGTCCCACCTGACGTGATCTTTGAATTTCTGAGAGAGATTAACATTTTTCATCTATTCTAAGATTTTATGGAAGAAAGATTTTTAGCGAAATTTCTGGTGCGTTTTTAGAAGGTGTATTTTAAAGAGATGTGTGAAAGGTGGGTTTTAGTGACTTGTGAGTTGACTTCCACGTGATGACAACCCTGATATGACCCTTTGCGGTCGGCTGGGCTACAAGCAACATTACCTTACCTTACCTTAGTTCTTTGTTGTTCAGTCAGTATTGAATGTTTGAACTCATCTCTAATTTTGTCTCTCGGAGCTACAAGCACTTTTAAGTGTGCAAACCTAAGGAACGGTGTTCATGAGCCTGTCTTGAGTAGATTTAACAGTCCCGAGAAAAAACTAAAAAAAACATTTCAATGGCTAGTACTGGAAAGTTTCTCCTTCCATAACTAGTAAGAGAGAGGGTGGAGGTGAAAATTTAAAATAATTCTATTAGAGATAGTATTTCAAGTCCTTCCCCAAGAGGACAACACTCTCGTCAGAATTGTCAGTTGATTTACTCAAACATTAGGGATTTTTTTTTTTCGTTGTCCTTTTTTCCCTCATTCTTTTCTCTCTTTTTTTCACCATTATTCATGTACTGTGGGCCAATTGTCCGGTTTTCCCCCCGTTCTCTTTATTTCTGTCAGTCATCATGCCTGTCTTCTATTTTTTTTTATCACTGGTTACTGAGAGACATTCGCGACAGTGCAGAATATATCATTTTGGCCGTTTAGTATGGATCACCTGGGCTTACTTATGCATTAATGACTCTAAGTTCAATTAAAGCGATCATACGCATCATGCTCGAAATAGGTGGGATTATCTCGCTCTCTCTCTTTTGAGTGAACAGGTGTACATCTGGGTCTGAAACACATGTATGCACACGAGTCAAACTGTCAGTTCACACACGGCTTGTTTTCCACTCTGGATTTCTACAGACACGATAACACCATGCGACTTCCTGCTGTTTACATTTGAAAGTCTGCCCACATGCAGTCTGCTTGAAGGGATTACATTTATGTATTCTGTGTCAGCGGTGCCGGTAAAGACGGACGCTTTGCCGCCATTCAGTTGAGTAATCAACATGGTGGTGGTGGTGGTGGTCATGGTTGTGGTGGTGTGCGTATGTGTGTGTGTGTGTGTGTGTGTGTGTGTGTGTGTGTGTGTGTGTGTGTGTGTGTGTGTGTGATGTTTATGTGTATGTGTTTGCGCGCAAGTGTGTGTGTGTGTGTGTGTGTGTGTGTGTGTGTGTGTGTGTGTGTGTGTGTGTGTGTGTGTGTTGCGCGCACGTGTGTGTGTGTGTGTGTGTGTTTGCGCGCACGTGTGTGTGTGTGTGTGTGGTGTGTGGTGTGTGTGTGTGTGTGTGTGTGTGATGTTTATGTGTATGTGTTTGCGCGCACGTGTGTGTGTGTGTGTGTGTGTGTGTGTGTGTGTGTGTGTGTGTGTGTGTGTGTGTGTCACAAATCAAGCTCGTGCGAATGATCTGTGGAATAATTCAGCTGAATATTTAGAACAAAACTTGACCAGAATTAACTTCCGTATTTTGTGTTACGTCATTTTACCACCCACCTTAAACATCTCGCAGTGTATGACTTCACAAGTTAAAAGAAAAGTCTAAAGCATACAGATTGAAGTACCAATTTGATACCCATATTCTTGAACGAAAACAAGAAACCATTGGAAAATTTTTGCTGTGAATCGTAAAGTAGACTCCAGGACACATCGTGAATTGGTTAGGCCTACAGCCAGTCACATGCTTCATATTGATTATCTGACATCTACCGAAGGAACAGCCAGAGGACTCGGAGAGATCATAGAAGTCTGACTGCACGGCACCACTGCAGTACGGGGTCAGCAACATCAGCGTCTTGAGGCGATTTTTGCTGTATATTTTTGAACTTGAAGACCCGAAAGTTGAGGCCTCAGTGCAGGCAATTCCTGTTCGCTTGAGAGCCAAAGGAAGGAAAAGTAGCTGGACTAGGCGACGCCTCCAGTTGTGGACCACGTCAAGGGAGATCCAAGTAGATTCTGTGGAAGACTGGTGGTCTTGGCGACACCACCCAGGGTGTCGACGTCCACGACCATGTTGGTCTCTCTGGTCTCAAAGTTACTTGTTTGTGTGAGACAGGCATTTACATGGTACCGTGTAGTTCGTTAGGATTTACCAAGAGTCGCTTATTTTGATGTCACTTCTCAGTAATCATTAATTGCGATCAAGATAGATCAAGAATTTTGGATCGGGATACACCATCGTGTTAACATGCTTTAATGGAACTTGTGAAGTACATTATTCTTTTGTTTATCCATTCTTTTCAATGATGCCGTATTCATGGTTTAAGCATTGTGGTGCGTCATCACCACCATTGTCATCAA
>CM065742.1:34878810-34898810 GCA_033310375.1 Conus canariensis
ACATTAATATTCTAGCTTGCGAAGCAAAATCACATATCAATGATTGTTATCGTCACTTCGTAAAAGTCTATACTGATGGGTCTCTATTAAACAATAATGCTGGTTGTGGCTTTGTCATTCCAATTTTTTTTAATTGAGAAATCCTTTCATCTTGGGGCAAATCTGTCTATTTTTACAGCCGAACTAATAGCAGTATTAATGGCCGTAGAGTACATAAATGATTTATCGTTTGACTTTTATGGTATTGTCTTCTGTGTAGATTCTAAGTCAGTTCTTCAAGCTTTAGAATCTACAAATTCAAAACATTGTGCTGAAGTCATATCAGAAATTAAACTACTTATTCACAACCTTATGTCAAGAGGTATAACAGTTAATTTTTGTTGGGTTCCTTCCCATTGCTTCATATCCGGAAATGAATGGGCTGACAGGATTGCTCGAGCAGGTGCAAACAATTCTGACAATACGGCTACTATTCATATTCCCTTGAGCTTACATGAAGGATATTCTCTCTTACAAAGAGCCTCTTTTGAAAAATTTGAGGAATACTACAAAGAAAGTGTTCTCCCCCGAATACACAAACTCGACTCTTCTATACTTTGTTGTACGAACTCTCGAGCAAGTAATCTTTTAAAAAGGGCTTCCTCAGTATATCCAGTAAACCGTAATACAAACATAGGATTATATCCAAGACACAATAAACAGCTTCTCTCCTTATTATTTCGGTTAAAAATAAATGCATTCAGAACAAAATATGTCAAGAATATTCGATGTGCTTGCGGCGCCCTTGATAATTGTACAACAACACACGTTCTATACTTTTGCCCCTACTTTGATTCCGATTTGTCAGAATTTAGAAAGGATGCTTCAAAGTGCATATTCCAGGATACCATGTCTCTCTTAAATTTTGTACGAATTCTTATGTTAAGCCCAGTTGGCTCAATCCTGTAATTGCTGTTTCATGATCTTATTTTGTCCAGTTGTTTGTTTTTACTTTTGATGCTTTTTTTTGCTTTTTTTCATTTATTTTTTTTCAACAGTTTAATTCTTACTTAGAGTTTCTCCTCATCATACATACACACACACACACGCGCACATGCAAACGCACGCACGCGGGCGCGCACTCACGCACGCACGCAGCACGCACGCACTCAAACACACACACACACACACACACACACACACACACACACACACACATACACCTTGTCTAATATCACATTTAGTGAAAAGACGTTAAATTGAAGAAGAAGAACAACAACAACACACACACACACACAACCACACACGCACACACACAGAGTCTCTCTCTCATAACCCCCCCCCCACACACACACACACACACACACACAGAACGCACGCACGCATGCACGCATATACACAGTGACACGCATACCATTCTTTATTGACTGGGTTGTTCACCATACATATGCACACGCTCACGCGCGCGCTAGGCTACTCCACAGCCACAGCACACCCGTCGAGTTTCCAACACACTCCCCCTCCCTCCACCACTTTAATAACCAAAACTATCCCCTCCCCCCTCCACGGCCGGCCTCCCGTCTTCTCCCCCCCCCCCCTCCTTCCCGCCTCCCCTCCCCCGCCCCGCCACCCCAGCCCCCAAGCTGTTCTCAGCCAACGGGCGAGAAATGGTGATAACGGGGGGAAAAGAAGTCGAGTCTGAACTAAAGTAACGGTAAAAGCCCCGCCGTTTTCACGTCCCACATCTCCCGGACAGAGAGACACTATGGAAGCTACTGGAACACTATGGAATACCAGAGAAGATCATCTCTCTCATCCGGTGAACCTATCAGGATATGAACTGCAGTGTGGCTCATGCAGGCCAGTTGTCAGACGGTTTTGAGGTGAAGACTGGAGTGCGCCAGGGATGTCTGTTGTCACCTTTCCTCTTCCTCCTGGTCATCGACTGGATCATGAAGACCACAACAACAGGCAGGAACAATGGGATACAATGGACACTCTGGACGCAGCTAGATGATCTTGACTTTGCTGACGACCTGGCACTCCTCTCCCACAGTCACACACAGATGTAGGACAAGACCACCCGCCTTGAGACAACATCAGCAGGAACAGGGCTCAAGATAAACAAGAAGAAGACCGAGCTGATGAAGATCAACACCACAGGCAGCAGCCCAGTCATAGTCGGAGGCGAGCCCATCAGGGAAGTAGATTCCTTTGTCTACTTGGGAAGCGTAGTTGACAAGCAGGGGGGCACCGACCTAGACATCATGGCCAGGACAGGCAAGGCGCGAGCAGCATTCATCATGCTGAAGAACATCTGGGCCTCAGGAGAGATCAGAAGGACAACAAAATTGCGTATTTTCAATTCAAACGTGAAGTCGGTCCTGCTCTACGGCTGTGAGACTTGGAGAATGACCAAGGCAGTACAACAAAAAAATTCAGACCTTCATCAACACCTGTCTGAGGCGCATCTTCAAAATCAGATGGCCAGAGAAGATCAACAATAAAGATCTATGGAAGCAAGCAGGACCAAGCAGATTCTGCGGAGGAAGTGTGGCTGGACTGGACACACTCTCAGGAAGCCAGCATCCAGCACCACACGCCAACCCCTGACATGGAACCCGCAGGGGAAAAGGAAGAGAGGCCGACCTCGCAGCAGCTGGAGGCGAGACACTGAGGCAGAGGTAAAGAGGCAGGGGACCAACTAGACAGGCATTCAGCGAGCAGCCCAGAACCGAGTGCGATGGCGGAGTGTTGTCGATGGCCTCTGCTCACCCTTGAGCTATGGGCCTAAGTAAGTAAGTAAGTACATCTCCCGGACAACCGGTCAGCCCAGTTCCCTGGGTCAGCCAACATGTGACGAAGCCTCCTCTACACACCTTAGCCACGCGTGAATGGTCCCCCCTCCCCTCTGCTTCTACACTACCCACCCTTCACCCCCATCGCCCACCTGACGCGTCTGCATGTTTTTCCCCCTACCCCGTCACCCTTACTGTCTGTAGTGCTGTACAGGTTACCTTACTGTCTGTAGTGCTGTACAGGTTACCTTACTGTCTGTAGTGCTGTACAGGTTACCTTACTGTCTGTAGTGCTGTACAGGTTACCTTACTGTCTGTAGTGCTGTACAGGTTACCTTACTGTCTGTAGTGCTGTACAGGTTATGGTCCGCGGCCTTTCTTTTATCCTACATCATCTGTTCTACTTCCTCTGGCCCTTATTTTATGTTACCTCTTGTACGTGACATCCTGTGACCCCCGCCATGTTCCAGTTAAGGTGTGTGTGTGTGTGTGTGTGTGTGTGTGTGTGTGTGTGTGTGTGTGTGTGTGCAAGCAGTCATCTGTCTTTCTGTCTCTTTCTGTCTCTTGCACATTAATTACATCTTGTTACCACACCACGTCTATAGCCTTATTAAGTTCCAGTTAAGGTGTGTGTGTGTGGGTGAGAGAGAGAGAGAGAGAGAGAGAGAGAGAGAGAGAGAGAGAGAGAGAGAGAGAGAAGCAGTCATCTGTCTCTGTCTGTCTGTCTGTCTGTCTGTCTCTCTCCCTCTCTCTCCTCTCTTTCCACTCGTTTAAGCTTTACTGCTGCTTGCAAGGATCTTGCTAGCAGAGCAAAGAGGGGTCTGCTTGGCATCATGAAAAAGTTATCGTCAATCAATAACAATTCGTTGACATTATTTGTTAAAATATTTGATTGTCATGTGCAACCTGTTGTACAGTATGGCTCGGAACTGTGGGGACTCAACAGAGCTGCTTTATTTTCTGAATCTGTGCACTTACTTGCTTTAAAGAAATTTTTGGGTGTAAGCATGTGTACACCCAATGATTTAGTTTATGGTGAAACCAATAGATATCCCTTATATTTAAATTCTGCTGTTCAGTGTATTCGTTATTGGTTTAATTTGCTTCAAATGGATGAGTGTCGCTTACCTCGTAAAGCATATAATATGTTGTTTGAATTAGATAAGAAAGGAAAGCAAAATTGGGTCTCGGATGTACGCACATGTTTATATGAGTATGGTTTTGGTGAAGTGTGGATGAATCAGGGCGTTGGCAATGTTAAGGGATTTATATGTGTTTTTCGTCAACGTCTAATTGATTGCAGATGGCAAAAATGGCATGATCATGTTCAAAACAGTGTAAGATTTAATATGTTTAGGATGTTTTGTAATACACATGAAATAAAAACACACCTTTTGTTGAATATGGATAGTCATTTGAAATATATAACAACGAGATTTAGGCTGGGGATTTCAGAGATAGCGGTGCATTATTATAGATACAGAGAACACAATGAAGCAGATATGATATGTTGTTTATGCAAAAATTCTAAGGAAGATGAGGTACATTTTGTTTTATGCTGCCCAGCTCTTAGTAAAATTAGAGAAAAGTTTATTCCCAGCAAATATTATCAATGCCCTTGTGTCTTTAAACTCTGCTTGTTGATGGCATCCTCTAAACACAGTGATGTTAGGTTAGGAATTTATCGCTTTTCTTGTATAAAGCTTTTAAGTTCAGAGAAATTATGACCTCATAATCGTGTATTTCAAATGTCTTATTTCATGAATAAGGTCATTGTTGATGTCTTGTGTTTACAAACCCCCTTCATAAGGGGCCATGGCCTAATGAATAAACCATTCGCATTCGCATTCGCATTCTCTCTCTCTCTCTCTCTCTCTCTCTCTCTCTCTCTCTCTCTCTCTTCTCTCTCTCTCTCTCTCTCTCTCTCTTTCTCTCTGTTTACTTTGTTAACTCTTATACAAAAACCAGTTCTCTTCCGACAGAAAACTGTATGTTGCATGTATTGATTTTGAGAAGGATTTTGATACCATAAATAGGAACGTTCTTTGGTCAGTATTATTTGAAATGTTGTACATGGTAATTTATACCAATTGCATCAAAAGTATGTATAATAATGTTAAAGTTAAGATACGGTATGGGCATAAACAAACTGATTCATAATGTGCACTTATGGTGTTAAGCAAAATGATGTGTGCAGCCCTGTTTTATTTTCTTTGTTTATTAATGAGCCTACCATAGAAATAATTCAAAATGGTAAGCATGGTGCGATGTTTACGACTGATTATTTTGAGCTCTTTATTTCATTACTAGCAGGTGATGTGGTACTGTTATCAGAGACAATCACTGGTTTGCAAACACAGTTCAACAGTCTGCGACACGTAGCTTTTTCTCTTGATTTGAAAGTGAATTTAAGCAAAAGCAATATAATTGTGTTTAGAAAAGGCGGCTACGTAGCAGCATCAGAAGATTGGACGTATAATCATGCTGTGATGCGTGTCGTCAGTGCTTGTAAATACTTAGGTATACTGTTTTCAACAAAACTCAGTTTCACACTGGCATGCAATGACCTAAAGCAAAGAAAGCTCTTCTCTACATAATGAGAAAACTGTGTATTTTTTAAGAATACTAGTCGGAGCATTATTTGGAACTGGCTAAGTATATTTCTGAAGCCATTGGAATCTGTGTGACCAGAAAAAGTTAATAGTCACGGGAGGAGAGGGGGGGGGGACAACAGTAAAGCCTGTTGTCTTACTGGTGCTAATGGGCCCAACTGTAGGATTGTGCTAGAGCACCCTTGGGTTTCTTGGAATAATGTTTTTGTATTGTGCGATATAGTGCGTTGTTTGTGTGTGTGTGTGTGTGTGTGTGTGTGTGTGTGTGGAGGGCGCGGAGATGGGCCGTTGGAAGTACAGGTGGGGGAGACGGGCATGTGGTTATGATGGGTTGGGGGGGGGGGGTTGGGGGGGGGGGGGGGGTAGGGAAGTGAGTACTTGTGAGATGTGGCGAGTGAGTGGAAGAGAAGGGGAGGGGACTGTTTGTGCGTACGCGCGAACGCACGCGCGCGCGCATGTGTGTGTGTGTGTGTGTGTGTGTGTGTGATGAGAGAGAGAGAGAGAGAGAGAGAGAGAGAGAGAGAGAGAGAGAGAGAGAGAGAGAGAATATGATGTAATATTGAAATGAAGAATGTTACTTGCACAAATTAGTGTGCCATTTGTTTACAATTTGCGTCTTGTTTTATTTGTTTTATCTTAATGTTCTGTACCCCGTGGATATACCTACCCTTATTTTAAGAATCTGTGTAAACAATAAAGCTTCGACTTCTTTCTCGCTCTGTCTGTCTGTCTGTCTGTCTGTTGTCTGTCTGTCTGTCTGTCTGTCTATGTATGTTCATGACTGTGCTTAACATGAACCTTAGGGTTGCAGTAAGCATTCTGTCATGTGATGTAGCCTCACATGGCGACATGTGACGTTCCGTCGCGTACGCCCTTATTTGTTATAAAGCATTTCCCTAGGCAGGGAAGAGGAAAGGTAAAAGAAAAGTTAATTTGAATGGCCTGACCAGTGTGATCGGTGTCGCTGGTGGCTATAAACGTAGGGCGATTATTGGTTGAATGGACGGACGTTGTCCATTGGTAAAATAACCAAGGGCTGGTAATGCGTAGAGTTAGACGAGTACTCACTGAATGTGTACTCAAAAAGAGCGCAGGAGGAAAAATAAGGAATAGGAAGGAGATGGCTTGGGGACATTGACCGGACAGATTGTTTGAAGAACGAGTTCCACCTTCAATTCACCATTACCAGGTGAGGTATAGACAGATGGGGAGAGAAAAAAAAGAGAGAGTTAAGAAAAGGGGAAAAGGGAAAAGAATTTATCATTATTCAGATTTTGAAATAGATTACTTACACGGACTTCATTGGTGTTTCAGCCCTTCCCGGTGCTGTGGCAGTACCGGTAGTGGTACAGACAACTGTGGCAGTTGTGTGACATCAGTGCTGTGGCAGCACCTAAGTACGAAGAGGTCGGCGACAGCCGGAGTCGTGAGAGACTTTAAAGGATCTGTCATGTTGACCCACAAAGATTAATTGTTCCCCCTTGAATCAGGACTCGGATGAAATTCTTATATTTTAAGCCATCTTTTTGATTCTTCTTGAAAATGTATACATGGTTTCTCCAGTGAGGAGGAGAGACCGTTGAAAGAAGAATTTGTAAAATAGTATATAAAATGAGATGAAATTTGGTCCCAGCTAGTGGATCTGTGGAATGTGTGTACCTTCACTGGAGTGGAGGAACATAAGATTGAAAAGTTTGAAGAGTTGATTATTGTTTAGTAAATTATTCCCCGGAGAGGAGGGGGAGAAGAAGAGTTATTGTAGTGCGCCTTCTGGTTGTTTGGAGAGATTGCGTGTGCACGAGGTGAATGCTGGGCTGAGTGCAGGCATGCATTTATGCACAGTGTGACAGTGGTGACCCCGACTTAGGACATAGGACAAGGTTTTTTTTGTACCCCCTCCAAGAAAAAAAAATTCTATTTGTACCCCTCCAAAGAAAAAGTAAGATTTCCCCTCCAAGGAAAAAAATAAGGGAGGAAAGAAAGTATTATTGATTGTTTGATTATTGTTTGTAGTCTTTATTTTTCATTTGTTTCTGTATGTGTGTTTTCGAGTGTGAACGCATTTGATACCAAAACTTGCCACTGATAAACCTTTTCTACACCATTAAGTGTTGTAGTAGCGCCTCCGTTTTGTTCATTGCTTGATTTTTGTACCGCCGTGTACGCTGGGGCTGCTCCATCCCCGATTCACTGAAGGATCTGGCATCTGAGACGAAGCTGATCCTCTTCTTTACATGTGTGTGTGTGTGTGTGTGTGTGTGTGTGTGTGTGTGTGTGTGTGTGCGTGCGTGTGCGTGCGTGTGTTTTCTTCTCTTTACTTTTTGCTGTATTTCTTATCATATTTACTTAAAAAAAAAAAAAATTTCTTAATAAACACAACACACACACACACACACACACACACACACACACACACACACACACACTTTTTTTTCAACGTGGGTGGAATGTACACCCACTGCTATTTTCAACGAAGCTGTTCTCAGCTTTAACAATGTTGCCGTCATGCAGCGCAAATCATTTTTCTCACCTCAAAGCATAAAATCGAAAATCACAGCAAATGGCCATCGAAAGAAAGACTATGGATTTGTCATCTTAACACCCGCCAGGAATTCAAACAAGATACGCTTTCAAGGAACCAGGGAAAAATTATTCCAAAGTTTAAGTCACTTTGAGTCAAAAATTAACTGAATTAACAACACGCGGATTTCAGGATATAAGGTCATCCGAAAAGACGGATCCTCTTCTTTACATGTGTGTGTGTGTGTGTGTGTGTGTGTGTGTGTGTGTGTGTGTGTGTGTGTGTGTGTGTGTGAAAGATGAATTGAAATCAGTAGCTTGGCTTTAAACAATACGCATCGAGTTGAGAGGAAATCGGTGGACATTGTTGATTTCTTTCCTTTTTCCCCTTTTCATACTGAAATGAATAAGCAGAGGTCTAAAATCAATCTAGATAAAGAATCCTCTACCATGACAACAAGGGGCGGGAGAGAAGGTCAGGCGCATCAAGAGGAAGGGTGGGATGATGGTGAGGAAGTTATTGCTTTAATCATAAATTTAAACCCATTGCTGACAGCATATAGGATCCACTGCATGTCGTCATGAGGAAAAAAAACTGTTTGCCTCGTCTGGCTTTTTGTCAGCTTTGCCTCAGATGGGAGATCCTTCAGTAAATCGGGGATGGACCAGCCCTGGTGTTTAACAGAGACATATCACCGACAAATGAGTGGTATTCTGACAACCACGGGAGAACATCGCAATTCAGTGGTGTCCAAGGCAGCCAGCAAAGAGTAGAGTTGGAACAAGGCATCAAGAAATAAGTGGCGTAAAACGAATGCTACGTATTTCAGAATCACCTGTCCATGTTTGCAGAATCTCCTGAGGAGTCCGCTCATCCCTTGTCAACAGGCACACGTGTGGATGTGCCGGCACGTTATACACTCTCACTGCTGGCCTTCCTGGCCTGCTTCACTTTGTACTCTCTGAGGTCCTGTCTAAGCGTCGCTCTCACAGCCATGGTCAACTCCACCGCATTACATGACAACCACCACAACATCAGCAACGATTGTGCCGGTGCTGTTGAAACCAACAACGTGACGACAGCAGACGTGGTTAGTTCTGACACAGCTTGGCTACATGTTAAGAGTGTTGTCGTCCTTGGAGTGTAGCCACAAACAATCAGCTTGGCTACATGTTAAGAGTGTTGTCGTCTTTGAATTGTAGCCACAAATGGTCAGCTTAGCTACATGTTAAGAGTGTTGTCGTCTTTGGATTGTAGCCACAAATGATCAGCTTGGCTACATGTTAAGAGTGTTGTCGTTCTTGGAGTGTAGTCACATATGATCAGAAGATGTGTAGTCAGTGTATTCTCCAACATGGCGCACTGGCACATCATCATAACACAAATGGTATGTATTCTTCTCTGTAGAATGATGGATGGCGCAACCTCATCATGAGATACGTGGTAAGTGTGTTCATTTATCTGGAATGATAGGGGAACCTCATCAATAGATACGTGATAAAATCATTTTCAACCGTAGAATGTGGCATGATCTTAATTACAAAGTAAGTGTATTCTCATCCGTCAAACGTGACAGAACATCACATGAAACGTCGTATGTCGTATTTGTATTCTCATCTGTAAAACGTTGCCACAATCTCATCAAAGATTCGTAGTCATTGTAGTATGTCCATCTGTGGCACGTGACGGTACCTTGTCACAAAATGCGTGGTGGATGTATTGTCATCTTTGGAAAGTGAAGCAACAACCTCACAAGATTCATGATAAGGATATTACCATATGTGCAACATGACAGAGT
Source organism: Conus canariensis (assembly GCA_033310375.1). NCBI lineage: Eukaryota > Metazoa > Mollusca > Gastropoda > Neogastropoda > Conidae > Conus > Conus canariensis. The sequence continues at coordinate 34,888,519 of CM065742.1, forward strand.
TTCAACACAAGATATGTGGCAAGTGTATTTTCATCTGTGTAACGTGACAGAACCTCATTGAAAGATACACTGACAGAACCTCAGAAAAGAATACGTGGCAAAGAGTATTCTCATCTTTGGAAGAATGGCAAAATTTAATAACATGATTCGTGGCAGGTGTATTGTCATCTGTGGAATGGTGTCGCAACCACGTCACAAGAAACACGGTAAGTATATTATCATCCGTGTAACGTAAGAGAGCCTCATCACAAGGTACATGATAAGTGTATTCTAATTCGTGAAATGTAACAGAATCTCATCACAAGTTATGTGGTAAATATGTTCTCATCTGTGTAACGTGCCAGACAGTATAAGATACGTGGTAAGCGTATTCTCATCTATGGAACTTGACAGAACCTCATTACAAGATACGGTATAAGTGTATTCTTATCTGTAAAATATGATGTAACCTCCTCACAAGATACCTGATAAATGTATTCAGGTCTATAGAATGGTGGTGCGCAGTCCGGTCACATGGTGTATGGTAAGTGTGTTCCCATTTGCAGGACGTGACAGAACATCATCACAAGATACTTTGTAAGTGTGTTGTCATTTGTGAGACGTGACAGAACCTCATCACAAGGTATATGGTAAATGCATGCCATATGTTGAATTTGAACTAACCTCGTCAAAGATACGTGATAAGTGTATTCTCATTTATGTATTTATGAAAGATGACAGAACTTTTATCACAAGCTACGTGATTAGTGTAAGTTCATCTGCAAAACGCGACTGAACCTCGTCACAAGATAAGTGGTAGGTGTATCCTTATTTGTGAATCGTAAAAGAAGCTCATCACAAGATGCGTGGTAAGTGTATTTCCATCTGTGAAAAATGGCTGAACCTCGTCATGAGATACCTGACATGTGTGTTTTCATTTGTGAAACGTGACTGAAATCACAAAATATGTGGTAAATGTATTTCCATTTTTGAACGTGACTGAACCTCGCCGTGAGGTACATCGTAATTGCATTCATGTGTGTGGAACGTGACTGAAACTCAACATAAAACACGTGGTTGGTGTTTTCTAATCTGTGGAACATGGCAGAACCTCATTATAATGTATGTGGTAGGTATATTGTCAATTGTGGAACATGACTGAGCCTTGTCAGAAGACAAGTGGTGGGTATGTTGTTATGTGGAACGGTGGCACAACCTCGTTGCGAGAGAGATATGATACGCGTGTTTTCGTCTGTAGAGCAACCGTAGTTCAACAGTGATCCAGGAATAAAAGGCCCCAGTTGATGGCTTCAAATCTTGCGTGTAGCCAAAATTTTCTCCAGTTTCCTGTCAAACGTAATGTAGGGAAATGTGCGCTAGCCTTTCAAGAGAGATAATAACAAAAGTATTGACCGGTGTGCATTTAAGTACCCGGGTGTGCATTTAAGTACCCGTAAATATAACCTACATAAAGGGAATAGTTGATGAGAGAAACATTTAAATGAAGCTCATTCTGAGAGGTAAGGAGAAAGAAACCCATGGCGTGAAAAAAAATGGATGGCGCGTTGTATCTCCGAAGATCTGCTGGAACATGGCTTTGAGAAACCTATTGCAATGAGAAACAACTCCATTTTGACACAAAGTGTACACAGTATTCCACAAGCATCCCATCTTTAACAGATTTAAAGCAGCCTGTTCATCATTGTTGGTAAACAAAATGGTGTGTGATTTCCTATTTAAACATTCAGAGGCAATAGTCTGGAAGGCTTTGAAATTTGTAGGCTCAATGGCGGAGGTGAAAGTGATAGAATTTCTTGGAAGACCAAGGCCAGGATTTAAACCACAGTGCCAAGGACATCCATGCTGTTGGTTCGGATGAGGAATTTGCACAGGCCCTCGATGCCAGGCGCCTGAAACTCAACCTGCCACGAGCAAACGAAACTGAAGATTGGGAGAAACTGGATGCAAAAATCGTCCAAAGACTCGATGCACTGATAGGGAAAAGCACCCTGGAACACAAACTAGCCATGTATGGGGACATTGTGTATGCCACATGTAGAGACGCCTATGGAGCAAAACTACCCAAAGAGAAAACACCTCCAAAGCAATCCAGACGCCAAGAAAAGATGGACAAGATCAGGGTCCAAAAGAAAAACCTCAAGATGCAAATGAAGACCGCACTGCCAGCTGAAAAACAAGGCTTGGAAAAACTGTGGAAAGACCTGAAAGAAAAACACAGCGCCCTCAGCAAAGCGGAATCTGCGAGGAAGAGGAAGAGCAAAAAGAAGAAGACACAAGAGCGCTTCTTCAGAGACCCCTTCCAGTTTGCCAGAACACTGTTTGAGCAGCCAAAATCTGGGACCCTAAGTGTGGACAAAGGAGTTCTTGAGCAGCATCTGAGGAAAACATACTCTGACCCACAGAGCAAAGCACCACTCGACATTCAAGGTCTGGTGTGGCCAACCAACCCTGAGGAACAGTTCAATGGCAAGCCTCCAACGTTGGCGGAAATCAAGAAGGTGGTCGACAAAGCCAGAGCCAAATCATCACCAGGGCCAAACGGAATACCTTACCAGCTTTACAAGAAATGTCCCAAGGTGCTGGAGTGGCTCCACAGGCTGCTGCGATCGGCTTGGAGAAACCAGAAGATCAGCGGCCAGTGGATGACGGCAGATGGTGTGTACATCCCCAAAGAGCAAAACTCAAGTGACATCAGCCAGTTCAGGCCAATATCACTACTGAACGTCGAAGGGAAAATCTTCTTCTCTGTCATGGCAGCAAGGCTGACCAAGTACCTGATGGAAAACAAGTACTTGGATGTGTCAGTCCAGAAAGGTGGCATCCCAGGCGTGGCTGGCTGTGTAGAACACGCCACAATGATCTGGGACGCAATCCAAAAAGCAAAAACAGAAAAGAGAGACCTGGACGTAGTGTGGCTTGATCTGGCAAACGCATATGGATCTGTGCCCCATGAGATGATACAGTTGGCTCTTGAGATGTACCATGTGCCAAAGAACATCCGCGACATGCTCAAGAAGTACTTCAATGGCTTCTCAATGCGGTTCTCTACCAAGGAGTACACAACAGACTGGATCAACTTGGAAGTGGGTATTGCAATGGGCTGTGCAATTTCCCCAATACTGTTCGTGCTGGCAATGGAACTCATCTTGAAAGCAGCAACAAACAACGCGAGACAAACAGACCTTGGCAATGGATACAAGATGCCTCCTCTCAAGGCCTTCATGGATGACACTACAGTGATTTCATCCAGAGAAGACGAGACACGTCATGTGCTGGAGAGGCTGGACGACATAGTTGCCTCATCCAGAATGAAGTTCAAGCCAAAGAAATCACGGAGTCTCTCACTGAGGAAAGGAAAAGTGGCCGGATCTGTGGTCTTCAGTGTTGCCAACCAGGCCATTCCAACAGTCACAGAAGAACCAGTCAAGAGCCTTGGAAGATGGTATGATAATACGCTGAAAGACACACAAAGAGCAAAAGAAACCAAGCAGATGGCGGAGGAAGGCTTGGAGACCATTGACCAGTGTGGGCTCCCTGGCAAATACAAGGTCTGGTGTCTGCAGTTCATGCTGATACCAAAGCTCCTATGGCCTCTGATGATAGACATCTGCACCAGCATGGTGGAGGCAATGGAAGCCAAAATCAACAAGTTCACAAGGAAATGGCTTGGTGTCCCACCCTGTCTGACTGACATAGCGCTGTACTGTCGCCAAGCAAAGCTGAAACTACCACTGAAATCCATCCTGGAGGAATACAAAGCAGGGAAGATCAGACTTCAAAGCATGCTGGAGGACTCAGGAGACAAGGTGGTAGAAGCAATCAAGCCCCAGCTGAAGACAGGCAGAAAATGGAAAGTTCAATAGGCGATGGATTCTGCAAAAGAAAGTCTCAAGATCAGAGAAATAACAGGACACACACAGACCAACAGACAAGGACTGGGGGTGACCAAAACTGAATGGTGGTCAAAGGCCAAAGGAAAAGCCAAAAGAGACATGATGATTCAGGAGATGAGAAAAGAAGAAGACCAAAAAAGACTCCAAAAAGCAGTCCAGCAGAGCCAGCAAGGGCAATGGACAACGTGGGAGAATGCACTCCAAAGAAGTCTCACTTGGAATGACATTTGGCACATGGCCCCTCTCAGGATCAGCTTCATTCTCAGATCTGCATATGACCTTCTGCCCTCAAATGCAAACCTGGTGAAGTGGGGGAAAACAGACGATCCTGCATGCCCCCTCTGCCATGAAAAACAAACAGTGGAGCATGTCCTAAGCTCATGTAAAGTAGCCCTGGCTCAAGGAAGGTACACATGGAGGCACAACCAAGTGCTCAAAGAGATTGTACAAGTAGTCTGGGCTAGTACCAACACCACAAAAGGGAAAATCAGGACTCCGAAAGCACCCGCAATATTCTTCACGGCAGGAGGCAGCAAATCATGGCCAAGAACAACAGTGCCACTCGAAACACGCAGGCAGAGTCTGCTGGACGGGGCAGATGACTGGGAGTGCACTGCAGACCTCCCAGAATGGAAGAGTCACCCAGAGATCATCAGCAAGAGTGGCATGAGACCAGACATAGTAGTCCACTCTAAGTCAACCAAGCAGCTGATCATGATCGAGCTCACGGTGCCATATGAGAACAGAATGGAGGCAGCTCAAATCTACAAGACTGAAAAGTATGCTGATCTGGCAAACAGCCTGAGGAGAGAAGGCTATCAGGTCAAAGTCCTCACTGCAGAAATTGGAGCTAGAGGGTTTGTAGGAACGTCTGCATACACCCTCATGAAACAGCTCTCAGTTGCAGGGAGGGAAAAAACCAGAGCCCTGAAAGCAATGGCAGAAGCGGCAGAGAGGTGTTCAAGCTGGATCTGGTCAAGGAGGAACAAAAGTGAACTTCATAAGGCTTAATTTCCCTACAAATATCAGGTGTCCCTGTGGCTCAGTGGTTAAAGCGCGAGTCATTAAGTGGAAAATGAGCATGTCCAGAGGGTCATGGGTTCGAATCCCAGCCATGGCTCGTCCCAAGATGAGAAAAAAAAAAGAAAAAAAAAAGGGGCAGCAGAGGGACATCCGGAGTCATGAACCGGGTGTGGCCCAACCCCCCTAGAGTGTCAGGAGATAAGGGCCGAAACACTTGCTTGAAGGGGGCTTCTCTTCTGAGGACTCTCTGCTGCCACGCTCTCCACGAGTTTCTTTCTACAGAGACCGGATAATTTAGACAGTTCAACAATGTAGTAAATTCCTTTTACTTGATTTTACTAGGACGATATAACGTTTTGATTTCATATGCTTGTTTTTACTAAATCTATGGGTGACATACAACCACTTTCCTCTTTACTCTCCCGTACGAGTACTTTAATTACAGTTTTGTGATGTTTAGAAGAACCAAAACAGGCACTGGCTGACAATATACATGGACTCGGGATGGATCTCTCTGTCTTTAGAGCGCATATTTTCGTCTTCAGCCTGTTGATGTCCTACTCGAAAGGAAACCAGTTACTAGCATGCACACTGACCACGGACTAACAACTATGAAAACAAAACTTGTGCTCCGAGTCATCCTCCAGCCCCTACGGGCAATTACAGCCCAAGTTTTTTGCGTTGTGGACCCATCATTGACTTGTCGCGCCAGTCTTGTTCGTTTGACTATGCAACAATGGTAATGTGCTTGATATAATGGTAATGTGTTTGATGTAATGGTAATGTGCTTGATTCAATGGTAATGTGTCTGATATAATGGTAATGTGCTTGGTATGATGGTAATGTGCTTGATATAATGGTAATGTGCTTGATATAATGGTAATGTGTCTGATATAATGGTAATGTGCTTGATATAATGGTAATGTGTTTGATACAATGGTAATGTCTGATATAATGGAAATGCGTTTGATGTAATGGTAATGTGTTTGATATGACGACCTTTAATTCAGGGTGAGTTCGTCTGGGACGAGAAGACTCAAGGTTTCATCCTGGGTGCTGTCTACTACGGGAACACTCTGCCCCAGCTGTTTGCCGGATGGCTGGCCAGCAAGGTCCAGGGCAAAACGATACTGGGCTGCTCTGTGCTGGCCTCTTCCCTGCTGTCCTTCGCCATCCCCTCTGCCGCCAGAGCTGGCTCCTCCTGCCTCATAGCCATCAGAGTTCTGCAGGGCGTGGCAGAGGTGACTCGGCGTTTCATGTCTGGGAATGTCCACATGCCTTTCGAGGGAAGCGGGCGGGCGGAGCGTTGATGTAGAGGGTGGATGGATGGGAGGGGTGTTTGTGAGTGTGGCAAGGATTGAGCAGCGCATGAGGGTCATTTCATGTCCCATAACTTGCAAGAATGTTGTGGAATGTATGTCTCCAGTAAGAAAAAGAATGTATATTCTTTTTGAAAAATTTATCCCTATATATCTGTTTGTTTATTTATGTATCTATCTATGTATCTATCTGTGTATGTGTGTATCTATCTATAGATCGATCGATCTACCTATCTGTATAATATCTATCTATCCAGTTGTACACTTTTAGATGGATTTTTTCCAGGTTCGGATTGGGAAAGATAATTGTTTCCTTTCAGCTTTACCTGAAGAGAAGATAATTTGCAGACTCCACAATCATTATGAAGCAAAAACTGTCGGACATCTTGATGTTTTTATTTCCTTCTTTCTTTCCCTTCTTTCCCTCTTTCTTTCGTTTATCCCTTCGTTTCTTTGATGTGTGTGTGTGTGCGTGTGTGTGTGTGTGTGTGTGTGTGTGTGTGTGTGTGTGTGTGTGTGTGTACGTGTGTGTGTGTGTGTGTGTGTGTCTTTCTTTCTTGCTTGCTTTTTTTTTTTTCAGGGGGGGGGGGGGGGGGGGGGGGGGAGAGGAGGGAGAGGGGGTATTACGGTCCGTGAATGAGCTGTGTTAACCAGCCGGAGACGGGAAGTATGTATTTTACGGAACTGCCACGTTGTGAGTGTCTCAATTTTGTAAATTTGGTGCTGAGATAGTAAGGAAGAGTGGCCACCCTTTGTCCCCCTTTTCCCCCCGTGACCCCCCCCCCCTCCCCCCGGGGAAGGGAAAAGAAAAAGCCATAGAGGAGGTGGGGTGATGGGCCCTTACTACATTCCGGGAGATTCTCTGTCATCTACCCTTTCTCTCCCTGTCGTCGTTGCTATCTGGCTCCCGCCTCTCCCCCCCCCCCCCTCTCCCTCTCTCTCTCTCTTATTTATTTGTTTATCATCATCAGTACTATTATTGTGATCATAAACATTACTACCAGTGGGCCTGCTGCTGCTACTGCTACAGCTGCTGCCACTATTACTACTACTGCTAGTGCTGCTGCTGCTTCTTCTGCTGATACTACCACCACTACTACAACTACTGCAACTGCTGCTGCTGCTGTCACTACTACTGCTACTGCTGCTGCTACTGCTTGCTGCTGCTGTTACTTACTATTGCTGTTTTCGCTACTATCATGATTATCATCGGCAGTAGTTAGCGTTATCTGCGCAGATTCTCTAAACTGATTGATGTATTCTCAGTATACGGACCTATCAAACAGGTGTATTTTTCGCCTAGCAGATTTTTTTGCTCCAGTTTGTGGATGTTTAGAGAAGAGGAGGTGGTGGGTCGGTGGGCGGTGTGGTAGTGGTGGAGGGGGGTGTATTGCGGACGAGCGGGTGGGATGGGGGGGGGGGGGGGAGGGGAGGGTATGCGGCATGAATTTGATGATGTTTGATGTTTTGATGATGTTCATTCAGAGAAAGGGGAAGGGCTTCCAGTTCGATAAATCTAATGTTGCTTTTTGTATGCTGTACTTTTTTATGCTCGCGGTTTGCGGGTTTGCTTGTGTGTGTGTGTGTGTGTGTGTGTGTGTGTGTGTGTGTGTGTGTGTGTGTGTGTTTTTCTTATGTTTTTTGGTTGTTGTTGTTTTTTTGTCCGTTTTGGCACATAATATAGAACATTGTATATATTTGAATGTGAATTTTCAAGACTTGAATGGCAACGAACGGCGTTCAAGTGCAGACTTCAAGTGCTGAGCACACTTTTAACATTATAATTCTTGTTATCATTGGTTTATTTAAGACTTTCTCCACGTTTTGTTTCTTATGTTATACGTATACAGCCCGTGTCGGTACATACATTAGCAATATCGACATCTCGCAAAAAATGTTGTCTGGTACAAAGATAGCAGGTATAGCTCATAGCCAAATGGACGGTATTAATTCACATCGGGGTAATTACGCAAGCCATGATTACGATGATTGTTCAAATGCATGCTGTTGTAAAGTATACTCCTTTTTGCTTGGCCCTTGTGACATTGAACTGGATTCCTGTTTGTTGCTTTTATTCCTCTTGTGGCACTTGATGGTTTTTTATTTAATGTTTTTGACTACAAGGAAAACACCATGGATTCAGTAGGTAACAAGGCAAACATGTTAACAATTTCATCATTAAACTGTCAAGGTCTAGGGAATTATCAGAAAAGAAGAGATATATTTCATTATTTAAGAAAAAAACAATACTCTATATATTGCCTACAAGATACTCATTTTGAAAAAGATACGGAAAAGTGTATTAAAGCGGAATGGGTGTATGACTGCTTTTTCTCCTCATACAGATCTAATGCTCGAGGAGTAGCAATACTATTTAACAATAATTTCGAATTCAAAATAAATAAGGTGGAAACAGATATGCAGGGTAACTTTATCATCATATCATTTACAACAAATGAAAAGGAACTGTTGCTAGTAAGTGTTTATGGACCAAACAAAGACGACCCAGCATTCTATGAGGAACTCACAAATAAGATTAAAACGTACAAAAATAACAACGTTATTGTGGTGGGGGATTTTAATATGGTACTAGAACAGGAAATTGATTGTTACAATTATAAACACATAAATAACCCAAAAGCTAAAAAAGCAGTTGAGGATATGATACAAGATTTGTCATTAGCAGATATATGGAGAGAAAACAACCCGGATTGTAGGAGATACACATGGCGTAGACCTACCCCCTTGCAACAAAGTAGGCTAGACTTCTTCCTTCTGTCAGAATATTTAATCTGGTATTTTGAAGATGCTGACATTTTACCAGGCTATAGATCTTATCATTCACTGATTACACTAAAGCTTCAATTCGGAAAGATTAAACACAAAACTCTTTGGAAATTTAATACATCTCTACTAAAAGATAAAGAATACGTAGACGGAATAAATAATCTAATAGAAGAAATAACAAAGGAATACACAGATAAAGATGAGGGGAATGATATTAATGCTAACAATAGCCAAGATGAAAACCAGTCGAACAGCTCAGACCCTAAACTAACAGTGTCTGATCGGGTCTTTCTCGACTTCTTACTAATGAAGATAAGAGAAAAATCCATCCAGTATGCCACAATTAAAAAAAGAGAATCACAATGTAAAGAAAACAGCCTTATGCAAACTATTAAAGATATTGAGAGTAAAGAACTTAAATCAGAGGAGGATTTGAAGACAATTGAAGAGAGTAATAGAGAACTGATATCACTAAGAGAAAAGGTTATGAATGGTGTACTACTAAGATCAAAAGCAAGATGGGTTGCAGATGGGGAAAAGGTTAGTAAATATTTCTGCAGTTTAGAAAAGCGTAACTTTATTAGCAAACAAATTGTAAAACTACTGGATGGACAAGGTAATATACTGGACAAACCAGAAGACATAAAAGTTACAGTAAAACATTTTTGTGAGGATCTATACCGAAAAAGATCAACTGTGAAATGCAATATTGAAGATTTGGTGAATAAGATACCGAAACTAACAGAAGAACAGACTAAATCATTACAAGGTGAAATAACAATAGAAGAAGCAGGGATCACATTGAAAAATATGAAGAACGGAAAAAGCCCTGGATCGGATGGGTTTGGAGCTGAGTTTTTCAAATCTTTTTGGAAACAAATCGGCGTGTTTGTAACCCGAGCTCTAAATGAAAGTTTCAGAGAAGGCGAACTATCAAACACCCAGAAAGAAGGTATTATAATCTGTATACCCAAAGAAGGAAAACCAAAAGAATATGTAAAAAAACTGGAGACCTATTTCACTTTTAAACCTTATATACAAAATTGGCTCCACTTGTATTGCTAACAGAATTAAAAAGGTCCTTCCATCACTGATTAGTGAAGACCAGACAGGATTTGTCCCAAATAGATACATAGGTAGTAACATTAGGTTAATTTATGACATAATACACCATCTCAACATAAAAAATATCCCAGGGATGCTAATTAATTTAGACTTCGAAAAGGCGTTCGACTCGTTAGATTGGGATTTTATGCACAAAGTGCTGGAG
>CM065742.1:34903810-34928810 GCA_033310375.1 Conus canariensis
TCCTAGTTTCACAGTGTGGGAAGCAGACAACTACAACAGAAATCACTTTGACTTCACCAAAATGTCTTCGTCTACTCAGCCCCAGGATTCTGGTGTTGATGTGTGGCCATTATAATCACTGCAAGATCGCTAGCAGTGCAGCATCCAGTGAATTGACCCGACTCATCGAGCAGCCAACTCGTTCCAACACTGATCTGACTCACCGAGCAGCAAACTCGTTCCAACACTGATCTGACTCACCGAGCAGCCAACTCGTTCCAACACTGATCTGACTCACCGAGCAGCAAACTCGTTCCAACACTGATCTGACTCACCGAGCAGCAAACTCGTTCCAACACTGATCTGACTCACCGAGCAGCCAACTCGTTCCAACACTGATCTGACTCACCGAGCAGCCAACTCGTTCCAACACTGATCTGACTCACCGAGCAGCAAACTCGTTCCAACACTGATCTGACTCACCGAGCAGCAAACTCGTTCCAACACTGATCTGACTCACCGAGCAGCCAACTCGTTCCAACACTACTACCGACGCAGTATTCAAGAGAATTTTAACAACGCCACGACTTGACTGATTACTTCCTTTAGCTTTGATTACAATGAAAATGGCTACTTTGATGGATCGTTATGGTGTGATTCGAAACGATACATGTGTGCATTTTTACTGTTTGTTGAACACTTGAAAATTAATGTCTTCAAACTGACTGATTCTTGCTGCTTAAAAAATGGGAAAATTCGAAATTGAAGAGTGAATCAAAATAAACGTTACAATGACGTATCTGACGTAAAGGCGTGAAAACGTACTGAGCAACACAGCCGTACAGTCATACGTGACGAAAAGCGAGTGCTTATATTTTAAACTGTAACTCGACCTCGCCGTATTTCAGTGAGGCCGAGTGTAGACAGCCTTTTCTCCATTTTACACGCCCATTTTTTATCTGTTCTCCCCACCGCCTCCCATTTCCTTGCACCTGCGCTAATGGTCGTATTGTATCCGATGGTTGAAGCGAAAGAATGTGTTTGGGTTGGCACAGAGTGAGTGCCACTGAAACGACGCCCTCTACTGGCCTATGCATCTCCACAACCTCACCCTGTTTGCTGATTGGTTCTCCTGATAAGAGCATAATGCACGTGGCACCTGAGTCAAAAAAGGCACACTGACTCTTTTTCGCCAGTTTGTTTTGTTTTGATTAGTGAGGTTTATTATAATGAAGCACAGATGCGAAAAAGGCACTTGGCATAGCCATGTTGTTTAACTTTAGTGCATTCCGTTTTTTCTTATCCTAAAATTTGGAGTATGATATTCTTCCACTTGCAATGCATCCAGAGCATACAGATAGAGGGCGTATAATGAATGACCATACCGTTTTAACATTCAAACAAGTTTTTGCAGTACTGCTGCCAATTCACTTTTGATGAACATCAATCTCTTATGTGAACCTCCTGTTTTCTTGTTTACTGGATTAAGCCCACCTTAGTTGCACACTTGCAGTTTTACTTCATTTGATCAGTACATTTCAATATTGCATCAAGTTCTTATGTTGATACTATAGAGGTAAGCTGTCATTTCATAATAATCCACATATGCGGAACAAGGACGCTTTCAAACGCACAATCCTTTCATTTTCTTAGGGCTTTGTGTTTGTTTGTTTGTTTGTTTTTTTACCTTTGTTTGACTTGTAGGTCAAAGGCCAATAGATCGTAACATAAGGTTTTTGTATTGTGTTGGATCCATTCGTGAAGCGATCCCATACCCCAACTTTATTCTTTTTTTTTTTTTTTTTTTTTTTTTTCGGGGGGGGGGGGGGGGTATAAAGATTTCTTTTTCTTTTTTTTTTTTCCTTTTTTTTCTGTCCCATCTTTTGTGCCCCCTCAGTGGCAGTGCAGCCATGCCGCTCATTTCGACCCCCTGTCCACAGCTAGAGACCGGCCCGCCGCAGCCCCGGGACCGGCAGTCTACATGAAACAGTCGAAGTCCAAGTCGTCACGAGGCAACCCTCCGGAGGAGACACTGCACTGCTGCCGTGTCACTTCGGTGGTGTTCAGTGGTGCCTGTTCTGACCCAACATACGCAGAACACACCTAATAAACCCCCTACTGACGACAATAATTGCTTCGTCGCGGAGCCGGCGTGAGAGAGCACTCTCTTCGGAGGGCGCCACCACGTCCGTCCATCGACAGCCCCCGTAGACGTGATGATACCGGTGACCCCGACGGAATCAAACCAAGGCCATAGACGTGGAGAGGACATTGAAACTGAGGTCACTATGACAGCAGGGCCAGAAGGGCTACAGAATGATTTGGGACTTTTTTTTAATGCTGATCGATGAGAATATGGATGATGAAGATGATGCTATGGATTTCCATTCCGGTCATAGATTCCACGATAGGGCTTCACTCAACGCTTACTTCCATAATATATCCCTGTGTCTACCAGGCCCGAGAAATACAGACACCTGCAGCGTTGGTCTGTACATTTGCCCAACATTCTCAGAGACGCATCCATTAAGTGGATGAAACTCGATTGGGTGGTCCCAATCTTCCCAGTTGAGCCCGTAGTAAACTCAACTCTGGGTAGGAGCTGGTCGGGGTAGAAAAATCCCACATGTCTCGGATTGGAATCGAACGCACGACCTCCCAGCCGGGAGTCCGCGACTCTTAACCACTTCGCCACGGCGGCTGGTTGGTACCCCAGATTTATTGCTCTAATGTATTGTGTTCCGTGACTTTCTTTGTTAGATGCTGTTAAGTCTGCTGTCGAGGGTTTCTTTTTTTCACAGTTTTTCATTTGACATCTTGCAGGATGCGAGATGGGTACAGTATGCGGTATGCTCCTGACAGGACTTCTGTGCCGATATGGATTTGCTGGGGGATGGCCTTCCGCATTCTATGTCTTTGGTAGGTAGAGTGTGATCGTGTTCAGGTTTTTCGTTTGTTTCTCATGTTTGTCCTTTTAATGTTTGGAAGGTGTCTTTCTTTGCGGCCATCTTTTATTCTCATCGGATAGTCATAAAACAAAACATATTTAGGTCATGTGTTCGTGATTCATGATGTGAATGGTGTTGTGTCCCACTGATATGCTGGAGTGGATGATGATGATGATGATGATGACTGTTAATGTCATCATTATTTAGAACGTTTATAAGTCTGGTCAACTGAATGCCCCAGACGTTTACAATGAACAAGAACATACATTAAACTACAAGCCACATAAATTGTTGTTCGTCTGTCGAGTCGATGGAGACCACTAAAGCCATCTTGGAGTTGAGCGGGGTGAGAGAACTATAAAATAGGCATTCTGGCTCACCCGGCTCCGCTGTTGCTCCGCCGGCTTACCCAGAATGCCTATTTTATAGTTCTCTAATAGTGAACACTTTACAAACATACATAATGTGTAGGATTATCTGTTTTTAACACTAATTTAGAAAACTTTTGAGACTTAAGTTTTTGCTTAATCCTTCGTTTTTCTTGATCGTTTTCAATAACATCATTTTCACGCATACATTCATCAAATGCGTCTCTGTCTTTCATGTGAAATAAAACTACAGTCTTTAATTGTTCTCTAAAGTCTTTTAAAACTGAGTTATATTTTTGACATAAAATCCACACACTTATCCCAGCATGTCTTCCACTGAAAGCCAGTTTCGGCCGAACAGTCATCTATAATAAATAGTGTCTGCGTTCCCCCAAACAGTCTGTACTACCAGTCGGTTGACTGTCAGCTTTTTTGCAAGACCAAGACAACACAATTATAACGACGCAGTAAGTCAGCAGGCCGAGCGTCCTGTTTACAAACTGTGTGCCTCCCTATCAATAAAACACGCCTCGCGCGCCTACTGCGTTTCTTTTCTCACCGGGCTCGCGGCGCGCTTTGTCACAAATGTTCTTGAACATTCTCGAATGGGAAGCCACCACTTCGCTGTTTTCAGTGTGCGTGTCGGTTTGTTGGTGTGTGGGGTTTACGACTTAACACAGACAAGAGGCCTTTGTTTACACAGAACAAGCACACAGTCAGTTAGTTGACAATGTACATACCTTCTTCACATCCAGTCAGCTGCCACACCGGCGTGGGTTTTTAGAGCAGCATGTATCTTTGGCGTCAACGCGATGGCTTGTGTAATAGAAATTGTCAGATTTGAGAGTTCTTAGTTTATTAATCCAATAGGTCTGTCCGCACAGCGGGCGTGCGCTAACACGTTCTTTGCTATAGCGTGAGCTGCCTCTTTCTCTGTTCTTCATCGCGCTTAACTAGTAGTTGCAGGCCAGCCCGACAACGAATCACTGCACAGCGCCCACGCACATCCTGTTCAGTCACAAAGCAAGTGGCTGACATATCAAATGACAAGTGGTCCTACCAGTTCCACTTTTCACCCCAAGTCCTTAATTAAGTCACCCCAAGTCCTTAATTAAGTCACCCCAAGTCCTTAATTAAGTCACCCCAAGTCCTTAATTAAGTTCTTAATTAAGTCACCCCAAGTCCTTAATTAAGTTACCCCAAGTCCTTAATTAAGTCACCCCAAGTTCTTAATCAAGTTACCCCAAGTTCTTAATCTAGTTCTTAATCAAGTTACCTTAAGTTTTTAATCAAGTTACCTCAAGTTCTTAACTTAAGTTACTTTAAGTTTTTACTTAAGTCATCCTCTATGTACAACCAAGTTCTTATTCAAGTCAATTTATAATTATTTATTAAGTTCTTGAAATATTATTCCATCTGAAATGGATCAAAATGATCTTTTGTTGTTGGCGGTTCTGGCATGCTTTTTTGTTTGGCTTCTGTATTTAGTGGTTGAGATTTTTTTGACTGCTTTGGTTTTTGCTGGCGTTGTTTATATATTTTATAACCGTAATAACCACCCCCAGCAGCAATGCCGCCAAAAATGACAATTGTTTTAAGTTCAATATTCCATAAAGACTTTGGTGTTGCAGGCCTTGAATCAACTTGTTCTGGTGTATTTACAGCTGGCATTGAAACAACTGTTGGCGTTGGCGGTGTTATGTTTTCATTATGAGTTATATTCTGTGATTGCAACATTAATTTTTTTTGTTTGTTCCACTCTGCTAATTTTTTTCCTGCTGCAACGCGCCCAGGATGAGGAGGCTTTTTACTGGTCACTTTCTCCACCTGATTCAATGTTTTCTGATTCTGCTGATTTTCTGGCTCGGTCATTTTGAAGGGAAACAAAATCTATATGATTAAAAGTAATTAATCCCATGATTAATGGCGATAACAATGTTCCAAATCTGTAATATAGATCACATCCTAGAGACTCTAATGACTTTGTTAAAACTGGATCCTGCGTTAAATCATACATAAAATCTTGTTCAGAATCAATGGGAGCAAATCTACTAACTAGTTTAGTGTACAAACTAAGAACCGTTTGTCCGACACTTTTGACCATTCTTGACCCCAGTTGGCTTCATACCTGTTGTGATACTTTACAATGTCTTGTGGCGACATTTGTTGAATCTGTTCTATGCTGAATTCATTTCCAAGGTACTGTTTTGTTTTTCCACATGCTGCTAAAGAATACAGCCCTTCCTTTTTGCGCATAATAGCTTGGTCATCAACTTGATCATTTGTAATCATAAGTTCAGGAAGTAAATCATCGCAGTTCATGTTTTATTAATAATTATAATTATTTTATTTTTTTTAAAATGAGCACCGAAAAAACTATTACTAACCTTGTATACCATTCTGCTGTTATTGGAGGCCTAAGTGTAGGATACACAATGCTTGGTAAAAGCCTGTTAAAAATAAAACCAGCAGATCTTGGCAAACTAGACTTTGAAGACTCAGCAAAGCTGATTGCTGTTATTACAGCTTCATTTGCTACGAAAGATTTTCTAGTTAAGCAAGGAATAATTCCAGACAGTATCAATATGTAAAATTAAAAAATACATTTATAAAAATGGCTTCACTCGTAATGATGATTGGTGGCGCTGTGGTTAATGCGCTTGCTTTTAGCGGAAGTAATTACGCGTTTAGTAAACTACAAAATAACGATGAGAGAAAAAGACATAACAGAGCTATGGAGCAACTAGCCGCAGCACAAGCTGCGTATGAAAAGCAGAGAATTGAGCAGTTAGATTTTATTAACGATGAACTGAAAAAACAGGGACATGCAGCTTACACATTTAAAGATGTTGATCAAGCAATAAAAGAATATTATCTTGTAACAGGCAAGCCAATCGAGACATTGCCTCCACCAAAATTCAGCGATTTTTATCAACCATCAGAAAAACAAAAGATGCAAGAAATATTGTTTATTGCCTTTGGCATGACCGTTGTGTATTTTGTTGCGCATAATATTGGCTGAATAAAAATGAACAAAATCTATTATTCACCAAAAGGATATTGGAAGGGAATAACAGCAATTAAAAAGCTAAGCCAAGCAGCTGGAGTCAGTGAACAAACAGCAAAAGAATGGTTATCTAAACAAGCGATTTGGCAAATTTATCTACCAGCGCCTAAACGAATACAGAGACCACACTTTGTGAATATAACTCCAAACGACACCCATCAAATGGATCTTTTATATTTACCCCATGATACGATTAGACGAAAAAGATTTAAGTACGCACTTACAGTCATTAACATAGCTTCAAGATACAAAGATGCTGAACCATTAACACAAAAGAGTGCTTCTGCTGTTGCTGTCGCTATACAACTGATATATCAACGAGGACCCTTAACTTATCCTCGCATGATTCAAGTCGATGATGGAAAAGAATTTAAAGGTCAAGTGAATCAATTATTGTTAAAACATAGAGTTACCATTAAAAGAGGCATTCCGGGTGTTCACAGATCACAGGCTTTGGTTGAAAACTTTAACAAACAGTTATCTGAAAGGCTTTTTTCCTACCAGTATCACAGAGAGCTGATTGACAATTCTCGCAACACAGAATGGGTTAGAAGACTGCCCTCAGTTCTACGTGCAATGAATAATGAAGAATTTAAAGGTCTAAAACCAGTACAAGCAATCAAAAAACAAAAAATAAATGTTGTTGAAGGAGACGCCAGTTCATCAAGCAAACTATTACCATTTGGTTTGAAAGTAAGGTACCTTTATTTACCGGGAGAAGCAGAAGGGGACACTCGCATCAGGGCAACAGATCCAGTTTGGAGTGTTGACTCATATGAAATAAAAAGAATTGTAAAGATGAATCCGCCTGTGTATTATTTACGAGAAACTGACACAACAAAACGACCAGCCCCTCAAAGATCTTTTGTGAAAGAAGAACTGCAAATAATCCCGCCAGACACAGTTCCGCTTAATTAATTTACGTAAATATATTTGAGTTTAAAATGGAAGCTCAAAAGGAAGAAATCTTACATGAAACTAAAATGATGATAAAAAAGAGACCTTAAAATTAATACAAGAATCATATGATACGTGTTCAGCTATTAAGGAAACAATTAAGTGGATTCATCGGTACATGGCAACGCATCCTGATCGCCTACGCCCAAAATCCCAAATTTTGATTATCAAAATATGGGATAAAGAATATCTTGAAATAATAAAAAAAAATCGTGCACATCAAGCAAACATGAGAAAAAATTTGTCTGAATTGGATATTGATATGATTGAGCTTCTAGATAAATTTGAGGAAAAATATAAACCCGCGGATGAAGAAGGTATGTAATTATGCTGTTTTCCAATGCCCGATTGCATATGAAAACTCTGGATTAACAAACACACGTTTTATGTTTGTTCTATCTAATGACTTCTTTGTTACAACAGTTGTGTTGATCTCATGTAGATTAGATCGTAGTTTTACGTTGTCATGATGAAAAGTCTTATTGTCAAACAATGCTTTTTTATAGTTGTCATGGGATATGCTTGATTGCACAACACTACGAGATATTCCCTTTGCTTTTTTAACAACTTTTTTTTGGCTTGAAAGACTGTACATTTTCGACCTTAAACCAATAAACTCCTTGATCACACCTCCAGATAATTCATCCTTCATCTTACCTAAAACCTTCTTATTAATAGTTGAATGCAAAGGTGAATCTTTAGGGTAATCAGATGTGTCGTACCATCCCGCATGCCCTTTAGCTACTTCTAATTCCATGTCTTTATAGATATCTTCAGTAGGGATGTCGATTACAAAGGAATCTGTATCTGTGTAAAGTACTTTGGACTCGGGATACAAGGGTTTAAAGTAGTCGTAAAGAAATTCTAACATCAAAAGCTTCGACAGCTCTAAAACAGTAAACCCAATAAAAACGGGCTTATCCAATTTGACTTTCTTTTTTTTCATCATTATGCCAAAAAGCTGATCATGAAATCTTCTGAAGTCCTGATAATTAGGTTTTGAAGTTAGCTTAATTGCATCGTTCTCTCTGGTGACCAATCTAACATCTTTACGCTTGTGCGGATTCTCCATAGTCTTTCCAAAACAGCTGTTGTTCATCAGCTTGAAAAAGTCTTTTTCTGAAGCATCTGTGGATTTAGTTCTGAGATCAGTGTTCTTCATTATGTATGGTTTCATGAACTGTTCTTGATCAAAAGCAATTATACGATGAACAGCTGTCAACTTCAAACCATGTCTTAAATAAAATTGTAGAAGCCTGTAATGGCAGACATAATTTTTTTTGCCTCGAAGATTAGGCACAAGTTTAGGTGGTTCTGTTTTTGCCATCTTTAGACTTTCTGCTGCTAATGGATAGTCATTATGCAGGTCATGGAGTTCCTGAGGATATTCTAAGTCGACTTCTAGAATGTATCCACACTGTTGATCTGGCGTCAAACTGCTCAACCACTTTAATGCTTTTTGAATATTATTCGTATCACCGTCTGTGTACATTTTAAAGTTGCGTAATGGAAGTGATTGCGCCATTGCCCATCCATACAGATTGTTTGCATCTAAATACATGAGATAGTTAGACCTTTTACTTGGATCATAGTCGTCCAAGTATTTGTTGTTTGCTTTACAGTAATGGTGCGACGCCATACTGATTCCCCCACGCAATCCGTTTTCAATCATCTGAAGCATTGGCAGGTCAGACAATAAATCAATTTGTACTCCAGTAAATTTTAAGAATGCGTCCCAGCTCATCCCAGGCGCAGAAATATAATGCGCAGGATCCAGGCTGTAATGTTTCATGCAGGTCTTCCTATAATTTTCAAAGACGTCCGCCAACAAACAGGTATCCGCCATTAAATAGGAATCATGATAGTCTCCCATCGTTTTACACTCTAACTTCTGCCACGCATCTTGAGCATGCTGGTAATCAGAATCACTGATGTCCTTTCCTCTGAGACTAGAAAAGAACGCGCCTTTAGGCGGAAGTGTATCTTCGTCAAACCTTTGCCAACTGTTCATGTACTCATAAGGGTAAACGCCCTTTCTAACAAGAGTTGGGTCAAAATATTCTTCTGTTATTGGGCAGGACTTTAAGGACATAGCCAGTGACTCTAATGAACCCATCATGTGTTGCATAGAGTCGTAGAAAGACATGTTATTTAAAGTGAAACACATGTACTTTTCTGATGACTGTGCAATGCATGACACCCTGAAGTCGCTGGTTACTGCTTGCATTATAAGGTGAGAGTCGTAACCTCGCAAGTTGTGAAAAAATATAGGCAGCTTCCATGTCTTTGGTTCAAACTTTAGTTGAAGATTGCATTTACTGTGTGCTGCTTCTCTGAACTTTCCGCTGATGTGATCATGGTCTCTTACTGTTGGATTCTCTGCGTCTGGGGAGAGGCCTAAACCACAAATCCAACAGTGAGTGGCTGAGTCATACTGTTGTTGGTCTTCAGGCGTCATTATGATTTCAGATAAGTTTAGATTATTAGAACAGGCATTACGCACTTGCTGCATGCGTTTTAAGAAGTATTTTGCAGCATTTGGTCCTCTGTATAATTCTGGCTTTGAATGGGCGCCATCCGACCTAACAATGATGAAGGCAAATGAGCAAATCTGATGATTACTCATTAAGACTGTTTTAGGAAGTTTCTGTGGGGTTGGTCCTTCATAAGGAACAATGAGTGATTCGAAGTCTGCGTAAACAACATATGGACTAGTTTGCAACCGTTTCCTGTTCTTAAAACTAACTTTACTGCCTTCTCCGGGCGTAATTAGTTCTGTATCACAGTCAACTGGGCTAATACAATGTTTTACATGTTCGCTTGCTGCTTTAACAGATGGAATTCTTGTTAAACATTTTCTACAGAATTCTTGTTTGCTATGTTGTTTTGTAGTATGCACTAGTAATCTACTCATTGTGCGTATCAATGTGTAATGTGGTAGCCCTGTTGGTGAAAACATCAGTAGTAAGTCAACATGATTTTTGTCTGGTTCGCCAATCGTTGGACTGTTCTTGGACACTTTAATCGGCTGTAGATTTGTTTCCTCATCCCATATGTAGATATTAACAGTTATTGGTTTGTTTTGTTCTTCAAACTGATCAATCTGATTTACACTAACAGGAAAGGATATTCCTCTAAAGTTAAGATCATTGATGTAAGGTTCATAGTTAGACACTCTCTCTGCGTTTTTGCGGACAGGATGCAGCCTAGCAAGAACGCACCACATGAAACATTTGTTGTCTGTATTCTTTATGTTTAGAACTGCTCGTTTTGCAACTAATGATGGAGGTAGTGGAATGTAAGCCTTGCCAACAATCGGCTCATACTTAGCCTGTTTTAATCTGATCTCTAAGACTTTACCCTCTGACCAGCCAGAGCCTCTCATTTTGGCTTCTTCAGCGGCCACATCAAACTGTGTAAGCAGCTGGTCTGCCCAACCAGGTGTTAAGTCATTAGAGGAAAGAATAGTCTGCTGTTTAGTTGAGACCCAGACTTCTAGATTTTCTTCATTTATTGTTATATAATCGATTAAAACAACTAACCTTACTTTAACTGGAGGGTTTATTGTTAGTTTACTTGGAACTTGAGAAATAGCGTGTACAACGCTTTCCCGCACGTTTTTTGGGTTAATAACTTCTAAATCAATCTCATTTAGTGCTCTTGACAAACGCTCTTTCTCGAGCATTGCTTCAAACAATTCATCTGAACCTTCATATATCTTATCCATGCTGAGTTTCTTTTCTAACTCAACATATTTATTTAAATTAAAAAAAAAAAAAACTTAATCAGAATCAATATCAACGGTCTTTTTGTGCTTGGACTCATAAACTAAAGTATAAACGCCCTTTGGGGTTGTTAATGTGAGCTGTTTAGAACAGAGTTTAATGTTTCGTTTACTTTTTTTAAACATTCCTTTTTTATCTGGTCGGTGTCTGGCTGTTGAGAAAAAGTTGCCCGTGCCTTTCTTTGAAGATCAAACTTTTGTCTTTTGTAGTCCTCAAAATCAGCCTGTAGGCGACTAAATTCTTCATCCGTGATGTTCGAGTCGACAAGTGCTTTATCAATTATCAGTTTGAAGGAACTAAGTTTAGCTGTTATTAGTTGAACCATAGCTGTGTGCTTTTGGAGTTTAGCTTTTATTTTTTTGCTGACAGCACTTACAGCCAATGAACACAGGCCAAGAGTTAAAGACAAACCACCTAGAGGTAAAGCTGCCGGTGCACCTACGCCTTTTGCTAAGAGACCTACACTTGTTCCTGCTGATAGAGCACTAGTGATCGATGCTCCAGTATTAACATATGTAACAGCATTAAAGACAGCAGAATACCTTCGTTTGGTTTTACTGTATTTTGAAAGGTCCTGCTCTAGTTGGGTTTGCATTTGTGTTATGTTGGTTAATCTGAAAGTTTTTATGTCTACAGCAACAGAGTTCTCTTCTTTGGGCACTTTTGGATAAACCTGAACAGACATGCTTTTTTTTTAAAAATAAAAATAATTTAGTATTGGATATCTTTTAATCTGTTATCTTGAATATTCAGCTGCGCATCATATATTAAAAACAAATGTACATTAAGTGGTTTATCACTCTCTTTTTCTTTATCAATTTGAATGTTTATTACGTCTTTAACTGTTCTCCCACTCCCATGCAACTGATTATCCTCTGTTGACCTTAGGTCAATCCATAAACCGTATTTCGTTGTTAAATATTCATCAAGTCTAACACTGTGAAGGTGTAGATCTTTAGACACAAGGTCTACTGTTGGACTTCTAGACCTCCCGCCTCCAAACAATTTTCTTATTTCATCAAAATGATGATAAGGTTTAAGCCCGCTACCGTAGACTTGGTTAGGACTACCCTCAATTGAACATTGTACTTTCGTTATTTTAGGATTGATAAACTTTTCACTTTGTCTTTGGTATGGTTCTTTATCATCTTCACACAGCAATAAAATACCTTTAAGTGATCGTGCTGCGGCGCTAAAACTAAAATTCCATATAGTGTCTGCTCTGCTTTTAGGATATTTTGAATGATGAATCACTCTTTCGTAATATATTGCTAATTTTGACTGATATTGTTGCTCAATCAGCCTTGCTAAGTTAGGGTTGCTAACAATGTCAAACTCTAACGAGATGTCGAAAATGCTGTACTTTGCGTCAGTGTCTGTAGATTTAATGACACGTTTGTATTCATTAAAAGTTAGTTCATATGACAATCTGTCTTTTAATGCTCCTTGAAAGTATGGCGCATGCGCTTTTAACAACTCAAAATCTAAGGGTATAGAAAAGCGATTTCCATAAGCAAAACTTACAGCTTCATACTTGTTGCCGGCTTTAGCATCTTCGGCGTCTATTCTGTGTTTTAGTGCTTCGTTATTTTCGATTGCTTGAAACGCAAGATCGGCCCTTTCATTCGCGGTTAGCCATAGATCAGAATAGATTAGAAATATGTCTGCATTGTGTAAAGAAAATATTTCTTGCCCCTCAAGTTTTATAGAAATTTTCTTAACGATTGCCCGTCCCAGATTCTGTACAACTGTCCTGTTTGCGTCTGTTGCTGAATCAAGTTCTATTTTGAAAGTAAGCCGTGCAGATCCCGGCACAATCACTTCATCTGCTCCTAGGTCTGGAAATTTAACAGTAAGAATTTGATCTGAATCAATAGTAGATGGATTATTTGGAACAATAATATTCTGTTTATTTCCCTTCACGCCAAAGGGCTCTTTCAGTCTTCTATGCGGGTCAAGAATCGAGCCATATGCTTGTGACATTTTTTTTATAAAACAAAATAAAAAGTTAATTATTTAAAAACATGGCAGGCATTGAAGGTGAAGAAGATTATGATGTTTTTGATCCTGGAGACGACATGAGTGAAATGACTCCTTTGACACAACCATCGAGCTCAGTGCAGCGTGAATTAACAGAAGAAAGGGCCGAAGCATTTTACAAAAGTTTAGGCCTAGAACCTCCCGAATTTATAGACCCTGATTTTGAATTAAAAGATGGCCATTTGTCTGTGAGAAACGACCAAGGGCAACTTGTTCAGCTTACAACTAAACCAGACCCATTAAAGTTTTTAGCTAAGAGTACAATTAGACAAAGGCTCAGTGTGCGCGATCAAAATCGCCTTGGCATTACTAAACCAAAATTAGATAGGGAAGCAGTTGCTAAACTTCAAAACACACTACAGAAACTCCCAAGAGAAAACCAAATTCAAAACATACCCCTTCAAGATTTAAGCCCAACAGCAGACGAAATAATACAAGCAGAAACCAGTTTTTCAGAAGAAACAGCATTAAAAACTATAAACGATCCGCCGTTACCTATGAGAGAAATAACGGCCCTTGATCATGCTTTGAGAAGCATCAGAGGCGAATTAACAAACAATTTAGCAAAACTGGGTGAACTAGATGAGCATATAAAAAGAGAAAAAGAAAAACTAGTTGAGGCTGATGACCACAACTTAGGACCTGGTGTTAAAGAAAGAATAACACAAAGACTAAAAGATCTTGAACAAGAGAGATCAGCAAGACTAGAAGTGTTGTCTACTAACCGAGAACAATTACGAACTCAAGTGAGCAGAATAAGAGAAACTATCCAAAGAATTTTATATGAAGACACAACGTTAGCAGAACGAATAAGAACACTGTTTAGAGAGCAAGGAATCACATTAGCGAGCGTTATAACAGCCTTAGGTTTTGCAATAAGTACACTGGTGTTGGCTATTACAGGCGGCGGTGGGCAAGGGTTAGTGCCTCCGCCACCATCTCCTCCACCTGATAAATCATGGGTAAAAAAACAACTTGATCATCTTGCGGGTTTATTAAAAAAATTAGCCAGTAAGGCAATAGATTCTTTGCCTGGTATAATAGGAGGGATCGTTAGCTGGCTTTTGTCTGCCGCAAGTAAAGTAGTTGGCTTTATGGCTGAGCACTTATGGACATTAGTTGTCTTAATAGTTGGGTTACTTTATAGTAAGATAAAGACCAAGTAATCCTAGGGCAGTTAATCCAATAACAAGTGCCGTCTTTTCATATTCATGGTCATTATTTTTTGAGGCCACGGGGATTGGATGGGGTTTTGAGGGGGCCACGGGGATTGGGACTTCTTTTTTTATTGCTATTGCTGGCTTAGAATTTATGTCGTTTTTTCCGACCTTCTCTTCATTGCCAGCCACAAGGATTTCATTATTATAGTTTATTATTGTTCCTATCTGGAGTCTGAGGTCAGAAGGCAGCATGTATAAACCAGTGCCGACAGCAAAGTCTACTTTCGATCTTGCGTATTGCAAAACATTTTGGTACCTTTTAATACTTGAAGGCAAATCAATTGCAGAATTAATAGAATCTTCTAAATTTGCTAAATACTGTTTTTGGGCGTCAAAGCCAGTAGAAGGATCAATTATGTTTGATCTCGTTTGTGCTTGCGAACCTAGCAAACACCAAACATAAGTACGAATAGAGTCGTTTATTCTTTCTATTCCCACTTTTGTTAGCCCTTAGAAGTATCCAAAATAAATGTTGTCCATGCTGTTTTATGCTCTTGCTCTATGGACCCGAGGTGAACAGTTGTGCCTGAAGAGAAAGATGTGTAAGGAGGATTCCAATCATAGTTATACTTTCTGTGCACGCCCCAAAAATAAAGGGTGCCTAAACCATGATTAAGATCCAACTTTTGTCTAAAGTCTGTCTTTGGGTCAATATCAAATTCGTTACAGATCCTTTCAAAAGCCTTGTAATCTATTCTGTTGCTGAATGGATTAAACGTTTTGTCATTTGGTAATGGCGCTTGCAGTTCAGATAAAATACGTCTGAAGGTGTAATAAAAATGAAATCTATACACTGACCTCACCAAAGGATCAGGATGATTTAAATGATCGGCATACGACACTCCACACCCAGTTGATGCGCAAAACACAGCAAAGTTTAACTGGTTCTGATAAAACTGCATCGGATGACTAAACCACACTTTCGGGATGTAGTCGTTTTTAATAGGAGGGTTAAGATAACGATCCAATGGAGTACTAACCTTTACTTGAAAGGCGTCAGACTGAGTCACAGAAATGTCAAGGGTGTCAGTTGTTATATTTTTAGGACTGTAGTGTGGTCCGACAGAATATTTTGCATTAGTATATTTGAATGCACTCATTTTTAAATTTGTTTTAAAAATGTTTGTAACAATAACAACTCAAGACAGTCCTTCGTTTTTAGAATATGCTATTGATAATAACTGCGGAACCCGAAGGGTTGCACTCCATGAAATATTCTACAAAGTCGTATGGTTTAATATAACTGAATCCAAGGAGAATAATAAGATTACAAAATATGATAATAGAGACTTAGCTAGCCAGTTAACCATACCTGATGGTTATTACGGGTTTTGCTCGCTAAAAGAAGCAATGAGTAACTTCGACATTACTCTCAAACTTAACAATGCAAATTTGAAAATAATGTTGACATTCAAACCTGAAGAAGAAGAAGTAGGTTACTATTTTGATGGAGAGCTAGCTAAAATGTTAGGCTTTGCAACTGACAACCGGCCATTCATAGATTTATAGTTACACCAGACAAAACTACTTATGAGGGAGAATATCCGCTCGATCTTGCATTACATTCATTACTCTATGTTCATTTGGACGAGCTGAGCACTGATGAAAACTTATATGATGGAAGGCCTCAACTGTTTTAAGAGCTCTTCCATCAGGGAAAGCTGCATATTGCGATTATGAAATTATACAATTTCCTAATTTACAGTTTAAAAGATTAGCTTGTGGGAGGGTCAGATCATTTAATATAAAGATCACAGATAAAACAGGGAAAGTCGTGAAATGTGATAACCTGCACATTGTTTTAGAAATAAAATAATACGTTGTTTTAAAAAATGTCTCGTGGACCAGAAGAATCAGGAGTTACATTAGCGCCTGAGAGGTGTGTAACTTTAGAATTAAAAGACCTTGCAGACGTTGAGGACTTTGAACAGAACGGTGAGATAGGCACTTTGTATGGTTTTGAGTACACTAAAGATGGTTATTATAAACGCAAAGAGGTTAGCGACAGCAAAAGGTTTCCTAAACTAGAACAACTACGCAATGTAGAAGCAAATAATGCGGGTCAGTATGAATATAAAATAGTTCGAAAAACTGACAACAAATGGCACTTAGAACCATATTTAGAATGGGACATAAAATTTGAATTCTTAAGCCCATTTACATTTTTTGACCGTCAAAAAAGTTTCAGAAAAGTATTGAACTCTGGCCCTTTACATGTAAGTCTTATGCCAGAGGACAACAGTCGGAAAGAGATCGAAATAAAGCCGTTTGGGGACAAACAGTACATCCTCCACAGAAGAGAATCGGTTTTAAAGAAAGCTTCTACAAAATTACAGTTCATTCCACGCACAAAATTAGGAGACACGTTCACAATGATATTTAAAATTTCTGTCTTAAAAGATGAGGCGAGAAATGGAGCTCTGGGC
This sequence comes from Conus canariensis, assembly GCA_033310375.1. Classification (NCBI taxonomy): domain Eukaryota; kingdom Metazoa; phylum Mollusca; class Gastropoda; order Neogastropoda; family Conidae; genus Conus; species Conus canariensis. The sequence goes on from CM065742.1 coordinate 34,920,601, forward strand.
GTCAGTGACAATCTTATGAAAGGAATTCTTATTAGCTGGCAAAACTTAGACGTTGACAAACTTAAATTTACTGTCGTCGTTCTTTACAATGGCGAGGATATTAAGGTCATGACAACAAGCAACAAAATTGATATTAGTCTAAATAGAAACGATCTTACAGAACTGAACTGGATTAATCTTACACATTTGGGCCTTATAGGGTTTTATTATACTGAACAAGTTTTGACAGAGAGTATGATAAAAACAATAACTGGATTAGATTAAATTATGTTTTAAAACTATGGAGCAGACGACTTTGGTGTCAATGCCGATGTTAAACTTTATGACAAAAACCCCTCATTGTTCATTGATTTGTGGACAGACTGGTTGTGGAAAAACAATATTTGTCCTCGACCTATTACAAACAGTTTATAGTTATAATTTTGATCATATTGTAATTTTCTGTCCAACATTAAAGTGGAACAAAGCATATCACGACAGAAGGTTTATATGGACGGATGATGAAATCTATTTGATTGATCCCAGCAATAAACTTAGCGAGTGCTTAGAACACTTTTATAGACAGTTTGAAGGAACTCAGACACTATTTATTATAGATGACTGTTCGGCAGAAAGAGACATAGTTAGAAAAAGAAATACTTTATCAAAACTAGCTTTCAGTGGAAGACATGCTGGGATAAGTGTGTGGATTTTATGTCAAAAATATAACTCAGTTTTAAAAGACTTTAGAGAACAATTAAAGACTGTAGTTTTGTTTCACATGAAAGACAGAGACGCATTTGATGAATGTATGCGTGAAAATGATGTTATTGAAAACGATCAAGAAAAACGAAGGATTAAGCAAAAACTTAAGTCTCAAAAGTTTTCTAAATTAGTGTTAAAAACAGATAATCCTACACATTATGTATGTTTGTAAAGTGTTTACTATTAGAGAACTATAAAATAGGCATTCTGGGTAAGCCGGTGGAGCAACAGCGGAGCCGGGTGAGCCAGAATGCCTATTTTATAGTTCTCTGGGTGAGATGATGTGTGGTACGCAGGTGGCTGTGGTGGGCTTTCCTTGCCTGTCTCTTTTGTTACGCTGCAGCTGTCCTTTCTCCACATGACTTGGCGCCTTTGTGGACAGAGTAGCGACATCCACATCGATCCATAAGAGTTTGTTCCCATGTGTCAAGGTTGATGTTAAAAGCTTTCATGGATGTTTTGAGAATGTCTTTGAAGCGTTTCTTCTGAGCTCCACGGAAACGCACTCCTTGTTGCCGGTGGTCTGGCGTGCGAGCTACATGACCTGCCCATCGAAGCTGAGACAGCGTCAGGATGGTGTGGATACTAGGCAAACCTGCCTGGTCGGGTACCTCTGTATCTGGAATTTTGTCCAGCCATTTAAAGTTGAGCAATCTTCTGGGGCAGGTCATGTGGAAATGATTCAGCTTCTTGGCTGTTGGTACACTGTCTACTTTTCTCATGCGTAACTGCTCTGTACACCTTCAGCTTGGTTTCTAGACTGATGCCTCTTCTATTCCAAGTATTGAGGTATATTCTGCCAAAGTTTGCAGTTGGTATTGCAATTCTGACGCTCACTTTATCACCGATGGTGACGTTCTGGGACTGTGTGCTGCCACGATATGTGAATTTGCTCACTACAGCGGGGCCCACACTATTGACTGTGATGTTAAGCTCAGCGAAGGGTCTGTTTAGTGGGCTGATGCAAAACTGCCATCTTCTTAGCATTTGTGATGAGACCGAAGTTGGCGCAGGCTATGGAAAACTTGTTGATGCTGGATTGGATGTCGGTTTTTCAGCCAGCATTGAGGGCGCAGTCATCAGCAAACAGAAAATCCCGGATGACGCCTGTTATAACCTTAGTTTTTGCTTGGAGCCTCTTAAGGGTAAACAGCTTTCCATAGTTCTGAATGTGATGTCGACGCCTACAACTCCTTCGCTGAAGGCGTCAGTCAGCATTGCAAAGAACATGATACTGAACAGAGTGGATGCCAAAACACAGCCTTGCTTTACGCCATTTGTGACAGGGAATGGGTTAGATGTCTCTAATGGTGCTGTGATCTTCAGGTATATTATGGTGTATATTGTTTTAATTAAGGTGTATATATCTTACGATTTAAAGGGTGCTGTGTTCAACAGGTATATTAGGATGTGTATGGTTCGTAATGTGGATGCTACTGGTCTATGAGTCTCCTGCTCTTCATCCACGGATCTCGCACACAGAGAGATGCTACATTGAGAGTTCTCTTGGAGACACAGATAGGAAGGTGAGACGTTTTCTTTACGTGCTTGTGCGTGCTAGATATTATCAACCGAAAAAAAGAAACTGATACTGTCGGAGTCCTTGCCAACTGCCTATCGGGAGAAACGCATGTTACTTCCGTATCTTAAAACAGTGCAAGAAGTGTCACTGGAATGCTCAGAATATGAAAACTAAGGCTTGTTTAAACGTACCAGTGTGAGCGTATTTCAGTGTATACATTGCTTTTATTTGTTTTTTCCCCATCTTTGTTATACATGCCTATTTTTCCATCCATCCTCCTTCCATTTTTTTCGTTTGTTTGTTTTCTTTTCTTTTCTTTCCTTTTTTAATAGCCTGTACCAGAGCATCTTATGCTAGATATGTAAGTTAGCAGCAAACCGCTGTCAAAAGGAAAGATAAGTAATGTCTCTTAACCGTCATTACACTCTAAGATGTTTCCAAAGGCGCCGAAAAATAAATGAAAATGTTCCACGTACACCCTCTACGCTGTGACTTACTGACATGTAGCTGACAACAAATGAACATGTAGTGTGAATGTGAGAAGGACATCCTGGACCACCCATATAGACCAAAGAGATGTAAAACTACGAACACTTCTTGGAAAGAAGGAGGAAGTTCGAAGCTAGTTGTGAAACATGGCATCTTTCAATTTAAATGGAAATATCAAACTTTAAGGAAACGATGCTCAATTTTAGATCTCATTAAGCGTTGGATTTCATTTTCCTGCACGCAATGTTCTATAGTAAACACATTTGTAATGAGAGAAGAATTGCTGCTGCTGGATAGTTTTAAGTCATATACTGAACATGCATTGCTGTTTTCAGTCATATACTGAACATGCATTGCTGTTTTCAGTCATATACTGAACATGCATTGCTGTTTTCAGTCATATACTGAACATGCATTGCTGTTTTAAGTCATATACTGAACATGCATTGCTGTTTTAAGTCATATACTGAACATGCATTGCTGTGCTAAGTCATATACTGAACATGCATTGCTGTTTTCAGTCATATACTGAACATGCATTGCTGTTTTCAGTCATATACTGAACATGCATTGCTGTTTTCAGTCATATACTGAACATGCATTGCTGTTTTAAGTCTAGATTTTGAGGCATTTCATGATAGTTTTAGGTCATATACTGAACATGCATTGCTGTTTTAAGTCATATACTGAACATGCATTGCTGTTTTCAGTCATATACTGAACATGCATTGCTGTTTTCAGTCATATACTGAACATGCATTGCTGTTTTAAGTCATATACTGAACATGCATTGCTGTTTTCAGTCATACACTGAACATGCATTGCTGTTTTCAGTCATATACTGAACATGCATTGCTGTTTTCAGTCATACATTGAACATGCATTGCTGTTTTAAGTCATATACTGAACATGCATTGCTGTTTTAAGTCATATACTGAACATGCATTGCTGTTTTCAGTCATACACTGAACATGCATTGCTGTTTTCAGTCATACACTGAACATGCATTGCTGTTTTCAGTCATATACTGAACATGCATTGCTGTTTTAAGTCATACACTGAACATGCATTGCTGTTTTAAGTCATATACTGAACATGCATTGCTGTTTTAAGTCATATACTGAACATGCATTTCTGTTTTAAGTCATATACTGACCATGCATTGCTGTTTTAAGTCATATACTGACCATGCATTGCTGTTTTAAGTCATATACTGACCATGCATTGCTGTTTTAAGTCATATACTGACCATGCATTGCTGTTTTCAGTCATGTACTGACCATGCATACTGGCATTATTTTAAGGACTGAAAATTCAGACAGTAATGAAAACATGAAATCATATTTATTCTATATTCTTAAAGATGACCGTACCAGTGACTATGAGCAAAGGCTGTATGCAATACCTGATATATCCTTCTTTTTTTTTCAAGCACTGTTTGATAGTTACATGTTCCTTTTATTTGAGTTTTTTTTAGGTTTTGGCATTTGTCCGAGTGGGGACCAACTTTGCGAAATGATGTGAGCATGTATATGTTTATACTGCATAATACATGTATAAATTCATTGCTGAAACTGATGTGACTGCAGGCGGAAATTGAAGTGTAAACATGTTTTGTTGTTAAGATAAAATGTAAGTTTCTAAGACGGTTTGTTTCCAACCAGAGGGGTCCGATCCCGTGGCGAGAAATGCTGACCTCTGCACCAGTGTGGGGTGTGTGCATCGCTCACTTCAGCTACAACTGGGGCTACCACAGCTTCATCACCTGTTTGCCTGCCTACATGAAAGAAATACTCCACTTCAAAATAGTGGCAGTCAGTTGTTTTTTCTTTTTGTTGCGACTTCCTTGTCTCTGAACTTCTTTGTATTTCTTTCTTCGGCTGTCTGTCTTTGTCTGTCAGTTTCATTCTAGTGATAAATGTTAGTAATATTTTCCTTAAAGAGAATATACAGTCTGTAACATCTACACTGAACAAAAAGTAAAAAAAAAAAAAAAGCGGCTTGATATTTCGTCTAAAAATGTGTGATTGGGAGTGAACACTGTTAACCGGATGTGTCGGACGTCTTTTTGACAGCTGTGCACTTGATTAACTTATTTTAGTTAATTAAACTAACAATCGGACACCAAGAATGCCACGAAGTTAACAGTGTATCTACTGCCCACCTCCATCCGAGGTTTTGGAACTTTTGGTCAGCGTGATGTGGAGACATCGGCGCTGAAATGACTGTCCGTGTTGTTGACAGTGTGCAGTGTTATGGCCCGCCAGAAGAAGAGAAAACAGCGTACGCATACTGGTGCAGCTTCAGGCTCTAATTCCTCCAACAACTCGAGTGTTAACAGTGGCAAAGACACCCCGAAGAAACAGAAGGTAGAAACTAGTACACCACTGTCCGGGCCAGTGAAAGACTCTTTCTAAATTTGTTTATCAACCGCAAGAGAACAAAATGGAGGACAAGGGGAACGACTCACTCCCAAACCAGTCAAACGAGTTGGACGTTGTTTTCTCCCCTACTCACGATTCTCACCGGCAAGAGGAACCCCAGCACTGTACGAATGCCGATCTGATGGCAAAACTCTATGCCAACGGAGCTGAACTTGCCAAGCTGGCTCTTACGGTGGAGGAACTGAAGGCTGCCCTGTTCTCAGTCCAGACTGAGAACGATAAGCTTCGTCGAGAGCTGACCGACGCCCGGAAGCGAGAGCAGCAGACGGCCACCCAGCTAGCTGAAATACGGCACCTTGCAGAGCTGGCCGATCGTCGTTCCGAGGACGTTTCCGCATACGTACGGAGGAACAACCTGCGCATCTACGGGATGCAGGAAGGGGAGAGCGGGGCCGTCGAGACGGGGGTACAGTGCGAGGAGAAGGTGCTTTCTCTGTTCAACCGGAAACTGAACATCGAGGTGAAGAGAGAAGACTTCGAGGCAGTGCATAGGGTTGGTTCCAATCAGGGTTCCAGTGCTTCCAAAAATTCTTGCCGCAGGATTATTGTTCGTTTTGTTTCCTGTCGGGTTAGGGACTCTGTGCTCTACGCGCGCAAAAAGTTGAAAGGAACCGGGGTCACTAAGGTGGAAGATCTGACCCCACGGGCCTACCAGCTGCTGTGTTCAGTGAGGAACGAGAGGGACATTTGCCAGCAGGCGTGGACGAAGGACGGTGCAGTGGTGGTGAAGACTGTGACCGGACGAATCTCGACAGTGAAATCTCTTGCCGAATTTAGGGAACTGCGTTAGATTTGTTTCTTTCTTCTTTTGTGTGTCACGCCGTCACTTTCACCTTTGCTTTTTGACACTGTGTCGTCTGCTCGAACTGTTAGTAGACCAAATTAATTTAACCAGCGTGCGATTATTTCCTGTTTAAAATCGTAAGTGTGAAGATTTGAGAATTCTTAAAGGTTTGTAATTTAGAAGCTACTTGATGTAATTTCTGTACCTGTGCGCTTTTTTTATAACGGCCTTGGCGGTTTTTTTTTTTTTAGTAAATGTTAGCGAACCGCCCAGAGAAACGTGGACAAACGAGTCACAAGACAAAACACAACGTGTTTCGACCTCTTAGGTCTTCGTCAGGTGAGAAACAAACAAATAAAATAACGAAAATTCACTTAGGTTTGATCGCTTCAGATCGCTTCAGAGTTCAGCGCAAGGAAGAGGCCTTCTTTAAGATTTGTTTAGATTTCCGCTGCAGTCGTCTCACTTTGCAACTAGGGTTTTTGTTTTGTTTTGTTTTTTTCTCCCACTTGACTTTGTTTACATATGGGGGTGAAGGTCTTTTGGGATCGGCCAGTCAGGGGAGCAGTCCTTGCGTCGAAGGTAGTTGTGGCCAAAAATTAAAGAAAGAAAACACAGCCTTGTGGTACTATTCATTTTTCCACATGTTAGTACTTGGTCTTTGCTCACAGATAATGTGATTGTATGAAGGGAAAGTAAATATTTGATCACGTGTTAGACAGTCATACAAGATGATTATGACACGAGATGAGGGTGTTATTTTTTGCCTTTCTTGTCATCGTGCTAGATATTGTAGTAGTAGTAGTTGTAGTAGTAGTAGGCTTCAATGCTCGTTTGGAGTAGGATGGTGGGCCCTTATATAACAGGTTGGTGTGTGTGTGTGTGTGTGTGTGTGTGTGTGTGTGTGTGTGTGTGTGTGTGTGTGTAGTTTTATGTCATTGCTTTGTAAGTTGGTCTTTATGTTGTACATTACTTTTTCATTTTCCTCATATCAAGGTGGTAGGCTTGTGTGTGAGAGTGAGATTGTAACTGGGTCATGTACACTTTATTTGTGCATTTATAAGATGTTGATATTAATGATGGGTGTGAAAACTTGCTTATTATTACATTGGAAGGTTGAGGCCGAGGTAGCTTCAGTTAAACTTTGATGTGCGACATCACTGTATTTCAAAAAGTGTGTTTCTAGTGTTAGCAACGCTTTTAGAGTATTTCTTACTTCTTTCTTTTGTAGACCTTTTTTTTAATTGCTATTATCTGTTTACTACTTTACCTTTCTTGCCAAAACTCAAAATGGCACAGGATAGTTCATTTAAAATTTGTTCTTTGAATTGTAATGGTCTAAATAATAGTAAAAAAAAAAAAAAAAAAAAAAGGAAAGATGTGTTTGATTTTTTGAGAAAAAAGCAGTTCATGTTTATTGTCTTCAAGAGACACACTTAAAGGAAGACTCTGAGAATTTTATCCGAGCCAGCTGGGGATATAATGTATGGCTGTGTGGTACGGAAACTAACAAAAATGGTGTCGCTTTTCTTTTTAGTAATAACTTTGAGTATAAGATACATGATGTTATAGGAGACCAGCATGGGTGTTACATTGTTATGAATGTTCAATTCTTAAAAAAAAGGTTTACTTTGGTGAACTTATACGGGCCTGGTGGTGGTGATAGCCCCGAAATTTTCGATAGTGTTTGTGAAGTCATTGAGAGCTTTGGCAACCAACATGTAATTATAACTGGAGACTGGAATTGTACCCTTAATTTAAAAATGGATGTTAAAAATTATACAAGTGTCACCAATCGGCCAAGAACCCGAGCAAAAATCAGTGATATAATGACTAAATACAATCTGTTCGATGTTTACAGAGAAATATACCCCGAAAAAAGAAACTATACATGGCGGAAATTTAACTCTTATAAACAAGCAAGACTTGACTACTTCATGATCACTGAAGAATTAATGATGGAAGTTAATGATTTGCATAGATCCTGGATATTGATCAGATCATTCTCATGTCACATTGCTTTAAAAAAAAAAAAAGATCATTTCAAACGCGACAGACCTTTTTATAAATTCAACAATAGTTTATTCAGAGATAGGCAATATGTTTCAAAAATTAGACAGCTGATCAGCGATATCAAGAAACAGTATGCATTACCTGTATACAACTTAGATAATATGCATAAAATTGATAATGAAAACCTCTCTTTTCAGATTGAAGATCAGCTCTT
>CM065742.1:34933810-34941310 GCA_033310375.1 Conus canariensis
CCTTTTGAGGTAAAAGTTGTTCTTGAATGATAATTCAAAACTTCGATTTATTTGACATAACACCCCCCCCCCTCCCCCCCGCCCCACACACACACCCATGTAGACAGTCATGATAACAGCACTGTGTAATGGTCGATTTCCGCCTTAAAAAACATGTTGGGATTTATCCTTCCTGATAGACAAAATGTGGTGACGTCACCCTTTACTTGAATGTAGGTGGGATAAAACATTACGCTAAGTGCAACATCAACAAGCCTAAGTACAAATTGTAGCATGAACTAGGCACAGCAATAACAAGCGCATCGCCGAGCGGCTGTAATGCCGCACGGCAGATATGTTCTTTGCCCGTTCCGCCGCCCCCCCCCCCCCCCCCCTGCCTTCCTTTACCCTCATATCCTAGCCCCACCTTTCTCTCTGTCTCTCTCCGCACCGAGTAACTGACACGCACTGACATTCATTCAATAACTGTCTTTGTCTTTCACACTGCTACATCACTACTGAAAGTACTTTCCTCACTTTTGGACACACACACACACGCACGCACGCACGCACGCACGCACACACACACACATACATATGTGCACAGTGCACACAGGTGCACCACACACACACACACACACACACACACACACACACACACACACACACACACACACACACACACTGAGTAGCTGACACACACTGACATTCATAAGTCACATGAAGTTATAGATTCTCTCTCTCTCTCTCTCTCTCTCTCTCTCTCTCTCTCTCTCTCTCTCTCTCTTTCTCTGTGTCTGTCTCTGTCTCTGTCTCTCTCTGTCTCTTTCTCTCACTCTTTCTCTGTGGCTCTCTGTCTCTATCTGTCTGTCTGTCTGTCTGTCTGTCTGTCTGTCTGTTCTCTCTCTCTCTCTCTCTCTCTCTCTCTCTCTCTCTCTCTCTCACACACACACCACCTCACAACACACACACACACACACACACACACAACACACACACACACCACACAACGCACACACACACACACACACACACAACACACACACACACACAACACACACACACCTTGTTCGAATCTCTTGCCATTCATGTGGCACACCACCACACAACTTTTTGACGCGACTCCGACTTTCCGTTCGGAAGATATCCTTGGGACAGACAGAAAAAAGGTCATGACCTTGACCTTGAATATTGTTGTTCGGATCTCTTGCCATTCATGTGGTACACCACCACACACAATTTAAAGAGACTACGACCTTGATCGGTTTACAATATTTGGATGCACCATAAGCCAAATCACCTCCATGCTAAGTTTCAACATCCTATGTTTTCCAGTGCTCGAGATATGGCTAAAAATAGGTTTTCAGTTTTCAAAGTCATTCGCCAAGGTCATGACCTTGACCTTGAAATATTTGTTTGGAATATCTTCCAACTAAGGTGGCACAACATCACATAAAATTTGAATTGCTTCTGTCTACCCGTTCAGAATACATGATTGCAACAAAAAATTCCCTACCCTAAAATTTTTAGAGTCCAGCTATCTCCTCGACCTTGACCTTGACCCTGATTGGCCTACAAAGGTCGTACGTCAAGGTCATGACCTTCTTGTTCGGATCTCTTGCCATTCTTGTGCCACACCACCACACAAAGTTTGACGCGACTCCGACTTTCCGTTCGGAAGATACCCTTGCGACAGACAGAAAAAACAAACAAACAAAACAAAACAAAACAAAAAACCCAGAACGTGACGAATTTATACTACTTTGCCAGTAGAACTGGGCAAAGAACAATTTAAAGATATATCGGACAAAACGGCCGCTTACTTAGAGCCGGCCGTGTTGTCCAACCAGGCCGTTTTGTCCGACAAAAAATTGAAGGTCGGACAAAACAGCCGGGTTTTAGCCGGCCGTTTTGCCCGACCCGGCCGTTTTGTCCAACCTCGGACAAAACGGCCGGGTCGGACAAAACGGCCGGCTACAGGGAGTGCTGCCATGCCTTCACAGAATTCAAGGCATTTTACAATTTCTGGTAGAAGGGATTGTAAACCACTGCGAAAAAAAGAGAACATCGAGCTAATCAAGGCTATCCAGTTACCGTAGTCTAGAGCGACTATTGCAGCGCTCACTCCGAAGGAATGGAGGGTAGTTCCATACTTCAGTTGGAGCTCATCAAGGTTGTCTTCTGTTGCCACACTGTACAACATATTTCTAGATTGCATCATGACTGATGAACTTGATGTGGTGGTGTAATCTGCATGGCATTACATCACATATGTTAACAAAATGTGACGACTGTGACAGAACGCAGCAAGGAAATTGTCGTTTTAGCTTGCAGATATGATTTCATGACTCACTATTTTGGAAATGTGGAGGAAGGGGGAGGGAGAGGAAGGAGGGGAAGGGGGGAAATTTATGTAATCTGGCGGTTCTTTTTTTCCTTTTCAGATGCCAGCTAAGTCAAAATGCCACAGAACAGGAAAAGCAACTTCACCAGCCATTCTTTTTCAAGCTGATATCTTGATTGTAGGCAACACATTTCTAAAGACTGCCAAGAACAACAACAGCAGCAGCAACAACAACAACAACAACAACAACAACAACAAACCTGTGTGCATAAGAAAGGTTAGAGACACGAACTAATCTTTGACTGTCCAGCAGAAAGCGATTGTCAGCGATGTTCTTGGTTGGAGTGTTATTAGACTTCGTGTTGTTGACCATTTCCAGAATGGATTTCTATCAGCCCTGCCCTACCTGTTGATGTGGCTGACACAGGTGTTGGCGGGGATTGTGTCTGACCTCTTGAGACAATACCTGTCCACGGCCTTCACACGAAAACTGATGTTGATGATAGGTCAGTCTCCTCTCTCCTCTCTCTCTCTCTCTCTCTCTCTCTCTCTCTCTCTCTCTCTCTCTCTCTCTCTGTCGCAGTGCAACATGTTGTGCAGTCAGAGCGGAGACAAACTCTCATTGACAACAAATGTGCTGAGCGACAATTTGATTGCTTTTCTTTTACTCGTGTTTTGTTGTTTCTACATGTTTCGTGTCCATTGTTCCGTTTATCTGTTTGTTTTGAGTTTTAAAACAGTAAATGGTTTTCATTAAAATTGTTATGATGATAAAGTAATAGCTTTAGTTTCAACAATAGTTATTACATTTTAATGGTGTATTTACTAACCTAATCCAATCCTATTTTATTTTAAGGCACATTTCATTGTGTCGTAGATGCTGGCTGGGAACAGGAGCGGGGGTTTTGGATCATTAGTAGAGCCCGTGCATTTGGTTCTGATGAAGTGGATTTGATTCTCACATAATGCTGTGAAGAGATTAGATTAGAAAAAGCAGATTAAGAAAGGAAGTACGTGAGGATCAAACATAAATGTTGCACCAAAACCTTCTTAACTGTACGAACACAGGATTCACGACTTACAGAGAGGGTTACTGTGGGATGGAGGGTGAAGTTATATGGCTAGGTTTCGATATCATTTCAGTTAAACGCTTTTTTATAGCTTGACAAACTAGTTATAACTAGCCGATTGACTCAGACCAGAGTCTTATGAGACATTAGGGTGGGAATCACCTGATCAACGCAGCTTCATCTGACTTGAGTTGACTTTAAGTCTGTCTCAGAAAAGGGCAATGAATTGTTTGCTAAAAAATTGACATGGACTAAGACAAGAACACTCGAAGGATTGCAGAGGGATCGGAAGTGGAGTCGAGAGAAGGATAACGATTGAAATGCCCTCTTTGGGAATTTTGCATAAGTTGTTCCTGCGTTGAATACATTCTTTCGTCCCCACATATGTTGGAATGACGTGTACTCTCTGTCTTATTCACACTGGCTTTTTGTTGTTGTTTTGTTGCTGTGCTTTTTTTTCTGAAGTGGACAAATCCTTATTCCGTGTTTTGTATATTACACAGGCTCACCATTTCTTGTGAATGCCACTAATTTTGTAATATTTGTTTTTTCTGTTTTACACCAGAATAATTCTTTCTGGAGATGAATAAACCAATAAAATCCAAGTATTGCTACTTGTCTGCAGGCATAGTCATTTTCCTGAAGTTTCGTTTTGTTTGCTTTGTCTCCACAGGCTCTGTGATTCCAGCCTCCCTCCTGATCGGCACAGGCTATGTAGACTGTGACCATACCCTGGCTGTGGTGCTACTGACCACAGGGGTTTCTGCAAAGGGAATTGCTGCTTCCGCAGTCTTGGTCAGCCACCTGGACTTTGCCCCGAAGTTTGCTGGTCAGTGTGTGTGGGAGGGAGGGAGGGGCGTGCGCAACAGCGCATGCATATTTGTCTCTTCGCAAGCTACATACATGTGTTGCAGACAGATTTGTGAGAAGTGGCGTCACTGGAGTTTGTGTGTGCTTCTGGTTTGATATGCTCAATGCACAGTTATTATTTCTATGAATCATATACCTATCACACACACACACACACACACACACACACACACACACACACACACACACACACACACACACACATATATATATATATATATATATATATATATATATATATATATATGTTATATTAAAAGCAAGTTAAAATCAAGCTTCTAAAAACATCTACAAATTTGTTTCACGCTGTGCGGTCGTCAGGATGTGATGAGCTTGTGTTGCCAGTGCCACGTATATATATAGCTAGCTGGTTTGCTGTTGTTTTTTTCCCGTGCTACATGTGTTTCTCAGGTGTTGGTTTTTTCGCTGATAGGAACTTCCATCTGTGTCTGCAATTGTTAACCATTTCTGTTCTAACATTTAGAGTTGCCAACTGTGGTTTACATAGTATAATGTATTTCTCTGTTAGGCATAGATTGCATTTTTTTGAAATGTTGTTGTATGATGCTGCTCTTTTTAAAATTTTCCAAGATATGTTGTAGTCTATGTTTTTATCTTTAAGTTTCCAAATGTATTTACTCAATTCTGTTTGGTTTTTGTATCTTTCTTTGTTGAATGATTGTTTGTGGTTTGCATATCTAGTTTTGAATTGGTTTTCCGTGATACCTACATATGTTTCTTTTGCGTTCTCTGATGTTACAGTGGCTTGGTACACAATGTTGTTATAAAGGCATTTGTTGCTTAGGGGGCACTGTTCTTTTTTGGTACAGTTACAAGATTTCCTTTCGTTACCCTACTTTTTTTCTGTGCTGCTTTTCATTTTGTTTGCTGAATCGATGGCAAAAACAACATCAAATTATCATATTCATGTATGCCGAACCTGCTGAATCGATGGCAAAAACAACATCAAATTATCATATTCATGTATGTCGAACCTTAAAAATGCCATCGATTCAGCAAACAAAATGAAAAGCAGCACAGAAAAAAAGGAGGGTAACGAAAGGAAATCTTGTAACTGTACCAAAAAAGAGCAGTGCCCCCTAAGCAACAAATGCCTTTATAACAACATTGTGTACCAAGCCACTGTAACATCAGAGAACGCAAAAGAAACATATGTAGGTATCACGGAAAACCAATTCAAAACTAGATATGCAAACCATAAACAATCATTCAACAAAGAAAGATACAAAAACCAAACAGAATTGAGTAAATACATTTGGAAACTTAAAGATAAAAACATAGACTACAACATATCTTGGAAAATTTTAAAAAGAGCAGCATCATACAACAACATTTCAAAAAAATGCAATCTATGCCTAACAGAGAAATACATTATACTATGTAAACCACAGTTGGCAACTCTAAATGTTAGAACAGAAATGGTTAACAATTGCAGACACAGATGGAAGTTCCTATCAGCGAAAAAACCAACACCTGAGAAACACATGTAGCACGGGAAAAAACAACAGCAAACCAGCTAGCTATATATATACGTGGCACTGGCAACACAAGCTCATCACATCCTGACGACCGCACAGCGTGAAACAAATTTGTAGATGTTTTTAGAAGCTTGATTTTAACTTGCTTTTAATATAACAAATGTCGCTCCCACTGTGGTTGAGCACTGTTTTTAAGATTGCGCTGATCCTCAGTACCATTCTCTCTCTCTCTCTCTCTCTCTCTCTCTCTCTCTTGTATATATATATATATATATATAAAATAATATATGTATGTATGTATGTATGTATCTTGATTTCGTATAGTAGAAGGCCAATGGGCAGAAACACTAATACAGAGTTAATATTCCACAAGTCGAAGTATTTGTATGTGTTACCGTTTGACTAACTTTTTGAAACGCTCTCTCCTGCATGTGAGGTTGGTATGCAGAATCCTTTTGTACTTTACATTAGTGTTAAAGTTCACATTAGTTTTAAAGTTTACATTAGTTTTAAAGTTCATGCCGGCGTGTGATCTGCCCGACTGTAATGAATTCTGAACAGGCTTCCCTTCATTACTGTATGTTTGCCCAGGTTTTGTTTCAGTTTTGTTTTCTTATCGACTTGTATTTTACAATGTCAGTTTATACACACTTGGTAGCGTATATTGTTACAATATGTGAGACTGTGAGTATTTCTTACCAAAATGGAGCTTACGCTGTTTCAGGGAAAATAAATATTAAGGTAAGAGGCTTGCACGTGTGCCTGCAGTAAGTGTCACAAATTTATATTTGTACATTCGTTTCCGACACACCTTTTCTTTTAGATGGTGACGAAATTCAAACTCAGGATAGTATAAACAGGTCATATTTTAAAGCAAGAATGTACATTCAGGAGTAGTTTCCTTCCACAGCGGGAACTGCCTGATAAGCGTCAATTCCAGCAGGTGCGTGTTAAATGATGGTTCACCTCACACTGGAAAACACCGTTCTGAGGGAAAGCAGGAAAGGAAGCCCCGAAGTTGCAAAGGGGCAGCTCCAACCACCTTACATCAGTGAAAAAGGTATGTGCACAACTTACACAGGGGAGGGGGCGTTCTGAATATTGCCTGTTTCTTGGTGTCTCTGACCAGTGGTTCTGAATCAGTGATAAAGTGATAGGAGTTGCCAGTGATCGCTAGTCCTTTTCGTGACATGGCGGTTAAAAAGCTTTGGGCCGCTTGTGGGCTCAAAGTATTCCGAGGAGACAAACTGTCTCACTGAGTGAACACCTGGTAAGCAAAGGAGAAAAAAAAACCTTACGGAGATAAGTTGTTTTCCCATAGATATTTCTTCGTGCAAAATCTGAACAACAACCTCCCTCTTCTCCACTTAGTACTATGCTCTAAGAAATTGAATCTGTTCAGTGTAAGACACACACATCAAACAGTCTTCAGTCGCTGTTGGAGATAAAGAAAAGTCGTGTTTGTTTTTTCTCTAGTCACAGCGTAAACTGTTTTGATCAAATGAATTTGAGACTTTGAGTGTGGCAGGTAAGCTGATGAAAGGTAAGTGCTAAAAAGTACAAATAGTAATTTCTGAGAAATGTTCGGATCTCTGCTTTGAGGGGTAAAAATGATGACTCGTGTTTGTTTTCTGTTTGTTTGTTTTTATTGAATGGACTTGTTTATTTTTTTATCGTTCAAAGAAGTAGAGGGAGAAGGAGCAGTAACTCGTCTTGTTTTTTCCACTATTTGCTTTTT
>CM065742.1:34946310-34963810 GCA_033310375.1 Conus canariensis
GCGTTCAGGCGGAGTGATTTGTTTATTCAGAAAAGATTTGTCTCCCTTTGTTAAAATCATCGACGTTAATCATTCAAACTTTTGTGTGTTCTTGATCGATAAAAGATTATTTGGAATAGATAAGGATGTTTTGTACTTTTGTTCCAATATACCTCCGGAAGGCTCACCTTTTTATGCCCATTTTGATATTGATAATGGTATTAATTTACTTGAAGAATGTCTCGTTGATTTATTGTTACCTAGTGATGTTTATGTTATATTAAATGGTGACCTCAATGGCACAACCTCAAACATTTCACAAGACATATCTGTGAACGATGTTCTTGATGAGCATTTCCATAGCCGGCCTCTTGGTATTGATCGACACTCCGAAGACCGTACATTGAATAATTATGGTCAATTGCTACTGAATGTGTGCACGGCTGTAGATCTGTGCATTCTCAATGGCGTGTGTAAAGATGACCTTGAAGGTCGCTATACATACATGTCTGATACTGGTGCCAGTGTTGTCGATTATTTCATATTTTCTAAAGAACTTTTTGCTCTTTTGTATGATTCATGTATGCTTAATGTTTTAGAACGCATAGATTCTGACCATTTGCCTGTATCGCTTTCTATTGCTTTTCCTAAAGAAAATATGTACATGCCAGTAACAAGATAGAAAATTTTGTTATAGAAAAACTCGTCTGGAATGATGAACACGCTAGTTTGTTTCGTAGTACATTATGTAGTGATGGAATTCGTACAAAGATATGCTGCTTAAGTTTATTAGATGTGGATATAAATTATGCGCTAAGCATGTTTAATGAGGGCATGAAGGAAAGTGCAGACTGCATGAGAAGATATATACATATTAATAGTAACAAAGCACCTGGTGACTGGTATGATAAAGAATGTGATGCTAGTAAAAGAAAAACCAGGAGGTTACTTCGTATCAGTCGTCGCACTTTAAAGATCGAGGACAAAAATGTTTACTCAGGTGCTAGGCGAGAATATAAACATTTATTGAAGAGAAAAGAGAAAGACTTCAACAATTCTTTAGTTCAAAAACTTGTATCATCTATAAACTGTCAAAAGGAATTTTGGGATACTATTCAGAGGATTTCTTTGAAAAGGAAACAGCCCAGGAATAACATCAGTATTGAAAGATGGTTTCAACATTTCCAGGCTCTACTAGAATCTGATGTCAGTAACGTGTGTGTTGACCAAACACTTGATGTCAACAACGACAGTTATATGAATCGACCAATTACGCAAGACGAAGACGTATTAGCGTGTAGAAAATTGAAAAATCGCAAGGCGGCTGGCCCTGACGGCATTATTGGTAAATTATTTAAACATGCTTCTGATCAGGTAATCCAGTTCTTTCTGAAATAGTTTAATATATTATTTGTTAAAGGTACGTTTCCAGAAAACTGGACTGAATCAGTTATTTTGCCAATTTTTAAAAAGGGCGATGTTAATAACCCCAACAATTACAGAGGGATCTCTATTAGTGATACTAGTAGTAAAATCTTTGGGACAATTATTAATAATCGACTGCAAGAATGGGTAGAGGAAAATGATATCACAGGTGATTATCAAGCAGGCTTTAAGAAGGGTTACTCAACTATTGATCACATGTTTACATTGCTTGCACTTGTGCAGAAGCAGTTTTCTAACAACAGGAAGTTATACGTAGCTTTTATAGATTTCGAAAAAGCGTTTGACTCCATTAATAGAAGTCTCCTCTGGCCCATTTTGACAAAAAATGGTATTAAAGGTAAACTCCATAGATGTATTAGAAGTATGTATGATAGAGTAAGAACCAGAGTCCGTTGTGGAGCGAAACTTACTGACTATATTAATTGTTCTACAGGAATCAAGCAGGAAGATGCATGCAGCCCTATCTTATTTTCTTTGTTTATTAATGAGTTAGCTCTTGATGTAATCAACAATGGTAAACATGGTGCTTTATTATCGCTCGACGCTTTTGAATTGTTTGTCCTTCTGTTGGCCGACGATGTTGTTTTGATGTCTGAAACTGTTATAGGGTTGCAAACACAATTGAATAGCTTGCACCGTGCCGCTAGATCATTGCAGTTGAAAGTCAACATGGAAAAAAGCAATATCATAGTATTTCGTAAAGGTGGTTATTTAAGTGTAAGGGAAAGGTGGGTATACGATGGTACTCCTATGCCAGTTGTCAATGCTTATAAATATGTAGGAATATTATTCTCAACACGCTTGAGTTTTGTTGGCGCATGCAAAGACCTTTCAAGTAAAGCAAAAAATGTTGTGCTTTGTATCATGAATACGTTACATGTTCTTAATAATTCTTCATTCATGTTGTTTATAAAGCTATTTGATTCTCAGGTTCAACCGATTGTACAGTAGGGCTCTGAGCTTTGGGGACTAGAAAAAGCGGCTATCTATTGTGAATCTGTTCAAATGTTTGCCCTGAAAAGGTTTCTTGGTGTAGATAGACGGACTCCAAATGATCTAATTTACGGTGAGACTAGTCGATTTCCCATTTACATTACCTCTGCTGTCAGATGTATCCGCTACTGGCTGAAACTGTTACAAATGGAAGACTTTAGACTTCCTCGTAAGGCGTACAATATGTTGTATGACTTAGATGCTAAAGGCAAAAGTAACTGGGTGTCCAAAGTGCGCCATTGTCTATTTAAATACGGATTAGGATTTGTTTGGCTGAATCAAGGGGTTGGTAATACTAAAGAGTTTGTATGTGTTTTCCGTCAACGATTGGTTGACTGCAGATGGCAGAAATGGACTGATCATATTCATAACAGTGACAGATTTGATTTATACAGGAACTTTTGTGATGTTCATGACTTGAAAACGTTCTTAACCTTAGATATGGACAAGCACGTAAAACATGTAACAGCAAAGTTCAGATTAGGAATATCTGCATTGGCCACTCATTATTTTACGTATCGCATATGTAATGATTATGATATGCTTTGTCCTTTATGTAAAAAATCAATTGAAACCGAATTACACGTCGTCCTGTCCTGTCCCGTTCTCATGAGCATCAGAGAAAAGTTTATTAAGCCCAAATATACTCAGAGGCATAAAAAACGCGAAAACAAATGTATAGAAATTTTGATGTAATTTGGCCAACGATTCCTTTGAACTGGTAATAGAAAGTGAGAAAAAGCAATCAAACACCGCAAAAGTGTCCTTTCAAAGTTCATTCTGGTAGAAAATAAGGTCACATGAACTTGACCTTTACCCTGTGTTAACAGCAGAATGTCAGTATCTGGTGTGACCACCTCGAGCATTGATCACAGCTGTGCACCTGCGGTACATCGAGCGCAACAGAGTGTTGGTCTGCCTCTGGGGGACTTGCCACCACACCTGGCCCACAGCGACAGCAAGCTGAGCTGCTGTCTGGGGTCTGGGGTTGAGCTGGTTCAACTGCCTCTGAAGGGCATCCCAGAAATGCTCTATTGGGTTAAGGTCGGGAGAACGGGCTGGGTGAGGCAGCAGATTGATGTTGTTCTGCCTCAGGAAGTTCTGCGTAGCGCGGGCAGTGTGCGGCCTTGCGTTGTCCTGCTGAAACAGGTTCTGTGGATGCCGCTGGAAATGCGGCAGGATGTGGAGCCTCAGAACTTGGTCGATGTAATGAACAGCAGTGACCCCGTTACCACGTCCTGGATCCACATTCTGGAAGACGACTGGCCCAATACGGCGATTCATGCCGATAGCCCCCCAGATCATGATGCTTTCACCACCCCATGGGTCCCTTTCGGTGATGTTGGCATCCGTGAAGCGTTCCCCCGCTCTTCTCCAGATCGGGATGCGGCCATCGCCTGGGTCGACGCAGAACCGGCTTTCATCACTGAGGAGAACTCGGCCCCAGTCCCGATGGCGCCAATGCACGTGGATCTGTGCCCACTGCAGACGGTTCTGGCGATGCTTGAGTGTCAGGATAGGTCGCCGGGCTGGACGCCTGCATTGGAGACCAACTGTGTTCAGTCGGCGACGCACGGTCCTGCTGATGATTGGCCTGCCATGGTTGCCGACGGTGTTCCTGGCTGTGTTGGCAGCGGTTTGGTAAGGCTCCCGTCGATGCTGACGCAGAAGATGGCGGTCTTGGGCTGCTGTGGTGACCCTCGGTCTGCCGCTCCTCGGTCTGTCATCAGTGGTGTTTCTTGCTTGAAAGCAGTCCAGAAGGCGATAGACGGTGGAAATGTGGACTCCGAATGCGATAGCGACCTGCCTCATTGGAACCCCGGCCTGCAGTTGCCCCATTGCTATGCAACGATCTTGACGAGAAAGTCTCGGCATTATGTTGGCGCCGCTGGAAGGGATAATTTGAACTTTTGGGGGTTGGAAATTTATAGCCCCACAATCGGGGCCACATTGAGTTGCAATTCACATTGATGCACTGGCGTAGGTAGTCCACATGGCAAATGCACTCCTCGTGCCAAAAACGCTGACCCGGCAACATTCACCCACTGTTACGAGGTTACAACCGGCCAAGACACCACGTACTGCTAATGTTGCACGTGCCAACGACATTGCTTACGTCCTGTTCACAATGTGAACAATCGTGCACTGTCTCTATTTTTCGCGTTTTTTATGCCTCTGAGTATATTACAGACAGCCATCATTGTTTAAACTGAGCTTACTTTGTTCATCTACTTCTGCAGAAGTTGTTAAGATTTTTTCTTTGTTTTTGTACAAGGCCTTTAAGTATAGAGAAATTTTCACTTCTTGAAATTGCCCTTCAGTTATTCTTGTTTCGTTCCGTAACTTGATTTCATGTAACAATTGTACTTGTGTGTTCACGCACCCCTTCATTAGGGGCCTTGGCCTGTTATATGAATAAATCATCTGAATCTGAATCTTTTCTCTCTCTCTCTCTCTCTCTCTCTCTCTCTCTCTCTGTATATATATATATATATATATATATATATAACGTGTGTGTGTGTGTGTGTCAAGTCAAGTCAAGTCAAGTCAAGTCAAAATTATCTTTATTGAGGCTTTTTTTCATCCTGCCCTCACAAAAAAAGCATAAATATCAATCACAATAGTGAAAAACCAGAAACGCGAAGCAATACATACGTATAAATCAGAAGTATACAATGTAATGAAAACAATGAAACAATTAACAACTATTAATCAATATTGTGGCGGACAATGGACAACATGTCAAGCATGGCAATGAAGACATTTGAGAGAGAGACAGAGAGAGAGAGAGAGAGGAGGGGGGGGGGGGCTGACAGATAAGCAGAGAGACAGATAGCATTGACAAAGAATCCAATAGACAGACAGACAGACAGAGAGGAGAGAGAGAGAGAGAGGCAGTGAGAGAGAGAGGGAGAGAGAGAGAGGATCTGCAACAATATAGATAATCATAAATTACTTTATAATTTGTCCATCAAATATTTTTTCAGTGCTTTTTTAAACAGTAGTTTAGAAGGACATGTTTTTAAAGTAGAAGATAAATTGTTCCATGCCGTTCCTCCAGAATATATGAAGCTAGATTTGTAAAGATTGTTACGGGGTCTAGGAAACGAAAGTTTGTGAACATGTCTATTTTCATTATTTGCAAAGTTTCGGATAATTTTCTTTGGAGCTATTCCCTTAACTACTTTATACATGCATAAGCATTTATTGAAGAAAAGCCTGTCTTTGAATGGAAGAATATCTAACTTTTTATAGTCATCACCTGTCAAGGAATTAGATTTGAATAATAGCTGATGAACAGTTGCTTTTATTTACGATGTTTGCTATAACAGCAGATTGTTTTTTGTCTGGTACCTGTAGGTACAAAGATAGTGGTAGTTGAAGGATGGATCCAAGTTCTTCAGGTTCCCCGATTCATCACATATACAGCCTTGTTTTTAACGTGACCCTTCTTCCTACTCCTTCCTCATCCAGCGCACGCTCTTGTGCCATTTTCTCGACATAAAAACAGTAATTTTCGCATAGAAAACGGTAAGAATTACAGGCGGTCAAGTGAACAGTTCAATAGCTTGCGTGAGGACAGCAGTAATTATGACGTCACAGCAATAATTGTCTCTGCTTTTGATGCCGTCGAAAATATTTGAAGGTGAGAAAAACGAACGACGATGACCCACATGGTGGCCACAGTAGACCCAATGCAGTGAAAGTAGATATGACGTCTGTATTTCATCGGTCAGCCTCACTCATTCTGAGTGTATATCGAACCTTAAACCACGAAAGCAAAGTAATGAAATGAGTAATTTCATACCATCTTGAAGCTGCTCATCAACCGTCTTGAATACAGCAATCTCTTCCAGTCGTTTCAGTCTGCCTATCAATTTCACCACAGCACTAAAACTGCTCTCCTTTACATTCTGAACAATCCTCTTAGTGTCCAACCATGAAAAGATTTCGGTTCTCACTCTTCTCGACTTGTCAGCTGCTTTTGATGCAGTCTAGCACTACATCCTCTCCCGTATTCAAAATAGATTCGGGCTGGACAATACTGCTCTGAGCTAGTTCAGATCGCACATAACTGACCGATATTGCAATCAATCACTGTCACTCCGAACCCACCAAACTTTAAATGGTGTTCTCCAAGGTACTGTTCTTGGTCCTATTCTTCCACATTATGCACGGCTCCCCCATGATGTCATCAGCCATCACAGTGTCAATCATCATTCCTGCGCAGACGACAGCAAACTCCACTAAACTGGCAGACAATGTGTCCTCTCTTCTGCAAGAGGTGCCTAACTACTTCTTTGACACAAGAAACTGAATGAATTAGAAAAAGTTACAGTTCAATGCTGTCAAAACCCAAAACATGCTCGTAGAAATCATATAGAACTCTCTCAATTCATTGCTGTTTCAGTCAAACTCGGTGATTGATGTGTCGACTGTTCCAGCCAGTCTCGCGCCTTGGCTTTACCTCCGACAACACATTTGTCCATGCAAAGAATTATCACTCAAATATAACAATCCTGCTGCTTGTTGATAAGGGTGCAGTTCTGTATGGTCAGTTGTGCACGGAAATACTTGTTCACATATGGCATGTATCTACTTCTCTCATTCTCTCTCGCATCGGCTGCTGTGACTCTCTTGTCTGGTCTGCCTGCACTATCTGTTTACTCTCTTCAACGAGTTCAAAATTCTCCCGCACGACTTGCCCCCCCCCCCCCCCCCCCCCGCCTAAAACAACAACAACAACAAACCTACGTCACAGCAATCTCTCCTTGCATCTCTCTGTTGGCTGCCGCAGAGAATAAGAACAATACATCAGGAATAAAGGCATTCACAGCTCTGCTCCTCGTATATTTCGATTGTGTTCCTTATACAACCATCTGCAGTCTGCGTTTCGCGTCAGATCGACTCTGCTTCCGAATTCTCGATGTAAACCGTCAGTTGTCGTCGACGCTCTTTCTCTGTTTCCAGTCCATATACCTGGACATTGAATCTGAGTCTGAAACACTTTAACAAATAATGGAACCCACTCTTTCCTCTGTGTCAAGAAAAAACCTTGGAATCTTTTACAGCTATGTGTGCAAAGTGAGGCGACTGTAGGCGGAGATCTAAACAAATTTTTAAAAGTAATTATAGTGTCTCCACCGACCAACGTGGAGACACGAATCACAAGACAAAACACGACGCTTTTCGACCTCTTAGGTCTTCTTCAGGCTTGATTAACAACACTCGGACAATGACAATGAAGAACGAGCAGTCACTTATCTTTGTCAAATTCGGCGCAAGATGGATATTGAATCACAATAACAACAACAAGAACTACTACTACTACTACTACTACTACTACTACTACTACTACTACTACTGCTGCTACCATCTTGCGCCGACGTCGACAAAGCGAAGCTATTGCTCGTTCTTCATTTTCGTTGCCCAGAGTATTGTTTATTTTACCTGAAGAAGACCTACGAGGTCCAAACGCGTCGTGTTTTGTCTATGATTCGTCTGTCCACGCTGTTTGATGGAGTCATTATAGTTACTTTTTAAAATTTTACAGCTAACCTGTAACCTTTCTATTTTTCTTGCCTGAGCCTTACTCTACACCAACCCCTTTTCCTCCCCACACGTCTTATTTCATTTGTTTCTCTTTGTGTTTGTATACCAGCTACTGTTCTTATTGAATTATAGTAAAATTTTGGTGTGTGTACCAGCTACGTTTCTTATTGAATTATAGTAAGCATGTGTATAAGTGCTTTGAATTGTACTTTTTTTGCCCATGAAAAAGGGCCATATAAACACAGGTAATAGCAGCAGCAGTAGTAGTAGTAGTAGTAGAGGTAGTGGTAATGATGGTAGTAGAAGTAGTAGTAGTAGTGGTACTAGTAATAGTTGTATAGCAATTTTTGTCGTTGTTGATGATGTTGTTGTTATTGTTGTTTTGGTTGCTAGCAAGAACAGTAATTTTACCTTTTCACGGTCTTAGATCTGAGAGTAGAATCTGTCTGTGCGATGGAGAAAAAAACTTGGGGTCTAACTGTTTTTTTGCAGCAAACGGCGGCTCAGTGGCGCAAGTTCTTCTTCATCACAGCTGCGATCTACATCGGCAACTCCTTGACCTTCCTGTGGCTGGGCAGGGGAGAGGTGCAGGCCTGGGCTGCCCCAGCCCCCCAAAGCACTTGCATCCCCGCACCTTTGCTGCAGAAGGAGACCAAGGTAGAAGAGGAGAAACTGCAGATGTGACATGAAATAAAAGGGGCGGCTTGTGTGTCGATCTAACGGCGTCAATCTATCTAGCCTTTAGACGAACACGTGCAGTGCCATACTGATTTGCTAGATGGCTCTACAGTTCTTGTGTGTGTCTGTTTTGCTTATCGTTTCATTATGCATTTTGGTCAGCCGACTTGAATTACGAAATCGTCAGGTATATTGATGTAATGACGATGTGTCAAACTGATTGTTATAAGCTTAGCATTGTCTTCGGATTCTTAATCGTGGTTAAGAGACTGCTTTACAAGGACAACATTTTCTTCCTCCGTTCAAATGCTTCGGCGATGATCTTTACAAGATGTTTGATAGTATTTCCACTTGCGGATGAAATTATTGCAGCTAAGTTATAATTATGTTTTCATAGTGTTGCAGAAAATTGGCTGAGAGAGAGAGAGAGAGAGAGAGAGAGAGAGAGAGAGAGAGAGAGAGAGAGAGAGAGAGAACGAGATAGTTCATAAGCGATTTGCTAGTATATCCATTTGCTGATGAAATCATACGCGGTTAAATCTTTTCATATCGTATTGCTGAAAAACGATGAATGACAACAGAGAGAGAGAGACAGAGAGAGAGACAGAGAGAGAGAGAGAGTGAGCTTCGTTGAATGTCAGATTACATATTGCTTGACGAAAAGAATGATGCTTCCTTGCAAAAGGGAAAGGCAGTTAATGTGGGGGAAAAAAAGTAATTTCAAGCTTCAAATAGGAAACCGCTCTACAATACATGAGACAAGTCTGAAACCACTCTGTTTCACGTTAGGTTCTTCACAAGAGGTATGCAGAAATAACACAATAGAATGCAATGTCATCACTGTAGCTGTCAACGCTACTGCTGCCACTGGTACTAATCTTGACGGCTTTGCACGTAAGTGTGTCCTCTGTCAAAGAAGGCGTGATTATCTGATGTACAGACAAGGTTTTTTGTGTCATATGTCAAGGACTGTGTGTGTGGTCATTTTCTGCTCAGGTAGAGATCTGTGCCACGCTTGAAAAACATGACAACTTGCTCTAAGGCTGTAAGGGAAAAAAAGCGGGCTCGGTATTATTGAAGGTTGTATTGCAATCCACTGTGAGACTGCAAGGAACGATCACTAACGACAGAACTGCTTCACGCGTAAGGACTTCGTTATCTTGCGCGGCGAGAGTGTAACAAAGAGTTGCTTTTGTGGAAGACTGCACTGGATTCCCATGAAGGCTGCAAGAATGACTTACTGTGTTATTCAAGACTGCAATGCATTCGACTAAGCAGCTATAAGAAAGGCTTGTTTTGATGAAGAACAGCATATAGATTGTGAGACTATAAAAAAAATACCCATTACCATTAAGGACTCTATGACAATCCATTATTAGACTATTAAAAAAGAATTATTATTAATAAGCCTCGCAGGAGAATCTATTGACCAGTTTGTGGGCAACTTATAAGGGTCAGTGATTTTTTTTTGGTGTGAAAATGTGCTGTCTGCGATCTGTGTTGAGAACTGTATGATAACAGTGTGTTACTTCATCGGTCAGGAATTGTATGATCTGCCGCGCAAAACAAGGAATGTGTGCCCCTGCATGACCGACTGCTTAACTGTTGTCGACAGTGACTGTGGTCAACCAGAATGCAACAGTGTCTCTGCCTGTGCATTAAGGGCATGTGTTCGTGTGGAAGGGGGAGGGATGGGAGGTAAGTGCACCATTCCAGCAACTTACAGAGCAGCTTGGTGTTGCAATGACCGCAAGAAATATTGAATTATAAACAAAGCTTGCTCTTATGTCTTAGATTGAAGAAATAGGGGGAGATAAGCATACATATCTGCAGTGGTAGATAATTCTGCCTGACTAACAGTATGTGCTTGAGTGGGTGAATGGGGAATAATAAATGCGTCTCAAAATGAGCCTTCAGCAAGCTTATAGTCTCCAAGGGGGAGACAATCTCCAATGGGGAGGAAACTCACTAACATATAACTCCTGGTCAGACACCGATATTTCGAAACCTGATTGTTTCTCCTCAGTGACCACAGGCTTTCGAAATACCGGTAAGACATAAGAGCAAGCTTATAATTCAATATTTCTTGCAATCATTGCAACACCAAGCTGCTCTGTCAGCTGCTGGAATGGTGCTAGGTTACTTATCCCCGAAATACCGGTATGTGACCAGGAGTTACATATTAGTGAGTTTCCTTCCCATTGGAGATTGTCTTCCCCTTGGAGACTATAAGCTTGCTGAAGGCTCATTTTGAGAAGTATTTATTATTCCCCATTCACCCACTCAAGCACATACTGTTAGTTAGGCAGAATTATCTACCACTGCAGATATGTATGCTTATCTCCCCCTATATCTTTAATCTAAGTTACTTATCCTTGGAATTTATTAGTTTATTGTAATGTAGTCCCTTGCGGATTCATTCCAACAACTGGCCCTCAGCACTTGTATCTTAAGAGGTTATCTTTTTATATTTTCTACTTTTCACAAGAAAATGTAGCTTGTTTTGCTCTTTCATGATTTTCTTTTGCTTCTTAGGTGGCACCTTTGGTTGCTTTTTTTGAAAACTCAACAAACATACTACG
This sequence comes from Conus canariensis, assembly GCA_033310375.1. Classification (NCBI taxonomy): domain Eukaryota; kingdom Metazoa; phylum Mollusca; class Gastropoda; order Neogastropoda; family Conidae; genus Conus; species Conus canariensis. The sequence continues at coordinate 34,957,542 of CM065742.1, forward strand.
GTATTGCACACCAGCCTTTTTCTGGGATAGCATTCTTCTTAAAACCAAAAAGGCAGAGGAGTCAAATTACCACTTTCTGCGGTCACTGAGGAGAAACAATCAGGTTTCGAAATACCGGTGTCTGACCAGGAGTTTTATGTTAGTGAGTTTCCTCCCCATTGGAAATTGTCTCCCCCTTGGAGACTATAAGCCTGCTGAAGGCTTATTTTGAAAAATATTTATTATTCCCCATTCACCCACTCAAGCACATACTGTTAGTTAGACAGAATTATGTACCACTGCAGATATGTACGCTTATCTCCCCCTATTTCTTCAATCTAAGACATACGAGCAAGCTTTGTTTATAATTCAATATTTCTTGCAGTCATTGCAACACCAAGCTGCTCTGTAAGCTGCTGGAATGGTGCTAGGTTACTTATCCTTGTAATTTTTTAGTTTATTGTAATTTAGTCCCTTGTGGATTCATTCCAACAACTGGCCCTCAGCACTTGTGTCTTAACAGGTTATCTGTTTATGTTTTCTACTTTTCACAAGAAAATATAGCTTGTTTTCCTCTTTCATGATTTTCTTTTGCTTCTTAGGTGGCACCTTTGGTTGGTTTTTTGAAAACTCAACAAACATACTACAGTATTGCACACCAGCCTTTTCCTGGGATAGCATTCTTCTTAAATCCGAAAAGGCAGAGGAGTCAAGCTACCGCTTTCCACGGTCACTGGGGAGAAACAATCAGGTTTCGAAATACCGGTATCTGACCAGGAGTTATATATTACTGAGTTTCCTCCCCATGTAAGCTTTGTGTATAATTCAATATATATATATATATATATATATATGTTAGTTAGGCAGAATTATCTACCACTGCAGATATGAATGCTTATATCCCCCTATTTCTTCAATCTAAGACATAAGAGCAAGCTTTGTTTATAATTCAATATTTCTTGCAGTCATTGCAACACCAAGCTGCTCTGTAAGTTGCTGGAATGGTGCTCGGTACTTATTCTTGGAATTTATTAGTTTATTGCAATTTAGTCCCTTGTGGATTCATTCCAACAACTGGCCCTCAGCACTTGTGTCTTAAGAGGTTATCTTTTTATATTTTCTACTTTTCACAAGAAAATGTAGCTTGTTTTGCTCTTTCATGATTTTCTTTTGCTTCTTAGGTGGCACCTTTGGTTGGTTTTATGAAAACTCAACAAACATACTACGGTATTGCACACCAGCTTTTTCTGGGATAGCATTCTTCTTAAAACCGAAAAGGCAGAGGACTCAAATTACCACTTTCCACGGTCACTGAGGAGAAACAATCAGGTTTCGAAATATCGGTATCTGACCAGGAGTTTTATGTTAGTGAGTTTCCTCCCCATTGGAGACTGTCTCCCTCTTGGAGACTATAAGCTTGCTGAAGGCTCATTTTGAGAAGCATTTATTTTATTTTTCCCCATTCACCCACTCAAGCACATACTGTTAGTTAGGCAGAATTATCTACCACTGTAGATATGAATGCTTATCTCCCCCTATTTCTTCAATCTAAGACATAAGAGCAAGCTTTGTTTATAATTGAATATATATATATATATATATGTGTGTGAGCGTGCTTGTGTGTGTGTGTGTGTCTGTGGTTAGTTCATATACACCCATCTAAGGTGACATGATTTCCCGATTATAGCGGGCACGATTCATGCAAGATAACTGTTTAGGGATGGGGAAAAGGGGGATACAGTTTGAAACGGAAGGACAGAAGTGCATGTGTTTACACTGCTGTGTTTGTAAATTTAGTTTGTCAGCATCTACCTCAGATTTCAGGGCCGAATTTGTTACTTCTTTTCCTGGTTTTACGATACTTTGTGTTTTTAAACGGCTCGCTGTTGTTTTTATAAGATTTCAGAGCAGAATTTGTTGCTTTTTTTCTGATTTTATGATGCATCGTGTTTTAAAGGGCTCTGTTTTTATTGCTTTGTTTTGCTTTTTTTTTTTACTTGTGTCTGTTGAGTTGGTGCAAATTAGGGTAGCTGATTTATTCTTGTTATTATTGGTCCTCACTTTGTGTGCAATTGACTTTTTAACTCACTCTCTCTCTCTCTCTCTCCTCTCTCTCTCTGTGCGTGCATGAGAGTGTGTATGTGTATTTATGTGTGTATCTGCGTGTGCAAGTACGTGTGTATGCATACGTGCGCGCATGAGTGTGTGTGTGTGTGTGAGTGTGTGTGTAGATATATGATATGATTTATTAACATCATTATACATCGTATCAATTCATGCTTTTTTAATGTTGTTGAAAATGTATCATCACCGCAGAACAGATCTTTTAAAAGACAATAAACTGATTTGATTGATTGACTTGATTTGATCCGTGTTTAAAATTGTATGAAATCGGATGCATGTGATATGTATGTATGATGATTACTTGTACAATCTATATAGAAGATTGTGTGATCAGCTAATATTCTGTACATGATCCGAGTTAAAGATTGTTTGAAACTCTTATGTGTATGATCAATGAAAGTTTTCGGGACATTACGACGTGTGGCGTATGATCAGATTATCTGTTGAGGGTTGATTGAAGTGTTGTGCTGAAAAGAATCGGTGCTTGATATCAAGGAAGACATGATCCATAATGACAGTACAAATTACTGTTCTTTCGTCTTCTTCCCCTTACCTCTATGTAAACGCTGGTGCACCACACTGACGACCAGTTCTCCAGGCTTCTCCAGTTCTCTTGGATTGTGTGCCAGGCCATAGATCTTTGTTTATTTTTTCCCCTGCCCATTTTACAATGTTGTCAGACAATGAATGTTTTTCTGGGTTGTGTGGATGTAGAGTTCTTCTGTTCTTCTCCCCTCTGTCTCTCTTCTTCAGCAGTTTCCTAGAGGATTGTTTTAGCATGGCCTTTGGAGTTTGTTACATGGCCATACCAACAGAGCTGTCTATTTCTTACTGAGTTCAGCATGTGGCCCAACGTACGTCTTGAATTCTTGGCGCACCTGTTCGTTCCTGATATGATCGGTATATCTGTTTAGTATCTTATGGTAACATTCATTTCCATGGCCTGGATTCCTCTTGCCAAATCGGATATAAAGGTCGGAACCGAAATTCAGAACCAAAAGTTGAATCATGCATCAATGTGCCAGCATAACATTAGATAAAAACATCTATCGCTGCAAACATTGGTGCATCTTGTGCACACCAAACTTCATTCACAAGGAAAAAGAATCTTCAACTTTAATCATTAGGCGTTTTGCTCTGCTTGCACAGAACAAAAATACTTAGAGCAGGGTAGAATATTTAATAAAGGAAAACACCTTCATCACATTTTAGTTTTTGTTCTTTCGAATATTGCTCTTTTCAAACACCTGGCAGTCTAGTGTATTGCTGTTATATATTTACATCATTGTGGATGTAAATGTGTAATGGTGATATAAGAAGTATGTCTGTCTACCCGGCAGCTTAAGGGAATATGGCTTGCAAGTGAAAGTCATCACCTGAGAGCTAGAAGCAAAGATATTTGCAGTTGTGTCAGTCAATGATCTCCAGAAACAGCCATTCAGTTTTTGTAAGAAGAGGACCAGAACCATGAAGGCAATGGCAGAGGCAGCTGAGAAGAGCTGGATCTGGTTGGGAAGGAACAAAAATGGACTTCATAAGTTTGAGTAAGCGTCCGTTAGATATGTGGATGAGACATAAAAAAGGCAAGCCTGGAGACTCACACCCTTCCAGGAGTTGCAGGTTCCAATCCCGCCAACACCAAAAATATTTCTGAAAGGAGATGGGCAGGAAGATGAAAAATAGAAGCCACAAAACACCCATGAGATAATGGCAATATTTCGGTTTATTTCAACCTTTCTCAAGCCACACTGGCTTGAGAAAGGTTGAAATAAGATGGGCATGTAGGGGCCATGACTTGGATGTGGTCCAGCCCCTCTAGAATGTAAGCTCATGGCCGAAACACTTCTCTCTGGGTGGGGTGAGTGTAGGGGTGAAGGCGTCTTTTCTGAAGACCTTCCATTGTCAAGCTCTGCTGAGAGTTTCTTCTGAGAGCAGGGACGCTTTGGTTGACTTGCCTCTGCCCATAGGTGCTCTACCTCCACACACCAGCCTTGAGCTGGCAGGCTGAGTGGATGGCCCCAGATCCCTTGAAAAGAATGGATCTGCCAGAAGAAAAACTCCAGTTAGCTCCAGTGCCCTGCAAACAGCAGCTCTAACCAAGCCAATCACACCTAGTGAAGTCGAAATTGAAACTTAATAACTTGTGTTGGAGTGAAAGGACATTGGCACCAGAAATCTCAGTGCTGTTTCCAGTATTTTACTCTCTTTATTTTTCTGTAACAGTTTATAACTTTTGGAAAGAAAACAACAGCTCAGTAAAACAATGCAAACAGTCTGAAATGATATAAGTTCGAATTATTGAAGGCTCTGTTGGTACCCCGAATCTCAAATGAACTCACAGGTTGCTTCGGAAATACAAGATGGGAAGGTAAATGTGTTGACCCATGAAGGCTCACATGCACCTAAAGCAAAGCTGAACAGATGATAATCGAGGTGTGCTGACTATTTCTATCCCTGTTATTGTGACATGTCACTTGACACTCCCATACCCATCCACTCCCTCATCCACTCTCTTGTACAAACTGTACACACACACACACACCATCCTCCCTTTGTCCCACAAACGGTTGTATAGATTTCAAATGCCAACTCTCTGACTCTCCCCTCTCAAAACTCCCCCCCCCCCCCCTCCCCTTCTCTCCCTGCTTTAGCAACAATGTTACAAAAAAAAATTACGTCATTTTCAAAATACGTCTCACTCCCTCTCCCTCCCCCCTTTCCTCCCCTCTCGCTTATCTCATATGCAGTGGCCATATCTGGTTGAGACAAGGGATCAGGCTGGTTTCTTTTCTTTTCCTTTCACCACCCCCACACTGACAATCATGCATGCGGCTCGCAATGACACAATTATGTTAATCAGCGCTTTGTCAATCAGCATGGAGGCACACATACAACAACCCCAATGGCTAAAAAAGCGCATTTTCGAATGTTCTATACTGTTCCTCCCACTGTAAGTGGTGAGGGATGATTAATCCTCCCTCCTCCCGTTTTCTTTGTCTTTAGTAACACAAAGCAAACCGGAACAGGAAACAGCATAAGTGGTTTAGCCTACAAAAAGGGGAAACTCACAGGGAGCAAATCACTGTCTCCACTTACAGCCGTAAGACTGACACAGTGCAGCCACAAAGACAACAGGGAGCAAATCACTGTCTCCACTTACAGCCATAAGACTGACACAGTGCAGCCACAAAGACAACAGTGGTAAACCAGAGAGAGTGAAAGCTTATCTCACCTACTCTGAACTCCTTGTCTGGGATTCACTGATCATCGAGAAAGAAATATATAAGCAGAAACTATGTTTATAAGTTTTAAGACTATGCATTGATTAAATGTATGCCATGTGGTTTAACAGTATAACTTTATTTTCAAAACGAAGTGACTGTTGGCAGAAAATGAAGCAAAATTTAGAAAGAAGAGGGGTTAGTTACCGCCAAAGACACAGACAAACAGATTACAGGACAAAACACATTTCGACCTCTTGGGTCTTCTTTGGGTGAAAACAAACAACATTTAGGATAATGAAAACAAAGAACGAGAAACCTCTTATCTGCTCATATTGGCGCAAAATGGCTGTTTTGTGCTCAATATGAGAAGATAAGTGGTTTCTCGTTCTTCATTTTCACTGTCCTAAAAGTTGTTTGTTTTTGCCTGAAAAAGACCCAAGAGGTCGAAATGCATTGTGTTTTGTCCTGTTATCTGTTTGTCTGTGTCCTTGGTGGTAACTAATCCATCTTCTTTCTTAATAAAGTACAACTTTGTGCCAATAATTGGAAACATCTAGCAAGATGATGAATAAGTATTCTTTTGTAATAGTTTGTTTGCCACAACTTGGTAAAACTATTAAGATGCTTGATTAACATTCTTTGTTAACCATCTCTTTTGACAGTGTTCAATACTATCTGTAAAGATGGTAATTGAATGATAAATTCTGATCAGAAAAACTGTATGCCTGTACTAGGTGAAAACTGTTAAGTTGATTTATGACGACTGTTGAGTGTCGAAATACTTTGAAGTATGTGACTCTAAGTCTACACCACATGTGTACTTGGGCTAAGTGTATTCCAAGTTACTGCAATTCAATTTATAAATAAAATTGAAGAGTTATTTCACTAATTTTTTTAGCATTGTATTACTGTCTCCCATCCTGTGTTTTACTCAGACTGAAT
>CM065742.1:34973810-34986310 GCA_033310375.1 Conus canariensis
CGTGCTTCCATGGAAAAGATCATACTTGGATTGAAAACAAATATAGAAGTGTAACTGAATATGTGCTTTATGGTAATGTTTGTGATGAATGTAAGGATTATGAAGAGCCTAAAACAATGCCTAATCATTATTTGTTGCCGTTTTCGTATGTTGCTGAGCTTGGCGATAATCAGTGGCATTGTTTTTATAGCCTAAGATCTTTTGGCTGGGAAGAAAATCAGATAAAAGGAGCAGAGTGAAAGGAATACCACACTGATTTGTTATAGCTAAACAATTATTTCTGCCTAGTTTATGTGGGTCTTTTTTAGAATCTTGTATAATGCTCAGTTGTGTGTGTTTGTTTGTTTTCGGTCCGTTTTCAGACACCGTGTTGGTATGGCGCCCTGTCAAGAGAAAATATAAACTTTTTCATATTGATATTTTTTAGTGTCACACACACACACACACACACACACACACACACACGGAAAAAATGACACATTATCAATACTTCTGGTGCCACCACAATGTTTTCACTAGAACTAAAATCTTGATGGTCGTGAAAGTTGTTACGTAACCTGTCAAGACCTTGTAAATGTCTGGTGTACGGCTGAGGTTCTGTTCCATGTGTCAATGACTATGTGATCATGTTGCTGTGACATTAAGGATCTGAGCCTCGCATGGAAAACACAAAACGTTTCCGTGCTACTGTCATCAAGGATCATCATTACTGCAGCATAGTCTGCTGAGAGACTGTAAAGACACTGTTGTAGTCAGAAAATCTGAAATGAGGCAGGGAACAGTAAACAGCAAATAACGAACAAGTAGGATAACTCTTGCCTCTTTGATGAAAGACACACAGGCCCATAACTCCAAAAGAATGCTGCTTACGACACCAAATCGCCAAGCAGAAATGACAGCACAGAGCACACAGAACAAACAAGGACACATGCTGTACTTAGCGAGGCCTGCATTTCATTCTGTCTTTAAGGAGGCTGGAAGTAAGGGTCGTTATCATTGAGGAGTGCACCGCATTCCGCTGTGATACTGCAAGAAACATAAGAGCCAAAGTGGAATCACCGGGACACCACACGGACGGAACAAACAAATCGCAAAACAGACACAACTCGTTTCGACCTCTTGGTTTTCTTCAGGCGGGACAAATCACATGTAAAACATTGAAAACAAAGAACTAAGAAACAGTTGGTTGTTAAGTGTCAGAGCTACACGTTGTCTCGGATGAAAGGCCAAAGATACGGAATAGACCTATGGACACCAGGGAGGAGACTGAAGGGAAGGCGTAAGGATTACAACAGCAACAAACACAACAGCATCATCATCATCATCAACAACAACAACACCACCAACAGTAACAACAAGAAGAATAGTAACAATATTAATGATAATAGCAATAATGATGATGATGATGATGATGATAACAACAACAGCAACACTACTTCTACTGCTACTGCTACTACTACTACTACTACTACTACTACTACTACTACTACTACTACTACTACTTATTCTTCTTCTGAAAAGAACAACAACAACAGCAATGTTACTACGACTACTACTGCTGCTGCTATTACTACTGCTACTAGTAACAGTAGTGGTAATCGTACTACCACCACCACCACCACCACCACTACTACTACTACTACTACTACTACTACTACTACTACTACTTCTACTACAACTACCAATGACAATGTACAAAATGTGAAAGGTAGTACGACACAATATAAAAAAATGTATAAATGCAAAGAACATTATAAAGTAGGAACAGCGAAGATGGCGATGTAAGAACGGGCCGTTTGTACACAGGAATGTATGGCGATCTGTGATTGTAGAAACGGATCATTATCATTGAGGACTGCATAGCAATCCTCTTTAAGCCTTTAAGAAAGGTCAGTGTTACAGAGGCTGCATTGCAGTCCACTGTGAGACGGTAGGAACTTGCATTTATGATTCAGGACTGCATTGTGTTCCGCAGCGAGACTGGAGAAAAGCTCGCCTTTATCTAAGACTGTATTGCATCGCACTGTGAAACCGTTAAAAAGAATCGGTTTATCAAACATTAAACTGTAGTCGGCTTTGCGACTGCAAAGAAGATGGCTATTAGCAAGCACTGTACGAATGTTTTGCTGTAAGACTGTAAGTGCGGACCATTACTGTCCGAGACTATTGCAATCCGTTGTGAGACTGTAAGAAAGAGGCATGATTATTAAGGACTGTAAAGCCAAGTGTTGTGAGTAAGAAAGGGTCTTTCGTGTTGAAGACTGCGTTGTATTCCGCTGTGAAACTGTAAGGTTTGTTGTTCATAGAGACTCTATTGCAATCCGTTGTGAGACTGTAAGAAAGAGGCATGATTATTAAGGACTGTGAAACCAAGTGCTGTGAATATGAAAGGGTCTTTCGTGTTGAACACTGCATTGTATTCCGCTGTGAAACTGTAAGGTTCGTTGCTCTTAGGACTGCACTGCATTCCATTTTGAGACTGTCAGAAAGGATCGCACTTCATTCCACATAATATTTCGGGAAAGGGTCGGTATCAGGAGGAATGCCTTGCATTCCCCCCGTGACATTGTAACAAAAGGTAACTCTTGTTGAAGACTGCACTCCATTCCGATTGAGACTACAAGAAAGGGTTAAGAACAGCATAGCATTCCGATGCGAGATGTAAAAAGAGCCGGCATTATACGGTTTGCATTTTTCTCCAATGAGAGTCTGTAAAACTGTAAGGGCCGTCAAGGACCGCAAAATGATTCTCTGTGAGAATTTAAATAGTAGTTATCATTCAGGCCTACAGGTTAATCTGTTGATCAATCTGTGAGTGACCTGCACCCGTCAGGGACTTAGTGGTAATGTGTGTTCTGCGGTCTGCGGTAAAGGTTCTGTGACCACACACTGTGCACAAATATGCCATGCTGTTTGTTGAGGATTGTTTGATCTGCTGTGCTCTTACTGTGTAAGTGTCGCATGTGACTGACTGTGTCGTAACTGGTGCTGCATCCTTTGCAGCAAGGATTGTATACTATGTTAGAATTGTATGAAGAAACATATGATAACCCGCTGTGTATGATCTATGTTGAAAATTGTATCAGAATGTGCGGTATATGATCTGTATCAAAGATTGTGTAAAATCTGGTGTGGCTTATGGACTGATTTTCCTTGTATGATCAGAATTTCAGATTATATGAGAATTCTATGTGAACAATCTCTTATGGTTTGTGATACATTTTGTTGTATGAGGTGCAATCAGTTTTGTGTTGAGTGTTCATGGAAGACTGCAGTTCAAACAAGGGCCTGTGTTGAATGTGAAGGGAGGTACTATCCACAGGCGAGGAACAGGTCAGTATCATGTGTTACAGAGTATATGATAATCTGGGGTATGGGAATAGTCGTCAAAATTTTCATTATCACAGATCTTCTTCTTCTTCTTCTCTTCTTCTTCTCGTCTATTCTTTTTGATGGTAATTCTCTTGCAATCTGAGGCTGAATGGGGAAAGAAGAAACGAGAAAAAAGGATCCTGTGTTAATTTTGAAAGTCAGACAATTCAGGCAGGAGAGAGTGTCTGTTGCAGACCAGTTTCAAGAGCTCCCCCTATCCCCCACCCCACCCCCAACAGGCCCTGTGCGTGGGCCCCGATGTACACGTCAGCAGACGTCAGCCCAGTTGGAGAGAGCTCCACTTTTGTAATGACGACAAACCAGTGGACACGTCAGCGGACGTCAGCCCAGTTGGAGAGAGCTCCACCTTTGTAACGATAATAAACGGGAACCTGACAGGCACACTTGAGACGTTTGGGGGACCAAGTGGTGATCATGTCCAACATCCCTCCCCTCCTTTCCTCCTGAATTCAACTGACTTTTATAGGAGAAAATGGCTGTGTACAATTCTTTGACGTCTGTGTTGTGGAGACCCCATTAATGGAGGACTATGCTTAGTCTGAGGAGGCAACAGAAAAGATTCCACGTTAACGAAAGATTACTGTCTGTGCAAGAAATGAGTCGTCGACCCTACTTATTCCAAGTGTTCTATGCTTAATATAGGGGTATGTATAAAACCTTAGTTATACAGTTACTGTTTAAGATTGCCCACAAAGATTTCATTCAGACTACCTTCTGAACTTATTTGTAGTCCTTGACTTAAGGTATCAGAAAAAAAAACTGGCAAAAAAAACTATTAAATCATTCAATTTTTGCGTATGCAGAGCAGCAGATGACAAGAATAGTTTTGAAGCAATTTTGAAGTAAATTCACTCTACACTTTTTCATTCTTAGGATATAGAGAGGACGCACTTGCTCCGAACAAACTTGGCATGAGAGTGAGAGCAATGTACATTGGTAGATGAGTAGATCGATAGATAGACAGACAGACAGATAGATAGACTGGTAGATAGATAGACAGATAGGGATCCAGTGTCCTGGCAAAGAAATAACTACTAACATATAAAAGCACATATATCATCATCTAATGTCCTAGCATAGGCAGTGAAAAGCGGGCTGTATGGCAACAGCGAGAGAGAGAGAGAGAGAGAGAGAGAGAGAGAGAGAGAGAGAGACAGACAGACAGACAGACAGACAGACAGACAGACAGACAGGCAGAGAGAGAAGGAACAAGAATATAAGAAATATAAGAGAAGGAGTAGGAGAGAAAGAAGAAGAAGAAAAAGGAGAGAGAGAGAGAGAGAGAGAGAGAGAGAGAGAGAGAGAGAGAGAAGAAGAAGAAGAAGAAGAAGAACAACAACAACAACAAAAAAAAAGAAGAAGAAGAAAAAGAAGGGGAAGAGGAGAAGAAGAAGAGAAGAAGGAGAGAGGAAGTAGCAGGGAAGTAAAGCAAATGTATTTTATTTTTCAAGAATTAGAAGACAGAACTATTTTCTTATCATCTACGTTGTGTATATCCGGTTTATGAAGGACAGTGATTTGTCTGAGAAGGCAAAAAAAATTTATATTTATCTGTCATTGACAAACCTACTCCAAGAATTTTTAACCAATTCTTCCATGTAAATTCATATACAGGATGTGCACAACGTTCCTTTTTCCTTGTCACATTGCCCCTGTCTTGCGCTGAATTCTCTCTTTTTCCAGAAAACCAATGAAACGTCCAATACAGTCAATAATTCATGCTGCATGTCATGCTCAACTATTAGAAATAGAGTTACATGATCCACGTCAATTGCTTTTTTTCTAGATTGTGACAAATAACTTGCCATCAAACAAAAACAACTCTTCTGTTATCACAACACATTCTTAGTTTGACTAGTAGTTACAAATGTCTACAATAAAAAGGGACAAACTTCACGAATTCCTGTATTTAACAGGAAAGTCTTAATTTCTACCCTTAGTTCTGAAAGCAACTTTGAGTTTTGTTCCTTACAATACAACTCATTTCGTAAAGTCTGATTCAAAATGAAAATTTGTTTAATGCATTTATCACGAAATGCTTTGAGATATGATCAAATGGTTGAGTGTGGAAAATGGTGAGCAACAAACGAGTGAACTATTTACATTAATATGTTTGCTACGTTGTCAATTTGCCTCGATATTGCTCACACGCACAGTCCTTTTTTCCCCAGTTAGTGCTATTTCCATGTGTTGGAGGGTGTAGATGTGGGAATTCATGACTAGCGAAGCAGTAAGCAGCATGAGGGAATCCAGATTCCAGGCCCGAGTCTTCGCCGTAGAAGTTGGAGCGAGGGGATATGTAGGCTCATCAGCCTATGACTTCATGAAACAGCTCGGGATTTCAGGTAAGAAGAGGACCAGAACCCTGAAGGCACTGGCAGAGGCAGCCGAAAAGTGTTCCAGCTGGAACTGTCGAGGAGGAACAAAAGCGAAACTTCATAACGCTTAAATTTCCCAACTTAGAACGAATGTCCGGTTAGCAGTGGGGTAAGACTTCCGTCTAAAAAAAAAGGGCATAACTTGACACGCCCACCCACCAGAAACTTGCGGGTTCGAACCCCGGCGGGGAAAAATGGCAGCAGAAGGGCATCTGGGAGTCATGACCTGGATGCGGCCCAGCCCCCTTAGAGTGTAAGGAGTTCAGGGGCAGAACACTTGTCTGAGGGGGGTGTCTTCTCTGAAGACCTTCTACTGTCAAGCTCTCCCTTGAGTTTCTTCCTCCTACAAAGGATTGAAATCACAGTGCCAAGGGTATCCACTTTAATTATTCAGACGAGGATTTTTTACAGGTTCTCGATGCCAAACGCCAGTCAGTCAGCTGCAACTCTCAAGAGCAACAGATGAAAGGGAAAAGGAGATGAAAAGAATACAAACTGACCACATCTGGAGCCAGATAGACAGGCAAAACACCACACACACAGAGAGAGAGAGAGAGAGAGAGAGAGAGAGAGAGAAGAGAGAGAGAGAGAGAAGAGTCATATATAGAAGCTGAAAGCATATTACATTGTACAACAAATATAACAGTTTTCTTATTAATTTGGAATACCATTTTTTTAAATTTAAAAACAGCGACTTGCACGTTGCTGTTTACACATAAAAATATGGAGAAAAAATGTAATTCCCCCCCCCCCCCCCCACACACACACACACACACAAGGAAAAGTCACGCTCTGACGATTTATCGTCTGGTGACTACTGCCTGCTAGTGCACAATATAATTCATTGTTGTCCATGTTTTCGTCCTTATTTCAACGTCTGGTGACTACTGCCTGCTAGTGCACAATATAATTCATTGTTGTCCATGTTTTCGTCCTTATTTCAAATTATGTTTGGACACACACACACACACACACACACACACACACACACACACACACACACACACACACGCACGCACGCACACACACACACTCTCTCTCTCTCTCTCTCCTCTCTCTCGACACACACACACACACACACACACACACACACACCACACACACACACACACACACACACACACACATTCACCTGACAAAAATCCACCACTTTATGAGTTAATGATTGTGTACACAAAGTGGCATGATATGAAGAGTAAACGGTTTTGGAGTAATGTTGAAGTAATCTCATTTTACATTTCATTTAGTCTTAGGTCATGGGATGGACCCGCTTAGTTTAAAGCAAACATTTACGCCAGCCACGGCTCACAAATGCGATCTTATACGCCCAACGAGGGGTTAAGCGCCAGGTCGATTTCGGCATTTTTCAGCCAGTGTGGCTGTCATTTGTGTGTATCTTGTCTCCGGTCGTCCCCTCCCTCACTCCCACTCCCCCATTCGCAGCTGTAAATATCTGCCTGGAGGCGCTGGCTTACGATAACGCCTTTCTGATCATCGTTTAGTGCGACACCCAGGTTAGAAGGTAACTTGCCGCGTTAGGCAATTCAATAGGATCGGGCAGCATATGTAGTACACGCACCGCCCACCCCCTCAGCATACACACCTTCGTAGAAAACAAACACAACAGTGGACTGGCAAGTCTGGGTTGATTCGTCAACAAGAAAAGAGATGAGTGCCATATTTTTAGCTGATAGTTTGGATTTGCCATTGTTACCAGCAGGTCAGAAACACTGTTGTTCTCAACTCGCTTGGATATTCCATAATGAGGGGGTTACACCAAGGATGGGTTAGATCCATAAATATGCGAGTTCTGTGTTAAAGTAGTCGTAGTAGTAACAGTGGTAGATATATAGAAAGTCTTGATGACAATGATCATGATAATAATAACAGAAAGAACTGCTCGTCTGGTGGCTTGACACTTCACGAATCGCAGAAAACCAGAAAGACAAAAATGCACACGCACACATATTAAAAAGTATGAAATAATGATGTAGAAAAATGGTCATTTCTAAGAGTCTTGAAGCGCATAGCAATAGTCATAGTCCTTAATGACAACCATCCTTTGATCCGACCTCAAAGCCGTCCTTTCTAATCATGACCCTCTCTTATATTTTCACAGCAGAATGCCATGCAGTCTTCAATAATGTGGCACTTTCTCTGTCTCACGGCAGACTGCAATGCAATGTTTAAGAAGAAGAAGAACAAGAACAATGATAATGATAATAATTACTATTATTATTATTATTATTATTTTATTGCTGTTATTGTTATTGTTGTTCTTTTCATGATTATTATCATTATCATAACAAAAATAAACATCGACTCATGGCGATTCACCATGCAGTCCTTGATGATTACGTCCCCTTATTTCATTTTCACAGTGGATTGCAATGTAGTCTTTAATGACAGTGACCGGTACTTTTCAGTCTCATTGTAGCTTGACACATCCTTCGTACATATCTCAGATCCTTACTTTCACAGCAAATGATCGATCAGTTCTTGAAATATGACAAAGACTTTTATTTGTACACCAGATAATCACACATTCTATGAATGTGACACAATGAAATCATAAACATTATGGTAAAGGTAGCAGCAGTGGTGGTGGTAGCAGACGTAGTGATGCTTTAACTGCTGTGTTCTTCTCCTGTGAAGGACCTAGCATAGATCAGAGCACCTTATAGCTGTTTCACTTAGTGTTGACTATTTTGTTTTGAATTGCAAAATTATCTGTTGATTGTAAAATTTCTTTTCGCCCGTTTTCACATCTACCAAGAAACATTTTTCTTTTCATTATGGTATATACAATCAGAAATTAAAAGGAGCTACACACACACACACACACACACCCCCCACACTCTCTCTCTCTCTCTCTCTCTCTGTGTGTGTGTGTGTGTGTGTGTGTGTGTGTGTGTGTGTGTGTGTGTGTGTGTGACTACACAAATATTACAATGCAAACTTTACAATATATATTGACGAAGCGGATTATAAACATCACTGTCTAAACCAACTAAAATCGCCAAAGACACAATACTAAAAAAAAAAAGCAAAAGCGAGAAGAACGCCAGGAATCACACAAAGGTGATCTTTTAGAAGCTGGACAGTTTGATGCTATTGATGTGCTACACTAGCGGCTCTTTGCTTTCAAAACCACAATTTATATAGAGCCTTGTCTCCTTCTGGAGCAACGGTGCAAGAATAAAAGTACTTTGGCGGTCACGGACAGCTCATGCCTGTGCCTCTCCCTCGCCCAGCCACTGAAAGGACAAGACACTGCCCGCGCAGATCTCAACTGTGAGGTAGAAGAACTTGCTGCTGCTGTGTGACCGTTTGCTGGAAATGAGTCAAAATCCATATCGTCATCGCTCAGACAAATACCCACGCTTTCATCTGTGAAAAGTAAGAATGCTTATTCTTGTATGATAACATCTATTTTCATAACTATGCTTTCAAGCTTTCGGGCTTGCTGTATGCCTACACATGAACCAAGACGGAACCAGCATGACTCACTGAGAACAGGAAATTGGACTCACGTGCATGCTAAATGAAAATATTCTATATTAGGACATGAATGGTGTCAAGCTGGCTGCTATCATACAGACATCATTACCGTTTTCACTGCACATGGTTGACTGTGGTCAGCAGGTGGATCATTACTGTTTTGGCTCTTTTCATTCATTGTCTGAGGTTTGGACGGCGCAAAAGCAGAGAAAAATACCGCTGTGGTGTTCATAAAACCATATTTCTCTCGCAACCTACTTATTTCACGTGAACGAAGTAATCATAAACATTTAAACATCTTCTGGAAGAAGATTACTGCTGCTTTAAGGGGAAGAAAAACATGATACATGAGAGGCATGAAGGAGGGGGATAGGGAGCGAGGGGTAAAAGTAAAACTAAAGATGGTGCATGTGTGTTGAATCAGGGAATCTGACGGGGGGATGGGGGGGGGGGGTTTCTATGGATAATGATTCGTTTTTACCAAAGTCATGAGATGAAAAGTCTGCTGCATAACAAATACCGTAATTAGAAAACAGCTATTCACAAACCACAGTTACAAACCATCAATAACAATCTAAAACATTAAGACTTCAATTGGAAAAAAAGGTGCATATTCGTCTGATAATGGTCATTTGTATTGACATTTCCGCTTTTTCCATCAGCTGCTTGTTGTTCTGTAATCTATGATCGCTGTCACACAATGTTTTTACTCATATACTTTCCCACCACTTTGGACACCGTAGGCCATAGTATTCTCTTTATAGTTTTCAGTCCCTTTGGATTTTTGAGTCCCTGCCATCCACTGGCTATCCTTTACCTTTCCACCCTTTGATGTGTAGAACATTTTCAGCATATCATCTTATTTTTTTTTAATATAATTAATTACCCCATCACTGGGTGCCCTGGAGTGTTTGTGTTTTTTTTCAGATATTTTCCAAATTCAGGCGGATCTACTCAATTTTCGAGAGTTTTCTTTTTGTTTGCATGAAAAGCTTCTTACTAGCAGGTAACCACACTCCGTAAATATCCCTGATGAGCTCTTCACACAACGAAACAGCCGTCGCTTGCTAGTCCTTCTGACCTCACTTTTGGAGGAACAATAAAATTGACAGAGAATTCACTGGAGAAGAAATACTTCACGTGCCCCCATCTCTTTAAACACAAGTCAGCTTTTTACAGAAATGTATTTCATGTGGTACGGATTTGATGTTTGCTCACCCACCCACCCCCCTCCCCGCCAGTTCTTCCCCTCTCTCACCTGGAGGTGAAATGTTTGCATGTCTTGCACCTCCATCATGGGCCAAACTGGATGAAGGTTAGTGATTGCTCGTTCATTTTGGTTGTCCTGAGTGTTGTGTATCTTGCCTGAAGAAGACCTAAGAGGTCGAAACGCGTCGTGTTTTGTCTTGTGATTCGTTTGTCTACGTTTTTTTTCCACAGAGCCTTGAAAATACTTTTAAAAAATTGTTTGATTTCCGCCTGCAGTCGCCCACTTTGCAGCTAGATCTAAATTTGGATAAATGACAATTTACATAACAAACACTGGACAGTCAAACACGAAACGAGGGCACGGACCCCTTTAAAATGATTCACACAGACGGCCCATAGGGGTGGGGGTGGGGGGAGAGATCAAAACGAGGTGGGCTGAACGCCTGTCTTAAGAAATTTGCTTGCGCCGTGCACAGACTTCAAAAGGATCTGAAATACCTGAATATCCTAGACCCTTGAGAAAAGGCAGAACGAAAATTATGAAAAAAAATTTGAAGTAAATAAAACAGGTCAGACCCTAAAAAAATATTAGCGATGTCAAGGACGGACAATAAATATTAGTTTTTTCTTGTTTTTCCAGACAATGATTTACATTCCGACCGGTCTTTGGAGGAAAAGAAACAAGCTATCGGCCTACAAAAAATCCGGAAGAAAATTTGGGCAAAAAACAAATGGAGAAGGCGATAAGAAAACAAGAAAACTGCAGTGATTATTCATCTTATAACAGCTCATTGACTGGCCTGTTAGTCCAGTTTTCCACCATGAAATCGCTCTCCAGTGGAGACGAAAGGCCTCAATGATGTCTCTTCGGTCAGTGTTAAGCTGGCACACGAAATTTTCACCTGGCAAGGGGTTGAGGTTGTAGAGGTGGAGGTCAGCTTCAACTACTCCCACGCCGTTCCTAAGATGAAGATGAACAGCGTCATTCCGCCAGTTCAGAAAGGCAAAAAAAATGTGTACACACAACAGGTGGATTGATGTCAATGCCCCGGGTCCCAGTTCTAAAGTCGGTTTAGAGTTACTTCTAATGCGTGTCTTCCAGTCTTGCCTAAAAGTCGTGGCTCAAGGAGCTTTATTGCCACCCTCGTGACCTCTGATGGGAGCCAAGTTGAACACAACAGATGTTCATGAAGTGCTAACCGTAAAGGTTGCATCATAGTTTGAACCCAGAAGCTCCGGTCCTGTTTCCAGTTTCACTTTCACAACTGCATTTTGTCTTCTTCGTCAACGCATGTCTCCTTCTGCAGCAATGGTTCGGGGACGGAAGTGCTTTGGGGGGCTGGGGCAGCCCAGACCTGCACCTCTCCCCTGCCCAGCCACAAGAAGGACAGGACACTGCCTGTGCAGATCGCAGCTGTGAGGTAGAATTTGCGCCACTGTGTGATCGTTTGCTGGAAATGAATTAAAAGCCATCTTCATCGCTGAGATGATCTCGGTGCTCCCATCTGCGAAAAACTAAGACTGGCCATTCCTGCATGGAATACCTCATTTCATAACTATGCTGGTTTCTTGCATGTCATAACATTAATCAAGATGAAACCATCGATCATGAGGGAATAAAAACAAAAAATGTGACACGTGCATACCCAAAAACATATTCAATAACAACACATGGATGGCGTAAGGCTGACTATATGATATAATATATAGATATAATTGCTGGTTTCACTGCATACGGTAGATTGTGGTCAGCAGATGGCTCAATACATTTTTCGTTCTTTTCACTCATTTTCTGATGTTTTGATGGCAACGTATCCCTGTGGAGTTTACAATCACCATATTCCTCACGCAAGCTATTGATACTTCCACTTGTATGCAGTAATTATAAGCGTTTTCTGCAGGAAAGTTACTGTTTCGAGGGAATGAAAAAATAAAACATGAGACTGCGTGAAGTAAGAGAGGGAGAGGGGAAAAGGAGTAACGTAAAACCAAAGCTGAATGCATGCTGAATTAGGGAAT
>CM065742.1:34991310-34996310 GCA_033310375.1 Conus canariensis
TCTTTTCCAGACGAAAAAAATCGAAAGAAGAAACATAAAACAAAAAGTCATTAAATACTAACTTTGAACATAAACCATTAACGTTCTAGGACAGAAATAACAAAGGTCTCAGGGTATGTCCAGAACAGAACACAGTTTAGGGTATGGGACAGGATCTGGAGTATGGTTTTCAAAGGAAACACTGCTCTGCACATCTTCATTTCAGAAAGGTCTCCTTCCACCCCCTCCCTGACACCAAACGGCACACGGGAAACTAAAACATGCGGAGAAGAATCTGAATTCTTAACACGTGATTTCCACGTGCCCCGCTCGGCGCCACAGAGTGAGTGCGTGAGCAAGAAGGGGAATGCTTAGATGGCAGCCAAACCTTTGTGCCCCTCCAAAAACCATTCCCATCCCTGACATCATTATGCTTAAGGGGCTGGCCAATCACCTGTCTCACTTCTCTAAAAGAGTCGTGAGCATCGAGAGCAAACGTCTTGCTAAGCTAAGCAAATGATCATAAATCTTTCATGCTTGCTTACCCTCGCTTCTGGCCTCTCTCAGAAATGAGCTCAACGTGCGTCTAATTTCCCGGACACCTAGTGAGAAATCCTCCCCAATAAATATCCCCGTGCCCTTTAGTTTTCGTTTTAGTTTGAGGATTTTCACTTTCTGTTTATAGAAGGAGCACCGAAAAATGACGGCGGAATGAGGTTTAGAGCCGAGTAGATGAACACGGTCAAATTTTATGTTATCTATAAGGTCTAATTGATTAGTGATAACATCCTGAATTAGCCCTTCACAAACCTTACTTGTTTTATTCCCCCTTCTTCGAATATCATAAAATATTGGATTGTTCTGTTTTAACCTATTTTCCAAATCGTCACATTTATTTTGTAAATTAACCACTTTTCATTTAAGTCCTTACTCTTTTGTTCCAAAATGACATTTTTCTGTCGCAAATCATTAACTTAACTCCTAAGGTCACTCACAAATTCATGAAGAACACCACACTCCTGCTGAAGATGACTCGTGTCTTGTTTCACGTCATCCAGTTTCTGTTGAGGGTGGTGTTCATGTTGTCCAGTCTTGAAATCACGTCAACCAGAGAAGCTTCCTCTGTGGAGTGTGAGAGATGAGAGCTGGCGAGCCGGGTCTGCTGCATGCTGCCAGCCGACGAAGAGTTGCCTTGTTCGGGGTTGAGGCCAGGGCTTCATTCTATGTCTCCACAGCGCAGAAGTAATTTACCTTTGCCCCGATGCAGAAAAAAAAATGTTCCCCACACAACAACAGAACCAGGGTCAATCCATTTAGAGCACCGGCTGATCGAGATCGTGGTGTTAATATGGCCATCCATTTTGCCTCCTTTACAACAGCCCTCTTCCACATGAAACCGATGAATATTGGTTTAAAGGTTCCACAGTTCATTCTAAAATCCCCCCCCCCCCCCCCCCCAAAAAAAAAAAAAAAATGTAGAGACTTCAAATCCACTGCCAATAGTCCAAAACTGAAAACAACGTGACACCTGAAACCTGACACCTTGCATGAGAAAAGTTCGCCTCCATGAGAGAGAGAGAGAGAGAGAGAGAGAGAGAGAGAGAGAGAGAGAGAGAGAGAGAGAGAGAGAGATTTACATTCTGATAGGTCAGAACTAGAAGGCCAATAACCGATGACCCCAAGAACCCAGGGCTCGTAGCGATAAAATTGGACAGTGCCATCAGAGTTCCTGAAACAGCTGACCACAATCCTACACAGACTGTTCCGAAACTCATTGAATATTCACTGCCACAAGGCACAGTGATTTAAAAGAACGTCTTCACATTATGCTGAATTTCTAAAATGTATTTAAAAGGTAAGCTGACTATGGAAAAGGAGCTCATTTCAGTTGGATATCTGAAACAACGAGACCTCACAGCTACCATTAAAAGCTGAGATCTTACCAGTTCTAATTTTAAAAAAAAACATTTGTTTTTATCATCTTACCATTTTTTCCCCTTTTACTTGACAAACTGGGATCTCAGGTTCATTTCAATAGAGCATCCAGCTCCATGACTAGAGTGACAAAGGGACAAGAGGACTGTGTCTGTAACCGTGAGAGAATGGATCCCAACAGTGGCTTTGACCACTCTGATGGTTGTGTCATGCAATGATTAGACTATTGATATATTTAAGTCCTCTTGAGCGGGATCTCAAGCGGGCAGAAGGAAGTTTGTTATTAAGAATTAAAAAAAGACTAAAAACGAATGACTTGTTTTGGGAAGGGGGAGTTTTTCACTTCGCCGGCACTGACACGCGCGTATAATTAGCTGGTTCCTTTCAACTGTCTGCTGTTTGATCATCACAGCATTTTGCCCAGCACGATCAGTCCTCCTCAGCAGTTTTGTCCATAGAGGGCATAACCAATTATTTAGAGCTCTCATTACTTGAACCATTACTTTAGAAGCGCTGTCAGAGGCACCAAGAGACATGGGATGCTGCGAACGCTTCAAAGAAATACGCTGCAATTTCTCCCACTGTGATAAGGTCAGAATTGCTTCTGCTGTGCAGCCACAGATCTTTCCGTCCTTTCCTTCAGAGCGGTGTATGCCAGTGTGAGGTGATCTACGATTAAACCTACTCTGGCTGGGAACTGCTATTTGCCAGGTAGTCCTCATTATGAAATGAAACTGCACCTACACATTCTTTCACACAGTAAAACCTAATCAACTGACAGTTTCGTGCCTACATGTGTACCCACCCAAAACGAAAGGATGACTTTGAAGCAGTATGTGCAAAAATTAAGACAGGATACTTAAGGTAAGCAATGTAGTCCCAAATCTAAAAATCACTTTCTCTGAATCGGCCTGTGTGTGGCATACTCCGTTTTAGTCAGAAACAACACATGCCAAATTAAAAATGTGCAAACTTCACATGAGTCAAATGCCAGTCGAAAGGAATACCTAAGAACAGAAATACGGTGCTGCCACACGAAAGGATTAACAAATTACAAAACAAACACTACTACACGTTTCGACATTTTTGGTCTTCTTTACGCAAAACAAACAGCATTCAAGACAATGAAAACAAAAGAGCATCAGACAGCCATTTCTCTCTTCCGCACTTAAGCACTCCTCCACCAACACACACACACACACACACACACACACACACACACACACACACACACACACACATGACGGAAACCAATTTATTGTCAGATTAATCCATGTTTAATCTTGACCAGCACACACACACACACACACACACACACACACACACACACACACACACACACACACAGTGACCTGCAAACTTCGGGGCCAGGTCCAGGTCCAGATGACTGACCATGACAGTGGAAACAGCAATCCCATTTGTAGAGATCCCTATGGTCAGTAAGACCACAGCCAGGTTGGGGTCACAGTGTATGCAACCTGTGTCGACCAGGAAGCTGGCTGGAAGGACAGAGCCTGAAGGGATAGAATAATAAAGAAAAAAACAATACTTCAGGAACTTTATAAAGCCAGATGGCAGCAACGAGGACCAGTCTTTTGGTTTTAACAGTTCATTCATTTCTGATGGTAATGATTCTGCAACAGGAATGTAACTGAATATAGAAAACACAAAACATAGCTGCATCACAAAAAGAGGTGAGCCAGAGTAATGTAAAGCACAGAACAAACGTATGCACACTTCAGAAACAATAAAGCCAGTATAAAAGAAGATGGCAAATCCAGAACGTTCGAAAATATATGAAGCTGAAAGAATACACTCACCCTTTATCTTTCCTGCAATTCTCCAGCTTTCCTTGTTTTGTATTCCACCTGAATTTTAGGCAAACAATGTATACCTCTTGTTTGAAAAAAGTGATGAACTCAATCCGGGTCAAGCCTTTTTGTAAAAAAAAAAAAAAAAAAGCCTACTACGTGGGCACACTAGTGACACTGGCAACTGAAATACAAAAGAAAGTACGAATTGAAATGCAAAGATCGAGATTCAAACCTGTGCAACATCCTGAAACTGAAACACAAATTCAAACACTTCATTGTTCGGAAAACTCTCCACATCATTTGAAACAATCGTCACTGGGCGCAATCACTCTGTCCAGAGTCACGTGACTATCACATGCACACTTAGCACCAGCAGTTAGCTACGGGCACTTGTGCCAGAGTCAGATGCGTGTGGCCGAGGCCCCGGAAATATTGTTTCTGTATCAGATGTGATGATACTGGCCAGTGGTTATGTGGGTATTTGTGCAATCCACTCTTGGCATGTAATCTTTACATCAGCAGACCTTGCTTTTAACATTTATGTAAAGGTTTCAAACATTAATTTCAGCACAATGTTTTTAAATCGTATTCATTACGGAAAAGGTCTTACACGTTTCCTACCTCTATGTTATTGATAGCCATGTGATTTGTGACAGAGTGATAAACATCTTTGTTGTGTGTAGAGTGCCATAAACCACCTTGATTAATCGCACGATAAAGACAGCTGGTTACACCACCTGGGTTGTGGATGTTCTATTGCTAATATTAATCACATCACCACAGTGTGGAACATTCAACTACTACTTGTCTACCGGGCGGAATGTAATTTGCATATTCGCTTTCAATCGGTTTTGGTGCACGTTTCATAAATTTTAAATTGAATAGCGTAAACACGTAAAATTTCAAGGGAAAACAATGTATACAGGTCTTGTTATACTTATGCGCTAGGTGTAATTTCCGTTCGTTTTTGAATGTCCAAAATATTTTAATGTGAAAACAAGTTTTGTTTTCCTAAAATGGCTTCCTACAAAATCGGTGTTTGAATTTCTATGTACCTGACAACTATTCTGAACATGACGTATAATCCCTTGCGTCATTATCAACGTCATCATCATCATCATCATCATCATCATCATCACTACTACTACTACTACTACTACTACTACTTCTACTACTACTATCATTAGAATTGTTATCATCAACATTATCATCATCATCATCATCATTATTATCATTATTATTATCATTGTTATTGTAATTCTTGTTATTCGC
>CM065742.1:35001310-35003810 GCA_033310375.1 Conus canariensis
CAGAAATAAACAATAACGAAGAATACAAACATTTCAATTCTTTAACAGCTTTTTTCAGGCAGTAACGTATCTTACATCCATTACAAATAAATGGTACAGAAACACTTTCATCAGATTCGAATGGAGGGTCAGTGGTCTGATGAAACTGTGACCTGTGGTGTTTAAGTTATAGAAGTACAGATAACAGTATCTGCCCATCTTGTACAGGTGAATGTGAAACTGAGGAACATGTATTATTTTATTGTATTGTGTATGATGACAAACGCTATTATTATTATTATCATTATTATTATTATTATGGAGGCTGGAATAGCTCAGTGGTAGAGTGCCAGACTCGTAATCTTGGTGATTCTGGGGTTGCTGGTTTGAATCTCCGCCTGGCCGTTTTGGTTCAGGGGGATTTTTTGCCTCAGAGTTGACATTGGTTCTGACTCCATTCCCCATGCAGTCCTCCGAATGAGACTATAAACCGAGGTTCCGTGTGTGAATGCACGCGTAACATCTTGCACACTCTTAAACTCCCATCACTAACTTTCGGAAGAGAAGGACAGTTTGGCCCTTGGTATGGATGACACATTACACACAGCATGTATCCTGCGTGAGAAATAGAAAGAATGAAGGAACTAAGGAAATTGAGTGAATGATATTGACTGGATGACATGGAAGACGACTGAATGAAGCGCCAGCTGGCAGCTCTTCAGTCGGCACGTATTGCAAGCGTATGCGCGCGCGTGCTCGCGCACACACACACACACACACACACATATATATAATATATATATATTCAATTATAAACAAAGCTTGCTCTTATGTCTTAGACTGAAGAAATAGGGGGAGAGAGATAAGCATTCATATCTGCAGTGGTAGATCATTCTGCCTAACTAACAGTATGTGCTTGAGTGGGTGAATGGGGAAAAATAAAATAAATGCTTCTCAAAATGAGCCTTCAGCAAGCTTATAGTCTCCAAGTGGGAGACGATCTCCAACAGGGAGAAAACCCACCAACATATAACTCCTGGTCAGATACCGATATTTCGAAACCTGATTGTTTCTCCTCAGTGACCGCGGAAAGTGGTAATTTGACTCCTCTGCCTTTTCGGCCTCAAGAAGAATGCTATCCCAGAAAAGGCTGGTGTGCAATACCGTAGTATGTTTGTTGAGTTTTCAAAAAAACCAACCAAAGGTGCCACCTAAGAAGCAAAAGAAAATCATGAAAGAGCAACACAAGCTATATTTTCTTGTGAAAAGTAGAAAATATAAAAAGATAACCTCTTAAGACACAAGTGCTGAGGGCCAGTTCTTGGAATGAATCCGCAAGGGACTAAATTACAATAAACTAATAAATTCCAAGGATAAGTACCGAGCACCATTCCAGCAACTTACAGAGCAGCTTGGTGTTGCAATGACTGCAAGAAATATTCAATTATAAACAAAGCTTGCTCTTATGTCTTAGACTGAAGAAATAGGGGGAGAGAGATAAGCATTCATATCTGCAGTGGTAGATCATTCTGCCTAACTAACAGTATGTGCTTGAGTGGGTGAATGGGAAAAATAAATAAATGCTTCTCAAAATGAGCCTTCAGCAAGCTTATAGTCTCCAAGTGGGAGACGATCTCCAACAGGAAGAAAACCCACCAACACTCCTGGTCAGATACCGATATTTCGAAACCTGATTGTTTCTCCTCAGTGACCGCGGAAAGTGGTAATTTGACTCCTCTGCCTTTTCGGCCTCAAGAAGAATGCTATCCCAGAAAAGGCTGGTGTGCAATACCGTAGTATGTTTGTTGAGTTTTCAAAAAAACCAACCAAAGGTGCCACCTAAGAATGATCTACCACTGCAGATATGAATGCTTATCTCTCTCCCCCTATTTCTTCAGTCTAAGACATAAGAGCAAGCTTTGTTTATAATTGAATATTTCTTGCAGTCATTGCAACACCAAGCTGCTCTGTAAGTTGCTGGAATGGTGCTTGGTACTTATCCTTGGAATTTATTAGTTTATTGTAATTTAGTCCCTTGCGGATTCATTCCAAGAACTGGCCCTCAGCACTTGTGTCTTAAGAGGTTATCTCTTTTTATATTTTCTACTTTTCACAAGAAAATGTAGCTTGTGTTGCTCTTTCATGATTTTCTTTTGCTTCTTAGGTGGCACCTTTGGTTGTTTTTTTTGAAAACTCAACAAGCATACTACGGTATTGCACACCAGCCTTTTCTGGGATAGCATTCTTCTTGAGGCCGAAAAGGCAGAGGAGTCAAATTACCACTTTCCGCGGTCACTGAGGAGAAACAATCAGGTTTCGAAATATCGGTATCTGACCAGGAGTTATATGTTGGTGGGTTTTCTCCCTGTTGGAGATCGTCTCCCACTTGGAGACTATAAGCTTGCTGAAGGCTCATTTTGAGAAGCATTTATTTTATTTTTCCCCATTCACCCACTCAAGCACATACTGTTAGTTAGGCAGAATGATCTACCACTGCAGATATGAATGCTTATCTCTCTCC
>CM065742.1:35008810-35053810 GCA_033310375.1 Conus canariensis
AAGAATGAATGTGTGGAGCAGCATGAGCCGATTTACGACACTGAAAATTAGTCTCGCTGCATTGTTGTGTACCTTCTGTGACTGACGAGTAAGATGTTTCGGACAGCTAGCAAGATGATAATTACGGTAATCTAGCTGTGAAAGAACAACAGTACAGATTAGGGCTTTAGTCGCATGCCCTGGAGGAAGATGCTGCACAGAACTGTTGCAGCAGATTTCCAGGTGCCACGCGACAGAGGGAGACGATGCACTGCTAGAATGACTGTGTCTTGTTTAGTGTGGCACCGAACTTAGGAGTAAACAGAGATCGACGAATGAAACAGTTATCTGGGTCGGTTGAAATGTGAACTAACTCGGAGGAAAGAGCCTTTTAGTTTGCAATGAAACGTATTTTCTGTCTTGTCAGTATTGGATAAGAGCTTATTGTGTGTCGTCCAAGTTTAAACATAAGAATTGCGCCCTTGTTTAACATGAATAATAAATGATAGCTGGCACCACACACCAGACTTACAGAGGCAGTTATCATCGGAGTAACTAGAATGAGACAGATTGCGTTGAGAGACACCGACAGAGACAGGCTGAGCATAAGGGTCAAAGAGAATGGGGCCCAGAACGGATACCTGTCAAACAACAACCTGCAGATCTGCAGGTGAAAAAGTACGGCCATTAATGGAAACAACCTGAGACCGACCAGAGACATAAGAAGGGACCCAGAGAGCGCGGTCCCAGAAATACTAAAATAAAAAATTGGAGACGAGAAAGAAGATCAGTGTGATCTACGGTGTGAAAGGCAGGCAAGGTCACGTTCTGAAAGGAGAGAAATGTGACCATCGTCAGGGGCAATTAGAGTATCACTGACCATTTTCAAGAATGCTGTTTTCGTGGTATGACCTGGGCGATAGCAAAATTGTAGGGGATGACGAACACCATTTCAGAGAAGATGATCAGACAGCTGAAGGAATACTATCTTCTCAACAATCTTCGCGAGGAAAGGTAAGTGTGTAACTGGTGGAACAGACTGGGATCCAGTCTGTCAAGTGACCATGACAAACGTGGCCTACATGAATGAAAAGGAGTCTTTTGTGGTCACCAAGCCAGAATTACTACCCTAGTCACAAGCAAGAGCACAGGAAGAGACAGACCAAACGCCACCTTCAGTTTGGAAACAAAGACCACCGGACTCGCAATCAGACACAAGAGACGAGGAGTGACTTCCTACGGTCTCTGCTTTCCACCATTCATGCTTTGGAAAATGAAATCCAGAAATCAGAAGCTGGTAAATTCAAAAGAAAGTTTCAGAAGCCATTGGAAAGAACTGATAAAATATCCTGGAAATATGAATTTCGTCAATGATGCCCATGATATATCTTCTTTTTCACTGAAGCACATAAACGTGACTTGGGACAAGAGTGATGTTAATGATCATGTGACAGCCCAGTTGCTAGCATTAAAAGTGATCTACCCGATGCGATCACCGTCTACAAGTCATTCTATCGCCAGAAAAAAAAGAGAAACATTTAGCCTTTGAAAGGATGCTCAGTTTGAAAAGTCTGACTAGAGAAATCACCTACGGTCATTTCAGAATGGAACATTAAATATAGCATTAAGTTTGAAGCAGAAATTGCTTCATGGCCTCAAATAATCCTAAGGACGCTTTTTATTCTGTCTCAAATCACTATCAGCACAGAACATTACTGATATTTGAATGGAAAGAACAAACATAAAGGTTTAATGCACTTCTTACGCACGCACACACACATACACACACGCGCGCGCGCGCGCGCGCGTACGCACGCACGCACGCATTCAAGCACACACGCACGCACACACACACACACACACACACACACACACACACACACACACACACACACAAGAAGGGCAGCTGCCAAGTGGTCGAGGCTTCATTTCTCTCAGATGAATTAATTGTTTGGTCGATCTGTGAATTTGTATTCATTTTAATCTATACCAGTACTTTGTCAGTGATTGGAGAACGTTTGTGTGGCTTCGTGGCGTTCCCCCACCTCTTAGAATGTTATCGGAGGCTCTGCTCTTTTGGCAAGATTTGCTGTTTAGTTCACTTCAAGCTGACATTTTGCCTCCTTTCTCATGCTCTCAGCCTGAGGCCAGTCAATGCAAGCCTCCTGCGGTGGTTTCAGTATCTGCTGCATCATGAACAAGCTCGGCGGAGGTACACCTGAGATAACTAATTACTGTTAACATCACACGTGCACCATCTTGCAGTGCTTTGGTAGCTCATCTGTCCTCCGCAAGAGCTCCTGTCACAGGGAAAGAACACAGCGTCACCAAATCGAGGTTATCTGTAGTACGCGATCCCTTGACGGTGGTCTTTCCATCAACTGAAACTGGAACTGTGGCACCTTCCACTATCTGATGCATCTCTGATGTATCCCAAACCTAACAACAGTTGCAACCTGTCCCACGTCATCTCCATTCCTCTTCATCCCTTTCCGGTCAACTGAGCGTGCGCTTGTTCAGTGCACAAGTGGTTGGCAAGTCAGCCAAACTTTAAGTACGATCTTAGAAGAATCCGTGTGACAAATGATCCTCCAAATCATCCCCAAAGTCATGTGAACTTGGCCCAAAGCCAACCAACCTCTTTCCCAATACACTAACCTTCTTCTCCAAGCGAATACTGACATAATGAACTAGTGACTCATTTCTCTAATCTTTCCACCTGCTATACTGAATAAACAGCGGGTATGTAAGGAAGGGCTAGTGCAGACCCACCCACCCACCCACCCCAAGAAAGGGGGAAAAAGGAAGAAGAAGAAGAAAGAAAGAAAAAGAAAGAAAGAAAGAAACTACAGCTGGTGCCTGAAAGAATGTGTAAAGGCTGACAGGATCAAAAGAGGGAGAGGTCCAATAGCAGAATTCTACATTGTCTGCATTTGATGTGCAGCTGGCCAAGAAAAGACTGTTCATCCAGTGACTGACAGATTCCTGATTTCTCTCACATATGTCAGAAGTCTGTGTTCATCCAGTGACTGACAGATTCTTGATTTCTCTCACATCTGTCAGAAGTCTGTGTTCATCCAGTGACTGACAGATTCCTGATTTCTCTCACATATGTCAGAAGTCTGTCAGTCATTCAGTAAGTCATCTCCCCAATCTGCAATTTGACGCTTCTCTCTAGGAGATTGGAGCTACACATATTGACGACCACGAAAATCTCTGAAGAGATAAGCCAATCCGTTGACTAGTGAAAACAAATGAGAGTCAAGAAAAGGTAAGAATGCACTGCATGAACTGCAAGAACAATCCCAGTGAAAAGTGCTCGTGTTTGTAGGCCGCATGTCACACTGTTCTAGCATAATCATAGGCATAAAAATGGTAATGAAGACAACTTGGACGGCGCCCATCCCAACAACGTAGGCTTTTAGCGCTACCCAAATTTTAACAAATCAATGTCTAAAATATACGCAGGACACACACACACACACACACACACACACACACAACACACACACACACACACACACACACACACGCACGCACGCACGCACGCACGCGCACACGCGCGCGCACACACAAACACACACACACAACACACACACACACACACACACACACACACACACACACACACACACAATGTCAAAGTGTCACATACGTAAATCTATATACTATATAAAATGGTGAGCAGCACATGAGCACACAAGCAAATGTGTGCAAGTGACAGGTGGCAATTTAGAAATATTTCAGGTGATGTACTGCAACTGGCATTTAAACAACAGTTTAAGTTGCATGTGGAAGTCAGGAAGAAAGAAGCATGATGTAGTTCAAAAGGAGTCAGTTTTAGAGCATTACCGCTGAAAATGAGAATGCCCTAGAACCGTCCTGCTTTTGGTTATATTAGAGAATTCGAAAAGCCTGGTCATCAGAGGAAGAACAGAGGGAACGGGTAGCAGTATCTCTTTCGAAGAAGTCAGAGAGATAGTCAGGCTCTTCACGTGTGACAATTTTATAACTTTGACACGCAGGTTTATACTGAATCTTGTCCTGATTCGAGCAAGTGTAATTTCTTTAAGAGATACGAAGTATGATGTGGTTTTAGCGTCTTGTAGATATGTGAGCAGTTGAATTTTGATCGCTTTGCAGTGGCTGGAGTAAGGTTGCAGAAACACAAATAAGAAGGCCATTACAATAATCTAACAGTGACAGGATGCAGGAAGACGCCAACATTTTCCAGGCCTGTTTCGTAAGGGAAGACCTGACAGAGCTGATGTGACGGAGTTTAAGAAAGGATTCTTGGCAGTTACTGGCTATGTGGTGTTTCAGTGTGACATCAGAGTCGAGGTAGAACCAATGTCAAGAACACATGGCATGAATGAGACATCAGTGGAGCCTATGACTATCGACAAATGAAGACGGGGGTTTTGAGCTCTGGACTGTTTGATAAAACCGGATAGCCTCTGTGTTATCGTTGCCAAATGAAACCAACCTGTGTCTGACTGCAAGATAATTTGAATCTAGCACCTTACAGGCGCCATGGCCATAACTGAAGAGAGAAGAGAGAGAGAGAGAGAGAGAGAGAGAGAGAGAGCGAGAGAGAGAGAGAGAGAGAGAGAGGGAGAGAGATCTGGGCAGACAGACAGACAGAGACAACACTAACCACAAAACAAAGCCCGAAGTCTCTAAGATTTGGACACAAGCGACCCATAATAAATGATACAATGAATTTGAAACTTATGTATATAAACTTTTGTGTCTCGCAAGAGTACTTTATTTCCAGTGAAAAAGGCAGCCCAATCTAATTATATTTTGCACCTCGCTATTCAGAGGTATGGATGTAACACTAACTTATTTTAAAATCACTCAGTCAACTACTGTAAATATTTTCATATCATCCAAGAAACCTGTAATTTAAAAAAACCGTACTTTCAAATCGTTTAAATCAAACCTAATTCATTTTTTTTCCTTTTACCCCCCCCCCCCTCCGCACACACGAAACCCCCACCCCCCTCTGACTGCTTCACTACATACTACATGGGCATCTGCTTTGTAAGTGGAACGCTTAGAAAACACAAAAAAGCGCCACACTTTTTACTGGCGTTATCTTGTAACTGGAAGTCACATTATTCCTCATTTTAGTAATTTGTTATGTGCGCCATTTAGATACATTCTTTGGCATACCGAGATTGTGACAAGATACTGCATAGTTGTGTTGCTGGATAGACTGGCTCTAAACTGAAGCGATGTTCTGAACAGGGAGCCAGAGGTCAGAATCTGTTGCCTCTGCACTGTGTTGTGCGATGTGTCAAAACAAGGAGGATTGTGTGTGAAAGACATATTTGCACATCTGGATGACACGACACGTTGTCACAGACGCACTAAACTCAACGAAAGAGGTCTGTTTGGTCACCCTCTTCGACTCTCCCTATTTACAACAATGCAATAGAACAAAAAGGTGGGTGTACCCCCACCACAGGTAAAGTCAGCACATGATGATCTGTGCGGAACTGTCAATCCGCAGAGCATAGGACAGATTTCAAGGACTGGTAGGCACATTTGGAGCTACACACGCGCCCTAGATGATGCAAACATGGCAACAAGGGTGGGATGAGAGAGTGATGGCCCCTGGTCTCCAAAACGACGCACCTTGCTAAAGACATAGACCATCAACAACAGAGCTGTCAACTGGCCTACATCAGCCCTCAGAAAGTGGACATCAAAACGATGAAACACAAGACTCTGATCACGTGAAGAGCAGCACCGCTCACGAGGATGGGCCGCCTGGACGCACCACGAAACCACACAACCTGCAGCACGACGCTGGAAAATGAACAATCACGACACAATCTCAACAAACACCTCGGTCAAAGTAGCAAGCAATTCTAATTTCCCTTAACACCTAGACACAGAGAACGAAATTTCAAAACAGAAAAGAACAGCAGGGATTGGTTGTCCTGAACCACGGACAACAGGATCAGCTGATCACCGCCTCAGTTCAGAAGGACAGGAGACGTGGGTGAGAGTAAAACAACAATAATTCTCCCTTCTCACCCCTTCAATGCGTCGCCGCCTCAATCCACCACAGCATGACAGTCTTCAGTAGTCAAGTTCTTCCCCTTTAAGGCTACAACATAACGTCATAAAAGCTCTCTACACTCTTGATCGGTGTGTGACAGGTTTCACTGCGATGATTAGGAAAATAATATGAGAAATGTGAAGACAGAAGGAGAGAAAATAAGAAAGACGGACAGAAAAAGTTTGGAAAGATAACAGCATAGCCCATGTTTTGTCACAATATCCTGGTTCCTCATACTTCGTGGCTTTCATGGTTCTCACGATGTGTCATAACGTTTGCGAAGTCCCCCATATTTCTTTTGATCGAAAACTTTCATTTATCACCAAGGATGATTTCTTGCCTTTTTATGATACATTTTAAGAGAGAGAGAGAGAGAGAGAGAGAGAGAGAGAGAGAGGATATCAGCAAGAGAGAGAGAGAAGAGAGAGAGAGAGAGAGAAGAGAGAGAGAGAGAGAGAGAGAGAGAGAGAGAGAGGATATCAGCAAGAAGAAGGACTGAATAGTGATGATCACGTTACTAACGATTTTGACGATGGTGAGACTTACGACACTTACTACGATGCATTTATTGCGTGTCACAGGAGTGCAATTATTATGATGCATCAGCCTCAAATTCAACACCAGAATTATAGTATTAGAAAGATATGGCAATATGTATAACATACGTGATATACCAAGAATAGCCCTGACAAAAGGTGGAAATAATATCAAAATGAATCAATTCAAAGTCCCAGAAAAAAAAAAGAAAATTAAGAAAAGAAACTTGTTTCACAATACTCTGTCCACAGTAAGAGGAGAATATGAACATGCTACTTCATAGAATTTTGGTTTTTGAATTCATTACTTACACTGAATACATGTTCTTGTCACGCATAGCTGGAAACTCTATGTTAGTTTTGTTCATTCTTCATCTATTTGTGTTAGCATCCACGCACATGCATCACCTCACTGACATTGCAGAGAAAACAGTGCAAGCATGAAAACAATAGGAAGAAAGGCAATGCACATGTGTGACTAAACTAAACAAAGCTGAAGAGCAAAGGATGGATGGGACGAATGGGGGGGGGGGGGGGGGGGGGAGCCATGCAGATCTTATTTGCCAGATGTAGAGTAAACATTTTTTTCTTTGGACAAATTCCCTTTTTTCAGACCAGTTTGCTGTTCAGTGCTGTAATGACGTGAAAGAATGTTTCAAACTGATACATATTTAGTGTGTTCAAGATTAAAAAGGGGCAGCAGAGGGACATCCGGAGTCATGAACCGGGTGTGGCCCAACCCCCCTAGAGTGTCAGGAGATAAGGGCCGAAACACTTGCTTGAAGGGGGCTTCTCTTCTGAGGACTCTCTGCTGCCACGCTCTCCACGAGTTTCTTTCTACTGATGCATGGGTAAACCATTGACTTCCGGGAATAGGCCGGAGGACGTCCGGGAAAGACCGGAGGACACTGGGAAAGACCAGAACCAAGGGCTCTGTGGGCTGGCTCCCCACTTTGCCTTCATTATGTGGCTACTAAGTACAAAAAG
The DNA here is from genome assembly GCA_033310375.1 of Conus canariensis. Classification (NCBI taxonomy): domain Eukaryota; kingdom Metazoa; phylum Mollusca; class Gastropoda; order Neogastropoda; family Conidae; genus Conus; species Conus canariensis. Next base: position 35,016,386 of record CM065742.1, read on the forward strand.
AAAAGATGCTCCCAGGATTCACCGAAAGGGGGAGAGAATGATGAATCCATAGGTGCTCAACCAATCACAACTGCAAATCCCAAACGGACTATGAACATGGACCAAATGGAATATCCATGTGTCTGTGGAAAGCGTTTTGCTACCACCCGTGGCATGAAGATCCACAGAACAAAGATGGGATGTGTGAAGACTCATCTGAATGAGCAGCAGCGCACTGCATCAGCAGATAAGACGTCGGAAGACCAAGGCTAGGATTTAAACCACAGTGCCAAGGACATCTACGCTGTTGGTTCGGATGAGGAATTTGCACAGGCCCTCGATGCCAGGCGCCTGAAACTCAACCTACCACGAGCAAACGAAACTGAAGATTGGGAGAAACTGGATGCAAAAATCGTCCAAAGACTCGATGCACTGATAGGGAAAAACACCCTGGAACACAAACTAGCCACATATGGGGACATTGTGTATGCCACATGTAGAGACGCCTATGGAGCAAAACTACCCAAAGAGAAAACACCTCCAAAGAAATCCAGACGCCAAGAAGAGATGGACAAGATCAGGGTCCAAAAGAAAAACCTCAAGAAGCAAATGAAGACCGTACTGCCAGCTGAAAAACAAGGCTTGGAAAAACTCTGGAAAGACCTGAAAGCAAAACACAGCGCCCTCAGCAAAGCGGAATCTGCGAGGAAGAGGAAGAGCAAAAAGAAGAAGATACAAGAGCGCTTCTTCAGAGACCCCTTCCAGTTTGCCAGAACACTGTTTGAGCAGCCAAAATCTGGGACCCTAAGTGTGGACAAAGGAGTTCTTGAGCAGCATCTGAGGAAAACATACTCTGACTCACAGAGCAAAGCACCACTCGACATTCAAGGTCTGGTGTGGCCAACCAACCCTGAGGAACAGTTCAATGACAAGCCTCCAACGTTGGCGGAAATCAAGAAGGTGGTCGACAAAGCCAGAGCCAAATCATCACCAGGGCCAAACGGAATACCTTACCAGCTATACAAGAAATGTCCCAAGGTGCTGGAGTGGCTCCACAGGCTGCTGCGATCAGCTTGGAGAAACCAGAAGACCAGCGGCCAGTGGATGACGGCAGATGGTGTGTACATCCCCAAAGAGCAAAACTCAAGTGACATCAGCCAGTTCAGGCCAATATCACTACTGAACGTCGAAGGGAAAATCTTCTTCTCTGTCATTGCAGCAAGGCTGACCAAGTACCTGATGGAAAACAAGTACTTGGATGTGTCAGTCCAGAAAGGTGGCATCCCAGGCGTAGCTGGCTGTGTAGAACACGCCACAATGATCTGGGACGCAATCCAAAAGCAAAAACAGAAAGAGAGACCTGGACGTAGTGTGGCTTGATCTGGCAAACGCATATGGATCTGTACCCCATGAGATGATACAGTTGGCTCTTGAGATGTACCATGTGCCAAAGAACATCCGCGACATGCTCAAGAAGTACTTCAATGGCTTCTCAATGCGGTTCTCTACCAAGGAGTACACAGCAGATTGGATCAACTTGGAAGTGGGCATTGCAATGGGCTGTGCAATTTCCCCAATACTGTTCGTGTTGGCAATGGAAGTCATCTTGAAAGCAGCAACAAGCAACGCAAGACAAACAGACCTTGGCGATGGATACCAGATGCCCCCTCTCAAGGCCTTCATGGATGACACTACAGTGATTTCATCCAGTGAAGACGAGACACGTCATCTGCTGGAAAGGCTGGACGACATAGTTGCCTCATCCAGAATGAAGTTCAAGCCAAAGAAATCACGGAGTCTCTCACTGAGGAAAGGAAAAGTGGCCGAATCTGTGGTCTTCAGTGTTGCCAACCAGGCCATTCCAACAGTCACAGAAGAGCCAGTCAAGAGCCTTGGAAGATGGTATGATGATACGCTGAAAGACACACAAAGAGCAAAAGAAACCAAACAGATGTCGGAAGAAGGCTTGGAAACCATTGACCAGTGTGGGCTCCCTGGCAAATACAAGGTCTGGTGTCTGCAGTTCATGCTAATACCAAAGCTCCTATGGCCTCTGATGATATACGACATCTGCACCAGCACAGTGGAGGCAATGGAAGCCAAAATCAACAAGTTCACAAGGAAATGGCTTGGTGTCCCACCCTGTCTGACTGACATAGCGCTGTACTGTCGCCAAGCAAAGCTGAAACTACCACTGAAATCCATCCTGGAAGAATACAAAGCAGGAAAGATCAGACTTCAAAGCATGCTGGAGGACTCAGGAGACAAGGTGGTAGAAGCAATCAAGCCCCAGCTGAAGACAGGCAGAAAATGGAAAGTTCAAGAGGCGATGGATTCTGCAAAAGAAAGTCTCAAGATCAGAGAAATAACAGGACACACACAGACCAACAGACAAGGACTGGGGGTGACCAAAACTGAATGGTGGTCAAAGGCCAAAGGAAAAGCCAAAAGAGACATGATGATTCAGGAGATGAGAAAAGAAGAAGACCAAAAAAGACTCCAAAAAGCAGTCCAGCAGAGCCAGCAAGGGCAATGGACAACGTGGGAGAATGCACTCCAAAGAAGTCTCACTTGGAATGACATTTGGCACATGGCCCCTCTCAGGATCAGCTTCATTCTCAGATCTGCATATGACCTTCTGCCCTCAAATGCAAACCTAGTGAAGTGGGGAAAAACAGACGATCCTGCATGCCCCCTCTGCCATGAAAAACAAACAGTGGAGCATGTCCTAAGCTCATGTAAAGTAGCCCTGGCTCAAGGAAGGTACACATGGAGGCACAACCAAGTGCTCAAAGAGACTGTACAAGTAGTCTGGGCTAGTACCAACACCACAAAAGGGAAAATCAGGACTCCAAAAGCACCCGCAACATTCGTCACGGCAGGAGGCGGCAAATCATGGCCAAGAACAACAGTGCCACTCGGAACATGCAGGCAGAGTCTGCTGGACGGGGCAGATGACTGGGAGTGCACTGCAGACCTCCCAGAATGGAAGAGTCACCCAGAGATCATCAGCAAGAGTGGCATGAGACCAGACATAGTAGTCCACTCTAAGTCAACCAAGCAGCTGATCATGATCGAGCTCACGGTGCCATATGAGAACAGAATGGAGGCAGCTCAAATCTACAAGACTGAAAAGTATGCTGATCTGGCAAACAGCCTGAGGAGAGAAGGCTATCAGGTCAAAGTCCTCACTGCAGAAATTGGAGCTAGAGGGTTTGTAGGAACGTCTGCATACAGCCTCATGAAACAGCTCTCAGTTGCAGGGAGGGAAAAAAACCAGAGCCCTGAAAGCAATGCCAGAAGCGGCAGAGAGGTGTTCAAGCTGGATCTGGTCAAGGAGGAACAAAAGTGAACTTCATAAGGCTTGAATTTCCTACAAATATCAGGTGTCCCTGTGGCTCAGTGGTTAGAGTGCGAGTTATTAAGTGGGAAATGAGCATGTCCAGAAGGTCATGGGTTCGAATCCCAGCCATGGCTCGTCCCAAGATAGAAAAAAGGGGCAGCAGAGGGACATCCGGAGTCATGAACCGGGTGTGGCCCAACCCCCCTAGAGTGTCAGGAGATAAGGGCCGAAACACTTGCTTGAAGGGGGCTTCTCTTCTGAGGACTCTCTTCTGCCACGCTCTCCACGAGTTTCTTTCTACTTACAAAACCTTCCACACCACCCCTCAATGTTCCACATCTTCCTCAAAAACTAACTGCCTCTTCTTTTCTTGCCTGTATACCAACATTCAATTGCTGAAGATACACATCCTTTCAGAAATGATAAAAACAAGAAATGAAAATAGAATCAAAACAGCCCATTTTCATGTTCATGTATCGGGCTAGACGTGTATGGTTACTGTCGCCTTATGCAGCTAATCTGCAGAAATCATTCCACCTGCAAAGAATGTACAGCCGCTGGCAAGGTACTGAAATAGCAGACTTATTTCAATGGGTCACTTCTGTTGTTCGTTTGTTTTTTTCTATTCTACAAGTTTGCAAGGTATTTCAGTCATGTGTCCCTTCCCTCACCCATTGCCCCACCTCCTCCTCTCCACTGCTGCCCCTATCCCAGCTGTGCCCTTTTTTTCACCTATCACAGGTAATACAGCAGCAGTATCGTCACCTTGACACCAGCTGGAATGTCACAAACGGCCTAACGCAGCACCCCACTGGCCTGCTCCCCCCCTCTCCCCGCCCCTGCCCATGTGCTCACACCTCACTCACATACTCCCCAATTTCCTTCTTCCTTCCTCTTCCCCTCACCCACCCACCCTTTTGCGCTGCTGCACTCCTTGCCATTCTTCATTTGGTATCATTGAAAGCTCACACTTTAATGCTGTCGTGTTCTAAGTAGACTTCATTAATAATGTTGAACAAAATGATATCTTACCTGAAGTAAGCTAGATAACACACAACGAGAAAGGTATTGAGATGAATAACTTTGATAATGTCAATACTGTCTTATATGGTTCGTATGTTTGCTGAAATTGTCATGGTTATTTCGCAGTCACAGGTTGCAGATGTTTTAGAAAGATCAACCATTTTGTGTGCCACTAGGGTATTTCACTCATGTAAATATGCGTATATCAGATGTGGGTTTAAAATTACTAACGTGGATGATAACTGTCGAGATGTTTTCTTTCTTTTTTGTTTTTTAAATAAGTGTCTAACATCATCTGGCGAGGAAATGACATTAAATAAACCGCTGAACTGAACTGAACATAGATAACTTCCTGTCTGCTAATTTGAGATGTCTAACTGACATTTTCCCATGAATGAAAGTCATATTTTCGCAACAACATAAAATTCACCATGTGTTCAAACTGAAAAGAAAAAAGATTTGGGATCATTGAGACAAGTAAAACTGCTGAAATGGTCAGTTATATCAGGCTTTGCTTGCTTGATTCGTTATAAATCATAAACTCAGCTTCTCCGACTTTGTTATTTGACAAGACATATTTAGTGGTGGCCTATTTAGTCATGGATCTTGCATTTTTATCGGCATGTCTGCCTGGTAGAAACCACGTTAAATGGCCCACAAATTGTAAATTAACATTTGTCACTGTATTTGGATACGAAACTATGGAACATATCTCTTATCTTTGTAGAAATCATTGTAGCTGACCAAACTTTCATAAAAAGAACAACTTTGTTATATTGAAACGTTTGCCGAAAAATGCTAGTCTTATATTAACTGCCATTACAATCCTGTAACACCTTAAGCTATGGAACAGGTGGAAGATCTTAATGACATTTATGATTCTGCCAAGTTCTATGCTGTGATGTTTATGCCAGCACTTAAGTTTACTATTGACAAACACGCACGTGCGCATTCGTCTTAGATCGCATAATTTTGTGAAAAGGCATGAAACGAAAGTAGCACTGCACTATTCATGCGTACACAAACGCACACACCTACTAACAATTGAAGCCGTCTGATAACAGAGATTCACTTGTTTACACATGCGAGTCAAAAATAATGCGAGGCAATGAACAAAAACAAGCAAAGGAAAGCATACAAACTGGGCTTTCTGGGCAGATCGAGCGGCTACAGGAGTTCCACTATGCAACATATATCCAACATATATAGCTTGTTGTTTTATCTATCTATATTATATATATATATATATATATATAATATATATATATATATATATGTAACCCACAGACACTCATGCTTACCTCCACCATCGCTCATGCCATCCACATCATTGTAAGAACAACATCCCCTACTGCCAGTTCCTGAGGCTCCGTCGTCTTTGCTCCAAAACTAAAGACTTTGATAAACATGCTGATACCATCATGGGCATGTTCCTCAACCGTGGCTACAGACCAAGCAAGCTACAACAGGCTTTGACAAAAGCACGAAGCCTCCCCAGAGCTGAGGTGTTAATGTACAGGGCAAAAACTGTCAACACCAGGGTCCCCTTCGTCATCACTCATCACCCTTCCAACCCACCACTACGTGACTGGCTCAGGGAGCAACAGGCACTACTCCACACAAGTGCACGCATGAAAAAGGCTGTGCCTGAAGTGCCTGTTGTGGGAGAGAGAAACTCCAGGAGCATCCGAAACCTGATCATGCCCTCCTCCCTTCCCCAAGTCAAGCCTACGCAAGAACAGGCTGGGGTGATGAGATGCAACAACAGGTGCGTCATCTGTAGGCAACATCTGGTGGAGAGCAAGACTTTCTCCAGCGACACCACCGGAGAGGTCTTCAACATCAGACATAGCATGACGTGCAAGTCTTCAAACATCATTTACCTGCTCTACTGCCAACAATGTCATGGGGCGCAGTATGTAGGAGAAACAAAGAATGCCCTAAGAACACGCTTCTACCTCCACAGAACCCACATACTGCAAAACACAGGCACCCATGTTACTAGGCATTTCAACAGGAAAGACCATTCACTGCAGGACATGAGGTGCATGCCCATAGAGCAGGTCTTCACAGACAACCTTGCTCACAGGCACACAAGGGAGCAGTTCTGGATCAACAAACTCAGGACATTCTATCCTCGGGGTCTCAACACTCTCTGAGTCTCCTAACTGGTTAGGGAGGGAGAGAGGTGAAAAGGGCAGATAGTGGGGGGTATGGTGAGGAGAGAGAGAGGGGAGATAGGACAGAGACGGCGATAGGGTTGGAAGGGGGAGGTTTTGAGGCAGACGGCCCCATGTGCAAGTGACAAACTCTATCCTCGGGTCAGAGAGGGAGATGAGTGAGGGGAGAATAAGAGATGGCCCAGGGGCTGGGGTCAGGGACCCAAGAGTGGGGGGCCTGGGGAATGGGCTGGGGACCTTGGGGGGCAGGGAGGTGGGGTCCCTGGGTGTTAGGGGGTGGGGGAGTTTAAGGGTCTTGGGTGCTTGGGTCCCCAGGGATCGGGGGATACAAATAATTAGGGGGTCCCTGGGGGTGGGGGGGTGGGAAAGGGGGATGTGTGACTTGGGGGCTAGGATGGGGGCGGGTGTTCTTGGGGTAGGTGGGCGAATGAGTGAATGGGTGTGGGTGAGATGGGGATTAGATGGGGGTGTGGAGTCAGGTGATCTGGGGGGCTGGGTGGGTTGGGGTGATGGTGAGGGGCCTGACACCCCCCTGAATTTTTTTTTAATTTATTTATTTATTTTTTATTTTTTTTTTCTTCTCCCCCCCCCCCCTCCCCCCTCTCCTCCCAGCCTTAGAAAGAAATTGAAAATTTGCGAACGTGGTTATCATTGTGAGCTTGACGTCATTGTAGGGTTTATAGAAAAACGTCATTATACTGATGACGATCTCTGCAATGCGTCACTGTCAATAAGCATCGATAAAGGCAATCGCCGAAATATTTGCAGTCCGGAAAAGTGTTGTTGTTTTGTTTTCTTGTGTATGATATCTATATATATATATATATATATATATATATATATATATATATATATATATATATATATATATAGCTTGTTATTAGCTTTTTTGTGTTAGTATTTTAGAACGTAGAATAAAAAAATCACTGCTTTCTAACAGGTACAGGTGTGGGTGTGCCAGCACGTTATGCATTCACCTTTCTAACAGGTACAGGTGTGGGTGTGCCAGCGCGTTATACCTTCACCTTTCTGGCCTTCCTGGCCTGCTTCACTCTATTCTGCCTAAAAGCCTGTCTGAACGTTGCTTTGGTGGCCATGGTCAACTCCACCGCGTTGTCTATCGATGACTACAGCAACAACGACAGCGATATCAACGGGGACTGTCTAGGTGCTGAAGAATCCAGGCACACAACTAGAAAGTATGAGGTGAGTGTGTTGTTTTCTTCTGAGTTCTAGCGTGCATGCCGGACATAGCCTTTTTACTCCGGCCACTATGATTTGCACCGGATCTGCCATAAACATTTTCTTCTCGTTCCAGCGACGTGACGACAGGGTATGTGTGTTTTCTTTAGTTGGTCATTATCCTGAGCTCAGTGCGTGTGGTAAAGATTTCTTTTGTCTAGCAACTAAAACCATAGGACATTATATGTGAGTGTCTTCTTACTTTGTTCTTCAGGATATGTGTTAAATATTTCCTTCTTTATCAACTTGATCTCAGGATCAAGTGCTAGGCCTACGTTTATTTTTCAATTATCTTGGCTATTATCTTAAATCCAGCTGAGATGTCTTAACGATGTTTCAGCTCTGTTCATCAACTTGTCGTAAGATGGGTAGTATGTGGCTGATGTCTTGAACACAGGATGTGTGGCAAAGTATTTTCTTCTCTGTGATGCAGCTTAGTGAAAATGTACACAGAAATGCTGTCTACCGACTGAATCACAGAGTAAGTGGTAGAGTTTCCTACTTCATCATCATTTTAACACAGAGTACATGGTAAATAGTTTCGTCTGTATCAATTTGATCTCGAGATATACAATATATGCCTTATAATCGTGCCCACTACACTGATCACAAAATATGTAGTAAACATCTTCTCAATCACCTTGACCACAGAATAAGTGATAGGTGTCTTCTCACACTGACAATGATCTTAAACACAGGGTACGTAGTAAACATTTTCTTCTCTGTCTCTTTCGACTTAATTACAAGAAAAAGTATTTTGCACTTTTTAGCTAGGCCATTACACCGTGATCACATGGCATGTTATACTTATTTTCTCAAGTCTGTTAACTTCATCACAGGAGATGTAATACATGTCTTCTTACCGTGGAAGTGATCTCATTCATAGTTCGCGCGCGCGCGCGCGCGCACACACACTCACACACACACACACACACACACACACACACACACACACACACACACACACACACATACAACACACACACACTCACATACACACACACACACACACACACACACACACACACACACACACACACATACAACACACACACACTCACACACACACACACACACACACACACACATATATATATATATATATATATATATATGTGTGTGTGTGTGTGTGTGTGTGTGTGTGTATGTGAGTGTGTGTGTGTGTGTGTGTGTGTGTGTGTGTGTGTGTGTGTGTGTGTGTGAGTATGTGTGTGTTGTATGTGTGTGTGTGTGTGTGTATTCTCCATCTTACAGCTTAATCACAATGCATAGAGTTAAATATGTTCTGTCTCGTTCAGCAGTATAATCACATGATATTTGGTAAGCGACATAATTTGTTGCAAACTGATCATAGGATATGTCATAAGCATTTTCACAAATCAGGAACGAAGTTATTGGTCAGCTGCACTTTCCTGAAGAAGTCTTCTATGCGTGTGACTTAGTCTGTATACGCTACACTTCACCTATTTCAACAAAAGGTGTGAGAGGAGAAAGAAAGGAGCCGAGAGTTTTAGAGGCATTTTATTCCAATGTGCTAGAACTTATGTGCCATGATTGTAAAGCCAGAAGCGTTTTCGGATAACGACAGACTGCAGACTCATCTCCCAGGGAGGTGGCATAAGTCCATTATATGCAGACTACCTTCTGCTGTTTTGTTGGTTCTTACATCACTGTCGCAATGGCTTGGTTGTTTATACTGAACGTAACTATTTGCTTTCTACCGGGAGAGGCTCTGTGATGTCTCCGGTTTAAAATGCATCGTAGGCGAAGCAAGTGATTCCTTGATTCTGTATTCTTTATTTTCCATCTTCCTTTCCTCTGCCCAGATCGGAATCAGCAAAAGATTAGCCCCAACTCTTGGCATTTATTTCATTCAACGTTCGGCGTCCACTGGAGTGTCTTTAAAGAATGTGATTCTTTGCCATAGCATTCATGCCATAAGTCCCTGCCTTATACAATTTATGTGACGTCTTTCAGGCTTTCGTTGTCAATTTGTAAACGTGACTCCTTCCACGCAACTCTTGAATGTTTGCCCAACTTGGACTGTTTGACTCCTGTGCACGAGAAATGTAGCAAGTAAACTCATTAGTGCCATTCATTGCACACCTTACCTTTCCCGTTATAAAAGCCATGGAAGGATGTCGCAGAGGACGAGACAGACCCCCTTCACGTGATCGGGGGATGGGTTGCTACAGAATGCCAAAACACATACACGTTTTTCGTGAGTTCCTTATACACTTTTTCGATGCTTTTTGATAAAGACGTGAGTTTTCTAAGGTAAAGAAAAACGGAGCGGACGGGAATATTTTCATGCTGTTGGGCCTCCAAAATTTGGTTTGCTATGTGTCAAGGACTGTGCTCAACTGTGGAGTTGAATTCTCTGGTTCAGTATCCTTAGTGATGATGGATTTGGTGCTATATGTTTTGTTTTCTTTCCTTTTCTTTCTCTTCTTTCTCTTTTTTGTAACATTTCTTTTGTATTCATTTTGTTAGCGAGGTTTCTGTATGTGGTGTTTTCTTTTCACCTGGTGGTTTAGAGCACCCATTATACATTTCAGGAAAATGCTCACTCTGGTAATTTTGTTGTGTTTCCTTTATCCAGTGGGCTCCGATGTTATAGGATCGTTTACCTGCTGCGTGCATGATCTATGCAAAGCTCTGTGTTTGTTTCGCGCTAAAAATTTCCAATATTCGAACTTGCGAGCCCAAATTTAAGTTTTTCTTAACCATTCCCATGGCTGTTGTAACAGTATATGAGTAAAACCGGTGACAATGATGATGATGATGATGATGATCATCATCATCATCATCATCATCATCATCATCGTCATCATCATCGTCGTCGTCATAATCATGATGATCATGATCATGATGATCATGATGATGGTGTAATTAATGTCATAATGAAACTCATGACGATACAAAAGAAGACAGTTATAACCATTCTTCACAAACCTTTCCTTTTTCGTATTTTCTCACTCAGGAAGGTGAATTCATCTGGGACGAGAAAACTCAGAGCGTCATCCTAGGTGTCTTCTACTACGGGTATGTCATCTCCCAGGTCATTAGCGGCTGGCTCTCGAACAGGATGTCGGCAAAGAGGATGCTGGCTTTTTCCACTCTCACGTCTTCTCTCCTGAACCTAGCCATCCCCTCTGCCGCTAGAGCTGGTGGTTCTTCCTACGTGATAACTGTTAAGGCTCTGCAAGGACTGGTGGAGGTGAGCCAAGATGCAAAGAGTGTCTGTGTAACTCGATAGGAAAGTGAGGGATTTATGGTGTATGAGGCACCCGGGACTGATTTTAAAAAATTGGGAGGTGGAGGGGGGTTGGGGGTGGAGGGCGTTGGAGTGGAAGGGGGGGGGGGGGCAGAATGGATGTTATATGTTAACTTGAACGTTGAGATGAAGCAGGGAGAACGGATAGAGAAGGGGGGGGGGGGGGCAGAAGTGAAAGGGAAGACCAGGATAGAAGTAAGGAGATGAAAATAGGGGTGTTTATGAGTTATTCTCCAGAGTTGGAGACTCTGGGGGTTTATGTGATGTAGAGTCAATTTTTTTTTCTCTAAAACTTTGCATTTGTTCCAAACTAGTGTAACACGATAAAATATACAATAATGAATCACCAACATCAGATTCAGATGTGTACATCGGCACATGTTTATATGATACTACTTTGGAGTGGTGAGAATACGGAAAAATGGCTACCAACAAAATTTGCAAGTGGCTACCCACAGCACTATAAGTTTTCTATCATTGTTTCTAGCATATCTCTATTGTTTGTTTTGAATATACTTACTTTGATTATGTCAATAAACACTGCTGTCATATTTTTACGGTATCTGTCTTTTTCTGTTGCGTCATCCCCGATCGTAATTATACCTGTCACGTGCTTACAGACCTTGTCACGTTAGTCGATTGGGGGAAAAGTATTTAGAAATATCCATTGTCTCAAGCACACTACCTACCATCTCAAACTCAACATGCTACGAACACAGTAAGAAATATCACTTTATTTGGACTTTCAGACCCTGATTTTTAAAAATCCGAACGAAAAATTCAGCTCTGTCACGCCAGTAATATACAGGATGGCCGACCATCGATATTGAGCTGCGGACCGAAGAAGTCCCACATCGGTCAGCAACAAGTGTTACTGAATGCTAAATATAAAAGCCAGTGGTGTGTTAGATTGGTTAATTTGTAGCCCCCCCCCCCCCCCCCCCCCCCCCCCGCTCATGACGTAGTACACAAAGAAAAATGTTTTGTCACGCTCGACATCCATCGTAAGCACGCGACGGTCAACACGATTTCAGATTAAATCCCGTCGAGTCGAGTCAAGAAAACTTTATTATCTCCAAAAAGAAATTACTGTCCAAAGAGAAAATTATATCCAAAGAGAAATTATCGTCAAGTCAACACGATGTTCTGTATCGTATTCAAAGGTAAGTGTTATAAGCTTTATTATTGTATAATCTATTTTTTCAATGCATATTAGGTGCTTTATCGAGTTCAATTTGATTTTAAATGCCATAAGAATCGTTGAATCGACCAGATTCGGCAATGGAGAGGTTATGTACACCGACCAAAAAAAAGAAAAAAAATCGATGATTTGTATTGAAAGATCACATGGTACTGGATCTAAATTTTCTTTTGTGTGAAGCGCTCTGTTCCAGTGTAACGATTTTTGCATTGCACAAATCTATTGTCACAACAGTGTCTTCTTTAAATCATTGTTTTATGATTACTCTATACATATATGATTTTTTTTTCATATTGTAGAAGTTTACGGTCACAACAGACTAAGAAAACTGAGCTGCTCAACCCAGGGAAGAGAGCCTTCCCTTATTTTTTCTGTTCAAATTTTTCCCTTTTTAATTTTTTTTTAAAAACCAGACAAGCGATGTTCTCATCAAATGTTACCAGGAACTCCATTGTTGCTGTAGATTGTTCTATGTTTGATGAAGTGCGTGCTGCCTTCAGAATTGATTAATTAAAGATAAAGAACTTTGACGGGTAATTGTAAGATCTAGGAAAAACATAGTAGTGTTAGGCATTAAGCTAAAAATGTTATGACATATTTTGTTCCAGATCCTTTCAGTAGAGACTGTAAAATCCAGAGCCACGGAAGGTAGATCTCAAAAAGACTGAGATCCGGTTTTCTGAAAGAATCCAGTGGCATATTCAAATTGCTGGAGAATGATCAAGAGGCATGGGTGCCAAAGGAGGACATCGTCAGCATGCTGGCCCTGAGCAAACTGAGCCACGGAGTTTTTTTTAATGATGTTGACATGATGTGCATGCTGGCCCTGAGCAAACTGAGCCACGGAGTTTTTTTTAAAATAATGTTGACATGATGTGCATGCCGGACCACTTCTCTGGTTCAGTATCCTTAGTGGTGATGGGTTTGGTGCTATGTGTTTTCTTTTCTTTCTCTTCATTCTCTTTTTTGTAACATTTCTTGTGTATTCATTTTGTTAGCAAAATGAGCGATGGAGTTGTTTTTTTTTAATGATGTTGACATGATGTGCATGTTGGACCTGAGCAAATATACCCACTAAAGGTTTTTTATGATGCTGTCATGGGTGCAACGCCTTTCCACTTTTGGTGGAAAGCTTTCTTTTTGAAATCCCCAGAAAGGGAATATCCATTTTTTTTTTTAAATCTTAAATCTTATTTCTTTGGTCTATGTGTGTGTGTTCAATAGTATGTTTGTCATATGCTTTGGTTAAAGGAGAGATTACATTAAAAAATTCTTTTTTCATGTTATTTTTTTTCTTTTTCTCTTTATCTTTTATTCCTTGGAGGGGGAGGGGAAGGGGGTCTTTGGTCACTGTACCGTAGATTTTTAGTTTTCTTCATTTTTCAGCTGTTGCACCCACATGTTGATTTGGATTGATTTGGATGACAAAAAGTATTTTGCATTGGAAATTCCTGTATTTGTCTTCTTTTTTGTCATGTCTTCTATTCTTGTCACATGAAATGCACAGACAGCATTCACAGACCCTAGCGTTTCACCAAAGTAACTGAAGTTAGTGGGTTTGACATCAGCACATTTTACAAGCCTTATAACAATTATAACATTAAATGTGACGGGGAAAAAAGAAAAGTTCCAATCAGTACACACAGGGAAATTTGATGAGAAGCGCCGTGTACAATACATTGTCACGTAAGTCGCATGTAATGCACGGGATGGATTTCACAGACTTTCAGCTCTCAACTAGTCTATTAAAATGTTGGGTTGAAAAGTGTGGACGTATTTAAAGACTTATATCAATGAGAACACTGCAGGCAATACAAATAGAAAAAGAACTAATATGAAAATTCACAGGAAAATGTTATGGGAAGTGTCGCGTACATTACAGTGTGACGACATTCCGCGAGCTGTATATACCACATCTGATACTTAATTTTTTGCTTCCATTAGTTAGTTTATGACTCAACTTTGCATTTTCATTTTCTGACGAAAATCGATTGAAAAAGGACTGAACTACAAGGCCCAGTGCTCTGCAGAACGGGTGCTGGATGCCCAGGTCATCCACTAAAAGGACGCCAACTTCCAAATCACATTGGCATAGTCACACCACTTCTCAAAGCAAAATTGAATTGAATCAGTTGAGAAACAGCTGAGTTATAAGGTCCGTTTTATGTTTAACACACTCAGACACACACACATTTGCATTGTCATTTTCTTCATCATGGTTGTTGCCGTGCTAGAATGAAAGGAGGGTAGTGACTTCCCATCTCCTAAGCCTTTGATCCTTCGTAAGATTTATATAAAAGACAGACATGAGGGGGGTGGGGGGGGAGAACACACAGACAGAGATGGAGACAACCGGACAGACAGACAAATAGACCACCAGATAGACAGAGAGAGAGGGAGGGGGGAGGGAGAGGGAAAGAGAGAGAGAGGGAGACAGACAGACAGACAGACAGAGGGGGAGGGAGGGAGGGGGTGTATATTAAATGTTTATTTCTCATATCGTGACTAACACATAAAACTGAATGTTTTGGGGTGGGGGAGTTAATCTAAAACGGGGGGGGGGGGGGTCATTCTGGCGTGGTTTGTTTTAACTCCCGGGGAGTTAAAATTGGCACGTGCTAATTCTAACTCCCGGGGAGTTAAAAAGTGGAGGGGAGTTAAAATGGATCGTTACACCGGTATGTGTCAGTTGGACACTCACGTGCAAGTGCCTGTCCTTGCTTTTTGGGTCATGCACGCGGTGTTCTCACTGCGTAAGCTGCTGCTTTGCGGTGACGTGGAGACGAACCCTGGCCCCAACCCTGATGGACAGGTGCACTCGGAAGAATGATATACGGCGGTGAACACTGCGACAGGAGAAGACTTGATGGAGAGACTAATGCAAACCATACAACAACAGTTTTCTCAAGAAACATCAGTAATCGGGAATGACCTCAGTGACATTAAAGATGAATTAAGTCAAGTGAAACAACAATGTGAAGAAATAAACAGAGGATGTGACAGACTTGAAGTTGACCACAGACACTTGACAGAAGCTGTGACTGACATGACGACAGACATACAACACTTGTTTGCGGTGTCAGATGACAGAAACGAAGAGACGCACGAACTGACTGAAACACTCGAGGAAATCTAAGAAGAGATTAAGAAACAAAAATTTGATACGGACAGATTCGAGGACTTCTCACGCAGAGATAATCTACGCTTCTTCGGAATACCCCAGAAACAAGCCAGCAAGACGTTCGACACATGTGCCAAAGCAGTGGTCAATGTTTTTAACATTACTGATGATGACAGACGATGGACAGATGACGACACAGAGCGATCTTCACCGGACGTGAAGGTCAAACAAAGCCCATGATAGCTGAATTTAGAAGTTGGAGAGACAAACTGTCGCTGTCAACGAACAGGAACACACGACAACAAATGCAGGAAAAGGGAGTTACAGTGGCTGACCTTACCAGAGCGCAGGCCCACATAGGTGCACAGGCTAGGCGGGAACGAAAGAAGGTGTTCTTTAAGAAAGGTCAGCTGGTCATTGGCCCTCGATTCCCAGATCCCTGAACATAGGCCCAGGTGGTAGGAAGTGGGGAGGACTGCAGTACTGACAGAAGTGCAAAATCTAATGCTGGCAGGACAAATGCTCAGAACACTACAGTTTTGAATGAGAACGACCAACACACTGAAACAGTCACCATGGCAACACCCTGAGTCAGGCAGAGAAAGACACTGGCAGTGGAGGTTCTTCCCCTGCTTCTGTGCACGGCACTCGGCTGCGTGACGATGGTGAGGGGAGTGGAGGACACGTCCCCCGCAGCTACACAAAGATCAGGCGGTACGGGGCAGTGACAACTAGTTGTGTCACTGGAGGACGCCGTGGCACTGACGCACGTGCACCACGTGGAGGGCACGCATCGGGCAAGCAGGCAGGACTTCAGACGTACCTGGGTAATCGGCCAAACAGGTCTGCAGCTTCGGGTCGTGACAGGGGGACAAGCGATGGACTGAATGACAGGAGCCTGCGCTCAGGTGACATGAGGAAACCATAGGACAGGCCCGACCACTCAACTCAGTGGACATTTTAAAACTATAATGTTGAAAACTTATTCAGTAAATTGTGTGACCCCTCTTTTATGAATTATGTGAATGAATTTGATTTTGTTACCCTCACCGAAACTTTTCTTGATTCATCGTTTAATTATAGTAATTTTTTTCTGATTACTTGAAGTTTCATTTTCCAGCGAAAAAACTGTCTCATCATGGGAGGAATTCAGGAGGTGTGTTACTACTGATAAGAAAGACTTTACAGAAAAATGTGAAGGAAATGAACTTGACTGCGACTACGTTATTGCTGTAAAAGGACATAAACATGTGTTTGGCATTGACAAAGATGTTATATTAGTTGCTTGCTATATTGTCCTGGAAGGAGGCCCCACATACAATGTCAAATTGATTAAGGATGGTGTTCTGTTAATGGAAGAAGCCCTATTGCAGCATTTTGAGAAAGAAATGGATAAACTTTATTTTGTGGTAACAGGTGATTTAAATGCCAGAACAGGACACAAACAACTTGATAATGAAATGATGGCAAACTATGTTAGCAATGCAGAGGTTGTTGACATAGAAGACGACAGTCGTAAACGGCGTTCTAAAGATTCAACCGTTAATAGTTTTTGTAAAACATTGTTGAACTTTCGTTTCATGTTCGATTTGAGTATTTCAAATGGTTTTCGTAATGATGATAGTGAGGCTGAATATACTTTTGTGTCTTCCAATGGTTGCAGTGTAACTGATTATTTTCTGATTCACACTGATTTGTTATCAAATTTTGATTTATCAGTTGGTGACTGTATTTACTAATGGCACTTACCAGTTGAGGTAATATGGAGAGGTGACTGTTGTCATTTGGAGGATAAGCATTTACGACTGCAAGGGGAAGAAAAAATTATATGGTCAGATGAAAATGCAAATAATTTAGTACAAAAAGAACTTGAATGTGATGAATTTCGAGAGAGTTGCAGAAAGCCTGTCAACTATTACACATTGATGTGAATACGAGTCTTGATAAATTTGTCAGTGCTTTGTGTGGAGCTGCTGCTTTTATGGTTCGAGTTATTGGTAGAGGTGACGGAAAATGTAACGATTAGTTTGATAATGACTGCAAACGAAAGGAACAGGAAGTTAAAAGGTTACAGAAAAGATTTCATAGATGCAAAATGATTAAGGACAAAAATAAGAAAAGAGAAGAATACGTTTTAGCTCGAAAAGATTATATTGCATTCAGGAATATAAAGGAACATGAGTTTGAAGAAAATGGATTAAAGAAACTAAAAGATTCTGTTGATGATTCGAAGACATTTTGGACATTAATAAGATCTGTTGATAGAAAACGCTTTGTTTATAATGAGATCTCAGTACAAAATTGGTATGATCTTTTCTGGGGCGTTTTCCATCATTTTGATAACAGTGTTAGAGAAGAAGATGCAAATTTGGTGGAAGAAGATGATGAAATTGAGCCATTATTTAAGAATCCGATATCCAGAGAAAAAGTTGTTGTTGCTGTTAATCATTTAAAAGTAGGAAAACAGCGCATGACCAGACAAAATCATAGCGGAAATTTTAAAGTATGCAAACTCAGCTGTAATCGATTTCCTTGTCCATTTATTCACCCAACGTTTTGAAAACGGCACTTTTACTCTAGAATGGGCTTTATCGATTATTATACCAATCCGTAAGAAAGGAGATGCTAACAATCCAGATAATTATCGTGGAGTAGCACTTACGAGCATTTTAAGTAAAGTCTACACTCACATACTAAATAAAAGATTAACAAAATGGGCTGAAAATGAAGAAAACAGTTGAGGAACAAGCACGTTTTAGAACCAATTACAGCACCATAGACCATATATTTACATTATACTCACTGGTTCAGAATACTTACTCTGTAATACGAAGCTTTATGTTGCATTTGTAGATTTTAAGAAAGCGTTTGATTCTATAAACCACAATGCCTTGAGGAATGTACTTCGTAAAAGTGGTGTGAACGGTAAATCATATAAAGCCATTAGGTACAACTCGGTACTTGCGTGTATACGCGTCAAGAGTGAGTATTCAGATTATTTCGATTGTCAAAATGGAGTTAAACAACGATGTCTGTTGGATCCACAGCTGTTATCGTTTTACATTAATGAACTAGCAGTGGAGTTATCTAGTAAAGGTAGACATGGTATTCAAACAATAACTGGAGCAGTAGAGATATTTTTGTTACTGTTTCCTGACGATGTCATTCTTTTATCTGGCGCAGTTGTAGGTTTACAAAACCAATTAAATATCCTAAAAGAAGAGGCAGATCGTTCGTGTTTAACAGTTAACTTCGATAAGACAAACATTGTGGTCTCCAGAAATGGTGGATACCTTTCTTTACACGAAAGATGGTTTTATGGAAATACAAACGTTCAAGAAGCCAATTCATACATATACCTAGGAATTATATTTTCAACAAACTTAACGTTAATTTATGCGTGGGAAGAATCTTTAAAAAAAAAAAAAAGGTAAAAACGAAAAGGTGTCATTGAAATTATGAGATCCTTAAAGAAGCTTAAATGTATTGATTGTGGTATATTTTGGAAAATGTTTGATTCACAGATAGAACCTTTACTTACTTGTGGCGCTGAAATTTGGGGGTTGGAAGAAAATTCACAGACTGAAAAAGTACACACGTGTGCTATGAAGCGTTTTCTTCAGGTGCCAATTCATGCATTTAACACCGTTTTATACGAAGAGATGTGCAGATACCCTCTTTATATAAGATCCTATGTGAAATGTGTTAGGTATTGGTTGAAAATGTTAAAGCTCCCACAGTCACGTTTGTGCAGACAAGCTTATGATATAATGTTGTTACAAATGGACCCAGG
This sequence comes from Conus canariensis, assembly GCA_033310375.1. Taxonomy (NCBI): domain Eukaryota; kingdom Metazoa; phylum Mollusca; class Gastropoda; order Neogastropoda; family Conidae; genus Conus; species Conus canariensis. Next base: position 35,035,545 of record CM065742.1, read on the forward strand.
CAGAGAAAACTGGGCTTATAATGTAAAGAAATTGCTATCAGAACAGGGCTTTGGGGTAGTGTGGATATCTCAAGGAGTTGGGAACGAACAGCAGTTTATTGCAGAACTTAAGGATCGACTCATTTGTTCTTTTCAATAGAACTGGCATTCAAATATAGAAACAAAAAAAGTATCGTTGGTTCTTCTCTTTTTAGAACATATTCCATTCGGAAAAATTTCTGAATGTTGTTAAAGATAAATGGCAAAGAAGTTGTTACGCAAGATTCAGGTTACGAACCGTAGGTTTCAATGTAAACAAAAGATGGTTCAAGTGTGGAACATCCAGAGAATCACCATGCCCTTCATGTGGATACACTATTCATGTGGATACACTGTTGACAATGAAAAACACGTCTTGTGTCAGTGTACTACATACAGTGATGTGCGTGCAAAATCTTCCCTTTTCACTTTCGATGTTTGTGAAAGGCAAGATGTTGCTTCTTTGTTATCGTCTGATTACGACTGTATATTCAAATCAGTTGCTAAATTCATTACAGAAGCAATGAAAATCAGACAAAAGCATTTATAATATTGTATTTTAAAATGTACATAAACTCGAAAAAAACGACTAAAAGCATGTGGAGGAGTTCAGTAATATAGTCATTGCTTAAATGAGTGGATGGTCGAATCAACCTGTAATATTACATTTTCCTCGTGTGTGTGTGTGTGTGGTGTGTGTGTGTGTGTGTGTGTGTGTGTGTGTGTGTGGTGTGTGTGTGCGTGCGTGCGTGTGGGTGTGTGTGGGTGTTGTTGCTGTTGTTGTTTTTGTTGCTGTTGTGGTTGTTGTTGTTGCTGTTGTAATATAAAAAGGGTACTCGTGGCTGAGAGGATATCCGAAGATTCGTTTCTACTTTTTCCTTTATGTTTTGCTTGTTTTGATTTGATTGAACATTGGGAATAACTGTGTAATATCGCTTGTATTGTAAGGAAAAGGAATGTGCTATTACCCTGTTACCCCCCTTGTCAAAAGACCTTTTGGTAATGACAATAAAATATCAAAGTGTCTCTTTGTTTCTCTCTCTCTCTCTCTCTCTCTCTCTCTCTCTCTCTCTCTCTCTCTCTCTCTCCTCTCTCCCTCTCTCTCCTCTCTCTCTCTCTCTCTCTCTCTCTCTCACTAGCGCGCGTTCAGCATATCCAAAGGTTCAGAAATGGAATAATGCGACCTAATACACATGAGAGTTGGGCAGCGTATATTACAAATTCTTGCTCTACTTGTACTAGATCACTAAGCCAAATTCAACAACAGAAAACAGAAACAATTTGCAGAAATCTGCCAAGTGGATGAGTTTGATAAGATGTACAGCTAAACTGGCTAGACTCCACCCATTTTCTGGGTTGGGACAAAAACCACAATGCAATGTTAAAGGTAGATTTTTAAACAACAAATAAGTAGGGTAACTCTTGCTCCCACAAGAAAACATAACTCCAAAGGAATGCTGCTTACGACACCGAATCGCCTAGCAGATATGACAGCACAGAGCACACAGAACAAACAAGGAAACATCCCCTGTTTGTTCTGTGTGCTCTGCGTACTATGTGCTGTCATGTCTGCAAGGCGATTCGGTGTCGTAAGCAGCATTCCTTTGGAGTTATGTTTTCTTGTGGGAGCGAGAGTTACCCTACTTATTTGTTGTTTATTGCTTACCGTTCCCTGCCGCATTTCATAGTTACTTTCGTAGATTTTTAAATACAATTTTATCATGAAGACATTGGAAATACACTTTTGTCATGGAACATTCACGTAAAAAATGAGATACATTAAGTTTTTGACCACAGACACACAAAGCAGATGGCTCTGAAAACCTGCCTAACCAACAATCGACCCGTATTTCGATTCGGATATACGGCCTGGAGGACTTATACAATGACTGCTGGAGGCAGGAAGATCCCATCTGTTCTGAATAGCAGCTTTAAGATACCGCGTTCTTTTCTGGTCCCAAAGTGCTTTTACACACATACATATACACAAGTGTGTGTGTGTGTGTGTGTGTGTGTGTGTGTGTTTACAGGGCCCCGCCTTTCCATTCTTGCACTCTTTATGCTCAAGATGGGTACCTGCGCATGAAAGGAGTAAACTGATGTCCTTCATCCATCTGGTAATGCACATGTAAACAGGTTTTGTATAGTTTGTTTGTGTATTTCTTTCTTTGTTTATTTCCTTTTTCAAATGACGACCTATTACTAATAATGGCACACAAATCGTAGCTAAACTGCATTGAATCAGAACTACTCCCCCCCCCCCCCCCCCCCCCCCTCACTGTTGGCCGCTTTGTTTCGTGACACGTTCGTTTTGTTTTTCTTTTCCTACCTGGGTGAGGGTAGCAGTGACAAGGAAAGATAACAGAGACTGTGTGCCAGTCAGATGACATGCATTTGTTGACGGAAAAGGCATCTTTCAAATCAGTTAATGTCATTAAACAGTCTTTTGTAAACAAGCTAGGTGCTGACTGTTATCTTGAAATGATGGGAAGTGATTTTTTTATCAGTTGTTTTAAAAACATCATTGTGTGTGTCACCCTTCTGAGGGCGATTAAAAATAGGTGATGTAAACTGACCTTCTTCGAATACCTACTTAGAAATAACACCTTTTGGAGACAATTTTTCGGTTTCGTTGTCGATGACATGATATTTCTGGGCTAGTCAAGCTCAGCGGAAGAGAAAAAGCATGTGGTATGCCCGGTGATTAACGGAAGAATCTCGAGATCAGAGTTCAAAGATTTCCATTTACGTAGAAAATGTTGCAATCTCCCAGCAGTGAACAATTCTTCACATATGATGAATCTTTAAGTGGTCCTGACTGTCACATTGATTTTGTTACCTACAGTAGCTTGATGTCTCCAGTTCAATAGACTATTAGAAAAGTTAGATACAGCTAAATGATAACAGCGATGATGTTTGGGTATGCCAAGTTGATTAAGAATCAATACTGGAGTCCTTTATGGACATGAAATTACCATGAATTGTTGATGCAGGACGATCTGTGGACGAACTGCTGTTTAAAGTGGACTGAAAAACAAAACATTCTTGGTTTTCTTGGAAAATGTGTTTTTCTAAAATCCACAGAATCAGCGATGTCAGACTAAAATGACTACCAGTGAATATGGTTCATAGGATCATAAGGTCATAGCTACAGACATAAGTGCCATGGGTATGACACACGACAAATTGTATATTATGTAATGATGCGAGGAATTCAATTAAATCATTTAATGTGAAACTGTACATCTACACAGTTTTTTGGACCTCTTTAGAAAACACCTTGAATGAAAAATGTGTAAATGTTTTCAAATTTCATATTTATCGTAAACCAGTGCTATATTGGTATAGATGGGTGTAAAAAAAAAAACAATAAGATATTTGTCTTGATAATAATACTTGCCAAACATCGAACATATAGGTGTAAAACGCACAGTTGTTTTCCAAATGTATATATTTTCACAAAACCAATGATATAACCGGTGTGAAATAAGACTACACTATGCAAAAATTAACAGTAGTGTGTTCAAATTCTGAGCTGAATTATAATCTCCTTGGCATTGTTTAAATGCACCATGTTTTATTTACGTTATTGCTATATGGACGTTGTAAAAATTATGATGGCATGTGTGTGTGTGTGTGTGTGTGTGTGTGCGTGTGCGTGTGTGTGTGTGTACGTTTTATTTGTTTGTTCCCGCCTATTATCATTCTTTTATTTCTGTGTTTTGTTCGTAAGAGTCAGCTTTTCTGTATGTATGTATGTATGTATGTATATTTGTATTGGTGGGATTAATTTGTAATGCAATAACGTAACACTGTTGTGATGGGTGTTTCTTTTGTCATTTACAATTCTCTCTTTTTTTCATTCATAGAAATGATAAGTTTCCAACATTAATATGAACTGGCGTATATCATCTTTGACAGCTACTGCACTCAGCATCTCAAGCCATTCTAGGATAACGAAGGCTCCATTATTCCACCTTTACTACACAGATAGTTGTTCGTTATGTTGCTTTCTGTTACACCTGATCTTCCTATATACCTTTCAATTCCTGCAGGATGTCAGATGGGCACAGTGTGTGGCATGCTGATAACAGGACTTCTGTGCCGATATGGATTTGCCGGGGATGGCCTTCAGCATTCTATGTCTTTGGTAGGTAGAGTGCGTTCGTCTTTTGAGCTTTGTTGTCATTCGTTTGAATCTCCAACAATGCTGTCGCTTCTGTGGTATGAACATACCGGACATCAGACCACTTTGCTCAGCTTGTCTGTGGGCAACACGATTGTTGACTGGCATTTTGAATCTGTGTTGAAAACCTTGTTGCCATTTTTTTTTCAAACTCTGTTTGCTGATAAGTTGGAGTCTGAGGTGTATGATGTTGATGAAGCTGCGTTCAACAGGTATGTCGCGGTGTGTTGTTCGCGATGTGGACGGTGACGTGTCCGACAGATATATTGGTATGTCCGGTTCATGACGCGCATGGTGCATTGCATTTATGTTGGTGTGTGTGGTGCATGTGGATGGTGTTATTTCCTGCAGGTGTTTAGGGTGTGTGCGGTTCATGATGTGGAAGGGATGATGTCTACAAGCATGGTAGGATGTACGTGGCTCGGAATGTGGATGGTGCTGTGTTCCACAGGCATGTAGGCATATCAAGGAGTCGGGGGTGATACTGTGTCCTTTAGAAGTTTTGGGGTGTGTGGTTCTTCTTATGGATGGTGATGTGTTTTACGGATATGTTGATGTATGTACAAAAACTGAAGTTCTTCTCCTTGCTCCTCTCAAACTCCAAGGTCAACCCTCCCTTCTTTCTTCCATCAGTATCGGAAATTCTGATATTCAGCTCTCATCCCAGGCTCGTAACCTCGGTGTGACTTTTGATTCCACCCTTTCTTTCAAGCACCACGTGTCTAATGTTTGTATGGCAGCATATCTGGAAATACGTAAGATCAGTTCAATCAGACACTTCCTTTTCATTGAATCCACAAAAACTCTGGTTTGTTCCCAAGTTCACTCAAGGCTGGTCTGCTGCAACAGTCTCTTGGCTGGTTCACCAAAGTACCTACTCAATAAACTGCAGAAGGTTCAAAATAGCGCTGCCAGGCTTGTTTGCAAAGCGTCTAAACGTCAACATGTCACTCCTCTGTTGCAGTCCCTCCACTGGCTTCCAATCCAGTGTCGAATTGACTACAAGCTGGCTTCTATCTGTTTCTCTTCTGTTTCTGGTACTGGACCAAAATATCTGTCCGACATCCTCCACATCTACATCCCATCCCGTCAACTTCGTTCCTCTGCCGACAGTCGCCTCTTGCGCATTCCTTCTGTCAGAACAAAATCTTTTGGTCAACGTTCTCTCTTCTTCCAAGGACCAACTGTCTGGAATACACTTGCCATCAGTGTCAGACACCTATCTTCACCCTCTTCTTTCAAATCTGTCATCCCCTCCCTCCCCCCAACTTCCCAATCCACCTTCCGAGTGTGTGAGTGGGTTTTTGCGTGCACGTGTGAGTGCCTGGTGGTTGTGTCGCTTGTACGTGCAGGCTGTGTTGATGTGAGTGCGTGCGTGCGAGTGTCTTTGAGCGTGGGTGTGTGGTCATGCGTGAGCACGTGTACGCGCGCGCTCCTGCGCGGGTGCGCGTATGTGTGTGTGTGTGTGTGTGTGTGTGTGTGTGTGTGTGTGTGTGTGTGTGTGTGTTGTTGTTGTTGTTGTTGTTGTTGTTGTTGTTGGTTATGTGAAGCGCTTAGAGCCCTAATTTTTAGAGAATAGGCGCTATATAAATTAACATTAGTAGTAGTAGTAGTAGTATTGTGTGTGTGTGTGTGTGTGTGTGTGTGTGTGTGTGTGTGTGTGTGTGTGTGTGTTCATAATCTGGATTGTTACGTGTCGTACAGGTATGGCGGGTGTGCGTGGTTAATGACATGGATGATGCCGTGTTCTACTCAAAGGGCGGTGTGTGTGTGTGTGTGTGTGTGTGTGTGTGTGTGTGTGTGTGTGTGTGTGTGCTTCATGATGTGGGTAATGCAGTGTTCTACAGGTATGTGTGCGTGTGTGTGTGTGTGTGTATGTGTGTGTGTGTGTGTGTGTGTGTGTGTGTGTGTGCTTCATGATGTGGGTAATGCAGTGTTCTACAGGTATGGCGGGTTTTGTGTGCTTCATGATGTAGATGGCGATGTGTTGTAGGCCTACAGGTTTGCTTATGTGCGCGCGTGCGTGCGTGCGTGCGTGCGTGTGTGTGTGTGTGTGTGTGTGTGTGTGTGTGCGTGTGTGTGTGTGTGTGTGTGTGTGTGTGTGTGTGTGTGTGTGTGTGTGTGTTGGTTTTCATGATGTGGATGGCACTCTGTTCTGCAGATGTATTAGAATGTGAGGAATTCATGATGTAGATGATGTTGTGTCCTAAAGACATGCTTTTGTGTGTGGTTCATGATGCTGATGGTACTGTGTTCTACAGGTATGTTGGGGGGTCTGTGGTTCATATTTTGGACGGTACTGTGTTCTACAGGTATGTTTGGGTGTCTGTGGTTCATATTGTGGATGATGCTGTGTTCGACAGGTATTGTTGGGTGTCTGTGATTCATTTGTAAAATGGTGATGTGTTCTACAGGTGTGTTGTGGCAAGAGTGTGTTGTTTGTGATATAGATAGCACAGTGTTCTACAGGTATGTTGGGGTGTCTGTGGTTCATATTGTGGATGACGCTTGTCTATGAGTCACCTGCCCATCATCCACGGATTTCGGAGAGCGAGAGATGCTTCATTGAGGATTCTTTACAGCAAAGAGAGGGAGTGGTGAGAAATGTCTCTTCCCGAAGTTTTGCACATCCATCTATCTATCGAGAGAGAGAGAGAGAGAGAGAGAGAGAGAGAGAGAGAGAGAGAGATAATCGTTTATTTATCAGTTTCAACCAGTTACGAATACATTTAACTTCAGAATGCAGATATGTTGTATACCTATCAGTTTCCCCATAAGTCAAATCATTGGCAGTTTGAAGTGAAACCCCAAGAAACCTCTTTTGGGCAAATAAACGTACTTTCTCACAATTTACTGCAGCTTTATCCAGACCCCAGATTTCAGCACTATATTGCACAATGGGTTGGACTTGGGAGTCAAATAGTTTACAAATACTTCAAAAGAACGATTGCCCAAATTTGATAATTTCCCCATTATACACAAACAGTATGCTTTGCTTTGTTTGCTAGATCTTTGCAAGCAAAGTTAAAACTTAGTTTGGTTGAAAAATGAATTCCTGAATATTTGTAGACATTCACGACAGGCATAGTTATTTCATTATAATTCCAATGTTCTCTTGCACCTAAATAGCCACCTTTCTTACTCTTCTGCATATTTACTGTCAGTTGGAAAGAAGAAGCAGCACGCCATAAATCATTCAATTGTGTTTGTAGACCAATAACTGGTTCAGACAACAAAACAACATCATCTGCCAGAAGGAGTATAAACAGTTCTAAAATGTCGTCCGTGAACTGAGCTCCATGCCCTCTGTTATTTAAATTTAAGTGTTCATTCGTTAATAGAGAAAGAAAATAGTGCTGAACAATTAAGTAGTGGGGGAAAACAAGTGCAGGCTAACAATTCTTCGGTCATTATAATAATGACTTCGCAAAGATTTGAACTTTTAGAGAGAAAAAAAAATGAAGATGAAGAAAATGGGGGAAATATATTATAAATATGAGAAACCCTTCACCAGCTGCCTGAGGGAACCATCGTGATCCCTTCTGAAGGCAGATCTATTTGTATTGCCTGCTCCGAGGCCTTTCGTCCGCTGGATCGGACTCATCAGGGAGACACGGCTGATTGTGTCTGCACTCCTGGTGTCAAATAGAGACACACCACAGTCCATAATTCTGTGGTGTTCTCACCACCAAGGGTTAAAAAAAGAATCCAACAGCACCCCAAAGCAGCCAGCGAAGGATAGTAAATGGAATAAAACGAAAGTGTGGAGAGGAAAAAAGTTGCTGAAAAAATAAAAGCATTATGCAAACAGTATAAAATGTAGGGGACAATCTTTGAGCCTATGCCTGAGGATCCATTCAAGGATACAAGGGAGATCAAAAGATATGGAACAGTCTGAGTGGTCAGCTCTGCTGTTCAATAACTCAAGCAATGTCAGTGGCTGAGAATTGTGCAGGACAACCTTTACTTGGATCTCCTAAGAGATGCAGTCTCCCACTGATTGACCAAACAATATAATGCTGAACAATTAAGTAGTGGGGGAAAACAAGTGCAGGCTAACAATTCTTCGGTCATTATAATAATGACTTCGCAAAGATTTGAACTTTTAGAGAGAAAAAAAAAAAGAAAATGAAGATGAAGAAAATGGGGGAAATATATTATAAATATGAGAAACCCTTCACTAGCTGCCTGAGGGAACCATCGTGATCCCTTCTGAAGGCAGATCTATTTGTATTGCCTGCTCCGAGGCCTTTCGTCCGCTGGATCGGACTCATCAGGGAGACACGGCTGATTGTGTCTGCACTCCTGGTGTCAAATAGAGACACACCACAGTCCATAATTCTGTGGTGTTCTCACCACCAAGGGTTAAAAAAAGAATCCAACAGCACCCCAAAGCAGCCAGCGAAGGATAGTAAATGGAATAAAACGAAAGTGTGGAGAGGAAAAAAGTTGCTGAAAAAATAAAAGCATTATGCAAACAGTATAAAATGTAGGGGACAATCTTTGAGCCTATGCCTGAGGATCCATTCAAGGATACAAGGGAGATCAAAAGATATGGAACAGTCTGAGTGGTCAGCTCTGCTGTTCAATAACTCAAGCAATGTCAGTGGCTGAGAATTGTGCAGGACAACCTTTACTTGGATCTCCTAAGAGATGCAATCTCCCACTGATTGACCAAACAATATAATGCTGAACAATTAAGTAGTGGGGGAAAACAAGTGCAGGCTAACAATTCTTCGGTCATTATAATAATGACTTCGCAAAGATTTGAACTTTTAGAGAGAAAAAAAAAGAAAAAAAAGAAAATGAAGATGAAGAAAATGGGGGAAATATATTATAAATATGAGAAACCCTTCACTAGCTGCCTGAGGGAACCATCGTGATCCCTTCTGAAGGCAGATCTATTTGTATTGCCTGCTCCGAGGCCTTTCGTCCGCTGGATCGGACTCATCAGGGAGACACGGCTGATTGTGTCTGCACTCCTGGTGTCAAATAGAGACACACCACAGTCCATAATTCTGTGGTGTTCTCACCACCAAGGGTTAAAAAAAGAATCCAACAGCACCCCAAAGCAGCCAGCGAAGGATAGTAAATGGAATAAAACGAAAGTGTGGAGAGGAAAAAAGTTGCTGAAAAAATAAAAGCATTATGCAAACAGTATAAAATGTAGGAATCCTCAATGGGCGATGTTTAGTTTTCCTAATGACAAACAAAACTTCTTCGTTAGCGATTGGGCGATTTGAATTATCCATTACCAATTCTTCATTATATTCACACTGTAACATATCATCAGTATTAGTATCTTTTGTCAGAAGTGTTTTGAAATGTTCAAACCAAGTGTCTATACTGATGTTATTTGTGGGCTGATTTTGTTTTAAAGAAATCTTTTTCACTGTGTCCAAAAACTGTTTCTGTCTATTCACAGAAGACAGGGGAAAGAAAATAGAATAGGACCATACACGGCACCTTGTTTAACATCACTGGTGCACATAATATAATCTGACAATTTTCGGCCACTTCTCACTCTAGATTTTACACAATTATACAAACTTATAACACATTTATATTATATTCCATGAATACCATTTTCAACAAAACAGGCCATAAAATACGTCTGCTCATAGAATTGAAAGCTTTTTTCAAAATCAATGAAGGCAACGTAGAGTTTACGATTGAAAGAAAATTGTTTTTGAATGAAAGCCAACAGAGTAAACACATGGTCGATAGTAGAGTAACTACATTTGAATCCAGTGTGTTATTCTCCCGTAAGATTATTTTCTTCTGCCCATTCTCGTAACCTACAGTTAATGATCGTGCTGTACAGCCTACTGGAAGCATCACAAAGCGAAATGCCTCGGTAATTATTGGTATTGTTTACATTCCCTTTCCTATAGAGGGGTACAATGATGGATTATGCCCAAATTAGGATACATTCCTTTGTCAAATAGAAAGTTGAAAAAGGTTGCCAAGAAATTTAGAATGAGATCAGATTTACACCCATATTTTATAAATTCTCCAATAATACCATCCGGTCCTGCAGCCTTGCGATGTTTAGTTTTCCTAATGACAAACAAAACTTCTTCTTTAGCGATTGGGCGATTTGAATTATCCATTACCAATTCTTCATTATATTCACACTGTAACATATCATCAGTATTAGTATCTTTTCTCTGAAGTGTTTTGAAATGTTCAAACCAAGTGTCTATACTGATGTTATTTGTGGGCTGATTTTGTTTTAAAGAAATCTTTTTGACTGTTTCCAAAAACTGTTTCTGTCTATTCACAGAAGACAGTAATTCCGCCATTAGGGTATCATTAAATTGTGTCCTTTTTCTCTTCTGTAAATACTTATATTCACGTCTTGCTTTGCAATACTCGTGACGGTCTCCAACATCATGTGAACGCACAAATTTATTCAGGAATCTACGAACATGGTTTTTTTTTTTTTCTTTTTTTTTTTTTTTTTTTTACAGTAGCCGCACTCTGAATCAAACCACACCTGGGATTTATTACTTCTATGCAATACTTGTATTCTCATGCAGACAGCAGCTTCCTTTATACACATGTTAAAGTAATGCAGTGCTTCGTTAACATCAAGATCAATCAAACTGAGTGCATTTTTCCTGAAAGTCTATTCGTGACAAGTTATTACAGAATACATTAATATAATCATCATTCCATACAACCTTTCCACGATGAAGCTGTTATCATTTAACCTAGTGCTTGGGTTATCGTCTACACAACTGACATGAAGTTCTACAGGCATATTGTCTGACTCAGTACGTGCACACACGTTTAGCTCACACGAATCATCAAAACACGCAAAGAATTCACAAGACATTAAAAAAATGATCAATAACACTGCAGCCACTATCTGACACGTATGTGTAGCAACCTTCAAGGTCACCATTACATAATCCATTAAGCATACACAAATCTACAGTGGCAAACCGATTTTGTTACAATTTACGATAGTTATTCAATGCCTTGTCCTGAGAACATCTGCCGACATTTAAGGAGTGACTCGCGCATTGCAATTAAAAGATATTGCCGTTATCAATTCTCTGAAAAAACATGTGAAATATTAGAAGTCCTGCTGTTCATATCTCCACACAACAACACATACACATCATTGTAAGTCAGTATACAATCCATTATGTAATCCTCCAGCTGAGCAATACCGTTTTCAGTATCAAAATAAACATAATATGGCGAACCCTCGAAGGGACCCTAAGAATACCTATAAAGAATATCTTTGTCCACCCCAAACAACTGCTTTTTTTTTTTTTAAAAGAAATGAACCGCAGAGTCGAGATTTTATAGGAATTTGTTCAACATGCTGTAAAAAGCAGTTTGTAATTAGACATACTAAATACCCAGATCGTCTCCCCTGTGTCATGAATTTTTAGCAGGTATACAAAATGTTGAAAATCCAGAAAATACAACAAAATTAAATTCTTTGATAAAGGTTCCCACTAGACATATTAAATCAAAAGAGCAAACATATGAAACAAAATCTTTATCATCCAATTTTGAAAACAGACCATTAACATTCCAGTGCAGAAAGGATACGGCGCATTTTCCGTTATTGTCATCATTAGAACTAAAAACGTCGTTATTTAATCGATCACTCGGAAACTTTACGAGTTTTCCTGCCACTGGGATACGCCCCCTTCCACGGGTCAGTTCAGCATAGGGCATATTACAGCACGCAGAGTCACTGTTCACGCTACCATCCACAAAAACACATGCGGGGTTCATGCCACTCACAGGTGCGCCAGGCGATGACACCGGTGTCACGTCAGCTATCGACTCCTGGCTGAAAATCTCCACGGAAGAAACGTTCCACAGGGACCGGCCATCCTCCTATTTGATTTCTACAAACCTCTCCGTGCTATCCACAGAATACTTCTTGCTGTCGATTAATAATTGATCGTATATCATTGTCACTCTTTTCCCTTCCTGCCGAGCTTTCTTTAGGTATGGCGTCAGTCTTCTACGAACGTCTCTCTCACTTCTGGATAAGTCGTCGCCGACAAAATATTCGATCCTCGGAGTTTCTGTTTCGATATCAAAATGTTCACATTCTGTTTGTAGAAGGTGCACCGTGTAATGATGGGAGAATCTGACTTCCCGTTAAACCGATGTACTCGGTCATACTCTACGTTGTCTGTCAGGCCAAGTTTGTTGGCGATCAGGTGTTGGAGCTTTCCTTCGAAGTGAGCATTGGTTTCATTTTCCCTTCGAGGAGGTCCGTAGAAAAGGCGATTGTTGCGCTTGGAACGCCCCTCCTGATCGTCGATCTTCTTGTCCAGTTGGCCAGACTCTTCCACAGGTTGTTGTAGGTCGTTTTTTAATTCCTGGTTCTCTTTTCTTAGCTCGTTCATCTCCTCTTTTAGTCCTTCAGTTCGTTTTGCAGAGCTAAGTGATCGTCGTGTAATTCACGGACTTCTTTCTTCACTTCATCCAAATTTGCGTTCATCTGGTCGCCAATGGTTTTTATAGTCGTCACGACATCACCCAGGGGCTGGGAAGTCACAGAAGCGGTGGACTCACTCAGACTCTCCAAACTGACCCTGCAACTTGCTGCTGTGCTGGTCAACCGTGACTGTGGCGTGTTGCTCTTAACTGGGGGAGGGTTGGGTCCTGGATTGCTTTCAATGTCCCCACAGCTTAAAGTTAAACTGCTCAAGAACAGATAAGAGAGGAGTAGTCCAAAGGTGACACCGTCCGCTTTCCGTCCAAGTTTAACAATGACGACGCGCATAACCGAGTTGTTTTGGGCCCTTTTCGTCATGAAATTTATTTAAACCGGCACAAAACAGCCTCACACACCTCGAATTCTGTTGCTGTTGAAGGCATGATACTGCACCACAGTCTCTGCCAAACATAGGCACTGAACAACGTCACGATTTACTATGATTTGGATTTAAACACAAGAGAATATGTGTCTGCACTCAAGAACAGCTATTCACTTCCCAGAGAGAGAGAAGAGAGAGAGAGAGAGAGAGAGAGAGAGAGAAGATTTGGACTTACTGGCTTATACGTCAGTCATTTATAAGTGAAGTAATTCTCATGATTTCGTGTGTTCTCTCTCTCTCTCTCTCTCTCTCTCTCTCTCTGTGTGTGTGTGTGTGTGTGTGTGTGTGTGTGTGTGTGTGTGTGTTGTTGTTGTTGTTGTTGTTGTTGTTGTTTAATAGAAGATAATGGACTGTTTTCCAAATAGAGTATTCCAATCCCGTGGAGAAAACTGCTGACATCGGCACCAGTGTGGGGCATGTGCATTGCTTTCTTCAGCTATATGTGGGGCTACACCAGCCTCATAATCTGTTTGCCTACTTACATGAAACAAGTACTTCACTTCGACATTGTGGCGGTTGGTCCTTTCGCACTCTTTGTACCCTGCTCAGTTTGTTTTTCTGCTTCGTCCATCTATCTGTGTCTGTTTTAATCAAGTGATGTCAATTATCCTTTTTTTTCTTTTGAGAATTCATTTGTTATTAGACAGTATGTAGCACCACTGAACAACAAAAGATTTCAACGAACTTCAGTGAAGTATCTTCCAAAAATGTGTCATCAAGTTTTGTGTTATTGGGTTCGCGGTAAATATGGAAAATGTTGCCTTTCCTTTCTAGTATCTTTCTTTCTTACACGAGTGCTTTCTCTCCTCTCTCTCTCTCTCTCTCTCTCTCTGTAACATGGATTTATTTTCATCACAGTGTCTATAAATGCTTTTGTTCCTTATTTCTAATGGTCTGTATGATCTGTTTGGATGTATGCCATTATTACGTATAGAAATTTATGTACGTATGCACGAGCATGGATGTATGTGTGCATATTGTGCGTATGTTAAATTCACGATCGTGCTTTATCCATATAAATTTGCGAGGGGAGTAGGTAGGAGGGGGTAACTTGTTTAATTTTTTGCTGACTTTCGTTTCGTTTTCACTGTGGAGAGTTCCATTGTGCCTTTTCTTTCCCTTCATGTAACAAATTTCGCTGTCTGTCTGTCTCCCTTGTCTGTCTGTCTGTCTGTCTGTCGGTCTGTTTGTCTGTCTGTCTCTGGCCAGCCTTTTGAAACGTTTGTGAAGTAATTCAGAAAGGAACCGTAAACAGTGAAAACACCGCTTTATTTGATTTGTGGATTTCTGTTTTGTCCGCATATCTGCATTAAAGCCTACAAATTCAGCTTTGGAGCTGAAGACGATGGGCGAAATCAGAGGAAAGGCGATATCTTGACAGATATTACTCATTTTAATGTCCTGCAGAACTGGCGGGCACATTTTCTCACCAAGATCTTGGTCGGTAAAGCAGAGTTTCACACAACATCAGTACCAATAGAGGAATAAAACTGTACTTGCACATGAGCTAGGCAGCAGAATCATGAGTGAGAGAGAGAAATACATTTCTCAAGGAGAGGTTCTTAAAACGGTCAAAAGAAGCGAACTGCAGGGAAGAAATGGATATCAATTTTGCTTTCTTCGTGGTAGGTATATCTCTTCGTTTGCTTCCACTTATCTCTCAATACGACGATCGTCTGGTTTCTGTGCTTACGGGGAAAAGATTCCAGTGTCTTTGCTCATCCAACGAAACAGCTATGGCGACCACTCCCGCACCTCCGTTTCTCTATCACTGTTGTAGGGCACAGACGGTAGACATTGCTGGTTTAAGCTGCACACTGTTAAATTACACTTCTGAAAAGGAGTCACAACTGTGTCAGTTTGCAGCAAGAAAATGACCTTTCGAGCGTTGAGAGTAATGTTTGTCAGTGATTATGTATGTATGAAAGGGGGGGGGGGATTTTAAGTTATGCACTTGTGATTTTTTTGTTTGTGGCGTCTTTCACAGACGCTGGCTGAAGCGAATGCCTAATATCAAGGAAAGCAAGATTATCTGTCATTCATCTTCCATCTTTAATGTCATTTGTAAACCGCTGAAGATTGCCACAGAAGAACGGTGGAAGAAGGATTGGTAGCCAGAACCTAAGTCCCTGACTGCCGATGAACAGATTTCAGACGATTACATTGATTCTTGTGTTACTCCAAACATCTGTTGCTGACCTTTTCCAGGACGGGCTTCTGTCAGCCCTGCCCTACCTGTTGATGTGGCTGACACAGGTGTTGGCGGGGATTGGGCAGACTTTACGAGACGATACCTCTCCACAGGCTCCACTCGAAAGCTATGGTTCACTATAGGTCTGTCGGTCTGTCTGTCTGGTCTGTCTGTCTGTCTGTCTGTCTGTCTTCTGTCTGCTCTCTCCTCTCTCTCTCTCTCTCTCCTCTCTCTCTCTCTCTCTCTCTGATATCTAAATCATTGCAAAACGGCGGTGTCTGATGAACTAAGTCAAGAAAAACTTTTTAGGATTCCGGATTCACGTTACTGACTATGTTTTTTGATCAAGAGTCTGTTAAATGGACCCAAATATTCTGAACAAGTACGTCGCAGACTATGTCAAAAACATAAATCCAGTAACAAGTCGAATATTCTGAACAAGTAAGTAGCAGACCATGTCAAAAACATAAATCCAGTAACAAAGTCGAATATTCTGAACAATTAAGTAGCAAACTATGTCAAAAACATAAATCCAGTAACAAAGCTTAGTAAAGTTACAGGTCTGCCTGTGCACTGCTGTGGAGAAATCTGTGGGTTGCATGACGTAGAAAAGATAGGAAATCAAAGTAAAGGTATAAACCAGTCTTAAATGTGACTCCAGTAGAATTAATAGGATTAAAACATTGGGAACGAGACCGACTGGAAATCTGGTGGAATGGAAGACATGAATTAGTGAAATACACAATGTTTACAATTTTAGGGCTCTAAGAACCTTATTCACTGTAAAACCCTAATTTTGCGCAAACAGAGGAACTGGATATATACGTAATTGGCTACAAATGAAGAGAGGAGTTATGTGGGAATAATATGGACATAGCACCAACAATTTTTAGAACACTGTATTCACTAAACATACGACGTGCAGGGACGGTTAGTTTCAGTGCAAGGATCACACAGCCGCGACATAGGCAAGACACTTGTTTCCTTCCTACTTCTTTATAGACTGGCTATAATTTGAATTAAACTGCGCTCTGTTGTGCGCACGCTTAGTTTAATTCAATAATTATAACTCACCTATTGATTTACAGACTGGCTATAATTTGAATCAAACTGCGCTTTTGTTTGTGCGTACGCTTAGTTTAGTTCAATAATTATAAGTCACCTATTGAGTTATTACAGTTACCCAGGACTTAGGAGTGCAGTCAGTCTTGTAGACGCAGTCTAATAAAGGGAATTTAAGTCTGTGCAATATATTTATACAATGCACAATTTGATTTTCTTAGAAACTGTCCAGAATTTTTATTAATACAGGTGTGAAAGCAGTTACGGCAGTAGAAAGAAAAATGTCTATTTTCTCATAAACTTTTCATGAACTGTTAAATCTAATTTCATTTTCGATGTCAAAAAGTGTAGCTAAAGTGGTTCCACTGACCATTTAAGCTGAAAATAGAAGCCACCGGCACTGCATCTTGCGTCTTTTGCTGATATAATAGCGTTAACAGGGAGTGACTACCAGTGCTGACAACACGGATTTTATCACTCGGCCAAAAGCAACAAAATGATCCCATCTTGTCTTCTTGATTGGTTTTGTTTGCAGACAAACATGTGACAAGTAAAGAACTAATGAATGTTCGAAATAGCACACAAACAGCTGTATCTCGTCAGACATGTTGCTTTCGTTTTTGTTTTTCTTTTTCTTTTCTTTTCTTTCTTTCTTTCTTTCTTTCTTGCTGTTTACACGGAACAGCAATGGGCACGCCTATGGCACCATCGATTGCCAATGTGTTCATGGGCTGGCTGGAGAAGAGGATCTTGGCACAGTCTCCATGGCACATTGATCTCGCCATGTGGCGTAGATACATCGATGACATCATCATGTTGTGGATGCAGGGTGAGCAGAACTTGAAGGAGTTTCTGACCTGGCTAAACATGCAGCATCCAACGATCAAGTTCACCGCCAGTTATGGAACAGTGGCTATCCCTTACCTGGATGTCAGCATCAGCATCGAAAATGGTCAGATCACCACTGACCTGCACACCAAAGAAACTGATGCGCATATGTACTTGCCGTTCAACTCATGTCACCCACGACACTGCATGAGGGGGATACCATACGGACAGTGCCTACGCATACGCCGCATTTGTTCTGAGGACGACAAATTCCAGCAGAGAAGCAAAGAACTACAGCAAAGATTGATCAAGAGGGGCTATCCAGCTACACTTGTGGAGGCATCCATTGAGAAGGTGAAAGTTATCTCCAGGAGTGACGCTCTCAACTATGTGAGCAGAAAGAACAATGCAGAGAGAGTGCCGTTCATCATCACCCATAACCCTTCAAATCCTCCACTTGGCCAGTGGCTCAAGACATACATGAAGGTCCTCCATACAAGCAGGAGGATGACCAAGGCTGTTCCATCTCCTCCAATCGTGGGGGAAAGAAACTGTACTAACCTCCGCAAACTGCTGATGCCTTCATGCTTGCCCCCTGATGTACCTCAGACTGGTATTGGCGATCAAGGTGAAGATGCACATGAAGATGCAACAGGTTGCCACAAATGTGACAAACGACGGTGTATCATCTGCAAAGAACATCTGCAGGAATCACCTAACTTCACCAGCGTCAGGACAGGTCAAACTTTTAACATCAGAGATGCGGTCTACTGTACTTCCAACAATCTAGTGTACTTGATTGACTGTGCAGCGTGTCATGATGTGCAGTATGTTGGGGAGACTGGCAATACCCTGGCGGAGCGCTTCTATGCCCACAGGTACGACATCAGGCACAAGAAGGACACTTTGGTTGCCAAACACTTCAATGGCCCCGGTCACCAGTTGACCGACCTCCGCTGCACAGTCATCGAACTTATGAAAAATCTTGACATCAATAAGCGAAGAGAGAGGGAGAGGTTCTGGAGATACAAACTCAAGACGAACTATCCACAAGGGCTCAATGTGTGGGTCTGACTGAACAGAGAAACGGAGGATGATGGAGTTGTGCACGAGAGAGAGA